>CM031240.1:471882556-472542556 GCA_018340775.1 Taxus wallichiana var. yunnanensis
ATGTACTAACACCTAGAAGTACCTTGTTGTGAAGGAATATGGGAACTTACACCAAGGGATCCATGCTCCATCCTTCATGGTGAATCTGCTATGCAAAAGTGCTAGTATACAACGAACTGAACTTCCTTTCTAGCCACTAAAGGAAAGTCCTTAGGGATGTGCCATTCTTCTTCAAAGGCCATGTAGAGCCTATCGTACCACTTCTCAACCATTTTATTGACTTGTTCTATCATGGATCCTTCACATAAGTACTTTTTGAAGTGTTCTGCAGGTGACTTGTGCTCTATGGGATACTCCCATATCTTCTCTTTCGGTCCATCAGGTACTCCAATCTCCATGAACACCAATGATAATAGAACAACTCCAAAGCTAATCCTTCCTCATGTGCACACTTCCTCAATGATTTTTTTGCAATGTAACACAACATGTTATAAAATTACCCTTTAAACATATTTTTAGCAATGTGCAGCCACATGGTATTCACTTGTGACCACCTTTCTTGGTCATTTAAATTTGTAACAAGATGTGTGGCTGCTTGCACAACTGGATACTTCTTTAGTTTATCAATGTCCATGCCGCGTGGACCCTTTATGTACCCAACTCCTTTTTGGTCTCCAATATTGTGGCCTTGTATATTAAATCATCTCATAAATATTCTCATATGCCCTTCAATCTTGTTACCTTGGAGATGAGTGCAGCTGAAATTCTGGCTATGCGTCCTGCAAAGTAGAAAAATCTTCGTCCACTCTACTCATGATCCACTGGTACAAGGGCTCATATTTCCCAAAGTAAGGGATTTTGTATAGTCTGGTAAACTCCAATCTTCTTCAAGATCTTTTTCCAGCATCATCATACACTAGTATGTCTTCTGTTGTGCATTTATTTGTCTTTGTGTTCAACACGGCATCAAGCTCCTTATTCTCCGCAGATGACGATTATTGTACTCACTCACCTTGATTTTTCTTATGTGAGAATACCACTCCTGGCCTACGATAACCCCCTCTGGATATTGCATTTCAGAAAAATTACTTTTAGGAGTCATCTCCTCTTCTTCTTTGACCACCTTCTTCCTTCCCTTCACTCCTGTTGTAACTACTTTCTTGGGTGCCATTTATACCTTACAATCCTTTATAGATACTCACTTCTTAAATTTTGTAATGTGTAAATTAAGCCCTAGTTTGATTCAACATACCCTAGGTGAAATAATGTGCCCTCACTCCTATATTTTACCTTGCTTCACTCAAACCCTTCACCATTGGGGAAAAATATCTTTCTACACATAGATCTCTTCATCACGACCGACTACACACCTCTCGCACCTTAATTCGATCAATCAGATCTTTGCACTTAGCTACTTTTCAAATACTCTTAATCACAACTATAAAAATAAATTCGCATCCCATCCTTATATAAATTTTCATATTTTTGATGCATTCATTGCTCCTTCACCTACAAAATATCCTCTCAATAATTAACCAATTCCATCCTTTCCACACATTACATCCTTGGGCCCTAGCTATAACCTTCTAGTGCACCTTCCTACCCTCTAGTCACATAATTCTCTTCAGCATGCTTCCTTGCACCTAAGTACCTCATCACTACACCTTCTACTAGTAGTTGTTATGGCCTCTACTTACCTCACGTTATATTGTCCCTTCATTCATCTCCATCTTTGGTCACTTTTAGAAGCAATCATTTGACTTGAAGAGCACCCATAGTAGCTTATTCCTTTCACCTTTCAATTCCCATGATTTTGTACCTAGATATCGATAACCACCCCACACTAAAAGTATGTGCAGTCCTCTGTGCATAAACATGCTTCATATAGTAATTAGCTTCATGCACGCAAGCACACTTATTACACAAGAACAATAACTAAATTGACAAAGCATAGCGACAAAGAAGGAAACACATTAAGGGAATGTAGAATTGAAAACCTAATCTAAATGGAAATACTACCTTATTACAAACACCAAGAAGACTTATTTATAGTAGGGCTTCAACCTACTCCCGTTGAAGTAACTGGGTAGCCGTGTTCCATCAAGTGCTTCTAACTGGAAAGTGCCTATTTCAAGGATGTAAATGATAACATATGGCCCCAACCAATGTACCTTAAGTTTTCATGGATGGCACAAGAATTTATAGTCATAGAGAAACACCATTTGTCCAATCTCAAGCTTCTTATCTCTTATATTTCGGTCATGTCATGCTTTCCACCCGGCCTTTTCTTGCTTCGACTCTAATGTGCGATGGTTCATCGTTCATCCAGCTGAATCATCTTTTCAATCTATTCTTTTAAATCTTGCTCATTAGCTAGACCTCCAGTGTGTGAAATACACAAAGAAGGTAACATAAATTCCATAGGAAGAAATGGCTTCTGCGCCAAACACTAATTGAAATGGTGTGGCTTTGTTCAGTCTTTTATATGTTGTTCGATATGCCCAAAGTATTGCAGATACTTTATCATCCCAATCCTTTCTTCCAACATCACAAATTTTTCTCAATGTCTGGCCTAAAATTTTGTTGAAATCCTCAACAGTTCCATTTACCTAAGGATGATAGGGTGTAGTATTATGGTGTGCAATCATGAACTCATCCAATAAAATTCTTATTGTCTCATTAAGAAAATGTGTGCCCTTATCACCGGTGAAATTTACATCCATTCCTTGTAATAATATTTTCCCATAGAAATCAAATTTGTTGTAGTTCTTTGTATAGTCCTTGGTAGGTGATACTTCGCCCATCTTGTCGACGAGTTTTTGCAAGTTATAATGTAGCATGATCCATTTCTACGTGCAGTTGGTGAAATAGGACCCAAAAAATCTATAGCCCATTTCCCAAACAGTTCTACACTAGTAATAGGTCTCAGAGGAATTTCATCTCATTGAAATGCTCTTCTAAGATGTTGACAATGGTCACATGCCTTACAAAATTCCTTACAATCTTTATAGAGGGTCTCCCACCATAATCCAGTGAGTAGAATCTTGTGCACTCTACCATCACCTACATAGTGGCCACCTACAATTCCACCATGAGCTTCTTCCATAATTCTCATGCACTCATGTTCCAATACATAACGACGTAATACCTCATCACGACCTAATTTGTACAAGTCACCACTGATTAACATATAAGGTACGATGCGTCTAAAAATTTGTTTCTTTACAAAATAGATCAATTCCATGTGATATGTAGAAAAGAAATATGGTGTAGCTAGTAGGTACTAGCAAACTTTATACATAGCATAGATCATTGAAAAATCTTTGCACTCTATAGTTGTGTAATTTTGTTCTACAAGATTTAGTTTTCTAATAACAAAACAGATAGGATGATCTATAATACCTTCTCTAGGTTGGCCCAACACCTCACCAATGGCCATGCTAGAGGCATAAAAATGTACATGAAATGGTTTGTCCCACGAAGGAAAACACAAAATAGGTGTGGTAGTAAGTTTCTCCTTCAATGTCTCAAATGCGTGCTACTACTGTTCTCCCCAATAGAACGTACCTTTCCCTTTCAGTAACTCTTATAATGGTGAGACAACTTTGTTCAGCCTTTGATAAAGTTTATGTAATATCTTGTATGACCTAAGAATCTGCGCACCTCACTTTGACTGGTAGGCTCCCTTAGACCTATAATGACTACAACCTTTGCTGGATCAACCAATAAACCCTTCTTGCACATTATTTGTCCTAAAAGTATCCCAAATGGTGTAGAAAATATGCACTTCTTGATGTCCAAGAGATACTCAACTGTCTATACTATTCAAACATTAAGTGCAGATTATCATAGTGATCCTTAACTAATCCATACACCGTCCAATCATCTAAATATACCTATAAGAAGTTGTGAATGAATTCCTTGAATGCTTGGACAACTATGTGTGAAAATATAGTAGGCACATTTTTCAGACCAAAGGGCATTATAATATAGGAAAAGCTACCCAATTTAGTGGTAAATGTAGTATTTTTTGATCCTCCTAGTCAATCCTAACATGATGATACCCAGAGAACCCATCTGTAAATGAATATATTTTGCACCCTGCAACTCCTAGTATTTCCTCAGTGAATGGCATAGGGAATGGATCAATTACACATGTAGCATTCAGCTCCCTGTAGTCCATGCATATTCTAATCTAGCCATCCTTCTTGATACAAATCACCATTGGACTAACCCAGTCTGAATCATCAAGGGGTTTGATAATTCTAGACTTCAACATGTTATCAATCTCTTCTTTGACCTTTTCGTGCAAATTGGGGTTCATTCTATAAGGTCTCTTTCTAGATGGCTGTGCACACTCTTTAAGATTTATCTTCATCTCCCCTAATGATTCATGCACACCTTTAAGTTCATGGTACTGTATGTACCCAAAATTGTAGGGAGTCTTGACTGTCGAATGATGTTACACATGCCCTAATGATGATATAGGTCTCCTTGCAAGGTGTTCGAGAATCCGGAAAGGTTTGCCAAGTATATGCTTGTATCCCAAATACCCCTCTTAGCCTCCGCATGCCTGGTTTTCCCTCTTTTTCCCCTTTCTTCTTGCATTCTTGTCTTGATGAACGGAACCGCCACCTGCAGGTGCAGCTTTGTTCACATTTTCCAGATTCTTCCAATGATCGCGTCAAACGTAAATATTCAAATTTACACGCTTTCTTCAACCAATTTGGCTTGCATTAATGTTTTCTGCTACCTGGGAATAGTGTTTTTCCTTTGTTTATAGTAAAAGAGTTCTAATGGGAGTTACCCTTTGGTAAATGCATTGGTTATAAATAGCTAGCTTGTTTTCAAGCAAAAGGCCCCTCATCCTCTCAATTCTCTTGTTTAGTTTTTCAATTCCTTGCTTAGAATTTTGTTAGTTTCAGGTTTTGCTTCCATTATTGGCATTTTGGAGGTCATATCATCTTCTTGTTTCATTGCTCCACTGCATAGTGTCAGTTTAAACATAGAATAGCTTCATTTCTAGACTAGAATCCATTAAAGTTGCAGGTTTTGTTTTGTCACAAGGATAGTTTCTGAAACTCTTGGTACACTTGTGTTATATTCCCACAATAAATCCCACTAGGAATTGCATAGTCAAGCTCTGTTCACTTGCACTATCCCTCTCCTACTCGCATTGTATTCGGTCTATATCCAAAGCTTCCATTGTTCGATTGCTATCTTTTACTGATACTATCATATAAACACTTTCTGGATTCACAAGGACATGAAATAATGAGGAGATCACACTAAGGGGATGAAATCACACACAACTAGATTTACCACTGTTCTGTAAATGCCAGGTTTGAGCTATCAGAGTTCTAGTTACGACATATCAAATAGAGTAGTGAATCATTTTATTTCAGTTAAAATTTCACTCTCGATATCACTAGGGAAGCTATGGGGATTGATAGTTTCTGAGAAACTGTGATTCATTCCTCACTTTTGAGGTAGGATCGAGAGCCTTTCAAATTCAAAATATATAGTTGCTTAGATATTTAGGATAAAATCACAACTGCACAAGTGAATAGCCATACCAGGCTACGTTGCTTGTTTTATTCTGTTATTAGATTAGTTGTTCATTTTATAGATATACTAGAGTAGCTGCTCTTTAATTTCATTGAAATACGTCATTGAAAATACAAAAATAGCAGGATGCTTGCATAGTGTAAATACCTCTTTCATAATCAGTTTATTAAATGTTAGTTAAAAGGTCGAATCATTTTGCATGACAATCACAAGACCTAGAGAGCCTAGAGAATATATATTTGAACCCATAGTACCTCAACCAAATTTTCCCATGACTTTAGCTGACATAGATCAGGACCTTAGGATACAGGTCTTTTGAGCAACAACAAACTTACAAGTAATTAGTGAGAAACTAAGAGGATTTAAGATCGAAGACGACAAAGCTTACACATTACGGCCAAACAATCCAAACTATAGATTGCCTTGATAAAACACCGAATGAACATACAAGGGTTTGAATGAGAATTTTTTTCATTGCAATCCTTTAGTTTTGCAGCCTAACATAGGAGATGTCCTCATTGAAATAGACACTAGCTTATGTATCCAAGTTGTCAAAACACCTGTTAGGTACTTTGAGAAAATCATACAACTTCTAGTTCTAAACGTAGAGGCTGAAAAAGCATACGATTAATGGATAGTTGGGAGAAGGGATTGAATCTTCACATGGCCATAATAGGTCCACAACAACCACAAACTCATGGTTGTGATCCCCAAATCCCACAACCCAACGGGCCTACAAATCAGTCAAGTATTGACACCGGCTTGTGAACACTGGTATTTAGATCTTCACCACTCCCACTGGATATTATAACACAGTTTTTAGTATTAAATATAGAGGCCAATCAATCAAATATTTTCTGGGATAGACCAGAGAACCACCCATAGTTCACTACAAATCCATTAAAACCACCTACCACTACTTTCATGACCTTTTCTGGAGATATATACGAAGCTCCCACATGTCACTTCCCATGTATCCAATAACCAAGAAATAGGATCTTGGCGCAGAGCTCGACATCGATTAGAGCCTCGATCACCATTGTTTCAAACGCGCCATTACACAAATCTAGGTTAGGAGGGCCTTGTTCACCTTAGATTCCGCAGATTCCATTATTGCGTATTGAAGATTTAAGATTACGGATTAGCTTATAAATATCTATCCACATTCAACATTCACCATTTGTCTTGACATGACCTCGAGAGGTCGGGTACGAGGAAGAGGTACTTGTAGATTCCCATGCTCACATGTTACTTTTTCCATCGTACAAAATTGGTGAACCCCATGTGAACAAACAATTCCTCCTTTTATTATTTTCCATTTCTCTCATCCATCTTCACTCTTTCCCATTATTCTGCGGGTATTCATAAACCCCCAAATATGATGCATATGGTCAGACCTCTCTCAGGTCTCAAAGTAAACTATAGTCAAACAAATAGACAACCATCACCCTCACTTTCTACATGGGCTGATAACTATTCGAGTAATTACTTGTCATCTCAAACTCCCCCTCACAGAACTAGTTCTAGTTCTTCATTCCGAATTGAGGAGTTTGATCAATTTGCACAAACACAACAGCTAGAGCCATCAGGCTCTAACAATATGATGTTTACTGGAGAATCCACTTCATCTCCTCAGTCTTGTTTAGACCACAGATCAATAGACAATCAGATCCACTCCCCTTTTTGGATGAGTACTTGGCACACTTTGCTAAAAGTGAACAACACTTCCAAAATATGTATCCACCTATAGGGAGTTTACAAATACAGTTTGATACCCTATTCCAGGAGAACACCCCCATTCCTCCACCTATGGGAAATACCCTCGGTGAAACTTGGCAGGGTAAAGCAACCAATTCATAGCAGGGTATCATACCCCCTTACAACCTCAAGCTATACAACAAACACCCTTAAGGTAAAGCACTGTGTCTTCACCGATGGAAGTCATTTCAGCCTTAGCTGAGAAGGTTAGAGGGCTAAAACTTGCTCAAACAAACCAAAATTCATATTTTTGGCAAGCCAAAATCCCCAATCCTTTGTATCATTGCAGTCAAGTTGACCTCCTTACAGGAACGGGCATGTTAGGCATGCCTCCTCAAAATCCTTATAGTTACCCACAGCAAACGCCAACTAGGACAACATTTTCAAACACCACTCCAATTGAAAACATGACACCTCTTGGCTTGGCACCAAACAACCTGTACCAGAACAATGCTCCTCCCTACTTAAACATTTATTCAAATTCACCACAAGGAGACATGTTCTCTACTCCGGGATGTTCATTCAAACACAGGGATTCCCTTATGTTCCTACGAATGCATATACTATGCCATATCAACAACCCATTCCCCCTCAACCCCCTTAGTAAGCCCCATCAATGGTCGAGGCCTACGTAGTAGGGACTTACTCAGAATATTTGAAAGAACCCCTAGAATTCACCATACAAAGTGTCATGCTTCCAAGACCTCTTTCCAATTTTCCCAAATACAAAGGGGAAGTAGACCTGAACGCACACATTAAGGCCTATGCCACAGCCATATGGGAGTTACTCCCTTGGGACAAGGTTATCGCTAAAATATTCCCTAAGACCCTAGAAGGTATTGCCCTTGATTGGTATTACAAAATACCTGAAGCTTTGATACACTCATTTAAACAACTCGTGTCAGAATTCATCAAAGCTTTCGACATGAACAAATTGTTAAGAACGGGAATAAAAGAGTTCTTACATATAAAACAAGAACATAATGAATCCACTACTCATTTTATCCAAATATGGCATATGGTTCTCTACTCATCAGCGAGTTCTCCAAATATGGATCAAATGTATCTATGTGATTTATTTCTTAATTCACTCAATAGAGAGATAAAGGAAGAAGTCCAAAAGTTCCCACTAAGAACTTATGATGAAGTACTTGAGAGTTCTCTCCGAATTGACCAAGCAGCAATTAATAGTGGTCGTAAGACATATGGGACAAATGGGAAATTAACCACTCCCAATCAAAACACCTCGGCCTATCCCGACATTGGGAATGATAATCAAGGACCTAATATCCTTAACAAGAACCGCAAGGTTACAATAGATGGACTAATTGACCAAGCTAAAAGGGCAAATGTTATAAACATTTCACCACTGTTTAATAATCGGTGAAATAATAATTTTACCCCAACAATCAACACGGTGGATTTTAATCATCCACCATGGCAACAACAACAACGAAAAGTCCAAACACAACATCCAAATCAAAACCCAATTGGATACCAGAGTCAAAACCAAAGGCAACAACCTAAAATTTTTAACTCTAACAACCAACAACCTTATCAAAATTTTGGGCCACAATAGGTTTTAAATCAATAGTCTCGAAATTACAATCTCAATCTATATTGTGGCTTCCACAAGATTTAAGGCCACAATACTAGGACTTGTTATGAATACAATAAATTCATGCAACATTTGCCAAAAGATCAAAAACAACTCTTTATAGATATGTTTTTAGAAAATTCTGTAGTACCCACACCAAACGCTTATGCAGGGCAGTTTCCCCTCAAAATGCATCCCTCAAGATCTTCAATGACCCGCTCCCAAACCATTCTAACAACAATAGGTTAGATCCTAATAGAACAAATAAGGGTGTCATGACAGGAAATAATGATCATGAAGCTTCAACTTCATTAAATCCACCAGTCACACCCCAATTAGGAACTCGACCTCAAACTAAGATAGTTGGTTTAGTGGAGTTAGATCATTGAACTACCCATAGAAACCATAACAATAACATGGGATTATTCATCCCAACCTACTCCAAGTTATCCATTGGAGCCAGAAAACAGTCAAAAAATGTTGGTAAAACCCATAGGCACCTATGATTTAATTAATGATTTGACCAAAACCTTCTCTCACATCTCCTTCTTGGATTCATTAAAGAACTCTCCTGCCCATAGAGCTGCTCTCTTAGAAGCATTAGGCCTTGGTTATTTAATCAACATCATTCCTCCCCTAGAAACAAAATTAAACCATGTGGAATTCGACGTTTATCCTCCAAGGGCGAGTTAGATAGGGATACATAATTTATATTTGATATAAGAAAAATGCCAACAGATTTGAAATTACATGAAGAGGTGACCTAACTTTACATTTACAAGTTTATGTCTACAATAATTATGTTAAACATGAAATGGTTGATGATGGGGCAGCATTCAACATAGTCCCCTTCACTTTCCTTCAAAAGTCAGGATATGGAGAGACAAACTGTTCCACGACATGAAATATGCTAAGAGGTTATGATAGCCTTAAAGCCACTTCGATTGGAACCATAATTTTACCAGTCACTTTAGGACCCAAGACGGTCCTCACCGAGTTTTATATTATAGATCAGAAACCAATTATAATATGATGCTTGGTCAGCCATGGATACACCGCATGAAGGAAATCCTTCCACGCTATTCCAAGAAATAAGATTTCTACATTTAGGGAAAATATTCATGGCACAAGGTGACCTAAAACCCTTTGATATACACCTAGCTGATTTGAAGAAAATACCGGTATCCACTCCGAGTTTGAACTTCCAAAGAAACCAGCTTGTTAAACCAACTAATACGAGAACCAAAAGAAATGTTGATACCCACCACTGAGTTGGAAATTTCAAATCCAACTGAGGACGTTCTAGTACTCAAAAGTGAGACCAATGTTATAAAATCAGTATCACTAGGGACTACCACAAAATTTTTGAGTTCTTTGGAGAAAGACTTACCTATTCTCCTACCATTTGATTCCATGGGTATAAGACACACCTTGGGAATCACTTCTCTTCCATCAGATGAAGTTTTTATGGTAGAGGTAACCGAAGCAGAAGAAACAAATACGACATATATCCCAACATCCATTTTTCCAAGCAAGTATTGGACTCTCCACTTCGATGGAGCTAGATGTCACTTTGGAGCTAGGGCGGGAGTAATCTTTACTTCACCTGAGGGAAAGATCCTACCTTTCACCTTTAAATTAAACTTTTAATGTACAAACAATGAGGCTGAGTATGAAGCTCTCCTCCTTGGCATCATTCTAGCCAAAAGAATGGGTGTTAATGACATTAGAGTACTAGGAGACTTGCAACTAGTTGCAAACCAAGTCTCCGAAGTATATGAAACTAGAGCTGAACATTTACAACTATACAAAATAGCAGTGTTAGATCTAATCAAGGGATTCAACTTCATATCAATTGAATCTATCCCACGAGGCATAACCTTCTCACAGACTCAATAGCAACCTCAGCTTCCCATTTCACCCCAAATAGTGAGTTGGAGGATACAAATTTCATGATATCACTTCGTACAAAACCATTAGTGCATAAAATACCAAAAACTTTCTCCTAACTCATGGAGAAGTTGATGATGAATTTTCTATCATGGATTACTTTGATGATGATAGAATCACTCTTGAATATATAAATGCCTATGCGGAGCTACACCTTGCTCACTTTGTGTAGTTGATCTTCCCTAATACCTCATTCCTCTTCCTACTTTGGAAATCCCACGGTAGAATCTCCTCCATAGAAGGATCTCGATATCTATGAGATAGAAAATAGAGAGAGCTTGGAATTACCTCTAGGCCCACTGAATTTGAAGAAGGTAATGCTTCTTTAATAGAGGAAACCATTAACATAAACATTGGAATGGAGGAATAACCAAGAATTTTGAAGTTGGGATCCTCATTAACTCCGGAGGAGATAGAAATACATACCCAAATCCTCAAAGAACATCAAAAGGCTTCAACATTTAATTATAAGTAAATGACGGGTATTGCACCACAAGTCGTGGTACACAATCTTGTCACTAAAGCTGGATGTGAAGCCAATTAAATAGAAGTCAAGACCAATGAAGCCAAAAGTGGCTCTCATGATAAAAGATGAAGTAGTAAAACTTCTTCAAGTAGGATTCATCAAGCCCATTGACTATTCACAATGGGTATCTAATATTGTTCCCATCCTCAAAAATAATGGGAAGATATGCATTTGCATAGATTTTTGGGATATCAACAAAGCTTGTCCCAATGATGACTTCCCATTACCATCCATTGACGTCATCGTTGACACAACAACTAGTTTTGAACTGCTATCCCTCATGGATGGGTTCTTAGGGTACAATCGATTAAAATATCTCGACAGGATTAATCCAAAACCACATTCATAACTCCCTGGGAACTTATTGTTACGTTGTTATGCCATTTGGTCTTAAGAACACCGGTGCTATGTATCAACAAGCAATGGATTATATATTCCATGATATTATCCATAAAATTGTGGAATCCTATGTGGATGACTTGTTGGCCAAAGCCAAGAAACGCTGTGATCATCTGGAATTACTTTGTATCATCGTCTCATGACTAATCAAATATGGTGTCACATTAAACCCAGAGAAGTGCGTGTTTGGTGTAACAGAGGTAAAACGGGCTACATTATATCTTCCCAAGGGATTGATGTTGATCTAGCCAAAGTACAAAGTTGTTCTCAAAATGATCCCACCATCACACAAGTCGGAATCAAGTAATTTCTTGGGAAACTCGATCTAATCCGAAGGTTCATCCCAGATTTAAGTTTTTCCATTCATCCGATCAGTAATCTATTGAAGAAAGATTATAGCGTTGATTGGATGAAGAATGCAATGAGGCCTTAGAAATAGTTAAACACTTCTTGTTTTCCTCACCCACGCTAATGTCTCCCAAGCTAGACTACCCTTTGATCCTATACTCACAAGCCACTCATGTCTCGTTAGCTTTGCATGCTTTGGCTCAAGAAGATTATGACAAGTGAGAACGCGCACTCTATTTCATTAGTGAACATTGCTTGATAATGAAACATGTTACACACAAGCAGAGAGAGAGAATGCCTTGCCATAATTTTTGCAACAAAATGTTTGAGACATTACATGTTAAACCAGGAAACAAGGGTCATTGTGAAGACAAACCATTTATGAACATTTCTCACACAAGGATCTTTATCTAAAAAGGCGGGCCGTTTCATAACCTTAATGGGAGAATTTGAGTTAACATTCATGAACCTAGAAATCATTAAGGGAAAAATCATTATAGATTGGTTAGCTGACAATCCACTAGATGGAGGTGAGCTGGTAAATCTAGACTTTCCCGATGAGTGTGTATACTTCATCGAAACCAGGCCCCCCATCTCTACATGTCCCTGGTATACTGATATCATCAATTTTATCATGGACCATACATACCCGGAAGGTGCCACGTCACAAAAATAAGGTGGTTATGCATTATTACCACTAAATATGTTGTTTTAGATTAGGTACTCTATCACATAGCCTTTGATGGGATGCTTCTAAGATGCGTTGACATGGAAGAATCGAAGAAGATTATTCATGGATCCCATAGTGGGATGTGTGGAGGCCACTTCGGTGGTCATGCCACCACTCATAAAATACATTGGATGGGATATTTTTGGCCCACTCTTGAGCATGACGTAGTGGAATTTGTATGTAAGTGCCACAAATGCCAAGAATTCTCTCACAAGATTCACTGTCAAAGACAATCCCCTGTAACCAATAGTGACTTTGTGGCCCTTCTCCACGTGGGGTCTATACTTGATAGGGAAATTCTCTCCCTCAACAACCGATGGCCACAATTTTATAATTACACCCATGGAATATTTCACCAAATGGGTGGAGACCATGCCTCTCACCACTGTACCAAATTCAGTAATTTCCAAGTTCATTCGAACCAAATTATTTGTAGGTATGGTGTCCTACAAGTCATTATCTTAGATAATGGCATGTCCTTTTAAAATGGCGAAGTCCGTGAGTTATGTAGCAAGTTCAAGATAAACCATCACACGGCATCTATATACTACCCTCAAGCTAATGGGAAGGCCAAAGTGACAAATAAAACGTTAAAATCTATTCTCCTCAAAACAGTCAAGGAGAACAAGTGAGATTGGCATTTAAAACTATATCCGACCTTGTGGGCCCATCAAACCTCAATAAGAACACCAACAGAGAAACTCCTTTCTCACTGGTATTCGGGGCAGAAGTAGTTCTCTCGCTTGAGGTTGAAATACCTAATCTCCGCATCTCATTACAAGGGATTCTAGACAAAGAAGCTTACATGGAGGCATACCTCTCTCAACTAGAAAGCCTTGATGCAGCCGGAGTTAAACGCCGAACAACAACACATAGCCTATGCTGATCGGATGTGCCAATAGTACGATAAAAAATTATATGAGTGAGAAATATATGAAGGAGATTTAGTTCTAAGACCGGGACAGACGGATTGATAAGAAGATAGGCGAAGGAAGGAAGTTTCGGCCCAAATGGTTAGGCCCATACCGATTCATGAAGGAATACAAAAATGGTGCATATCTCTTGTGCACACTAGAAGGTGAGGAATTCGGTGAAACTGTCAATTCCTTGCATCTTAAGTGGTTTTACACATAAAACATCAAAGTCATTACCTATACATTATAGCTACCTACATTGCATTAATCTTTTAGCTGCTTCATTCTGTCCATTTCAGTAAAAATGGTAGTCTAGGACCTTACTCTTAAACCATTTGTTATAATTTTATGAAAATATTGGCAAAAGCATTCGTATCACATCTCTCCAAACATCATCAAAATTTTCAAAATCTTCTCATCAAGTTCGATAGACAAACATTGATGAAAACCATACCAAGGCTTGTATACTTGGCTTTTCTCTTTCTTCCTACTAGGTGAAGTATTCCTTGCTTATGATCTATTCTAGAAGCTTCTCGGTGTCACATCTATCCCTCTTAAATCTCTTTGAACGAAAGGATATCTCAAAGTCATAAGATCAGAAATGTCAAAATCAAATAAAATCAAAAGCACCAAGTAAACAAAATATTTTATTTTACACACTTCTTTGCCCCATCAACCTTCGGTGATAAGCCCACATCTCTTACTGGTGGTGTGAGGTTGGGAAAGGAAAGAAGTGCCCTTACTCGCCTATATCTTGCCTTTGGCAATAAACCCATGCTTCTTACTAGTGGTGTGAGGTAGGATGTGGGGGGTCCATTCAAACAAAGTAACAAATCTTGGTATGCTAAAAGCACAAATCAAATTCTATTAAGAGAAAACAAATATCCAAATATCCAAATTCCAAAGAGATCAAATCCTCAAAACTAGATTTTGTCAACCAGGTTGCCATTTATGAATCTAAGTCTAGATAAACTAGAAAGTAAGTGGCCTTCTAAGCATGGTAGTAGTTTTGAGTAGGGTAGGTGTGTAGGCCTAAGTTTCTGTTACATTCGGGTTTGGTTTGTCTGTCTCTCATTATTCCAATCGGTCAAACTCATTCAGGTTTGTGCCCTTCTCAACTCTTGGTGTAGAGCCCTTGCATATTACTAGTTGCGTGGATTTGGGATTGGGAAATTTCATCTCTTTATCACTACACATTTATCAATTTTTTCTAACATAATAAGAAATTGCAAACATTGCACAAAGAGTTCAAAATTTCAGTACTACCATATGTTAGTATCATCTCATATCTGTTGTAGACACCAAAATTGTGTCTTATTGACCCCTTGTGACCCGCATCTCATTTCGCAACCTAACCTCATTACCTAAACCTTACACAAGTATTTATTAATTGCCTTGTAATTGATAAATCTACACCACCTTACCTACCACCTCACTTTGCCACTTCATCATGACCTAGCCCTAACCCTAAAACTAACCTAATTAGGACCCATGACTTGGTCTAGACTCACATCCATAACTAATGCCTCCTTACTCGCACCCAAAGCCGACCTTCTAGCCACCTGACCAAGCCCGCAACTGATCTCTCGGGAGAAAAGCAGGGAAGGTGGGCTATTTTACTAAAAATAGCCTACTTTTTCCTAACCGATGCCGGTTCCTACTCGACCGCCGATTCACGCAACCGCCATCGGTTCCACAGTAAATGGGCTTCCCAAACCAAAACAACGGATCGGAATTTCATTTTTGGAGATCGGTCAAAGGATTTTTAATCAAAGGAGAGTCCAAAGCGATCGGCGAGTCGAACTTCACTTGACCAAGCGAGAGACGAGTAAAGAAACCAGAAGAGTTGGCAGCAAAGGAGATCAACTTGCACCTTCATAAAAAAAAAAACCAGTAAGTTATATCTTGCATGTCCTCCATTATAACATTTCTTGTGCTTTTGGAATTGTAATCTTCCCAAATCCGTTCCTGAATCCATTATCTAACATACCATTGCCTCTAACCATCATTCTTTAGCTTCTAACCATCCCATTTCTCAATACTATCCAAAAACCAGCCATTACAAACACCACAACCAGCCCAGAAGATCCTGGAACCAACCGGTATCGGTTATCAGTGACCGCCATCGGTTATAGATAACCGGCATCGGTTCCTTTGATCAAAACCAAGGAAAACAGCCTTTTCCCTACCCAGTTCCACGAAACAATTTAATTAGTACTCTACAGTATTTTGTGTTAATTCATATTAGCAGGGGAACTGACCACCTTCGAAAGGAAGTTTCATACTTCCTGGGCCCAAGGCAGTTCCCTCATTTATTATCTAATCAAAATCTTGTGGTCTTGTGTTCTTATTTGCAGGTAGTCCTTCCAAGACAAAAAGGAGTTCTTCGCAGTCAGCCTGATCTTTCTCTACGGTACGCGCACACCTTCTCGACATTCTACAGGTATTCCTCCTAACCCTAACCTTATCTGTTTCTACAAGGAACGAAGCATTTCCGAGTGAAACATTTTGGCACGCCCGGTGGGACCCATTTTGGGTTTTTCTTTATTTCTTGCTTGCTTTTATTATAGGGAGCATACTTGCTGTTTTCTTCTTCTAGAGATATTCACAGGGTATTTTATTATTCTGGTAAAAGAACTTGCTTTGTTTTTGCATCTTGCATTAGTAAAAGTCATCTCTTTTGCTTCATCGAATATCACTTTCGATTTGGGTTTTAAAACACATGCATTACATTCCTGCCTGTTGTTTTTCAATTCTAGTGAACATAGATTAAGTAACAGGTCGTACACGTGGGGGTGATATCCACGGTATTGACAGGAAATTAACCTTAGTTTCACTGCACAACACATACTGAATCACTTCACAATTAACACAACATCTCAAACATCCCCCCTTTTCCGCGGTATTCCTCCGCCCGATTGAGGTAACCTTATAAGCCAAAACAAACTTGACATTTCCCCTAAGTCTTGTTGTTTAGGATTCTGACATCATTCTACGTCTAAAGGCATAAGCCCACAATAATTAAAATTAACCCTAAGGTTAATCTCTGCATTTGCGTGTGCCTCTTGCTTGTTTTCAAATCCTGTTTTCTCTGTCATACTTTGTCTTCTGTGATCAATAAGTTGCTAAACTACTCAACGTTGCTAAAAATCAAATTAGCAACCCCTTTGTATTTTCTTATTCTAGATTTTTGACACCGGCATCGGTTAAGGGACCGACGTCGTTTTCCCTGTGACCGACACCGGTTACCAAACCGATATCGGTTACTGTCTCTCTCAGCCCCTGACAAACCAGCAACTTGCTAAATTCACCATTCTGAGGTTGTTTTTGTCCTTGATAGATTGAAACTTTCCTGTGTGTTCTGGTCTATGGTTGTCATCACTCGGAAGCAAGCCGCCGCCATGGTTTCACACGCTTGCTCTGTTTCTTTGCCTGAATCACCCCCTTCACATTCTATAGGAAACCCTACGGACACCAGTGAGATCCCCCAAATTCCTGTAGGAGACAAGGACTTTGCCAAATTTCTAGATGCTAATCCCAGCGCTGTACAATACTATTTGTCTCATACCCCTGACCGTGCGCCTGATGGTCAGCTCCTTATGGGCATGCCTATTAGTATAGCTGCTCATTTAGCTCCTACTCCTCCTGATAACAATACCTTACTTCCCGCATCACTAGCCCCGTCTCCCAATCCGACAGCGGCAGAGGTTCATACGACCCCGATTAGCTTTCCTTTTGTTAATCTTGGACCCCACGTATCGCCACCACCAACTGCCCCTATCTCGTCTCTCTTTCAGACCACTCCATTCATGACTTACTCTCTGCCACCTATTCAAACGAGCTTTCCTTCTCAAGCTCCGCCTACCTTTTCATTCCCATACACGTATCCAGTAACCTCAACACCTTATATGGGACATCCCTATTCTGTGGCACCATCACCTCATCCAACCACAGATTTCATCAAGCAAATGATGGACAAAATGCAAAACCTGGAGGCTTCCGTTTCAGGAAGTCGTAGCACCTTGACATACGAGCAAGTTTGTCGGGAGCCCATTCACCCTTCTGTCCCCCTTCATTCATATCCTCCTCAATGGGAGTTGCCAAAGTTTACTCGTTTTAACAGTAAAGAGGATCCTCAACAACACTTGCGATCATTTAGACATGCTTGTTATTTGATTGCCCATGATGATGCCTTGTTACTCCGCACTTTTCCCATGTCCTTATCAGGGCCTGCCTTGGAGTGGTACAGTGCTTTAACCCAGCACTCAATCTTCTCTTTTAACCAACTAGCCCAATCTTTCTTGGATCATTTCTCCATTAACATTGCCAAGAAAGTATCTATCACTGACCTCTATGCCATCCGACAATTCGAAGACGAATCTATCGCAGATTTCATTGGACGATGGCGGGGCCTTATCAACCAACTTACGTATGCCTTGCCTCAAACCGAACTTATCGAACTCTTTACGCGGGCATGCGCTAAGCACATCTCCCCTACCCTCCAAATTCAAACTTTCCGTACATTCGACGAGGCCTTTACTATGGCTCGAAAATTAGAAATTCGAGCCTTAGAGGAAGAGAAATTGCGGTTGCGCAACAAGAACTCCACTTTCCGAACTCCTGATTCTACCAATAAACCAAATACCACCACTCCTCACGCGTCAACCTCTTCTAAATCAAAAGGAGCTGTCCACGCGGTGATGGTCAAATCCCAACCACCGTCCAATACTCCACCAAAAACCACCTATAAATACAAAGCTGAGCCCACCAATTACACTCCCTTGGGAGAAACTTATGGCGTCATCCTAGAGAAATTGCTCAAAGCTGGGGCTATCACCTTGCCCCCTGTAAAACCTCACTCTGGGTTTGACTCCACCCGCGCAATACCTTCCTGGTACAAAGAAAATGACTTTTGTAACTTTCACCGCGTAAAAGGACATAGTCATGAAAACTGCAAGATGTTGAAAAACATAGTGCAGGAAATGGTTGATGCAGGGGATATAACACTCGATAATCCTAATGCCCCTGCTAACCGAAATCTGAAAATTTTCAACAAGCCATTCCCGAATCACTCGTCCAGCAGCAACGTAAACCAAGATATCTTAGCTGAGGAGAGTGTTCATGAGATCCATGCAGTATTCGATACCCAGCCAAAAGCCTCTATCGAGAAAATTTTGAATCAAGCCTCTTCACTAACACAGGAGCCCGAACCTCCTTTACCACCATCAAGCCAAAGCGAAATCATTCCTTTACCCATAGAAGAGTTAGCTGCCCAGGCTTCCCTTCCCATTAATGAGTCTTCTTACACCACATCCCTACAAAACTGCGAGCGGATGTTGTCTAATCTATCCATTTCCCAGACGTCTCCTTCTACCACTCTTGCCGCACAAGAGGAGGGTACGCCACTCCTTTTGACATCCTTAGATGAGAAATCTCTCGCACCGACATCATTAAATTCGTTAGCCGTGACAGACCCCCTCCAACATGCCCTTCTGCCTATTAGTCCCTCATCACCTAAATCTTTTCAACAACCGGTTGACCTCCTAACATCTATTGATACAGTGCCTCATCTGCCTCCTGTGTCATACCCGCAATGGACTGGAATTACAACTCACTTTTCTTCTGTACCAAAATTACAAATTACACCTGGAGACTGTCATTCCACAGAAGATAGACAGGCCCTATGGGAACGTTTGAGTACTCCTGTTTCTACTCAAATGCAAATGACTGATCCCGATGTCTCCACCATCTACCCGAAATGCTTACAGAAGCTTAAAATGCCCCTGTTCTCGCCTTCACCCCCCTCACCTCTACCAAATTCCCCGTCCACTTCTATCAACTTAACCAGATCTTCCCCTATGCTTGGGACCTCACCAATGCCCAGTCTAACACACCCGCCTAAGCGACTCGATTTATCCCAAAATAAACCCGCCCCGCCACCTAGGAGACAAACGCAATCCGGGCCTCTATCAAAACCCTCATCTTCACACCCACCTTCCATATTGGGACCTCATCCCTCCACCTTACATCAATATATCATACCTCCTTTGTTTTCTGCAAAACAACCTACGCCTTTTACACCTATACAGAGATCAAAGGGTATCACAACATCGTTACCCCGTGTATCCGGTCCACCTATCAACCCTAAACCCATCCCATCATCAAAGGATTTATTTTCTGTCACTCCCCTTTCTCCGTGGTTGTTTCCCGCTACCATGCCATCTGTAGCCTCATCATCTAACCAGCTGAACGTAACTTCTGTAACCAAGAAACCACGTTTAGTGAAAAACATGTGTCAGCACCCCTCGACTAAACCACCACCCATACGAACTAAACACGCCCAAACATTACCACAACCCACACAATCAATACCCTCATCTTCTTCTGATTTTGACCCACTCAAAGGATCCTACGCCAAAATCCTTGCTATGTTGGTGGAGAATGCGACCATCTCTCTACCCCCACTTCGACCTTATGACCCGTCTAAGCCCCGACCTGTGGATTATGATGAGTCTAAAATCTGCGCCTATCACCGCACACCTGGACATGATGTAGAAGGATGCAAAGCTCTAAAAACCATCCTTCGCCAGTCACCTCTTCCGGATCGAAAGATTAAGAAAAACAACTTACGCAGGGAGAGACCTCTAGCGTCAATTCCCTCTACTATACCATCTGTCCCCGCCTCACCAAGATCGATCATTATTACAACCCCACCTCTTGAAGACCATGAATTATCCCAACCATCTTCTTCATCTCAGGTCTACGAGATTAATATGATTAGTGTCGCTACTCGAGGACAGAAAAACAATGGGAAGGCGAAAGAAAACACCCCTGCGGCATCTCTTTCTCCTTCAACCATCCCGATTACACCACCACCTAAAGTGGTTATTCGCGGACCCGCCTATCCCGTCTCTAATGGAGTTGCCCACCGAACCATGATCAAACAGCTTCATCAATCGCCCGTAAAAATGACACTATATGATCTCATTCAGACCTCTGAATCTCATCGACAAGCTCTCGTTGAGATCCTTCAAGGGATAGAGGTTTTACCCAACGAAACCCTGCCCGTTACCTCCATTCTAACACCCAATCACGTTGCCTCTCTCACCAAACAATCCATCTCCCCCACCACTTCTGTCTCAAAACAACAAGCCGCTGCGGTTAGTTTCTCGGAAGATGAAATTATCGACTTTGGTACAGAAGACCCTGACCCTGCCCTTTTCATTTCCGCTTACGTCCGAGACATTCGAGTACGTCGGGTTATGATTGACGGGGGCGCTAGCCTAAACATCATCTCTTCAAAAGCCTTCCAACAAATGAACATCCCTTCTAGTTGCATGTGTGCCAACCCCATCATGTTGCGGTCATTCAATGATGCTATTACTTCTACATTGGGCACCGTGATCCTCAACATTCGCGTAGGACCACGTACTTTACCCGAACTCTTCTATGTCCTTGAAGGAGAGTTCCAATATAATATATTGCTAGGTCGTCCTTGGATCCGGGCCATGGGATGCGTCCCCTCAACATTACATCGATGTATAAAATTTGAGTACGAGGGGAAGTCCTACACTGTAAAAGCTGATCCTCCCCCCTTCAAAACTTGCAATATGTTATACCGCCCAAACGATGTGCTTATACCAATTAAGACACCCATACATTCAACCCAACCATCCTCTTCCAATATACCTCAACCGTCCACCTCAACTGCACCTACAACTGATGAAACCACCGTCGCACAAACCACTTCTCTTCCCGCAGCTAACATCCCAACCTCCGACCCCTTAGTAGGCGTTTTCATCGCCCTTACGCTGGGGAGTATCGCCTATATAACGTTAGTTCTTTCCCTACCCCGCAGGAGTACGGACAATTACATGCACACCCCACCTACGACCGTCGCGTGGGGGAGATAATCTCTTACGGACCACCCCATTGTCGCACTAACCTAACATATGGGGGTGTTGACGCATCCTCCATTACCCCTGAACCTCCTCTTGGTGTGGTTCCCTTCCAATCCGATTTTCAATACTTGACAAATCGTCGTTTTGCCCTCACCTTCTTGACTCGCTGTGCGTGGAAAGGCTTTGGTTTTGGCCTTTACGAACAAGGCCGACATACTCTCATCCCCATCACCACACGCAAACATAATGATCGCAGTGGTCTTGGTTTTTCCGAAACACCTACGCAGGAGACACCTCCTGTCAGCTGTATCCTGGAAGAAGAGGACGTCGCCCCTACCGAACCATCATCACCCACTTTGCCATCATCTCCCACAGAATCGATGGACCCTGAATCTATCCCTCCTAACTTTTTTTTTTCATAAATGCTATCTTCATAGGTCCTCTCACTTATCAACGCGATAATGAGGACCCATCTTCTCTTCCCCTTCTGTATCCAGACATGATCGAAGAGGATTCACCTTTGATTAATGTTGTTGAATGCCAGGATGACGACTCCATCCTCACTTACCTGGGCGCGGATGATTCTTATATTCAACGCGCCCTACCATCTGAAACCCAAACTATGCTGAACAAATCTACTATAGAAATCAACATCCACACGGAGGAAGATCCTCACATCGTGAAGATCGGACAATCACTTGACACATCAGAACAAGCCGCCTTTACTACCTTTCTCGTGCTCATGCAACCAAGCTTTCGCATGGTCTTACGCTGACATGCCAGGAATTGATCCTACCATTGCCGTCCATAACATCACTCTAAACCCCGATTCCAAACCAGTCAAGCAGAAATTGAGAAAAATGCATCCACGCATTGCTCTCTTGGTCAAAGAGGAGCTCCAACGACTCCTTTCTGTTTCCTTCATTCTGCCTATTGACTATCCTCAATGGATTTCTAACATCGTACCTGTCACGAAAGCGACGGGGGGACTTCGGATATGCACGGATTTCCGGGATCTTAACCTCGCTTGCCCTAAGGATGACTTCCCCCTCCCAAGTATTGATCAACTTGTTGATCTCACTGCGGGTCACGAAATGCTTTCTCTCATGGATGGCTTTTCAGGTTACAACCAAATTTTGGTTGCCCCTGCCGATCAACACAAAACTGCCTTCATAACTCCTTGGGGAACTTTCTGTTACCGTGTAATGCCGTTTGGCCTTAAGAATGCTGGTGCGACCTATCAGCGGGCTATGACCTACATTTTCCATGACATTATGCACACTATCCTCGAAGATTACGTTGATGATCTTCTGGGCAAGTCTAAACATCGCAGTGAACATCTCGATGTTTTAACCATTATTTTTGATCGCCTGTTACAATATTCTGTCCGTCTTCAACCAAGGAAATGTGTCTTTGGTGTCCTTTCGGGGAAACTTCTGGGCTTTATCGTCTCTTTACGTGGCATTGAGGTCGATCCATCTAAAGTAAAAGCTATCCTAGAAATGCCCCCACCTAAAAACCTTAAACAATTGCGTAGTTTGGTGGTAAACTTCAATCCATCCGGCGTTTCATTTCCCAACTCTCGGATCGATGTCACCCTTTTCATCACCTTCTAAAAAAGGACGTTGCCTTTCAATGGAGTGAGGAGTGTCACCAAGCCTTCGAAGCTCTCAAAACATATCTCTTGCAGCCACCTGTGCTTATCCCACCCCGGAGACGACCGTCCTTTCTACCTTTATCTTTCCGCCATCGACCATGCTATAGGAGCTATGCTCGCCCATCGAGACCCGGCACGCCGAGAGCGGGCCGTTTACTATATAAGTCATACCCTCGTGGATTACGAGACTAGGTATACACATGTAGAAAAATTGTGCCTGGCCCTATCATTCGTCGCCACCAAACTCCGACATTATCTCCTGAATCACAAAACTTTCGTCATCACCAACACAGACCCCATTCATTATATGTACGCCAAACCACACCTAAACCAACGCATCGCTCGATGGCTCATGCTCCTCGCCGACCTCGACCTTGAATTTATACAACAGAAATCAATCAAAGGACAAACTCTTGCAGATCAACTTGCGGAGGCCCCTCTACCTGGGGAACAATTTACCAATTTTACCTTCCCCGACGAACTCATCGCCACTCTTTCGCTCGGAGAAGTGTCGTATCAAATGACCCTCTTCTTCGATGGATCTAAGTGCCAGCGCGGCGGAGGAGCCGACATTGTTCTCATCCTCTTGGCCCGAACCTATGCCTCTTTCATTCCGACTTGATTTCCCTTGCACTAATAATACAGCGGAATACGAGGCCCTTGTTCTAGGTCTCCAAGTTGCGTTACACTTAGGTATCAAATCTATCAACATTTTTGGCGACTCTCAATTGGTAGTCAATCAAGTTACGGGCATCTACCAATGTAAAAACGAGGAACTTCAGAAGTACAAACACCACGTGGAGTCACTTCTAGCCTTATTTACTCACTATGCTATACAAACCATTCCCCGCTCCACTAACAAATTTGCGGATACTATGGCTTGCTTAGCCTCGCAAATTCCCGCCGCACCAACTGACTCTGAATTATTCGTTGTGGTTCAGCAACTTTTTGCACCATCCTATTCAACCCCGGTAGTTTGCATGATAAATACTGTGTCTACTAATTCACAGGATACCTGGTACCACCAATTTCATGACTACCTTACAATCTCTGTCCTCCCACCTGATCTTACTAGTAACGGCAAACGTGCTTTTCTTAAAAGTGTTTCGCGTTATGTTGTCATGGGGGGACTCCTCTATAAACGTGGCTTTGATGGCATCCTCCTTCGCTGTCTAACCGGCGCAGAAATCACTCATACCATCCAACAGGTCCATGACGGTATTTGTGGTGGACATTTTAGTGGTTTGCATAGTGGCTAAACGAATCCTTCGCCTAGGTTATTATTGGCCTACTCTCAAATGTAAGCATCGCTACTGAATATGTTAAGCGCTGTGTCATGTGTCAACAACATGCCAATCTTCAACATACTCCTAGCCACCCGCTACAGGTCGCACGAGATCTTTGGCCTTTCTCACAATGGGGTTTAGACCTTATTGGTGAGATTCACCCGACCTCTTCACAACGTCACCGTTGGATAATCACAGCGACCGAATATTACACAAAATGGGTGGAGGCCGTTCCACTCATTTCAATCAAAAAAGAAAAAATTGTCGAATTCATTAACCATCACATTATCTGTCGTTTTGGTATTCCTCATCGCCTAATAACAGATAATGGTAAATCTTTCAAAAATAAGTTGTTACAAGACCTTTGTGACAACTTTGGTATCAAACTTAGTTTCTCGTCACCTTACTATCCACAAGCCAATGGTCAGGCTGAATCTTCTAATAAAACTCTAACCAAAATCCTCATGAAAGTCGTCAATGAATCTGGAAGAAATTGGCACGATCACATTCCCTTTGCCCTTTGGGCTTATCGTACTAGCATTCGTACCTCCACTAATGCCACACCTTTTTCATTGGTATATGGCACCGAGGCTGTTTTGCCTCTCGAAATACAAATACCCTCCCTTAGAATATCTCTTCAGGATATTCTCACCAACGATGATTTCCGCCAAGAGCGGTTAGCCCAATTAGAGCTTCTTGACGAACGACGTCTTACAGCTCTCGATCACCTCCAAATCTATCAAAAACGCATCAAGCGTGCTTATGATAAGCGACTTCATGAGCGTACCTTTAAGGTTGGTGATCTTGTCCTCAAAGAGAATCAACATGTAACCAAACTAGAAAAGAGCAAACGTGGAAAATTTGCTCCCAATTGGATTGGGCCTTATATAATCACTCACACCTATGGATCAGGCACTTATCGTTTAGCTTCGCTTAATGGTAAACCTGAGCCTGAACCCCTTAATGCCTTGCATCTTCGACCATTCTACTGTTGAATCTAGTGTTATATCACTCCTTATCTACCTACTGCTCGTCCCTTGAGCTCATTTACCGCTACATACACTTTGTTTTCTATATCTCCGAATAAAATCAAGCTCACCCCTCACCTCCCCTTACGATGCCTTCCCCTTCTTAGTCTAGTCCATGACTTCAAAGTATTAAAATAAGCCGTATTCTTATGGGATTTTCTTGAGTCAAACTTCCTACTAAACTAGATGCTTCACGCCAAAAGAACATCTAGTTATCTAAAATTAAATATAGACTGCTCCCTCGAAGGACAGCTATATGCCAAACTATTTGCTACTTATAAATAGATCGCTCCCTGAAGGATGACTATGCACTAAAATCATCTCTGCTACTATAAATAGATGCTCCCCGAAGGACAGCTATACATGTCAGCCTTTTTATCGAAGCTTCTCGCATTGATCAGCTTCGTGAAGACCTCAAGAATAAAACAATCAATATCCCTTGCAGACTTCCCGCATCGATCAGTCTACATTCAATAAAATAAAAGCCTCATACAAAAGAAATTTTTGGGTCATGGACTTGTCTATTTAGGGTAGGTTCTCTTTCGTTATAACAAGTTCTTTATACCTCAGCTATATCATCCACATCACCTCACCATTTGTTTCCACTCAAGGGACGTAACGTACACCTGATATATTGTGATCATACAACTCTTTTCACCTATTGACTTCTCGTCTATGCACGGTACCTAGGGCTTCAAGCTCATTCTACGTTGTGTGGTTTGTTTAGCTCTTTTCACCTACGGAGCACTCTTTCCTCTTTTCCTCGCATCTAGGATTGTGTGTTGATCTTAATCAGGACATGGTTCCCTTCTACTTGGGTAGGATAACTTTCACTTCCCTTATACCTTTTACAACATCACCAATTCATTACCAACACCAACAACCTTACCTTACCAATATTAATATCAATATTTTTACCAACCTACCAATTGGCCCGACCTAAGGCCTCAACCTACCTATTCGGCCCGACCTAAGGCCTCAACCTACCAATTGGCCCGACCTAAGGCCTCAACCTACCAATTCGGCCCGACCTACGGCCTCAACCTACCAATTGGCCCGACCTAAGGCCTCAACCTACCAATTCGGCCCGACCTAAGGCCTCAACCTACCATTCGGCCCGACCTACGGCCTCAACCTACCAATTGGCCCGACCTAAGGCCTCAACCTACCAATTCGGCCCGACCTAAGGCCTCAACCTACCATTTGGCCCGACCTAAGGCCTCGCCCTACCAATGGCCCGACCCAAGGCCTCAATCTACCATTTGGCCCGACCTAAGGCCTCAACCTACTATTTGGCCCGACCCAAGGCCTCGCCCTAACAATTTGGCCCGACCCACGGCCTCAACCTACCTATTTGGCCCGACCTAAGGCCTCAACCTACTATTTGGCCCGACCCAAGGCCTCGCCCTAACAATTTGGCCCGACCTAAGGCCTCAACCTACCATTCGGCCCGACCTAAGGCCTCAACCTACCATTTGGCCCGACCTAAGGCCTCGCCCTACCAATTGGCCCGACCCAAGGCCTCAACCTACCTATTTGGCCCGACCCAAGGCCTCGCCCTACCTATTCGGCCCGACCTAAGGCCTCAACCTACCTATTTGGCCCGACCCAAGGCCTCGCCCTACCAATTGGCCCGACCCAAGGCCTCAACCTACCTAATTGGCCCGACCCAAGGCCTCGCCCTACCAATTGGCCCGACCCAAGGCCTCAACCCACTTATTTGGGCTGACCCATGGCCACCACCCAACAACTTGGCCCGACCCAAGGCCGCATCACTTCCATACTATACCCACAATCACCGTTTTATTTTATCCATCCATCCTGTACCTTGTGTTTCATCGAGCTCACTTGTTCGTGTTTTAGCATGATTAGGGTCCTTGACTTGATCTGTCGACCAACTTTGCCTAGACCTAGACCGTGACGTTTATCTCAACCAAACCAACCATTTTAGTATGCTTCGCCGAACATGCCTAAACGTTCCTGTACCTTACCTGTTATATACCCTGGAGCTACTTCCTATGCCTTGGATACCAGGATTATATCACCCTTGTTTGGATAAACTATCGACCTTTGCCTATACATTGCTGGTTTGCTAGTCAAATCATGTACCCTAGTCGTACTATTGCATTTCAACATGCGTCTGCTTCCTTGGACCTACCGCACCACCTTACCATCCTCTCTACAACATTTACCTTTTATCAACCCTATCCCTGATTTCCCGTTCGCTCAATCTGTGCTAGATTTGAGGGGGATTACCTATATCCTTAACATGAGAAACCACTTCATATTATTGTCCGCGCAGCTTTACAGAACAAGCTACACGACAATAAGGGGCTAATGTAGACACCAAAATTGTGTCTTACGACCCCTTGTGACCCGCATCTCATTTCGCAACCTAACCTCATTACCTAAACCTTACACAAGTATTTATTAATTGCCTTGTAATTGATAAATCTACACCACCTTACCTACCACCTCACTTTGCCACTTCATCATGACCTAGCCCTAACCCTAAAACTAACCTAATTAGGACCCATGACTTGGTCTAGACTCACATCCATAACTAATGCCTCCTTACTCGCACCCAAAGCCGACCTTCTAGCCACCTGACCAAGCCCGCAACTGATCTCTCGGGAGAAAAGCAGGGAAGGTGGGCTATTTTACTAAAAATAGCCTACTTTTTCCTAACCGATGCGGTTCTACTTACCGCCGTCGGTTACATGCAACCGCCGCCTCGGTTCCCTGTAAATGGGCTTCCCAAACCAAAACAACGGATCGGAATTTCATTTTTGGAGATCAGTCGAAGGATTTTTAATCAAAGGAGAGTCCAAAGCGATCGGCAGAGTCCAGAACTTCACTTGACCAAGCAGAGACGAGTAAAGAAACCAGAAGAGTTGGCAGCAAAGGAGATCAACTTGCACCTTCATAAAAAAAAAAAGTAAGTTATATCTTGCATGTCCTCCATTATAACATTTCTTGTGCTTTTGGAATTGTAATCTTCCCAAATCCGTTCCTGAATCCATTATCTAACATACCATTGCCTCTAACCATCATTCTTTAGCTTCTAACCATCCCATTTCTCAATACTATCCAAAAACCAGCCATTACAAACACCACAACCAGCCCAGAAGATCCTGGAACCAACCGGTATCGGTTATCAGTGACCGCCATCGGTTATAGATAACCGGCATCGGTTCCTTTGATCAAAACCAAGGAAAACGGACCTTTTCCTATCCAGTTCCACGAAACAATTTAATTAGTACTCTACAGTATTTTGTGTTAATTCATATTAGCAGGGGAACTGACCACCTTCGAAAGGAAGTTTCATACTTCCTGGGCCCAAGGCAGTTCCCTCATTTATTATCTAATCAAAATCTTGTGGTCTTGTGTTCTTATTTGCAGTAGTCCTTCCAAGACAAAAAGGAGTTCTTCGCGATCGGCTGATCTTTCTCTACTGCACGCGCACACCTTCTCGACATTCTACGGGTATTCCTCCTAACCCTAACCTTATCTCTGTTTCTACAAGGAACGAAGCATTTCCGAGTGAAACATCTCGTACTACAAAAACATACAGAGTAAAATATTCTATCTACTATCATTTGTTATCCATTGCATACATTCAAAACATGAAAATAGTATTCTAAAAACATCTAAGTACACATTTGGAAATAAATCACAAAATTCCAGATGCCAAGAGTCTAGATCCAAAAAGATACATATATATATAAATTAGGTTTCATATACAATGCCATCATGCACTAGGCATGGTCAAAATGCTCAATGAGCCTAGAAAGTACAAAAACACTCGTATAGACATCTGAAAAAATACTACAAAAATAGTCTCTTAATCCCTATGGGATCCCTCAGAAGGTGCGCAGGCATGCCTAGGACTCCGGCTACGCCGGCACTCCAAATGTACTGAGGGCTCACGGTCGCACTCGATAGTTTTCATCTCACTACGAGAATGGCTCCTCCTCATCAGGTGCTCGGTTGTCCTATATCTAGCCACCTCCGTGCGGAGAGAAGTCATGATCTTCGCCACATACCAGATAGAGGCTAAAACATTGGTGTGCCTTTGGCCGTTGAGGGCTCCCCCACATCCACATAAAGCTCAACATAAGTCTTCTTCGAGGGGAGAAGCAGGGTATCGATACACACTTGGCTAATCAAGTCTCACCACTCATTAGCAGTCGTTGCAAACAAAGGAGAAAACAAGTTAGAAAATAATCAACGATAAAACCAAGAGTAAGCAAAACAAAAAAGAAACAACAAACTAGAACAACTCTAACTAAAACAAATGTTAGGAGAAGAGTGACAACTCACTAGGATCACCAAGCCTCCAAGAAGGATCTCTAGGATCCATGCCTACCACTGACGTAGCCACCAATTGGTGCCCCTCTCCCACGTTTGGGGAAATGTGACGTCTCCTGCAACAAACTCACCATCTCCACCTAGGTCCCAAGAGAGTAACTCCTCTGAAACTAAAGTCACCCTCTCTATGCTCCGCTCCGCCCTCTCGGCTCGCAGAATCTCCCCGGGTGTCATGCCACTCGGGATCACTATCATCCCCCACCACCCATCTCACCGATCTCCATCTCCTCTATCTCCTCCTTAATCTATCCTCCAATTAACTCCTCGATTCGAGTCCACGTCAATGGGCTCATCACTACTATGAGCGGGACCAACAGCAATCCAAAGTAAGGGTGCCTAAGGAGCACCAGCTCTCTCCTCATGCGCATACCACCCTCCTATCCACAATAGGAGTAAAAATAGTCCAATCCTAGCCTTTAGGACCTCCCAAGCCTCACGGATAGATCTATACACCGGCATCGCCGAAGGAAGAATGTCACTATAGGGGAGGCCGAAATCTTTGTGGAAATCATTAAAAGGGTGTATCTCCAACTTCCTTGCCATGTCTATTAATCAAGCTAGTGGTGCGGAAGGAAATCAAGTATAATGGTCTCCTCTCCCCATACCGCCATGGCCTCGATAAGGAGTGGCCTCCATGTCTGCAGTGGTTAGGGAAGCCACTATTTGGTGGGGTGCTCGAGAACTATCATTCCCTGTCCACCTCGCTACTCTAACAGCCCCGAGATCCTCTACCTCTACACCTCTTCCATATGGGATAATATGTTCATACACCCAACTCATGACAAGAGTCGGGTGGCTCGATGATCGCCCTTGTAAATGGAATACCCTGTATATGTCATGGTAGGTAGTCCCGAGGATATCTCACTCCCAAAGCATATACACGTCCATGGCCCTCAATCTGCACAAGAATAGGGGCCCAACAATATAAGAGGGTGTCCCCTCCCTTGTCCCCACTCAGTCTGGATGCAAGGATTCCCATAATGGCCTTGCAGAGCAAGGGAATGTCTGACTCAATGATAGAGTGGATCCTCACGCCCTTCTTCGAACCCATCGATACAACTACCTCTCCCATGTAGGTGGCCCACTAAACCACCTGTGATCTAGATACTATTGTCTTAAGAGATAGCTACCGCCTAAGGATCGGAACCCCCAATATACGGTAAACATCCTCCAGGGTGATGGACCAATCACCCCAACTCCTGGTCATCGCAAGGTGTTCCAATCCACATCCCAATATGAGAACAAGTCACACAATATGTGGTGGCGGGTGCAACATTTGGAACTGTGCAATCCTCCATATATCAGCCCTCAGAGACTATCCTACTTTACCTAGGAGAGTGCCTCCAATCACCGCGAGAGCCAATCACACTCCCTCTCCCGTGATCCATCTAATGTACTCCTCCTTCGCATACAACCAAAAAAACACAAAAAGAGTTAGTACTGAGATCCAGTTGAAAAAACTAGTAAAAAAACACGAAAATTCTATACATGCAAAAACAAATTAAATTTTGCATTATTTTTGTTAATCTGTCATGGACCGCTACCCTGTGTAGGGTAGTAGTTCCGTAACCACCACCTTCTAAGGTGGTGGTCCTATCTTCGCCACGTTGCACGGGTGGCAGCCTCCCGTCCCGCAAAACCAAATGGGCCGTAAGCCCTAAAAAATGCTTAAAAACAAGCAAAAACACCTTTTAATGAAAAAAGAAACCTACCCTATGGGCCCCCCCCTAAAGACACATTTAAAACTAACATTTTCAAAAATGATCCCCCTAAGGGAAAGATTTTATCATTTCTACATTTTAGGTTTAAAAATGATAAATCAAGAAGAACTAACCTGAGACTTCATGGGTCGATGTTCCACTCTCGGAGGCATGATCGCTATCTCACCACGAATGTTTTGACTATACTCTTATCGAAAACCATCACCGTGGGTCCCAGAGCTCAAAATCTATCAAATCAATCCATGCAAATGAATAGTAAAATGACTTTGTTTTATATATATAACCCTCTTAATTTGATTTTGAATGTCTTTCACAGGGTCGGAGCACCGACAGAGGTAAGTTCTAAAAACCCCGCGTAGATGGTAAGTCCTCTTTTCATGTCAATTCAGTCTTATTTCTCAAATTGTTTTATCTATTTGCACTTGAGTCCCCTTTTCATTTTTTACAGGTAGCGGGATCTTGGATGGCAACTTTCCAGCACACGGGTGTGTCAGGTATAACTCCTAACTCCCCATTTCGGGACCGCCATACTCGGATCCACCATTTTATGCCTCTTCATGGCTAAAACGCTTCTCTGAGGGGGCAATATGTACGTACCCAAAATTATAGGGTACTGCACCACCGAAACGATGTTACACATGCCCCAATGATGATACAGGTCTCCTTGCAAGGTGTTTAGAATCTAAAAAGGTTCACCAAGTATACGCTTGTATCCGCATACCCCGCTCAGCCTCCACATGCCTGGTTTTACCCCTTTTAACAATTTCTTCTTGCATTCTTTTCTTTAGTAACGGAACCACCGCCCCGCTCGGGTGGTGGTCCGTGACTATCGCCTAGATAGGGCAGCGGTCCAGAATCGCCACCCCGCATAGGGCGGAAGTTTTGTTCACATTTTCCAGATTCTTCCGATGATCACGTCAAACATAAATCTTCAAATTTACACGATTTCTTCAACCACTTTGGCTTGCATTAATGTTTTCTTCTCCCTAGGAATAGTGTTTTCCTTTGTTTGTAGTAAAATATTTCTAATGGGAGTTACCCTTTGGTAAATGCATTGGTTATAAATAGCCAACTTGTTTTCAAGCAAAAGGCCTCTCATCCTCTCAATTCTCTTGTTTAGTTTTTCAAATCCTTGCTTAGAATTTTGTTAGTTTCAGGTTTTGCTTCCATTATTTGCATTTTGGAGGTGATATCATCTTCTTGTTTCAAGTCTTATTTCATTGCTACTGCATAGTGTCAGTTTAAACATAGAATAGCTTCATTTCTAGACTAGAATCCATTAAAGTTGTAGGTTTTGTTTTGTCACAAGGATAGTTTATGAAACTCTTGGTACACTTGTGTTGTATTCCCACAATAAATCCCACTAGGAATTGCATAGTCAAGCTCTGTTCACTTGCGCTATCCCTCTCCTACTCGCATTGTATTCGGTCTATATCCAAAGCTGCCATTGTTCGATTGCTATCTTTTGTTGATACTATCATATACACACTTTCTGGATTCACAAGGACATGAAGGAATGAGGAGATCACACTAAGGGGATGAAATCACACACAACTAGATTTACCCTTTATTCGTAAATGCCAGTTTGAGCTATCGAGTTCTAGTTACAACATATCAAATAGAGTAGTGAATTATTTTATTTCAGTTAAAATTTCACTCTCGATATCACCAGGAAGCTATGGGGATTGATAGTTTCTGAGAAACTGTGATTCATTCCTCACTTCTGAGGTAGGATCGAGAGCCTTTCAAATTCAAAATATATAGCTGCTTAGATATTTAGGATAAAATCACAACTGCACAGGTGAATAGCCATACCAGGCTACGTTGCTTGTTTTATTCATTTGTTATTAGATTAGTTGTTCATTTTATAGATATACTAGAGTAGCTGCTCTTTAATTTCATTGAAATACGTCATTGAAAATACAAAAATAGCAGGATGCTTGCATAGTGTAAATACCTCTTTCATAATCAGTTTATTAAATGTTAGTTAAAAGGTTGAATCATTTTGCATGAAAATCACAAGACCTAGAGAGCCTAGAGAATATATATTTGAACCCATAGTACCTCAACTAAATTTTCCCACAACTTTAGCTGACATAGATCAGGACCTTAGGATATAGGTCTTTCAAGCAATTAGTGAGAAACTAAGAGGATTGAATATAAAAGATGACAAAGCTTACACATTCTGGTCAAACCATCCAAACTATAGATTTCCTTGATAAAATACCTGAATGACTGTGTAAGGGTTTGAACAAGAACAAACATTTGGTTGTGAATCTTTGGTTACGCAACCTAATGTAGGATACCTCCTCATTGAAATAGACACTAGCTTACGTATCCAAGTTGTTAGAATGCCTCATTAGGTACTCCAAGAAAATCATACAACTTCTAGTTCTAAATGTAGAGGCTAAAAAAGCATACGATTATTGGATAGTTGGGAGAAGGGATTGATTCTTCACATGACTATAACAGTTCCACAAAAACCATGAACTCACGGTTGTGATCCCCAAATCCCATAACCCAACGGGCCTACAAATCAGTAAAGTATTGACACCATCTTGTGAACGTTGGTATTTAGATCTTCACCACTCCCATTGGATATTATAACACAGTTTTCCATATTAAATATAGAGGCCAATCAATCTAATATTTTTCGGGATAGACAAGAGAACCACCCATATTTCACTACAAATCCATTAAAACCACCTACCACTACTTTCATGACCTGTCTCGGAGATATATACGAAACTCCCACGGGTAACTTCCCATATATCCAACAACCAAGAAATAGGATCTCTGCAGAGCTCAACATCAATTAGAGCCTATGAGTAGCCATTGTATTCGAATGCGCCATTACACCAATCTAGGTTAAGAGTGCCTTCTTTTCCTTAGATTTATAGATTCCATTATTGTGTGAGGATTTAAGATTACCGATTAGCTTATACATATCTATTCACATTTAACATTCATCGGTTGTCTTGACATGACCTTGAGAGGTCAGGTACAAGGAATAAGTACTTGTAGATTCTGTGCTCACATGTTACTTTTTCCATCATACAAGTACTTCTAGGAAATAGGTCCTCGTAATCCCTTAGTAACTATATGATTTTTACCACTTGAAGTCTGACCAATAGTCTCCAATTATGGCTTCCTTAGGCTTAGTATCTGTTCCAATATTCACCCACTTTTTCTTCATTGGTTCATGATAGGTGCACATGGTCTTATCCCCAATTTCCAATACCTCATGCCTTCCTATTGAATGGTTTACATCTAGATTATCTAATTCTTCATCATCCACTAAGTAGACCATTTTTCCTTTCTCTTTCTCAAGGAAAGTGTGTTGAAGTAATGTTACATCGGCCTCTAGTTCTTTATCAAGATGCGCTCTTGAGTCCTCTTTATCTAATAATTCCTAAAGGAGTTCTTCAGCCTTGGAACTATCCCCCATAGTTAAGTGCTTGATAATTTTCAATGTTTCTTCTACAGGAGGCTTTGTAGATAAGAATTCAAATGTTTGTGCCATTCCTGCTATTAAATTATACCAATTTCTAGTTTCTCTATGGAGTTCTGCATATACATACTAAGCACATGCGTAGCCCTCAGAAGTGGAATAAAACCGATGTACCCATAGCGAAGGTGGTAAAGCTTCCTACCCTTCTGTCTAAAGTCTCTCACACTTCTGAACGTGGTGTTGAACAAGTTGATTACCGTGATAAATACAGATTTGAGTAGGTGCATTTCTCCTAAAGAACCTAGTAGTAAGAGAAATCCCAATTTCATTCCATCTAACAAGATTATCCTTGTGGACCACCCACCAAAGTGTGTTGCTATCCCATGTAGTGTATATGCTAGCATATTTATTCTTTCTAGTGTATTTACCCATTTTACTTCCATGACATGCACGAATACCATGGGATCCCCTTCTCCTATGTAACAAGGTACCAAGTTGTTACCTATCCTCCTAACATAACATGGTTTTGTGCCTTAAGGAAATATGCTCTTTACTTCACACCCTACTAACTCATAAGTGTTGTGAGCCCAATTATCACAAGAAACACTTGTAGTATTGCTAATAGACTATGCATCCTCCCACTGAATTAGTCCTTCTTTGGTTGGTTCAATCATCTCTGGATCTCGGATGACGCGTACATAAATCCTATTAAGATATTCTTCACTTAAGGGCTCAACATAGGGCACGGACTTTCCATTTGTTAAAGGGATAATAACCCTTTCCTCTTTATTTTCAAAATTGATATAGCCCTTGTTAAACCGAAGATCAACATTATTTTCATAAGCACCAAGCTAGCGCTAAAACTTCAAAGTCTCCAAAGTGAACTTGGCTCCTTGTATGGTAATGGATGCATCTTTCAAAACTCCTATGGGCATTGTAACATTCCCACTTTAAGACTTTAGAACCAAGAGAATTTTTTTCAATAATAATGTTCACTGTTCTAAATAAAGCAATATTTAGAACAAACATTCCATGCCAATAAAATTCAATGGATAAACATATGCAACTGTAATGACTCGGTGATTCACCGATCTATTCATTCCATAACTCGGTGAGCTACTGATCTATTTATGTTATCTTATGTATTGAATACATATTGTATACTTAGTCATGCTACCATACACCGGGTGCGAGTGATCTCGTTTAAAGAACATATCTAAATATCTCATTACCAATATTCCTCTGAAATCATGTTGCTTTAAACTTGGTGAAATGGGATAATGAAACCAATAGCTTGTGATATTTTGGCCAAAGATTTATAACATACTAAGTATGTCAATATTCCTAGACGACATACTCATCATGTTGGAATACATCCTTTACCTCACTCTTCTATTACCATGATTGGTCTTTACTGACTACCGTCAGTCCACTTGTTCGGATTTAACCCTAGCCCTGGATAGAAACATTACCTATTATAGGAAGATGCTTACAAAGGCTTAGGGTAGATGGGCATACCTGTTTGACCTAAGTCATTTGAATGTGCCAACGTACCCTGAGCCTTAGAAGCTAATTCCTATCCTAAATATGTTCCCATCCAGACCTAGGGAAAAACTAGGTTCACGTCTGAGTTCCAGATGTGTGTAGATCTAGATGATCAATGCATAAGGGTGAAGCCACATGTCAACTACAACGTGGTATTCTCAAGAAGACTTAAGCTTTCTCGAAAGTACATCCCCGCAGTTGGAATGTGCCAACATCCTAAAGAAAATACCTCATTGAGATGTACATACCCCTAAGGAGATTGTTAATACATTATTAGTCCAGGTTAAAAAACCTGATTACAACAACCCTTCCAAATCCTAGTCCAACACACATCGTAAGTTCTTCCTAAATTTGATTCATTTATCCCATTAATAAATTTGTTATATTCATTGTCACTTTTAATGTTTGAACACATGGTTAAACTTCCAATTAACCGTAACTGTACAGTGTTATGTTATGTCATATTTAAAAGTATAATAAATTTTTGCAAAAGTTCAACTCCAGAATATATCCAAAATAAAGTAGACTTCATACCAAATGAAGTCTGATAAATTGAAGTCATGTTACCCAACCTTTTGGGTTTATGAAAAAATAAGAAAGAGAAAGAGTATTTCTCTACATGATAAGTGTTAGGGTTTATTCTACCCAATGTCCACATTTCTCAATGTAAGTTCATCACACTTTACATTACTATGTTATATAGTTTATATAACGAATATCTTATTCCACAACTTTACAAGCTGCATCACAAGTAGGAGATTGAACTAAATCCCTTTATACAATCTTATTAAAAGATAGCCATTAAACATATAAATAATATGAAGAATAACCACAAGATAGAATCCATCTCTTTCATGCAAGTACAAAATAATTTACATGTACCAATACTGAAGTAACTCTCAACTTTCAATTTAACTTTATAACTTATACATTTACAAGACTTATGCATTTAGGTATATTGCATAACAACCATTTTCATTATAAAAAAATACTATTTTTCTTTCTCAATACAATCTTAAGAACGAATCAAAGTTCTTCACACGAATCAGACTTAAATCAGCCAATGTATCATATAATTTTTTCCTTCTTTATAACTTACAAAGTCCATCTGTAAAAATTGCTAGCACGGGTTAGTTCAATGAACTGAGCATGATAAGCACTAAGCCTTAAAACAAAGTGCATTCCAATAATTGTTCCATTAAAAAAACTCTACTTTAATGAGACAATTATTACATCATAGAATCAATACAACAAAAGAAAATGGAAGAGAATTATATTTTATCCAATTGATTTCATCTCTAAGAAAAGGACAGAATATAATCCACTATATCAGCCTTACAAGATTAGAGTTTCATTAGTCCTATCAATTATCGTTAAGAAAAATATAGATCATATCTTCACATTGTTTCCCCTATTCTATCATAATAGAATACAACATTTAACTTTGCTTCAAGACAAAAGAAGGGTTTACAACATGGTTCTAATTAGGATAATTCATCTAACTCATAATCAAAAGAAGAAGAGAATCATTACAACTATACCCAAACACAAAACATCTCGAGAAATAGAACATATTCATAACGTGAATTAACTGTTTCATTTAAAGGTCAACTACCTTAAAGTTTAACATTTAAGATATTCACCAGAATAGAATCTCATTTCAATCCAAGAAGGAAGATAGAATCAAACAGTCTACCTGCAAGTCTAAATCTACTTCCACATATTAGAAGTTAACATTTAAAGATCTGAATCAACGTTCACAAATCAAAGTAGACTCATACAGGAGATAATCACTACTCGAGTCTGTCCAAGGAGGGTCCATAAAAAGATAGAGTACAAGAGACAAAACTTACTCATCTCAAACCAAACAAGCAAGCCTTGTCAAACAAACATTCTGCCAAACAAGTTTACATTTTCTGTTCAACAACCGAATCATCTAATCTCTTCCTACAACATTTCAACAAAATATTTAAATAAGGAAGACCAAACAACTCATAAAGAAATATCGATTTCAAAAGAGAATTAAAACAGAAAGGTTCAACCAATGATCTATCCAGTAAGAAGAAAGCACACTGCCATATTCCTTAAACTTCTTTACCTTCAATGAACATGAGTTTCAATTCCATACTCAAAATGAAATACAAATAGCAGTCCTAAAACATAGTCTGTTCTAAAGGAATCGCATTCCTTTCTTTTATAAAGACACAAGGTGTATTTACTATATCCAATAGGAGCTAGAAAAATAACCAATCAATAAGCAAAACATGCTCAGATGTATCAATGAACTCATAGACTGAAACCCCATTGTCAGGCTTCATTATTGAATTACAAAAGAGTATCAGTTATTGATTTAATAAGTATTATAGTACAAAAATTATTTGAGCAGAGGCAAGTAATCCCTCCATAAAAATACAGAATACTAAATTACTAACTCTTCTCTTAAACGAAACCCAAAACTTATTTTAAGAGATCTGAAGATGTGAGTTTCCACAAATAGAGGGAAAAGAATACCCCGATAAAACACCATTTCCATCACAAAAAAGAAGAAATAGTTCTAAAAACGAATTACCAAATTCATTCATTAAACAAGGACATTTTTAGTTAAGATCTCTAAGAGTTTTCTTAACAACTCAGCCAACTATTCTCCCAATTTTCTTTGAGAAATCATTCAACAAAAGAGTTGAAGGTTTTAAACATGTATTACAAGTAAAACCCAACTAAAAATAATAGAATAGAGATGTCACGAAGTCTCAATAAAAGTTTAAAAATACACAATTAACAAAATACAAATGCAGTGAAAAACACGAACCTCCATTAGTAGTCCAAAATTTCACCAAATAAAACACAGTACAGAGCCACATACGGTGTAAAAAACAGTCCCGAGTTACCCAAGATACCAAACACTGGTACAACAAGTGGTTCCAACACAAGTTCATATCAAAACGCGAAGCCCAAATACTAGCTCCAACAGAACCCAAGGTTCCCACAAAGTTCAGAATCCACACAAGTAATAAAATACGAGTGTTGTGTATATTATAAACTTCCATTAATAGTTCAAATGGTCATTAGAAAATAACACAAGCTCTATGCCCTATACAGACTTCAACAATAGTCTAGGTCGTCTCAAGAATCAAAACACGATTCCAAAGTACAAGAACCTCTAACAATAGTTCAGGGAAACACAAGTAATAAAAATACATGTACAGAGCCATATACTAACTTTGAACAACAGTCCAGAGCTACCTAGGTTTCCAAACATCGGTTCAGAACAACAAGAAGCTCCCACACAAGTTCATATAAAAACATGAAGTCCAAATACAAGCTCAAATGGAACTCAAGGTTCCCATATGGTTCAGAATCCATATATTGCAACGAAGGTCAGTTCCAACACCACAACAACCTTGTATACACAATTCAGAAATGGAAAATAGAGCTACTAATACAAGCTTTGCATGCATGTATCACTATTAATTATCACAAAGATAGTTTTAAAACCAACGTAATTTTTGCCATGGTTTCATATCCAAGATGACAGAGATTATAAAACCCAACAGACAAGTAACAGATAAAGCATGCAAGCCAAGAATCTCAAAAGAGAAGAATCATTTTAATGAAACATTTAGAAGAAAGCAAGAGATCTTAAAGATTAGAGCCTATCATGCCTGATAGTGCTTTTGCCAAATCGAAGGAGACCTCTAGCCAAGCTCAAAACTTCTCCTCGTCTCCATGAAAAATCAAACAACCATATTCTTTTTCCACATTATCTCTTATACATCCCACAAAAAAAAAATAGATCAAAAATTCAAAAATAACGATTAAGTGCAGTTCAATATGCTGGTTCAAAAAACTAGAGAGCATGTAGAGCAAAAATCGTGAAGTATACAAAGTGAAACAACCCCATACAAACCTGTTTGCATGCCTTCTATTGGCGAGAAATTTTTTCAGGTGGACAAACTTATGAATTTCTTACCAACACTCTAGGAATCTAAGTCCCTCTACTTAACCGGTACAACTTCCATACGTGCAGGTGCACGAAAATGTGGATTTATATTGTGGCCTTTCGACTGGGGATCCAACAGGGGCACTCCATTGACCCTGCCACAAATGCTTGCATATACCTGTAAGAGATGACTTTTCTTGGAATGTCGGAAAGGGAATGAGAATTGAGGTAGGAGAACCAATGTTGCAAGTAGAAAATCAGAGACTTGTGCACACCACGATTTCAGGAAGTTTCATCACATGCACTTGAATTTAAGAAGAGAACAAATCTAAAAAATAACAACAAGACTAAATATAGCTTAATGAACACAAAGTACCAATAAACTCCTCAATCAAAGAGGCTAAAATTCCTTCTTCCTTTATTGAAGCTCAAGCAGAATTTGTACATAGTGTAGGAATAGAAGACATTTTTTAGAAGGAGAAAATAGAAGAATTTGGCTATCTCCTTTGTTCTCTCAATACACTCTTGAGTTTACAAAATCAATTATCAACCCTTTGCAATGGGAATGGTGTTACAATTTATAGAATGAGAGGTGACTTATCATCTTCCTCATGACCCTCCATATGCCTTAATATGACTTAAGACTATTCATATTCCACTTTAAATATTTAAGTCCCTTTTATAATAGCAAGGTGACTTAATTTATATTATGTTTCTAAAGTAACTTTTAAGTGACTTAAAGGCATATCAAAAGTGAAAACCCCAACGAAGGATTAGAACATTTGAAAGTGAGAGAAAGTTAGGGAGAGAGAGAGAGAGAGAGAGAGAGAGAGAGAGAGAGAGAGTAGATGTCACCCGATGAAGTCCGTTGATCCTCGTTGATGGAAAGCTCCAAATGCAGTGAAACTCTGAATCTTCAAACTCCTTGCACACTATGAAACTCCTCCAAATTAGCTCCCGAATGCTCACCCAGTTGATTGAACTAAGGTGGATCTCAAATTCCCTGTGAAAAATGGCTAGGATGCTCCCAAACAATGATGTCCCCATAAATGATTAGCATTGTACATCCCATTGTGCCAAAAATTCTCTTTGAGTGTAACTTACTATTTTTAGTAAGTGTAAAAAAAGTAACTCCTTCGATCCTTAGCTGAGTATTGTGACCTTAATTCCCCTTTCTCCCTACGTTCCTCACTTCTTTGGATAAAATTTATATTTTTAGTAGGTGCTCGAGGGCCCACTTACTATATTTAGTAAGTGCCAAAAATTTCCGTTTTGGTGAATTCTCAGCTATAGTGCACCTCTGATATCTTCATCTCCTTCGCAGGTTCTTCTGTTAACGACTTTCCCAAAATAGCAGTTCCTATGTAGTAGACCTACTATTTTTAGAAAGTTGGCCTATGGGATTCAGATTGATGTGGAACGAATTTTTTTGATATGGGTTTTTACCCAATATCACCCCTTTGAAATTTCGGGCTGCTGCCAGCTTAATAATCTAGGAGATTTTAAAGTTTTAATTTTCAGACTTGGTAGTGCTTATGGGTACGGAAACCATTAATGGTCCTCAAAATTGTAGGTCTGGTTTTCTCCTCCATTTGTGAATAAAATTATATTTTTGATGTGGGTTTTTTCTTTTGGTGCTTCACGTGCAATATTACTTCGATCCGACAACCGGTTTGATGGGAAATCCCACTTCTTTCTTCGTTGAGCGGGAAAAAGATTTCTTCATTGTGGATTCTCTGTCATACATTGGGGGAATTTTAATGTGTTTTCTTGATGGCCTTGGGTAGAGGAATGATCAGTAAAATATATCTTGTTGTTTCATGCATCTGTTTGGGAGATTTCTTCAACTTCTCATTTCATGGCTATAGAGTTTTCTACATTTTCTCCTTCTATGCTTCGTGCTTCTCCTTCTGTGTTTGATGAGGATTCCTTCTTAGACTTGAAAATCACTGTGGGCAATGTATTTAAATTCTTTGGTTGAGCAGGTCTGAGCATTTTCAATGGTGGAGTGATGGAAGAATGTTGCAGAGGAAGGATTGAGGAATGAAGTGCACATATAACTGTTAGAAGTTAGAAGCGGGAAAAAGTGACACTTGGAAAAATTTCAAAAAGATATGCATAGGTAGGTCTTGTCCACATTTTTCCATGCTTGATTTCCATAACCTCAGGGATGTGAGGGACATCAATTTCCACAATGAGCAAGACGGTGACACGTGGCACTATATCCAACGATAGGGAATGAAGGAGGATAAAGTTGATGTAAAGCACTGGGAGCTAAAAGGAGGTCACATCGGTGTCCAAATGGCTCCCTATGGGGGATGGGCACATTTTTCAAGGTCTGATATCCCCCACCTCAGGTGCATAAGGGACATAAAATTCCATGGTGGTCAAGAGCATGACATGTGGCGCCCAATCGACGGACGGGAACGCACGCTCCAAATAAGCACCTAGGGGCTAAACTACGATCACGTGAGTATCTAGAAGAATCCCTATAGGGTTTGGGTGAATTTCTCAAGGTCTGATGTCCCCCACCTCAGTTTCATAAGGGACATCAGTTTCAACCGCTAGGATCATGGAGCTGACATGCGGCGCCCGATCGATGGCGGGGAAGGCATGTTCCAAATAAGCACCTTTGGGGCTGATTTGTCAAGTCTGGAGGGCATATGAGGGTCACATAAGGTCTGGGAACATTTTCCAATGGTTTATGTACCTGACCTTATGGATTTTAGGGACATGAAATCCCTCCAGGATCCTGGTGCTGACACGTGTCCTCTCGAAAAAATGACTAAATCCTGAACTACCTTTGAGAGGGTAACTTGAAATGCAGATAACTTGAGCTCCTGATGGAATTTATTGGTGAAATTTTATATGATCCTGACTGGAAATGGAATTTTGAATCCAATTATGTGGGTCTCATGTCTTAGTTCGACCATATGTTCCTTTAAAAATCTAATTTTTGATCTAGGACTCCACCTTTGACTGAGAAAACTGCCTTCCAATCATATGCGGCAAGGTGTTGTGAAAAACATTATTTCACCATCATGTAGGTATTTGAATCTTCTTTTTGAAGATGTTTTTTTAATTCCAACTCCATTTGTAGCTCTCGAATATTCTTCATAAGCCCATATGATGTTTTAAACATGTGTTTGCAAAGGCTTGTGAACCCTGTTTTCACGCAAACTTAAAGGAATATCAAAAAGTGCAAACCCCAACAAAGAATTAGAACATTTGGAAGTGAGAGAAATTTGGGGGAAGAGAGTGAGAGAGAGAGAGAGAGAGAGAGAGAGAGAGAGAGAGAGAGAGAGAAGAAAAAGAGTAGATGTCGCTCGATGAAGTTCGTTGATCCTCATTGATGGAAAGCTCCAAATGCAGTGAAACTCTGAATCTTCAAACTCCTTGCACACTGTGAAAATCCTCCAAATTAGCTCCCAAATTCTCACCCAATTGAATGAACTAAGGTGGATCTCAAATTCCTTGTGAAAAATGGCTAGGATGCTCCCGAAAAATGATGTCCCCTAAAAGATAAGTCTTGTACATCCCATTGTGTCAAAAATTCTCTTTGAGTGTAACTTACTATTTTTATTAATTGTAAAAAAAAGTAACTCCCTTGATCCTTAGTTGAGTATTGTGACCTTGATTCCCCTTTTTCCCTACATTCCTCACTTCTTTGGATCAAATTTCTATTTTTAAAGGTGCTCGAGGGCCCACTTACTATTTTTAGTAAGTGCTAAAAATTTCGCGTCAACGAAGTGAATTCTCGGCTATAGTGCACCTCACGATATCTTCATCTCCTCACGAACAAGGTTCTTCTGTTAATGACTTTCTTGAAATAGTAGTTCCTATGTAGTAGACCTACTATTTTTAGAAAGTTGGCCTCTAGGAGTCAGATTGACGTGGAATGAAGTTTTTTGATATGGGTTTTTGCCCAATATCATCCCTATGAAATTTTGGGCCCATCTGCTTAATAATCCAGGAGATTTTTAAGTTTTAATTTTAAGACCTAGCAAAGTGCTTCTAGGTATGGTAGCCATTAATGGACCTCAAAATTGTAGGTTTGTTTTTCTCCTCCATTTGTGAAGAAAATTATATTTTTGATGTGGGTTTTTTCTTTTGGTGCTTCACGTGCAATCTTACTTCGATCCGGCAACTGGTTTGATGGGAAATCCCACTTCTTTCTTCGTTGAGCTGGAAAGGAGATTTCTTTGTTGTGGATGCTCTGTCACACATGGGGGGACTTTGAAGGTGTCTTCTTGATGGACTTGGGTAGAGGAATGAGCAGAAAAATATATATTGTTGTTTCATGCATCTGTTTGGGAGATTTCTTCAACTTCTCATTTCATGGCTATGGAGTTTTCTCCATTTTCTCCTTCTATGCTCCATGCTTCTCCTTTTGTGTTTGATGAGGATTCCTTCTGAGACCTGAAAATTTCTATGGGGAATGTGTTTCAGTTCTTGGGTTGAGCAGGTCTGAGCATTTTCAATGGCAGATATGGAAGAATGTTGCGTAAAGGAAGTATATCTGTTAGAAGTTAGAAGCGGGAAAAAGTGGCACTTGGAAAAATTTCAAAAAGATATGCACATTCAAGGTAGGGCTTGGGAAAATTTTTCCATGCTTGATGTCTATAACCTTAGGGATGTGAGGGATATCATTTTTCATGATGAGAAAGACGGCGACACGTGGCATTAGATTCAACAACAGGGAATGAACGAGGAAAAAGCTTGATGTAAAGCATATGGGAGCTTAAAGGAGGTCACATCGGTGTCCAAATGACTCCTATTGGAGTTGGGCACATTTTCAAAGGTTTGATTTCCCCACCTCAGGTGCATAAGGGACATCAAATTCCATGGTGGTCAAGAGCATGACACATGGTGCCCGATCCGACGGCAGGGAATGCACGCTCCAAATAAGCACTTGAGGGCTGAACCGTAGTCACATGATTGTCTAGAAGACTCCCTATGGGGGATGGGTGAATTTTTCAAGGTCTAATGTCCCCCACCTTAGGTTCATAAGGGACATCAGTTTCCACGGTTGTCCTGGAGCTGACACGTGGTGCTTGATCCAACGGCAGGAAGGCATGCTCCAAATAAGCACCTTGGGGCTGATCTGTCAAGTCTGGAGGTCATATGAGGGTCCCAAGGGTCACATGAGGGCTGGGTACATTTTACAAGGGTTGATGTACCTGACCTCTTGGTACATCGGGACATGAAATCCGCCAAGCTCCTAGTGCTCGACACGTGTCCTCTCAAAAAATAACTAAGTCCCTGATTTCGCCTTTGAGAGGGTAACTTGGAATGCAGATAACTTGAGCTCCTGGTGGAATTTATTGGTGAAATTTTATATGATCCTAAATTGAAATGGAATTTTAAATCCAATGATGTGGGTAACTTGTCTTAATTCGACCATATGATACCTGTAAGAGTTTTGATCGGGACTCCACTTTGTGCTTTGAGAAAACTACCTTCCAATCATATGTGCCAAGGTGTTGTGAAAATATTATTTCACCATCATGTAGGTCTTGGAATCCTCTTTTTAAGATGTTTTTTTACTTCAAACTCCATTCGGATCTCCCGAAATCTTCTTCGAAGCCTAGCTATTTTAGGCTTGTGTACTATCTAGGCTTGTGAACCCTATTTTTCACTTAGACTGCTCCAAGTCTTGAAAAACTTCTCTAAACCTTCCAAAATAATTTCTTTGATGTCATAAGGTATTCCATTCACCTCCATGTTGATTTTTTCTCTTTCGTTCTGATCCAGGGGGTCAATCCAGTCCTAGGAAGGCTAGCGATAGCCCTTCCCAATACTGCCAGAAGATAACATCTTTTTAGAACTCCCTAAAATCACCTAGGTGGAATGAGTGCACTTTACTAAATCACCTAGGGGAAAATTTTGACATCAAATAGGGGGTGATGGATGGATTTGACTTGGGGTGCCTAGGAATGAAATTTTTTCCATAGGGGTATAGTTGTCGTGCTTGGAAACTTCCAATTTCCCTATTACACATTTTCATGACAACAGTTGGCTCTAGCTTGGGGACATGACATGGACTAAGCATAGTGAAGACATGACATGGGAATCTAGAATCTCAATTTTAGACCATGTAATTCGTTTACTATTGCCTTATCCATTGGGCCTTGCAGAGTCATGTACAACTTCTAGAAAGGAAGATTACACACACACACAAAACGAAGGAAAGGAAACACATGACACACAATAGAAAGGGAAAAAAACCTATAAATCACCTATGGTACAAGGCAAGAGACAACCCAATTTCACTGAAGCACTTTTCATTTCTCAAAATTTACCCTGAAGAGGCAACACCGAATGACGATGTTCTGTGAAGCCGTTGATGGGTTCCAGAAAGTAGCCTCCTTTCCTTAATTGTTTATGAAAGCTAGGTGCTTTCAAATTTATCTGTTTACTTGGTAGGAGTGAGTCCATGTGAGATTTTTGATGCTTAGGTCCTTGCTTGGAAATTCCATTGCCTTCACGTTCTTTGAAGTTTGTCTCATAGTGCTAGTTACCTTCCATGTTTATCCATATAGCTGATTCTCCATCGAGCATCTCATCGCTGCCCCAATGCTGATTTTTGTTCCAATTCCTTGAACCTTCTGAGTTACTTTCTTTCCCAGGTCTATGCTCATTGACATCTCTTCCATGAGAAACCTCAGACTTATCCATTTCCTTTACTCCACTGCGAGGTGCTTGAGTACTGACGGAGGGATTGGGTGCGGCCTCATAATTTTATTGTATGCCCATGACATGAGTGAAGAGATCAAGAATCATCTTAGGGTCTTTCAGTAACTTCTACTATGTCCAATAGTTCTTGCACAAAGATCTCATCATCTTGGGAATTGTTGAACTCTAACGATCCTTCATCAAAAAGAGATTCATCTTCAAATGGGAATGAAAATATCTCCATTTTGTTATTGCATCCATCAATCATTAGCTCTAGAGTGGCATCGTATTTTTCATATTGCTTTATCTCAATGTGGCCAACCTTCACACCAGTTAAGGCTTCCAAACCAGCTTCATGCTTGTCTTGCAGATTTGTGGCTTGTATCAAGATCTCGAGACTGAGCTCAGGATCTTCAGTTTCTTCTACAGCTTCAAGCATTTCTTGTATAGACATTTCTTTCAAAAATTTTGCGGGCTCATCACAAGCTGAGTTTTTCTCTCCATAGATGGCTTGAATGAGATCATCTTCATCCCCAAATGGGAATGAGAATAAATCCTCATCTTGGAAAATCATATAAGTTGATTTATCTTCTTGAAAATCATCGAGAACCATCTCCTCTTCCTCGTGGTCTACATCATCTGGTGATTTGGGGCTGCCCTCTTGTAACTCAAATCTCCTCAAGGCTTCTTAAAATTCCAAATCTCTTTGGGAAGGCATGTCTGGGCCTATCAAGATGGGGATATCCTTTTCTTCCTTAGTTGCCACAAAGTGATTCATCTACCTGCTAACTTGATACAAGATGTTAGCTTCCAAGCTTCCAGAATTTTGTATTGTGTACCTCATCTTATTCTCGGGAAGTAATTTCTCCATGTCTCCCTTCACTGGTATGGTTGCAAAAGACCAATTCATCTAAATTTTCCCTCCCAAATCTTGGTAGAAATTTATACTCAGCAACATTCTGAACGAGGCTGGGATGTCTACTACCAAAATCATCACTAAAAGTTTCTTGTCTGGAAATCTAGCGAGAGCCACCTGTTCATCTTTAACCTTCCCTACAAGTGAGACCTTTTTTGATTCCAAAGAGTAACAAGAGCCACTAGGTGGAGTCATTGTAAGTTTAAGAGACTTGGTGACCTTCAAAGGCATCATGTTGTCTGAGGCACCATAATCTATTATGTAATTGTTCAGTACATATTCTCCAACAAGAAGGGAGATGTATAAAGGTTCAACTTTATCAGTCTTTGATGCACTTAGAGAAATCATGTTCTGTGAGCGAGGTTTAGGTGAGTTTGGTAGCATGCCTTTGGAATGAAGAGCTACATCATTGGGTGTTAGACTACCATTTCTGATGTATTGGACAAACCTCTCAAATTGTTCAGGATGAGTCTGCAAATATTCGGTTTCGGTAATATGCACTTTGGACTTGTTTGCATATTCTATGAAGTCAAAGGCAGCAAATGCGGATAAGGGGGTGAAGGGACTGATTTTGGAGTCCGGATAGGCATAGGAGTAGGATTTGATGCTTGATGAATGGAAGGTATTTTGAAAGGCACACTAGGAGCTTTCAAGGAATTAGATTTTGTAGGAGAAAATTTAGATTTAGACTTGGAAGAGACATTAGAAGACTTACTTGGGATTGCGGGAGCCTTCTTACTTGCTAGCTGAGGTCAAGCTCCAACAATGCGAGTAACTCATGAAAGATGGAAGTGGGGATCCTCGACTGATTATTTTATTTTGCAGAGATGCCATAGGAGGATCATTAACCTTGTTTTCTTTTGTAGCAATGGAGGGAGATGCTCTTTTCTCAGAATGAGAATGAGTGAATACCACGCATGAGAAAGCCGGGTACATCTTCTTCATAACCTCCGAATACTCACAAAATCTGATTTGCGTATTATTCTCAAACTCGTCACTTTCTTGGAAATTTCCACCTTCTTGTTCAATCTCTTCTTCACTTTCTTGAAATCTAAAATTTACATTCATGGGTGGGACCTCCAAGGAAAGTCTTTGGGGTGCTCCTACAATCTGATTTTGTTGCTTCTCTAAGAAGAAACTCATTCAAATAATTCCCTCTTCAAATAGGCCATCTCATTTGCCAACTTTTGTAGCGATGGATTAGTTTTCTCATCTTAAGGATGTTGGGCCTTGCCCTTTGATGGATTCTTGATCTTTTAGAGAGGATGAGATTTTCATCCAATTTAATGGCCCTCCTTTGTGCATCTACAATGTTCCTTGGTTGAACTCTTCATAGGAGAAATCCTACCTCCGGTGATTGAGCATTTATGAAGAATATTTTGATATTGTTTTGAGAGGGAGAATCTTCTTCTAGTATCCTACTGAAACAACCGTTCGAAACGAGCCATGAAGTATCTCATCGTTTCACTTGTCTCCTTTCCTCATTATAGCCAAGCTCGCACCAAGAGGTCTTGACAATCTTCAGTTGATTTAAATCTTTCCTCAAAGGTAGCCTTGATGTCATCCCAACCAGTGATGGATCGGGAAGGTAGGAGGTAGAACCATTCTGCTACTTTTTCTTGGAGGGACTCCACGAACAATCTTACAGTAACATCTTCATGCTGGACACCAAGAATTCCACATGATGTCAGGATGTTGTGTGTTGTCACCTTTGAACTTTGGAAAGTTCTTGTGGGAACCCATTGGTAGATCATGGAGAGGTGGCTCAAGAGCAAGCGGGCCTGTATTCCTTCCCCATGGAAGAATGGGTTGAGGTCTTTATTTTTTATCCGCCATCATTTAAATGCTTCTATTTCAGCTCTTGCTTCTTCAAATTCTTCTTTCGTGAACTCGATGTTCAATGATGGTTGAAAAATTGGAGAATTTGAAGGAGTTTGGATAGGATTTCCAAGAGAACTACTTGAAGTGCCAGATGGAGAGGAGGCTTGAGAGAAGAAGTATGGATTATCTCTAATTTGTTCTTGCTGATTTTTCAAAGCTTTAAAATTGGAATTAGCAACAACTCTCGACCTGCTCAACCTGGTGTATCTTCTTTCAGCCAGCTTTTGAAAACTTCTGCAGTTGGAACATGAAAGGGCATTGTGGAATGTGAAAATTCATGTGCAGAAATCAGCAGTGTATCTTTTGGCAATGGAATTTCATGAACTCCTTTTTTATTTTTTCAATATTTGATTTTTTTGAATTTTTGGGACCTTGCGGTTGTATATTGGGTGCAGATGTTGCTAAATCTGCCCCACGGTGGGCACCAAAAACTGTTGGCGAGAAAATTTTCGGGTGGACAAACTTGTGGATTTCTTGCCAACACTGGGAATCTAAGTCCCTCTACTTAACCGGTGCAGCTGCCATATGTGCATGTGCAGGAAAAGGTGGATTTTTGTTGTGGTCTTTTGACTGGGGATCCAATGGGGGCATTCCACTGACCCTACGGCAAATGCTTGCATATACCTACAAGAGATGAATTTTCTTGGAATGCGGGAAAGGGAATGAGAATTGAGGTAGGAGAATTAATGTTGCAAGTAGAAAATCAGAGACTTGTGCACACTAGTTAGAAGTTTCATCACATGCACTTGAATTTCAGAAGAGAACAAATCTGCAAAATAACAACAAGACTAAATACAGCTTAATGAACACAAAGTACCAATAAAATCCTCAATCAAAGAGGCTAAAATTCCTTCTTCCTTTATTGAAGCTCAAGTAGAGTTTGTAAATAGTGTGGGAATAGAAGAAATTTTTAAGAAGGGAAAGTAGAAGAATTTGGCTATCTCCTTTGTTCTTTAATTACACTCTTGAGTTTACAAAATCAATTACCAACCCTTTGTAATGGGATAGCGTTACAATTTATAGAATGAGAGGTGATTTATCATCTTCCTCATGACCCTCCATATTCCTTAATATGACTTAAGACTATTCATATTCCACTTTAAATATTTAAGTCCCTTTTATAACAAAGCAAGGTGACTTAATTTACATTATGTTTCTAAAGTCACTTTTAAGTGACTTAAAGGGATATCAAAAGTTCAAACCCCAACAAAGAATTAGAGAATTTGAAAGTGAGAGAAAGAGAGAGAGAGAGAGAGAGAGAGAGAGAGAGAGAGAGGGGAAAGAGGGAGAGAGAGAGAGAGAGAGAGAGAGAGAGAGAGAGAGAGAGAGAGAGAGAGAGAGAGAGAGAGAGAGAGAGAGAGAAGATGTCGCCCGATGAAGTCCACTGATCCTCGTTGATGGAAAGCTTCAAATGCGGTGAAAATTCGAATCTTCGAACTCCTTGCACACTATGAAACTCCTCCAAATTAGCTCCCAAATGCTCACCCAGTTGAATGAACTAAGGTGGATCTTGAATTCCCTGTGAAAAATGGCTAGGATGCTCTCGAACAATGATGTCCCCCTAAATGATTAGCCTTGTACATCCCATTGTGCCAAAACTTCTCTTTAAGTGTAACTTACTATTTTTAGTAAGTGTTAAAAATGTAACTCCCTCGATCCTTAGCTGAGTATTGTGACCTTGATTCCCCTTTCTCCCTACGTTCCTCACTTCTTTAGATCAAATTTATATTTTTAGCAGGTGCTCAAGGGCCCACTTAATATTTTTAGTAAGTGCCAAATATTTCCATTCTGGTGAATTCTCAGCTATAGTGCACCTCTGATATCTTCATCTCCTTCGCAGGTTCTTTTGTTAATGACTTTCCCAAAATAGCAGTTCCTATGTAGTAGACCTGCTATTTTTAGAAAGTTGTCCTCTGGGAGTCAGATTGATGTGGAATGAAGTTTTTTGATATGGTTTTTTTACCCAATATCACCCCTTTGAAATTTTGGGCCCACCCGCTTAATAATCCAGGAGATTTTAAAGTTTTAATTTTCGAGACCTAACAGTGCTTCTGGGTACGACAACCATTAATGGACCTCAAAATTGTAGGTTTGGTTTTCTCCTCTGTTTGTGAATAAAATTATATTTTTGATGTGGGTTTTTTCTTCTGGTGCTTCACATGTAATCTTACTTCGATCCGACAACTGGTTTGATGGGAAATCCCACTTCTTTCTTCGTTGAGCCGAGAAAGGAGATTTCTTCATTGTGGATGCTCTGTCACACATGGGGGACTTTGAAGGTGTCTTATTGATGGAATTGGGTAGAGGAATGAGTATAAAAATATATCTTGTTGTTTCATGCATCTGTTTGGGAGATTTCTTCAACTTCTCATTTCATGGCTATGGAGTTTTCTCCGTTTTCTCCTTTTGTGCTCCGTGCTTCTCTTTCTGTGTTTGATGAGGATTCCTTCTCAGACCTGCACATATTTGTGGGTAATGTGTTTCAGTTCTTGGGTTGAGTAGGTATGAGCATTTTCAATGGTTGAGTGATGGAAGAATGTTGCAAAGGAAATATGGAGGAATGAAGTGCACATATAACTGTTAGAAGTTAGAAGCGGGAAAAAGTGACACTTGGAAAAATTTCAAAAAGATATGCATAAGTAGGGCTTGGGAAAATTTTTCCATGCTTGATTTCCCTGACCTTAAGGATGTGAGGGACATCAATTTCTACAATGAGTAAGACAACGACACATGGCACTAGATCCAGCGACAAGGAATGAAGGAGGATAAAGTTGATGTAAAGCACCTGGGAGCTTAAAGGAGGTCACATCGGTGTCCAAATGATTCCCTATGGGGGATGGGCACATTTTTCAAGGTATTATGTCCCCCACCTCAAGTTCATAAGGAACATAAAATTCCATGGTGGTCAAGAGCATGACATGTGGTGCCCGATCCGACGCTGTGGAATGCACGCTCCAAATAAGCACATGGGGCCGAATCAGTAGTTGCATGAGTGTCTAGAAGACTCCCTATGAGGGATGGGTGTATTTTTGAAGGTATTATTCCCCCAACTTATGTTCATAAGGGAAATCAGTTTCCACTATGGTCCTGGAGCTGACATGTGGCGCTCGATCCAATGGCAGGGAAGGCATGCTCCAAATAAGCACCTGGGGGCTGATCTGTCAAGTCTGGAGGTCATATGAGGGTCCCAAGGGTCACATGAGGGCTGGGAACATTTTCCAATGGTTTATGTACCTGACCTCAAGGACTTCAGGGACATGAAATCCCGCCAGGCTCCTGGTGCTGACACGTGTCCTCTCGAAAAAATGACTAAGTCCTGAACTGCCTTTGAGAGGGTAACTTGGAATGCAGATAACTTGAGCTCCGGTGGAATTTATTGGTGAAATTTTATATGATCCTAACTGGAAATGGAATTTTGAATCCAATTATGTGGGTATCATGTATTAATTAGACCATATGATCCCTGAAAAATCAGATTTTTGATCTGGGACTCCATTTGTGCCTGAGAAAAACTACCTTCCAATCATATGCGCCAAGGTGTTGTGAAAAATATTATTTCACCATCATGTAGGTATTTGAATCATATTTCCAAATATATTTCAATTTACTTCCAACTCCATTTGGAGCTCTTTAAATCTTCTTTTGAAGCCCAGTGGTTGTTTTAGGCCTGTGTACTGTTTAGGCTTGTGAACCCTGTTTTTCTCGGGTGCTCCAAGTCTTGAAAAACTTCTCTAAACCTTCCAAAATAATTTATTTGATGTCATAAGGTATTCCATTCACCTCCATGTTTAATTTTTCCCTTTTTTTCTGCTCCAGGGGGTTAATCCAGTCTTGGGAAGGCCAGCGATAACCCTTCCCAATACTGCCAAAAGATAACATCTTTTCAAAACTCCCTAAAATCACCTAGGTGGAATGAGTGCACTTTAATAAATCACCTAGGAAATTTTTTACATCAAATAGGGGGTGATCAGACTGATGGATTTGACCTGGGGTACCTAGGAATGAAAATTTTTCCATAGGGGTATAGTTGTCATGTTTGGAAACTTCCAATTTCCCTGTTGCACATTTTCACGACAACACCTTCCAAAACGGTTTGAGCATGAGAACCAAAAACAATAAATTCCATTAATTCCAATTTTCCCACCTATCCTTCCTTTCCACCACCTTCCAATTCTGGTGAATGCCAAATCAAATTTAACATGAAATTCTATTTTAGTGACACTTCCACATAAGCCTCTACCAAGTCAACTAGCCCCTGCCAAAACTGGCAGTACTTCTATGCAATTAAAACCTTATCAACAACTTAAATGCCATTGGAACTATTGCCTATGATACATGCGACCCATTAGGTTCCCATTTAAAATAGTTTAGGATAGATCCCTTAGAACTTAGGTTAGATCTTAGGTTAGCTTATAATATGTAACCTTAGGATATAACCCCAACATAATAGTTTTAAGCATTAGGTTAGTTCATCACATAACCATATAGCATTAGGTTTTAGGTTAATTTAATTAGCCTAATAGCCTCTCCAAAATCCTTTAGCACAAAACTTAGGTTAGGATAAAAATTCAGTTAAGTAACATAGCTTAGGCAGCAAATATTCTTACCTAGCTTAGGATTCCGTAGGATAGTCCTTTTTAGGATCCTGAATCCTCCCAATGTCATGAACAAACTGTATTTCATTTACGCCAACATTGTCCTGCCACGATCGATCTCCAAAGACCCAAGCACAACATACAACTGAATGGAAATACATTCACACAAAAATCAAAGAACTTGTAACAACAAAGTTCAGTCAATATGTCACTTAATTCATGGAATGTCAATTTACCATTCGTTCAATAGAGCAGGTTTAAAACATTCCTTGGATCACTGAAATTGATCCAAGGATGAGTCAGATTAATAGATAAGCTTTCAACTCCTAAACCAGATTGCAACTCACCTACAAAAGTGAAAAATGGATTCAAGGAAGCCATTCCAATTCGGTCTAATGATCTTAAGAGCAGAAAAGATTTATCCATATCAAGCATGATCTCATCAATCAAAAGAACATATCTTTATAAGGAAGATCACATGTCAACACTTGAAATGCAAAGGAGGAAAAATAACAACTGTCAAGGGTGTTACATGCTTCCCTCCTAAAAGAATCATTGTCTCGATGATTACCTCTTTTAACAATTTACATCAAGGATAATAAATTCATTCACTCCTCTTACCATAAGTCAAAATATATTAGAACCTTATAGTTCAAGAAATCAGCATTAAATAGTTGTTTATTCAAATCAAATAAATATCTTCCCAAAACTGACATACTTATTGCCGTATAAAGATAAAATCATAAATTTTTATCAGTCAATAAAATCAATTCTGTTCAAATAGATATGGAAAAGCAGTTTTCATATCTTCTAGATTTTCCCAAGTTGCACTCTCTTCATTAAACTGGTCCCATTAGACCTTACATTGACTTATTTCTCAATTTCTTAAATGCAATTTGGTGAGTTTTCGAGTGACTCGAATGGGTTCAACCATGATTATCCATGGGCCTTGGACTCTACAAGGAATTCCAATTTAACACATGTGATAAATCTGAAATGTATTTCTTAAGCAAAGAAATATGGAAAACATCATGCATTTGTGAAAAAGTAGGTGGTAATGCTAAACGATAAGCTATAAGGTTGATTACTTCAACTATTTCAAAAGGTCCCACATAACGTGGTGATAACTTGGTAGCCTTGCCAAAAGTTATAGAACTATTTTTCGGTTTAACCCGAAGAAAAACCTTCTCACCAAGTTCAAATTTCCTGTCAACCCGCTTTAAGTCAACATAACTCTTTTGCCTATTTGTGGCTTCTTTCAAGCGTTCACGAATCATTTTAACTTGTTGTTCCATTTCCGTAAGGATTTTAGGTTCAATTACCTCTCTATCTTCTTGTGCTATCCCAACTAACAGGGGTTCTACATTTCCTTCCATATAATGCCTCAAAAGGTGCCATCTTAAGAGAAGCATGATATGTATTATTGTATGCAAATTCAACTAATGGAAGATATTCTTCCCACTTATACTGCTGATCCATACAATACATCCGTAACGTATCTTCTAAAACTTGATTTATTCTTTCAGTCCATCCATCCATTTCCAGGTGATACACAGAACTAAAATTTAGCTTAGTTCCTAGAGTTGCATTAAGTGTTTTCCAAAATCTTGACGTCATTCTAGGATCTCTATCAGATATGATTAATTCAAGTACCCCATGTAGTCTGAAAATTTCGTGTACAAATATTTTAGCCAAAACAGGTGAATCATCCTTCAGATTTCCAGCAATAAAATGAGCTACTTTTGTTAGTTTATCAACTACCAAAACAACATCATGTTTATTTCTTGACATAGGAAACCCTTGTACAAAATCCATGCTTATTACCTGCCATTTATATTGTGGTATGCTATGAGGATACAATAAACCGGTTGGGTGCATATGTTCTGCCTTAACACGTTGGCACTCTAGACAATGTGTCACATAATTTATAACATCTTTTTTCATTCCTTTCCAGAAATATTGTTGTTTTATATCAGCAAGCATTTTAGTAATGCCAGGGTGTCTAGAAAAAGGTGAATTGTGAAATTCAACTAACAATTTATTTCTCAAATATTTAAGCAAAGGTATATAGAATCTGTTTTTAAATTGTAAGATTCCTTCTTTATCAAAGTGAAAACCTTTGTACCTCAAATCATTAGAATCTGCAGCAAGTGCTACTTTTACTTGTTTGTAGTAAGAATCAGATTCCATAACACTTTTTACTTCATCCTTAAACTGAGTTCTAAGTGTTATAAGAGAAGAAATGTGCTTCCTACGACTTAGAGCATCAACCACTCTATTTTATTTTCCTTTAATGTAACTTATGTAAAAATCATATTGAGAAAAAAATTCTAACCACATTCGTTGTCTCACATTCAGATTTGGCTGAGTAAAAATGTACTTCATCCCAAGATGATTATTTTTCAACTCAAATGGTTTACCAAGTAGATAATGCCTCCAAATTTGGAGTGCATGAACAATGGTAGAAAAATCTAAATCATGTGGAACATAATTCAACTCATGTAACTAAAGTTTTCTACTTTCATATGCTACAACATGACCACTTTGTAACAAAAACCTCCTAGACCTTCACCAGATGCATCAGTTACCACCATAAAATCTCCATTAGGATCGGGTACTACAAGAATTGGTGCTGAAGTTAACTGTTCCTTCAAATTTTAAATGCAATTTCACATTTCTCACTCCAAACAAAATTTTTATCTTTCTTCTATAAGAAATTTATTCAAAAGCTATCTTAGAAAAGTCTTTTACAAATTTCCTATAAGAGTTAAACAAGTCCCATGAAGCTTCTAACTTCATGTACATTATTTGGTGTAGGCCATTCCGTTATAGCTATAATTTTTGAAGGATCTATAGAAATTCCATCCTTACTAATTACATGTCCTAGATAGTGCACTTATGTGTCATAAAAGGAACATTTGGATAGCTTACCAAATAACCGTCTCTTTCTCAGAATTTCGAAACTATTTTCAAATGCTCATGATGCTCCTCAATGATTTTAGAATATAGGAGAATGTCGTCCAAGAATATGAGCATAAATTTGTCCAAGTATTCTTGAAATATATTATTCATTAAATTCATAAATACCGCAAGTGTGTTAGTTAATCCAAAAGGTAAAACTGCAAACTCATAATGTCCATACCTTGTTCTAAAAATTGTTTTATGAATATCCTCATCCTTAATTCATAGTTGATGATATCCAGATTAAATATCTATCTTGGAATATACTGATGCTCCACGCATATGATCAAATAAAACGTCAATCCTAGGGAGTGGATATCTATTCTTGATTTTTGCCTTGTTTAACATTCTATAATCAATGCACAATCTAAGTGTTCTATCTTTCTTTTTCACAAAAATCACTTTGGTGCTCCCCAAGGTGAAAAACTTGGTCTAATCAAACCCTTAGACAAAATTTCCTGCAGTTGAGCCTTAAGCTCTACTAATTCTATAGCTTGATCATTTAATAAGGTGCCTTAGAAATAGGTTCGGTTCAAGCTTGATCTCAATAGTGAAATAAAATTCTCTTTTAGGTGGTAGGTCCGACAATTCTTTCGGAAATACATCGCTAAAGTCTTGTAATAGCGGATATCATTCCATGAAATTTCTACTTTCTTCTATTGATTAAGTAATTTTTACTGCATATAAGGTACATCCTTTATTTTTGGCCTTTTTAAGTTGCATGGCTAACAGTTTCCTAACAGAAATCTCACGTTTCACACCCTGAATCTCTGTTATTTTCTACAGGTCATCTAAACAACTAATGTGTTTTTCAAAATAGTCCATTTTAGTCTTATGTTCAGCTAACCAATTCACACATATGATTACATCATAAGACCCTAAAGGTGCAACATAAAGATCAACCTCTGTGGAAAATTTAGGTAAATCAAGGACTGCTCCAAAAAGACACATACTAACCGTATGAACAACATTATTACCATACTATACAGTCCATGTTTTATCCATGTTTCTAGCTTTTCTTTTTAATTTTGATGCTAATTTACTAGAAATAAAACATTCAGTAGCTCTGGTATAAAAAAGAATAGTTATTGGTAAACCAAATAACTTACCCAAAACTTCTATGGGTGTGGCCTGTTTCTCAGCCTGCTTGTCAGCTACTACAGTATGTATCTTGTGTTGCTAATTACGATCATCCTTCTTCAAAGGACATTGATTTGCATAATGATATTTTCCATAGTTATAACAGCCTCCTATAGGTCCCTTTCTAGACTTAGAATTATTCCCAGTCTTAAAGTTATTATTCTGACCTCCATAGGACTTCTGTCCATTGTTATTATTCTTGGAAAAATTGTTCCGTGCATTTCTAGCAGTCTTATTTGTTGCTATTTTCTTATTATTATCAGCTAAAAACTTACTTTTATTACCAAAATTCTTCCATGGTCCCTTCTTAGGTGCAAGAGAAGCTGAAGAGGGGTTTAAAACTTTCTTCCTTACCTCCTCCTTATGAGTAGAAATAGCCTTTAATTTCTGTTCCTACCTTATGGATTTTTCAACAACCCCTTCCATAGTGGTTGGGCTATGAACATCAACTTCTCCCCTAATAACGGGATTCAATCCCATAATGAATTTTCGTATCCTGAACTTCTCATCGATTGATACTGAGGTACATACTTGAGGAGTTTTATAAACCGTTCCCAATACTCAGTTATTGTTAGCTTTCCTTGAGCTAAGTTCTGAAATTCAGTCATTTTCTTATCATAGTAGAGTTGTGGCAGCCATCGTTGCCTAAAATAACTTTTAAATTGATCCCAAGTGATGTTAGTTTCATCAATATTTAACTCAGCCTTACGGTTGTCCCACCATGAAGATGCTTCATGGGAAAGCTGATATGCTCCCCATATAGCCTTAGTTTCCTCTGAGAAGTTCCTTATTGTAAAGTACTTCTCCATTTTGTTGAGCCAGTTCTCAGCCCCATCTCCTAATGTGGTGCCATCAAACTTAGGTGGACTTATCCTTTTTATGTCATTAGTGAGTTGTACTACTATCTAAGCCTTTTTGTTCTCAGGATGAACAAGTATGTTAACATTTTTATTATCAACACCTACATTGGCGTTGTCCCATGGAGGTGGCTGATTATTGTTATCAACTTCTTCTTCCTCCTCATTACCCATTACTTGTTGTTCTAGCATAGCCAAACGATCTCTTGTGTCCAACAGGGAAGCAAGGATCTCATCGAGTTTCTGGGTAGTTGCCACTCCTTCCTCAGGTGGAGGGTTATTTGCAATGTTTCCTCTTGTTCTCACCATTTTCTATTACAAGAAAATTTAAGTTTCATCAGATTGTGGACACAATAGGTCCAAGAGCTGCAACCTTCAGCTCTGATACCAAGATGTAACATTCCCACTTTAAGACTTTAGAACCAAGAGAAATTTTATTTTTTTTCAATAATAATGTTCACTGTTCTAAATAAATCAATATTTAGAACAAACATTCCATGCCAATCAAATTCAATGGATAAACATATGCATCTGTAATGACTCGGTGATTCACCAATCTATTCATTCCATAACTCGGTGAGCTACCAATCTATTTATGTTATCTTATGTATTGAATACATATTGTATACTTCGTATACTTAGTCATCCTACCCTACACCGAGTACTGAGTGATTTGTTTAAAGAACATATCTGAATATCTATTACCAATATTCATCTGATATCACGTTGCTTTAAACTTGGTGACATAGGACAATGCAACCAACAGTTTGTGATACTTTGGCCAAAGATTTATAACATACGAGTATGTCACTATTCCTAGATGACATACTCGTCATGTTGGAATACATCCTTCACCTCACTCTTCTATTACCATGATTGGTCTTTACTGACTACCATCAGTCCACTTGTTCGGATTTAACCCTAGCCTTGGATAGAAACATTACCTATTATAGGAAGACACTTACAAAGGCTTAGGGTAGATGGGCATACCCATTTGACCTAAGTCATCCGAATGTGCCAACGTACCCTGAGCCCTTGGAAGCTAATTCCTATCCTAAATATGTTCCCATCCAGACCTAGAGAGAAACTAGGTTCAAGTCGAGTTCCAGATGTGTGTAGATCTAGATGATCAATGTGGAAGGGTGATGCCACATGTCAACTACAACATTGTATTCTCGAGAAGACTTAAGCCTTCTCGAAAGTACATCCCTATAGTTGGTGTGTGCCAACATCCTATAGAAACTACCTCATCGAGATGTACATACCCCTAAGGAGATTGTTAATACATTATTAGTCTAGGTTAAAACCTGATTACAACAACCCTTCCAAACCCTAGTCCAACACACATCGTAAGTTCTTCCTAAATTTGATTCATTTAGCCCATTAAGAACTTTGTTATATTCATTGTCACTTTTAATGTTTGAACACATAGTTAAACTACCAATTAACCGTAACTGTACAGTGTTATGTTATGTCATATTTAAAAGTACAATAACTTTTTGCAAAAGTTCAACTCCAGAATATATCCAAAATAAAGTAGACTTCATACCAAATGAAGTCTGATAAATTGAAGTCATGTTACCCAACCTTTTTGGTTTATGAACAAATAAGAAAGAGAAAGAGTCTTTCTCTACATGATAAGTATTAGGGTTTATTCTACCCAATGTCCACATTTCTCAATGTAAGTTCATCACACTTTACATTACCATGTTATAATAGTTTATATAATGAATATCTTATTCTCGCAACTTTACAAGCTACATCACAAGTAGGGAGATTGAACTAAATCCCTTTATACAATCTTATTAAAAGATAGCCATTAAACATATAAATAATATGAAGAATAACCACAAGATAGAATCCATCTCTTTCATATAAGTACAAAATAAGTTACACAACCAATACAGTAACTCTCAACTTTCAATTTAACTTTATAACTTATACATTTACAAGACTTATGCATTTAGGTATACTGCATAACAACCGTCTTCATTATAAAAGAATACTACTTTTCTTTCTCAATACAATCTTAAGAACGAATCAGAGTTCTTCACATGAATCAGACTTAAATCAGCCAATGTATCATATAATTTTTGCCTTCTTTATCACTTACGAAGTCCATCTACAAAAATTTCTAGCATGGGTCAGTTCAATGAACTGAGCATGATAAGCACTAAGCCTTAAAACGAAGTGCATTCCAATAATTGTTCCATTAAAACAACTCTTCTTTAATGAGACAATTATTACATCATAATATCAATACAACAATAGAAAATGGAAGAGAAGTATATTTTATCCAATTGATTTCACCTCTAAGAAAAGGACAAAATATAATCCACTATATCAGCCTTACAAAATTAGAGTTTCATTGATCCTATCAATTATCCTTAAGCAAACAACAGATCATATCTTCACATTGTTTCCCCTATTCTATCATAATAGAATACAACATTTAACTTTGCTTCAAGCCAAAAGAAGGGTTTACAACATGGTTCTAATTAGGATAATTCATCTAACTCATAATCAAAAGAAGAAGAGAATCATTACAACTGTACCCAAACACAAAACATCCAAGAAACAGAACAGATTCATAACATGAATTAACTGTTTCATTTAAAGGTCAACTACCTTAAAGTTTAACATTTAAGATATTCACTAGAATAGAATCTCATTTCAATCCAAGAAGGAAGATAGAATCAAACAGTCTACCTACAAGTCTAAATCTACTTCCACATATTAGAAGTTAACATTTAAAGATCTTGAATCAATGTTCACAAATCAAAGTAGACTCATACAGGAGATAATCACTACTCTAGTCCATCCAAGGAGGGTCCATAAAAATATAGAGTACAAGAGACAAAACTTACTCATCTCAAACCAAACAAGCAAGCCTTGTCAAACAAACATTCTGCCAAACAAGTTTACATTTTCTGTTCAACAACTAAATCATCTAATCTCTTCCTACAACATTTCAACAAAATATTTGAACAAGGAAGACCAAACAACTCATAAAGAAATCTCCATTTCAAAAGAGAATCAAAATAGAAAGGTTCAACCAATGATCTATCCAGTAAGAAGAAAGCACACTGCCATATTCCTTACACTTCTTTACCTTCAATGAACATGAGTTTCAATTCCATACTCAGAATGAAATACAAATAGTAGTCCTAAAACACATTCTGTTCTAAAGGAATCACATTCCTTTCTTTTATAAAGACACAAGGTGTATTTACTATATCCAACAAGAGCTAGAAAAATAACCGATCAGTAAGCAAAACATGCTCAGATGTATCAACGAACTCATAGACTGAAACCCCATTGTCAGGCTTCATTATTGAATTACAAAAGAGTAATCAGTTCTTGATTCAATAAGTATTATAATACAAAAACTATTTGAGTAGAGACAAGTAATCCCTCCATAAAAATATAGAGTACTAAATTACTAACTCTTCTCTTAAATGAAACCCAAAACTTATTTTAAGAGATCTGAAGATGTGAGTTTCCAAAAACAGAGGGAAAAGAATACCCCCAGATAAAATGCCATTGCCATCCTAGAAAAGAAGAAATAGTTCTAAAAAAGAATTACCAAATTCATTCATCAAACAAGGACGTTTTCAGTTAAGATCTCTAAGAGTTTTCCTAACAACTCAGCCAACTATTCTCCCAATTTTCTTTGAGAAATAGTTCAACAAAAGAGTTGAAGGTTTTAAACATTTATTACAAGTAAAACCCAACTCAAAATACTAGAACAGAGTTGACACGAAGTCTCAACAAAAGTTCAGAACTACACAATTAACAAAATACGAATGCGGTGAAAAACACAAACCTCCATTAATAGTCCAAAATTTCACCAAATAAAACATGGGTACAGAGCCACATATGGTGTCAAAAACAGTCCCGAGTTACCCAAGATACCAAACACTGGTTCAAAACAACAAGTGGTTCCAACACAAGTTCATATCAAAACGCGAAGCCCAAATACTAGCTCCAACGGAACCCAAGGTTCCCACAAAGTTCAGAATCCACACAAGTAGTCATTAGAATATAACACAAGATCTATGCCCTATATGGACTTCAACAATATTCCATGTCGTCTCAAGAATCAAAACATGATTCTAAAGTATGAGGTGGTTTTATCGTCACGGTTTTATGAATGATCGTTAAGAAGGCAAAGTGGGTTAAAACCTTTGCAAAACCCTAGCTAGGAGAAACTTGCAGAATAGTGAGTATGCTTAGCCTGTTTTGATTTCTTTTTAAAAAATTATGATTTAAATTTGTAGAGGACTCTTCATGATTTCCAGAAAGGTATGCGAGTATGTGGTGATATGTGGGACCCACCGAGTATGCTTGTTTCTTAAGCATTTCAGTTTAAGGAAAAGTTTTGCAAATGTGGTAAAGTATAAATTAGAATTTATGATAGCCCAGGAGTAATTATTAATTTATATGATATTTTAGATCATGCTTGTAATTAAAAATGGCAAAGTGTGCCATATCTATGAAGATTAGTTTTGGGGCAGTTTGGAGCAGCCTTGATAGAAATTGAGATTACGGGAGCTACAACAGTTGTTAGGAATCCATTCAAGTTTTTTTAATCTGATTCAAATAAATTTCCAATGGTGTAGTAAAATTAATGATTTGATAAGGAATGCAAAAGTTATATCTTGTTTTTTTGAGGGTCAAGTTTGGAGGATGCTCATTCTAGCAGGGTGTAAGTAGCTTTAAGAGGTAAAATAATGTTTCTGATTTGTTCAAGATTGGTGAATCTTTTTTATGGATTAAAAATAATGTATAAGTATGTTCCATTCTTTGGTTAAGCTTGGAAGTTATTTTTGTGTGATGGAGTATGTTGGGCTAGTTGTTAGTTCTTGAGTCCAAGAAAGGATAAAAATAGTTTGTAGAGATGAAATTGGTTGAAGGCCTTCCTCTTGGATTTATAAGGATTTATAATATGTCATGGAAAGGTAATGCAAAAATATTTCAAATGAGGTATTTATTGTCTCATTATGAGGTGTTTTGGTTAGTCATTTAGGTTAATTTGTGAAGAAGTTTGTAGTGGCATTTTTAAGACAAGGTTGTTCTTGCTGAAATATTGAGTTGGTTGAAGCATCAAATGGTTGAGTTGATGCTTTATATCACTTGGAAAGTGAATAGGGGTGAATTTTGAATCTATTGAATTCATTTATATGTATTGAATATATCATAAAGGGTGTTTATTAGCTTAGTTTACAAAATAGGTTTTTGGGAAGCTTGATTTGGTGAAGAGAAACGTTAGCGTGGTTTAAACCAAAGTGGATGTTTTATGAGATCTAACTTGAATTATTGTGTTTTATAGGTCTTTGTATTTCCATGAGTGGTCACATGTAATATTTTAGGTTTTATTAGGTGTTCTCGAGGCCCAAAGGTGAAGACATGGTGTTGGAAACATCTGTTTTGTGTAGGTAATGAGCCGGTGGGTCCATTAAATAAAATAATTTGTCCGGTTCATGTAAATTGTGACCATGTTTTATGTTTAAATGATATATTACTCACGTTTTATGAATATGCAAGCCTGAATAAGCATAGTTTTGGCATGAGTGGATTTTTCTCATTCCAATGGTAGGGTTTTGAGGATTTTTTGTGCATGGATGAAGGTTTTTGGCATGGATGACCTATATGGGTCATATGTGACCATTGTAATGAATGAAATTTAATTTTGTAATGTTTTTAGGGTCAAATTTATCATGAGGGACTGACCTATCTCATGTTTGGAGGAAGAGAAGCTTATAAAAGCATAGTTTAGAGTCCATTTTGGGCTAGTGCTCTTAGAAGGAAAAGTGTGACCCATGTAGAAGTGTTTTGTAGGTATGTGTGTATGATTTGAAGGATAAGGAAGATCATGAAATTTTTAATACCGATTGAATACATGAGAGCCAAATAGGCTAGGGATCACATAGGAACACTCCACTAAACTTGTGGCAAAGTTCTTGTACGGGGTACAAGGGAGGAAATTACAACGATGAGGGGTGAAGGAGAGAAATTAGGAAAGGAAGGTTGTTGTCACAAGTAGGCCAATTGCAGAGTTCACACCTAATAACCAGAGTAGTTTAAAATTGAATATAGAAGAAAGAAACAATGAAGTCATCAATGGGACTAATGAATTAAAGACACATAGTTCCTTAGATTCATCTATCAAGGATGCAAGGTTCCTTTCCAACACTATGCTTGTAAAGTGCATAAAATAGTGAAGTATACGAATACATAACAAAAAGGGAATTAAAGTAATGTATCTTTATTTCATGTGTTGGTGATACAAAGCTCAACACCTAAATCATAATCCATAATTGCTACAACATAGATGCTACAAAAATCTAGCATTTTCAGGATCATTTGGAATGGAGAGGCCATCCCAATTTATAGCCTTGTGAATTGACCTTTTGTCTCACACACATGAATCTTTGTGTTCCTATTCCACTTGTGACATTTCAATTTCCTCTAGAAGGGACACGGTTATTATCCCTCTTATAATTTCAAGAGATCACTTTTACAAATTACAAATATTGTCACTTAAGAGAATAGGAAGAAATACCATGATTACATACAACGAAGAATTAAAAGAGAGGGAGAGAAGTGACTAGGGAAGGGGGTTGATTTAACTTGTTGAAGAAGATCCTTCTAATGAAGAAATTATCGCAATGATCACATACTCCTCCTTTTACATGATGTAAAAATACGTCGAGCTACCAAATGAGTGTTTAGAAACACCGTTGAAAGATGACCATAGAAAGTTTTCGTGATGATACTCATAGATGATTGATGTTGATGTATGTGAGTGAGCTCAACTCGTATCACGTATGTAATAATATAATAGTTCAGGATCATGACAGAAAATATCAATATCCAGCCCTCGATATTCTCTGGGGGCCCATATATAGATAGGGCCCGCCCCTCCGGAGACCCTACCCTCTATTTTCTCTTATCCGGAGGGTCTCCGGAGTCTGGGGAGGGCCCAGATAGAGATAGGGCTCAATTGAAGAGAAGAGATTAAGGGTGGGGGTGGGGAGTATCCCCGGGAGGATCCGACTCAATGTGCCCCTTGACTTGAGTCCATATATAGATAGGGGGTCCTATGGTGAGGGGGTCAGCAGACTGGTGGAACACCTATAGAGTGAAGAGTGAGATATAGATAATTGAGATAATTGAGCTCACTTCAACTAAATCACTTCAAACAACCTCGCTCACCCACTCAAATTAACTCACTGAGCTCAAACCATTTAGCTCACTGAGCTCAAATAATTTATCTCACTAAGAGATGATTTTAATTCAACTTGATGAATCAATTAAGTCCTTGATATCTTTTGAATCTCTTCGACGCCACAATGTCCTTGGGTTTTATCATGTTGCACCCCGCATGATGCTCTGTCTTGCTTCTTGGCATAATTGAGCTCAAAATGAGGTTTCCAAGATCCATATAGAAGTTCCATTTCTCTATTTGAGCTATGAGATTATCCTATAACCCTATGAATAGTCCAAAAAGTGGAAATATGAGTGAAATTGAAGCCATATGCAACTTTCTGCACCCAAAATGAAGAATTCATATTTTTAGTAAGTAAGATCAAGGCACGGTACTTTGGGACATATCACCTATTTTTCTCAAACCGACCTCTTGAAATTTTGACATATTCAAATTTCCCTTTGTTGTGTATATATTTATAGTTTTAGCCATTTTCTCTTTTTAGCAAGGTGTTTTTTCCAGATCTGTTATTTTAAGAAAAGTGACAATGTTAATGTTATCCAATTTTCACCCTCGGAAAAAAATTGATCAAATGCGACCTTGCACAGGAGGAAATGGATAGGTTGGTTTAGTCATGTGAGCTCATGTTTCAATCTTGAAAATCAAGTTGCAGGTAGGATCAAAAATGGAAATTCAAGTTTGACAAATGAATGGCCAAGGGAACATCGAAGAAGATCATAGCTCAAACTAAAGAATGGAGGCCTAGGCCCAAAATTTTGGAATTTTGGCATTCGACATTTCAAAGAAAAGGTAGGGTGAAAAGGAATCAACAAAGTCTAAAATTTTAGAATTTTGGAGTTTTGGAGCTTCAGAGATCTTAGTGAGCATGGGTAGGAAATTTTTGAAATCCTAAAAGAAAAAATGTCCAAAATTCGAAAGTCTGAAATTTCAAACTTTCGGGTTTGAGAGATGTGAAATTTAGAGTTTGAGACTCTTTGGCGGTAAAACAGGAAAAGTGAGAAAAAATGTCTTAAATCCCAAAAGTCTGAATCCTAAAAGGGTTTGGATTTTGGAATTAAAACTTGGTTTCAAGGTCAATGCAGTGGAATTTCAAGAGTTTTAGGTTTTAGGGTTTCATAACTCTCAAGTGCTTAATCAGATGAACAGGTTAAGGGTCCAAAACAAAATGTCTGAAAGTCTAAAATTTCAGAATTTTACATTTGAGTTTGAACTCTTAGGATGATTTTCTCGATGAATAGTATCTTAACTTCCAAAACCAATATGTCTCGAAAGTTTGAAATTTCAATATTTTGGAGGTTGCATGCATTTCAGACTCCGAAAAATGAAGATCAAGAACTCACATATTTTACGTAACGATCCACCGACCTTCGATGGCCATAATTTTCTAGTGGGAGCTTAGATTTGCATAAGAAAGGACTTTTGGAAATCTTACAGTCTCCTCTACACAACTAATAATAGTTATTTTTATTTTAGTAGGACTAAGTTATTCAAAATGAATAAATACAGTCTACCAATTTTGAGGGTGTCCTACTTCTCACCTACCAAAATAATGAAGGTATGGGCTTCCTTTATCACCCAACAAGGCATAGTACATGGAGGCATGTGTTTTACAGTAGAACCCATCATTATTGTAGGTGAATTCAATGTATTTTAGGGTGGTTGGAGCAAGGATTCAAATTCTTCTCTCCCCCTTCTCTCATTCTTCCTATATATTATAAGGAGGGGCATTTTTCTAAGGTTGGACAATTTGGCTTTGCACCCTCCCTTCTTCTCTTGTCTATAAGTGATCTTGTGGAGTTCAAACCTCCCATCTAAAATGTAAAATGCAATCTTGCCTCTTGGCCATTATAATGCTTGTATCAAATATTTGGAGCAATAATAAAAGTCTATGGATGATTTTTAACCCTTTCTTATGTTCATTGCATCTTCCTGGTCTCTCATTGCAATCTTGGTTATCTGTGCATGGTGGTTGTATTAATTTTTTATGGTTTGTGTTTAATGGAAAACATGTGTTCAACATTCCTTTTGGTGCATCACCTCTTTTATTTTAGGTTTAATTTCTTGTAATCTTCTTAACCCTATCTCATTGGCAAGTTAGAGTAGGATTTAGAGTAGATCCTCTATAATTTATACATGTGCATCAAAACAGAGGAATAGGAACCAACATTCATCCAGAGAGATTTCTTGATCAAAAATTCCCACACATTGGGAAAATATCTATGTTATGAAATAACACAAAGAGTTTCAACCCATCGAGTTGCGAGACATTCAGAGTCTTTGTGATTATGCAACAACAATTACCTTGCTTGCCATTCTGCACTATTTCTAAGCATTTTGGATGACCAGAGCTTGTAGATTGAGGGAATTAATATTTTTATAATGTGGAGGGAAATAACATATGATATTTTTAGTAAGTAAAAAAATTTACCCCAGTTTGTGATGAAAACAATATTTTCTAGATTTGGCTCTTCATCGCGATCTCGTGCTCCAAATTTCACCGTGTTTCACCCGCTAGAATGCTTGGAAATTAAAAAGAAAATTTTCCTAGTGATGGTTTTAGGTATGAAGCTACCATGGTGGAAATTAATGGAGTCAATGAGCTTCAAATATCATAGATATGATTTGGAGAAGAAAAATCATCCCAAACCTTGGTACAATCAATTCCTTTGCTCACTGGTAGTGAAAATATTCATTCGACAACCACGAATGCTCGAGAGAGATTTTTCATGGTACCTAAGGAATTTACAAGTTTAACAAAGGTTTTTCAGCACCCTTCATGGAGATCTAGAGGAAATATGAAGGGGAAATTATTTGTAATGGATTTTATGAATTCTTCTCGGTAGTACCTTTCTCGCACGATCATGGAAGGAAGCAACACGACAATTATAAGTTTTGCAATTTTTTGGTTTTCACATATTATTAGGGGTGAGAAAAAGTTTGTGTCCCTAATTTCCCAAGGGTATTGGATATATGGGGTAGAAAATTCACCTACACCTCATGTTGACAAGTGGTGAAGGTTGATTGCTTGGCGGAGGAGAGAGAAGAAACACTCAAAAAGCTCTTAGGGGTTGGCGGGTCACATGGAGGACTTGTGCAAGGGTGAGACTTGGGTGAATTTTTGTGTCCTAAATTTCCTAAGGGGATGAGATATTTAGTGCAATATAATGTGCCCTCTCCTAGTGAGGATAAGTGGTGGAAGCTGATTTGGTGATGCAGAGAGGAGAGGGGGCTGAAAATTGGCCTGTGGAGCCTTCTCGAGGTCACATGGAGAATTAAGGGAAAACTTGGGAAAGGGGTGATTTTTTTTTCCCAACCATACCAATGGGATGATACATACAATACAAGAAAGTGTGCCCTCACCTGGGAGTGACAAGTGGCACTTTGTGATTGTGTGATGGGAAGAGATGAGAATAGGTGCGAAGGGGCTAAACTGACAACTTTGGGTTTGTCGGGGTCACATGATGATACATGGGGCTAACTTAGTCGCATATGATTTTTTTTTCCCAAAATTTTCAAGGGGATAGGAAATATAAGACACAAAATTATGCCATCATCTAGTGATGACATGTGTCCAACATGAAAATTGGCTAAGTCCTGAAAGCATAATTCGGAGAGAGACATGATGACGAAGTTTCTAGAGCATCTAGAGGTATTTTTGGCCACTTCTTTATATAAATTTGACTCAATTTTTTTTGAGAATAATTAGAGGGGTCCCATGATATGACTCTTCCTAAAACTCCCTCAAAATTATCGTTTACTCCGAAGAGTGAAGGTTGTGATTATTGAAAAAGATTTTAGGAAGAAGCACCTATGTTTTGTGAAAATATAAAAATACCATCATTTAGAGGACTAAATTACCTTTCCAATGGCATATTTTTTGACCTAAAAATCATTACAGAGCTCCTAAAATCATTACCCGAAGTTCATGTGCTCTTTTGAACTATAAAATCCTTCACCTTAAAAATCCTTATTTTGCTTGAACTTGTTCCCAAACCTTAAAGTATTTCCTAAATATTCCTAAAAACTTACACAATGTTATTATCTAATCAAAACCACTTCCTGATGAATTTGGGCATTCAAATCTCTTCGGAGGATGCACACCAGACCCTAGAAATGTTAAAAATAGCCTTTCTAGGTTTATCAAGAATCTTCCTCGAGAAACACCTTGCATCAAAAGAGTTACATGATCTTGTTTTCACATGTAAAGAATATGGATGAGGTTATCAAAACATATATAAGAAATAGTAGAATGGGGATGATCCTAACACGGAGGGAAAACTAATCGAGGGAGTTCTTAAGAGGGTTTACAAGCCAAAAATTGTGACACTAGGGTATAGTTGTCATGTTTTCATCACTGAATTTTTACCTTCTAAAAACACATGACAAAAATTATATAGAGACTTGTATAGATTTACACTTTAGAATAATGGTGGAGGTATCAGTGATACTACACTATTATATGTATGGGTCTATAAGCATATAGTTTTACTGAGGTAATTGAATGGTCCACGAGTGGATTGGGCATGACCTTAGATTTTCACAACTAGATGGGTTGGGGTGAGGGGTCCTTGTTTTGATACCATGACATACATATCTATTTTGGACAAGATAGGGACTATTTATGTGATTTGGAGATCCTATAGATCCTATGGTGGTTGGGTCGAGGATCATGTTGGGTTATGATGCATCCGATACAACATGTGGTTGGAGGATAGGTTTCCAAGCATAGCCGATTTCTTCCAGTATGAGTGTGTATTGTGGGTGTTTGGTATAACATAATATGTACCCCAAATACATATGTATGACATTGATCAATTGAATTTACGAGGAGAGTGGGTACGAGGCCAATGCCTATAGGAGCTTAGTTACAAATTTTAAAGGCGAAGAGGGGATGCAAAGATAGTGTTCATATAAGTAAATGATGCGGAGTTATACCCTGAATTATATGTAGTGGTGGGAAGAGAAACATTGGGTGATATTGATTCCAATTGTATTGATGCAACATGAGATCTACTAGGAAATTATGGAGTAGGAGGAGAGAAAACAAGAGGGCAGGAAGATACTCCTAAGGAGGATGAGGTAGGGATGAAGGTGGCATGACATACATATAAGTGAATATATTATTTATTATGATACACGTGTTTTAATGTTTGTGATGAGTATGTAATAATATAGGTTGTGTTTTATAGGTGATAAGTATTGCAAAGTTAATTATAGATACATCATTACACATGTTGAATCGTAATGTGCCCCTAAATGTCCTCGTAGGTGGGGAATGTTGGAGAGAGTAGACCACATTTCCTAAAATAATGATTATTTTTTTGATCCTGTGGTGGTGACATCATCTACATGTAAAATGTTATATTCAGATTGAGATGAGGTGAGCATAGAGCTAACACAGGTGAGGGCGGTAGTTAGAGGAGGTTTACTAGATCAAAACATGTTTAAGAGATATGTGGTGCTCTAGGGATGATATAAAGAGGAAGTGGCCAAAGTAGCGTAACTATAGACTCATTTAGAGTAGAAACAATCTCAAGAATAGATGCAAATATCGAGTGACAAGGCATCGAGTTCTAGAGCTTCGATAATAGTCTCCATTAGTATTGAGGAGGATGTATGATATATTTTTTAGTGGTTGTTTCCCCTTAATTTTGTATTATGAAACTTTTGAGAGATGCATATATATAAATGATGAGATCATTTTTGATACAATGATGTGTACTTGTGTTGTTGTATGATTTTTCAAGTATCTACTTTGAGTTGATTAGATATGTTGTTTGAATTGATGATGATGTAACTATAACATATTGATGTTGTAGATTAAAGTACATGTTGATAACATAGACAATATTGTAGTGGTAGTAGAATAGCTAGTAGAAATAACATGTATGTAATATGATTGTTGTTTAGAAATTATGGTAGGAAATAATAGAAATAGGGAAGATAAAGAGGAAAAAAATGATCATGTGTAATAATTGGCATAGTTTCAACTATAGAATAAGTATGGAAGCATGTCGTACTAAAGAACATAGGACATCTAGCAAGAAAGAAGGGGATGCATATGCACAAGTGGATCAAATGATGCAGTTTCATTAGTATGTGTATCAAATTATAATCCCAAAGTGATAGTAGCAACACTAGGAAGATGTGAATCAGATAATGGGAAGAAGTTCTTGTTATGTCAAAATTACAACACCCCCTGAATGGCTTGAGTGTGAATGGGGCATTCGGTGCAATTTTACTAACATGGGTCCATATGTCAATTTTTGGGACTTACAAACCTAAAATGGACCTCGAAGAAGGTCAGATTCCTCCACCTAATCATAATGCTAAAATACTCCTAATGAAAAAATATGCCTAACTACACCTATCCTAACAATGCCAAGGAGATAGGGAGAGAGAAAGTGCATGAAAAGGGAAATTCTACACTAAAAAGGGGGCGACAGACTAGAAAAAGGGGTGAGATACTCTACTAAGGGAGGAAGAAGAGGGAAAATAGAGCTGGGAGAGGTCAGAACAATAGTGACACAAACCCAAACTCCATATTCCATCTACACTCCATGAAACACAACATATTATACCTGCAAATGTGAAATACACACACAAAAAACAAACACGAAATGGAGAGGCAAAAAGAAACAACAAAACATGAGAAAGGGTTGAAAAACACCACAAAAACATGATTTTATTTCTCTATAAGGTGAAAATACCATTACATTGATGCTCAAAGGCATAAATACACTTGCTAGGCACATGAGAAGGCTTACAACTCAAATGGAGTCGAGAGAAAATTTTATAAGAGTTTCCCACCTCCTGAATGTCTCCCCAAAAAATGAGGTAGATTTTACAATATACAATTGATGTATTTTTAACCTTCATTAAAGAGGTATGGGCACCCATAAAAATTCACTTCCCGAGGGTAATTATGTCAGATGAATACATGGGTGCCATACCACATTAAATCCAGTTGTTGAGCTATCATTCGCTCACCTACTTTCACCTGTTTGGAACTCGTGGGCCACCCAACCATGTAACCCATCCAACCACGTTGTAATACCACCCTGTGCATCCAAATTCACGATTCTTCTAACCATGCATCACATGACTTCAACCATCCAACCTCGTGGTGGGTTGTACGTTGTCCAACTATACGGGTCATACATTTCTATGGCCGTTGACCAACCGTGTACCCGCCCAACATGGGTGTCCCGCAAATGTGAGGGGTGTGACAGAATCTAAAACTCTCCATGGGCATAAAAATGTTACCGACCAACCTACCCAACAAACTTGGGTGTCCAACCCACCCGACAAACCCCTGTGCACCCAACCCACCCAACAAACCCCGGGAGGCCAACTTCCATAGGTAAAATCTTGAGCTCCCAGATGAGTTTTGGGGTGAAATTATATACAATCTAGCATGAAAAAAACCAAATAAATCCAATGGTGGTGGTATAAATATCCAATTTTTAATTTATCACCTCGAAATGGCTCCTTATTTATCGGTATGCCGGTTGTGAGCTAGATTAATGAACTACCTTGGGAAGTGTATGATGCTTCAAGATATATCATCTTTTCCACCATGTAGGGAATGGAAAATGACTTCTATAGGAACTTTTTGGACTTATTATTCCTCATATGGCTATCATAATCTTCTTGAAGCTCAGTCATCTTTCAAACCGCACACTCCTTAAGGCCCCAAAGATTGCTTCTGATGGATAGCCCCAAGACCTTTGAAACTTCCCTGAATCACTTGAAATTATTACCAAACTTGAAAAATAAACTCGTATCATTCCATATTGCTCTATGAACCACTATCCAAAGGTGCTCAAACCCATTCTCCCAAGTTGTCTATTTTACTAGGGGGTTAAAATAGATAACAATGCTCCTTCGGGACCCACTTAAGTCTAGGGTGTATGCCAAGTGGGAGTAGCGGTTCATGCATAGTTGAAGCCAAGGGAGGAGGAGAAAAAATTACCTTAGGAGGACAAGAGATAGACATAGTAACATATATATATGTGTGGCTTCACGTCATAGTATAATGTGACGTATATGCATGACATGCAAGAAAATTAATGATACCCTTTTCCTCAAGTAACTGAAGCCTACCATGGAGTGCATAACAATCATTATCTCTATGAACATTTATCCTATGTAAATTAAAAAATGGTTGGCTAGGATTTCATTGTTATTGATGAGGAGGATGATGCTCATTAGAGGGTATCCTAATCAATCTCTCATCAATCAAAGTATGTAAAATACTATGATGTCAAGAAAAATGTGAGAAGTATAATAGATCAGCTTAGGAGGTGGAGTGGTACATGGTGGAGGCTTACAAATACAGGATGAATGATCATAAGTAATTATAGTAGAAAATGGAGAACATGAAGGTTGTGGAATAGGAGGAAGGACTAGGAGTAAGTGTAACAAAAGGTTCATTAATAATTTCTTGTTCTAAAATTACAACCTCAAAGAAAATAAGTGTATATGAATCACATGTATCATATAATCATTTTTCTTTCAAAGGAAGAATCAAGCCACAACAAAAGATATACTATATTTCTAGATCAAAAGGATGAAAAAGTAAAAGGATTTGAAATGTAAGATATAATCATTAAGATGTTCATTCTTTCCTTGATGTAAAAAATCAAACACTCATTTGTTACTTTAGAATCATTGTTAGAAATAAAACATCTAATAAATGATTCTTCCATATCAAGATAAGTGCTAATAGATCCACTAGAAAATGATGAAACGAATGAGTTTTAATATCAATAAGACTACTTTGAGAAGTAATCTATCATTATAATGTGAACCCATAACTAATAAAAAGATTTAAGATGTAGATAAGGATTATCCGTTCCATCAAAAAGTGTAAAAGTAGGCAAAGTAACACCCTTAGATAAACCTAAATTGTAAAAAGATTTAAGATGTAGATAAGGATTATCCGTTCCATCAAAAAGTGTAAAAGTAGGCAAAGTAACACCCTTAGATAAAGCTAAATTGTAATTCTTCTTAGGAATATGATTTCCATGAAGTGAATTATTATTATTACTAACATAATATGCCATACTCTCAAGGGTAATGATATGGATATTATTTTGTAAATCACCTATAACACACATAAGAGAAATAATTTATTTTGGAGGAATAACATAAAAATTAATGGGTTAATTAAGGGGATGAATCTTGCTATTATAAGTATCGACAGGACACTATTGGGTTAAAAATCAACTTTAGGATCGACAAGTGGAAAACTAGAAATAGGAACATGAGAATAAGAATCGATAGGAAAATAAGTTTGCACACTTTTATCAACAAGATTAGTAGGGGAATGATCATAAGAAACATGCATATTATACTTATGATCAACATTATGTCCACTATCGTTGGAAACAACAAGAGTAGAAACAACGAATCATTGAACTTTACATATTTTACCACATTATGAGAAGGAACATGAACACTAACATCATGAGGAAGCACACAAGAGGTGGAGTAATAAAGATAGGAATTTTGAGGTACAATATTCAATGAACAAGAACTTGGTTGGGAAGAGGAAGGTGAGATCTGAATATCAATATCAATAACAATAGGATCAAATTCAATGATTTGAACATATGTAAGAAGAGGATAAGAAGTAGTAGGGAAAGGGCCATTTAGGATAACATATATGATATCAAAATAAGTATGATTATTAGAAGTATCATGAGAAAGGCCTTCCTCATATAAAAATTTAACTAAATATTCAACACATGTATCATTGGTAGAAAGAGAAAAACATCACTATTAGATTCACAAGAGCTAGTAGCTTCAATATGAGGTAGGAGTACAACATTAAGACTGGGATAATAAATATTTGTAAAGATGTGAGGAGTTTTTGGATGACAAGTAGCAATAATATGTGACTTATGATGGAAGGCCTCTTCTTCTTTGACATTTGCAAAGGCTAAATTCCAATCATAGGAATAGATTCATACTCTGGGGAAGGAGGTTTAGGATGACAATTTCACAACACTTTTTAATAAGCCATGATGAATATACAAGATGAGGGATCCTAGTGTAATCTAGGGTTCAATCAATAATTGGGTTCACCAAATGATTCAAATAAAATCTTAATTCTTATTAGAGTATTGTGATCAAATGAATATTTTAGTAATAAACTATATCTAGCATGTAAAGTACAATCAAATATACAAGATAGGATAATGAGAATGACTCACTTGTATAAAAATATTTGGGATGATCCCGAGATAGAAAATATGTTCAGAAGGTTGGATTTGGAATATGTAGGATCTATATGAGAAATTGGGATATGAGAATTCTTGGATAAGAGATCCCGCAGAAGACAAGACGCCCTGTGCATTAGTGTTTCATATAGGTGCAGTGTCCTTGCAATATCTTTGCTTCTCGGTATTTTCAGGGGGCTAAATTTGGTTCCTTCCTTTCATTTTTTTCACTTTGGATCTATTGTAGAGTTCTTGTATCACACATGTTCCTACAAAATAAACCATATCTACATACCGATTTAATTTAATTTGAATTAAATAATATTACATAATATCTTATTGTAATAATTGATGTATAAATGTTAAAATAAAGTATGAAAAAATCAAAATAACATGTAAATTATGAAACCCTAAGCAAGAGAGGGAGTTAGGAAGACTTATCTAATTTATGAGTGAACAAGAAGTGATTTAGGTAGGGTAAAGTGCTCAACAAGATGCAACCAACATCATAACTGCTCCCTATAAATTCTAGAACTTGAGAAATATGTCGGATAGGGGTGCCTGGTACCGTGTGGTGAATAAATATGGGCATTGGTGAGTGTTCAAGAGCTCAACATATGATTTCTGTTGTGTCATAAGGATTTCACAGGTTGCTCCATGTTGATCACTGATATTCACTCCTTAATCATCAAAGGTAGTTGTAACCTACAAAAGAGAAATTCACCCAATGTATGAACCCCTTATTTGGGGTGTACGTGATGATGGTAGGAGGATTCAACCCAAAGGAGAGGACCTGATGCTATTCTAAAGTGGATACCTATAGGGGTTAGGGGATGTGAAGAGTAGAAGCCAAGGCACATGAAAACAAAGTTGATGATAAAAAGTGTTAGTGAAAGAAAAATATGTAATAGAAAATAATGTAACAAAAAAGTGTACAAACAAGATAGAATACAAAAATGAGTTTCAAACATGGCACATCTCTCACAATTTCATAACAAAATTAGGGCTAAAGTGGCAAAAACATACAATAAACAAACAAAACATAGGGAATAACTCGTAAATAATAACATACAATGAAAACAATGTCAATCAAAATGTGTTGGATAAACATGGTGGCATAGAGTCCTACAAGGTAAATGCTAAACATGAAACACCCATTAGCATGTTATAAAGATAAAAAGCATGTGAAGGCATGTATGTATTAATGGAAAGTAATGTGCTAGAGATTAGAAGTAGCAAATGATGAAACAATAACACATATAATGTGTGAGAGTAGTAAAGGTAGATGCCCCTAGGAGCCTCAACGGAAGGGTAAAAGGTTTAGTGCCAAACATCATTACAGTTTGTAAGAACCTATAAGAGATTTACATTCACCGCAAAATACCAAGTGAATGCACATGTGTATATAGAAGGATAATGACATGGAGAACAATCTAGCATGGAGAATAATGACATACTAAGAATCCATCTAGCATGGAGAACAAAGTGTAACATGTAAATATAATAAGTTAGAAAGAGTAGATGAAACCAATATGTGTAGATGTCATGAGTGTGATGGGATAATATGCAATGTGTGATGATGATAGGAGAATCGTGCCCCCAATGGATGTGTATAAGATGAGGTTCATTTATAGGAACCCTCAACAGTCAAGAATGAACCATAGAACAAGAGTGTGTCATCGTGTAATGTGTTGTGTGAAAATATATACTAGTAAGATGTATCGAGAAGCATTGAGTATGAAATATGTAGTAGATGTGAGGTTCATTTCAAAGTTATACACTCAATGGTAAAGTATGAAATGTGGAACTAGAGTGCTTTATAGGGAAATGATGATATAATGCATGTATTAAAGGGTTTGAAAATGTGTAAGAATATTATATATTGTGCATTGATTAGAAAATGTAATAGTAGGTGTTAAAGACAACTAATAAGAATAAAAGGGGGAAGAAAGTGTGATGCCCCCCAAGTGTGTGATGGAGAAGATAATATATGAAGATAGGAAAGGGTGAGTTCCATCTACCCGATATATGAGAAGACAAATAAATGTGACGATTTTCTAAGATTGGTGGTTTAGGAGTTTAATATGTGTACACAGAAGGACACCGGTGGTGAAAACATATGTGAATAGGATTCCTAAGTGGGGGACTTAGGCCGAAGATGTAGACTAAGGGGCCAATAAGGATGATAAATTTGTGAATTAGGTAATGTATGAATATGAGAACTAGGTTTAGAGTTTTCTTTATATTTGATTGGCATGAGAGGCCTAGATATGGTGACTCGTGTATAGATATTATCAAGAGTAGGTTGAGGTAATGGTGTACATGGTGGAACACCTTTGAGAGTGAAAACCTACTTATTGTGAATGAACTTGAGGAAAAAAAATTTCATGGAAGGGATGGCTTGGGAAAAGTGGAGCCAAGGGAGACCTACGAGCATGTCACAACATTTGATTGAAGATGCCACAATGAATGACACAAACATGGTAAGAGGGAAAATAGTAACAGGAATCCTGATGTAGCCAAAAGAATTGGGAATTGGAAATGTTATATTAGACAATGAAAATTTGATAAAGAGAAGTGTGATGGAGTATATGTTTATAGGAGGTGCTAGATATATTAGAGTATTATTAATAGTATATGAAATGATAGAAGCATTGATGTGTAAGGAATCAGAAGTAAATGTAGCATGATAATCATGATCCGAGAATGTAATGACCGTAGGTGATGCATCAACAAAATAAATAAGGAAGTCAAGAGGCCTTGATGAAGAATGAGGAACAACTTGATATGTATGATTACCGAGTAAGAACCAAAAGCTTGCATGTCATGCTTGGGCAAAGGGTCATTCAATATTTTTAGCTTTTTATTATCGTTGACCGGATTAGAAGTGGATGGATCAGGGAGCTCAAGTGAAGTATTGTAAATGATATCTTAAATGATATGATTGAGTTTGAAACAACGATCAATAGAATTCCCAACACATTGGTGATAATCACATCTTGTATTTTCATCATAATTGCAGCCATTGGGGTGAAAGGGGTTGATATTGAGTAAGCGGTGGTAGGGTAATGTTATTACTTTTGATAAGTTTAGGCAATAAAAATCAGGGTACATAGGGTAATTTTGAAAAAGTATTCTTTGAAGGTTGTCATTGAATATTTTTAGGTGGAGAGACAACATTAATAATTTCCTTTACTTTAGTGGGCTTAGGAGATGGATTGAAAACACATTTTTCTTAAAGCCTATTAGAAGAGGATGAAGGAGTATCATGATATTTTAATTTTCCCATAGATAGGAGTTTTACTTTGCGCATTTTGAGCATATGACATAATTGATCAAAAGATGGAGAGGTCTCAAAGATAACACTCTCTTGTAGTGGAGGTAAGATACTTTGAACAAAAATATCGTGTAATAACGAATCAATGAGTACATTGGGCATCTTAGCTAGGTTTATCTTGTAGCACAAAAAATAATTAGCTAGATTCTCATTAGATCCTTGTTTGATTTGAGAAATTTGTGCATAGGAGATCTTGGTGCCAATATTGATGGAAATTTAGGTAAGGAAAACATCAACTATATGCATAAAATAAGTTACCAAATGAACAGGTAGATCATAAAAGAAATGCATGGCGTAATCTTGAAGAATTATAGGAAATAGCTTAGCAAATAAAGTATGATCATCTGTAAAGTCAAGACATGCACATGAAAATATCAAAGATGATCTCGAGGGTCATCATGGCCATTGAAGGTGGGAAGATTAGGGGTGAAAATGTTAGGAGGGAGGGAATAAGAATAAATGGTAGGTACAAAAGGGTTATAGAGGAGTAATGAGGAATCAAGAGATGGAGAGGAGCATGAAGTAGCTGTCAGAACTGATAGATTTGAACTTGTAGGTCATGGTATAAGAAAGCTAGGTCTTGAGTTCCAGAAGAGGAGACTTTCCATGTGTGAGAAATAAGAGGTGGAGTGAAATGGTTGGTAGGAGTAGGAATGGAAATGGGAACAATAGAGGTAGGTGGAAGGGTATAATTGGGAGGTTGTGTTGCAATAGGAATGGAAGTAGTATTAGAGGAAGGAGGGTTGAAATCATCTAGATTGGTGGATTCCTCACAATAAATGAATAAAATAAGATCTAAGTCTTACAGATGCTCAACAATATGATCCTCGAGATATCTCTAAAGGGTTCATAGGTTTCAACCATGGTAGAAATAAAAATTCCTAGAAGTAAGGGTGGGTTCGAGCGATGGGTTCACCAAATGATTTAATTAATTTGAGTTAAATCTAATATTGCATATTAATTTATTTTAATAAATGATGTATAAATGTTAAAATACGTATGAAATAAGTAAAATAACATGTAAAGTATTAAACCCTAAGAAAAATATAGAGTTAGATAGACTTAACTGATTTCCAAGTGAATAAGAAGTGATTTGGGTAGGGTAAAGTGATAGATAGGATGCATAAAAAGTTGTAACTACTCCTTGTAAATTATGGAACTTGAGAATAATGCCAAATAGGGGCACCTAGTGTGGGACAGGGGAACCTAGGTGTTGGTGACTAAATGTGGAATTGGTGATTGAGCAAGAGCTCAAGATCTACTTTCCTTTGTGTCACAAGGGTTTCAAAATTTTCCATGTTAATTTCCTAATATTCACTCCTTGATCGTGGAAGGTACTGTAACTTGCAAAAGAGAAATTCAATTACACATACCCATAAACCGCATCAAAAATAAAAAGGAAAATGTAAAATGGAGAGTCGATTGACTCGACCATCACCCGAAAAGTGAACTTATGACCGAGAGCTACACTCACATCTCAGAATCCATGTAGTTCTTGTGTGAGTGTTTAAAAATGATTCCCTAGGATTTCATGTGCAAGTTGTAATTGATAGTGGGATGTAGCTAGAATGTAGCAATGTAATAGTATGTGTGGATGAAATAAAATATAATTCCCCTTCCTATGATGTGAATGAAGAAGTATGAATCCATTTATCCTTGAATGGATGCTAGATGGATGCCTTTGGAGTGCTATAGTGCGTTTGGAATCCAACCTTAGGTGATGATAGTAATACTTAGTGCTTGGTACCTCATTTTGAACACATAAATATGTATTTATATGTTTCCCTTGTTTTGATTTTGTAATTGACAACTAGAAGGACAAAAATAAGTGAAAAATATTCCCAAAATATAGAAAATATCCAAGAAGAGTGAATAAGGTAAAGAAGGGTCGGGGGCACTCGGGTGGGATCAAAGCACTTGGGAACTTATATCCTAGCTAGGCATTGGGGATTGAAGCCATAAAATATAAATAAGTTAAGTTCCAACTGGGTTGTAAGGTGTGTAAGACCAAATAGAAAACAAGAGACAAAGAAAAGAGGCCAAATATAATTTTCAACCACTAGTTTTCTTGTTTAGGAATCATGTAAGTTCTTGCATGTTTTAAGGACCTAGAAATGTACCCAAGTGTGTGATTTTGTGTCTACACCTACAAAAAGCTCAAGAAAACATTACATGAAACAACTAATTCATATGTTTGATTTGAACTAACCTTGATAGTCATTGTGTGTGTTGCACTACATTTCAAACTCTATGTAGTTTTAGTGTGTGTGTGATTGAATTTATGTCCTTGAAGCTATGTTGTCCTTGTGTTAGTCACACAAAGATAACATGATACAACTATTTTCTCCCTAATATTAATGTGCGAGATGGAATTCATAATAATCCCTCTATTTAGTGAATAATGCATCCCAAAAATGCAATCCTTGAGTGTTTCTCTTATAATGGTAGATAGAGAGTGAGAACCCAATTGTTCCACCCCTAATAATAGTTAGTAGGATATTTATATATAACTTAATTTTTTGAATTTCTTCACTTAGTGACACTGAAAGACAAATTAGGTCATGATATAAAGACAAGAAAAGACCCAAAGTAAAGAAGAAACTAACAAGTTGGAAAATAAAGTAAGATGGATAGAAATTCCTAGAAGGTAAAGTAAACACGCAAGTGGTAGTTTTCTAACCGGGTGGTACTATCCTAAAGCCAATAAAATATAAAAAAACAAGAATAATGACAAGGATCCATGTGAAATGACCAAAATATATACATGTAAGTAGTAAAAGGAAAATTCACAATCAAAGTCAGTCAAAACTAGTAAAGAGGACTAAGAAAAGGTGTCACTAGTGTCTAATCTTTGCACTTGGAAATCATGCATATAACAACATACTAGAGGCATGATGTAATGGTAATAAGTGAATAATTTTGTGTACACACTTTTCTACATAAGTGTTGGACCCATTTTAATTTTCATAGGTTATGGATGCTACAAAGAAAATGTTAGATGCCACATCATGTTAAAAATCTATGAAGTAATGAAGAGAAGAAAATAAGTTTGTGGAGGAAGACATGAACTTATATGCTAACTCCATTCCTAATAGATATCCTAGTTTAATGATTAATACATATTCAATAATATGTCCCCTAAAAGTAACCAAAATATTGTAAAAATAACACTCATGCAATTTTGGACAACTATATCTAAGTTCAAGACTTAGACGGCACCCACTCGAAAAGTCACAAAACAAAGAAATTTAGTGTTTAGTAGAAATGGAGAAGCTAATGTATCATAGAATTTATATAATCTATATAATAAGGGAGAATCTACAAAGGTCAAAATCCATGGAATGAAGAGATAATATTGTGGGTGAGCATACATAAAAAAGATTGGCTAAGTATGAAATATAGAAATATATGTATAATTCAAAAGACCACACAAGTCATAAGTCCGTAGAGTAAGAAAATTTGAAACCCGTGACACAAGAAAAATAAAAGTCATGGAACTTAGAAATATGTAAATCAAAGCAAAACCCATGGAATAAAGGATCCATGTGACAAAGGAAAATTCCTCATAATGCAATTAATGGTGAAAATTGGAAAATAAACCCACAAAGGTCAAAATAATGTTGTGGAGTGGATGATAGATTGTAGATTAAGCCAGAAGTAAAAGTAAGGTTATGAGTTATAAATGACTTACCAAACATTGATAAAGTTGTAGAAGGTTAGAATAAACCCACAAAAGACTAAAACATTGAGGTAGAACATTAGAAATCCATGGAATGAGTGAAATTTTGTGCATAACCCAAATCCAATTCCTAATCACCCCAATTACAAGAATTGAATGTTATATAATAATTTCCTTTTCGAAGATCGATGACATGTGATTAGAAGAAATATTAGGTTTCCATACATGCTTTGTAAACTAAATGATGATTGGTCCTTAAGGGTTGACATGGTGGTTTGATTCATTTAATGAAGGATGTGATCTCGATTCTCTCCCCATTCTCCTTTCATTCACTATAAATGTAAGTGCATTGACACATAAAAATAGTCAATTCTACTAAGTCCTAGAGCATTACTCTTTTTAGCTTGAAGCTTGCCTTCACAGGTGATTTAATTTCAATTGAGTTAAATCTAATATTTTAGAGTAATTATTGTAAAAATAATGTATAAATACTAAAATACAGTAATGACACAAGTAAACAAGTATATACAATGTAAAAGCCTATGCAAGAAGAAGAGATAAGAAGACTTAGGTAATTTCGAGTGGATAGGAAATGATCTAGGAACATAAAATTATTAAACAGACTATGGATAGGGTCGTTACTACTCATTGTAAATTTTGAAAATCAGGAAAAGAGCTAGTCGGAGGCGCCCATTGAGGCAAGAGGCACATAGTTGCTAGTGACTAGATCTGGGTGTTAGTGACTATGCAAGAGCTTAGCATATGCTTTATTCTCGTGTCGCAAGGGTTTTGTTGTTGGAAGCTGTTGGTCACCTGATATTCACTCCTTGATCGCCAAAGGTACTGTAACCTTACACATACCCACAAACCAAATCAAACGTACAAAGTAAAATATAGAACGGGAGTCGAATGACCCCAATGGCCACCCAAAGAGTGAACTTACAACCGAGTGCTACACCGCATCTCAGAATCCATGTAGTTCTTGTGTGTGTGTAGAAATGATGCCCTAGGATGCCCTTGTGTAAGTTACACAAATGATAGTGGGCTAGATCTAGAATGTAGAAATGTATAACATGTGTGGATGGAATAGAATAAAATTCCCTCCTATGTAGTGTATGCAGAAATGATGCAACCCTTGTCCCTTGAATGGATGCTAGATGGATGCCTTTGAAGTGATTTTAGTACCTTTGGAATGCAATTTTAGGTGATAATAGTAATGTTTAGTGTTTGGTCCTATTTTTTGAGAATTAACTAATTATATATATGATTCCCTTATTTAAATTTTGTAATTGACAACTAGAAGTCTAAACCATAAGTGAAAAATATGTCCAAAAGATAAAAGAGACCCAAAAGAGTGAGTAAAGGTAAGAAAGGGTTAGGAGTGCCCAATATGGATATAAGCATCTGGGTGTTGGTGTCCTAATTGGGCACCAATGTCTATAGTCATAAAAGATAAATTAGTCAAGTTCCATCAGGGTTGTAGGGTGTTTAAGGCCAAAGAGAAAACACAAGACAAATAAAAGAGGCCAAACATAGTTGTCAACCACTAATTTTCTTACTTAGGAATCATATATAAATTAGTATGATTTTGAACCTAGAAATGTACCCAAGTGCGTGATTTTGTGTCTACAAAAGGACTCTATAATATTCATGAGGGAGTTTCACATGCATTTTCTATATGAATTTGTAAATGGATGAGTTCATGATATTATATATGGAAGTGTGATTCCTTTCCTTTGAATGCTTTTGTGTTTATTGTGAATCATTTAGTCCTCTTGCATGAATTCAGTCCTATCTTGTCGTTTCTCATAGAAATTTATGTACGTTTATTTCAAAATTCACATAAAATGTCATATCTATATCTTTGGAGCCAAAATTATACCCTATTCTAGTTTGGTGCATCACCTCTCTTTTATTTTAGCATTTCTCTCTTTCTCTTAACCCTAGTCCCTTGGAGTTTTTTGGATAAGAAGAGGTAGCAGTAGTTTAGTGCTAGCTAGATAGTCACAATGAGATAAGATAGAAGGAAGCTGACCTTATCTAGAGAATGACCTCAAAAGGCATCATTTTCAAAAATTGGAGGTCTTTCCATGTTTCATTTGGGTATTGAGCCCAACCTCAGCAAAGGGTGTAATCTCAAGTGAAAATATGACCAAAACGTACCCCAACTATGGAGCTTATTGTATGCTCCTATCCCTTAAGGTCCTCTTATCGTGATACTTTATGGGTTTTGTATTGTCATATGATATGCTCCTAGCTATAACTTTAACCTTTGAAACTTCGTGACACATGTTGTGCACTTGATTGGTCCTTCAAAACCCTAGATATCCAAGAAGTCATGCAAAACAAACATTAGGTGGGTTGTGGACAGCCCCTTACACCGCTACTACTCAAAAGAGGGCTCAAAACTCACATCATTCTTGCATAGCATGAAAATATAGAATATATTCTACTAAATAGATAACCATGATCTTGTAACAATGAGATTGTACTTGCACCTTTTCACTAGCTTGACTTGGAATGATGACATGTTCCTTGTATTTATAGATCTAAGTGGGTGGCTGCCTAGAATGAGTATAAAATGTATATGGAGCTCAAGGTATTCTTAAATTTTTTTTTTGAGATTTCTATTAGTGTATTCTCATAAGGATCTTTAGGTGTCAAGAGTGCATCATCTCCTATTTGATAATGGATGAATAACTAGCTTATATATGCATTATGAATATGAAAAAATCGGATAATGCTGACTAGAAGTTTCATAAAGGAAATTGAATTAAGAAAAGTTTCAGTGGAAGGAAAGGAAACAAAGAGGATGGGAAAGGCCATAACTTATAAATTTTATGGACCATTCTGTGCACTTTGGTCTTGGATGTATGTATAAGTGCTTTGAAAATTGGGATTATACTATGTAAGGATTTATCTTGATTCTCGGAATAATTTGAATTTTGTGTGAATAAATAAGTTGTGTGTGTAAGAAAGAATGAATGGAATATAAATAAGTCTAGAATGATTAAGAAAGTTAGATAAGTGTGGACTAGTGCAAAGGCGTTATAAAATTTGTGTTGTTGTAAGACATGATTTATTAAAATGACCAACTACATTTACCCCCTTTAAGAATGAAATTAAAAATTATATGCTTAAAGGAAATGTTACCTAAGTCTGTAGACACACTTTTTCTTCGCTTGGAGTGCCTTGTGTTTATTCTTTGACTTTGTTTTTATTTTTATTGTGTTGACTTTGTAAGGATGCATACTTACAAAGAAAAGAGTGTAGTCAATGTCCATAGTATAGAAAATCAAAATAAAGGAAAGAGTACACTTGATTATTTTTCAAGATATGGTGAGAGAGTACTCCTAATGCTGTTATTGTGGATATTTGATGAGATTTATGTTAGATATGGTTGGAAGGAATTGGGGGTGATTAATCCCAAAGTGAAATGTTTCAAGAGAATAAAAATAACAAAAATACACCCCACATTGTGAAGAGAATTGTATGGAGATAATTCTAGTTGCTTCACATCCCTCCACAAAAAAATTATTAATGAAAGGTCAAACCTAAAAAGATTTCAGTCACCGAATAATTCACAAGACTCACATATAAGTGTCATTTCCAATGAACACAAACCTAATTGTTTTTCAAATGATGACACAATGTATTGGGGCCATGCTAGTTTGAAAGTACCATTTGTGCCACCATAATTTAACATATACCATGAATATGTGATTACACTTGAGTAAAAAGCATGTAGAGGTTATGTTAGGAAAAATCATGTTAGTGCTAACATTGTTAATAGGTTAATTACATGAGTAATTAGTTAAAGTAATTATGTGAGCTAGTTGTCAGTAATAACAACCCATGTAAGTTGTGTAGTATATTGTTATACATGAATAACATTTGTTATAACCACACACGTATATTAGTCTTGAGAGATAATAGGTTAGTTGTAGCTCCTAGTTTATAGGAGATGCTTTCCTATAAATATGTAATCATGTTGAAATGAATTAATATATCATAGTTTTGCTTCATTTGGTATTAGAAAAGGCATGAAATATATGTGAGATTCTCTCGAGGGGCATATTCAATTTGAATATTTCCCTAGTTTATGGTTCAAATGTTATATGAAGTTTTCTTTTATGTATTGTTGTTAGATAAAATTAGTCTGTAGTGAAGAGATTAGTATTGGGAGATAAGCATTGTATTGTGATATTGGTGTTTTGAATGAGTTGTCACAATTATATATGCATCTTGAGATACTTATTCTATAATTAAGTATAGAATGCGTTGTTAGTCATTTATTCCACACTTGAAGGTCTCAAGGTTTCTCTTGGAACATTAATCAAGATGACATTGATATCCCTCAAATAGAGTACAACATATTATCTATTTAGATCAAACATGGTGGATGCATTTTTCCTTCAAATAAGCAAGATTATCGATTGACGGTAGATATCTCTACCCGAAACTTGTAATTCATGCATTCTTTAGTGAAATTAAAATATTGAACTTATTTCCCAACCAACTACCCGAGGATAGTTTCACCTACAACTATTAGCAAGAATAGGGAGACAAAATTTCAATCATAGCCATGATATTTTACCTTTTAATGCAGACATTATCTTCCTCATCAGAAATAAAGTTTGGTGTTCTTTTCATCAATTTTTTCCAACTTGGAAATGGTCACGATCACATGATCTCATAAAATTTGTATTACATTGATGACATGGATCGTTTATAATGGATTCACCATTGTTTGAATCTGTGAGTTGAAATTTTATTGGAATGAATTTACACTGCGGCCGTATTTGAAGATTTGTGCACTCACTTCCAAAACATGAATAATGATCGTGTAATATCAATTTCAATGTTTTTAGTTTATTGGTATTGTGCAATGAATCATCCTCCCCGTGATACAACCTAGAATAACACCGTTATTCCAAATTCTATCCTATATAGATGACACCAAAGTAAGGTAAAGATTCGGTCAAAATCCTATTTTGTGCCACCATTAGAATAATATATATATATATATATATATATATATATATATATATATTATTAAAAATATTTGATAGTCAATATTTCATTATCATAGTCACATGTTTATAGATTATCTATTAGTTTGTTTGTTTTTAGATACTAATTTTTTGCATCCTTGTCCCCCATCCCGCATTCACCCCTCATAATCACCTTGTGCATTCACAATCCCCTTCCTATTTTAAATATATATTTCCCTCCTAAAGTTATATTTCCTCTTACATTCCATTTATCCCCTACAATCCCCATTTACCCTATTTTAATTCCATATTAATCCTATTATATTCACTCCCCTAATCCATCCGTAACCCCATCTAATTACCCTTTTATTTATACATAATTTTAATCACCCCATCCCCATCCTAATATCATTATGTGCACACCCCTAATTATATTTAATCTCCCTAAAACTAACTATCTTCCTAGTATCCCCCCTTACATTCCCCCATTTATGGACCTTAGGATTCCCACCACCCATTTAATCCCCCCTTATCCTCCCACTAACCATTTATTCCCCCATGTGCCATTAACTCACCCTAATGTCTAACCACAGCCTTTGACCCATTTAAGACCTTCATTCTTGAGATTCCCATCACCTCCACCTCCCAAGCATGTAGCCTAATCTAGTCTCCGATGAATCATGTGGGTTGTCGTCGACCCTATATATTCACCTCTACCCCTCCTCTCAAAAGGCTAAAAATTTCTAAATTTCAGGTATCTTGCGAAGCTTTCTATCTTATTCCTCTCCCAGTGCTATTACCATCGACTAGAAGAAAATTTGACACTCTTTGCATGCTATAATTAGAGCTTTGAATGTTTTGAATTTTTCCTCGAAATATCTCTTTATCCCAATCGCTTCTATTTTTTAGGTTTATAGGTTAACTTAGAGCTCGCATGTCCATAAGCCACCTCCGATTTTCTCTATATCTCTCTTTCCATCCATCTAGCCTATCAATATCCCAAATTCTACCCTGGTTGCCATCGACCTTGTTCGATTCTTTGATGACCCACTCCATACCACATTAGATCTGTCATCCTCCATATCCCTTTTGTCTTCCCATCATCCTGACATCAAATCCAACATCTCAGCATCAATTCCATCTCTATTTATACTTATCTTTCAATTAGATCTACATCGGTCACCATTGACCCACTTAGGTTTATTTTTTTCAAAATTTTACATTATCAAAACTTTCATTTCAATATTTTTAGTATATAAAATATCTTTTTCAAATTATTATCTACATCCTTTCATCATTTATAATTTATATATCTTTGTTATCAATGTGGGTTGACATCCATCCGAGGAAGTTACCATTTCTAGGGAGTTACCTTGTTAGGTAACCCACCATCTTATTTGCTAATTGTTTTTCATGTTAGTTTCTATTTATTGTGTAAGTAGTCGGGTTCCCAACAGGGAGTAAATTTTTTATGCCCATGTTTCCATCATCATCTTTATCATCCACATCAGAATGTATCCTTCAACCCTCCCATAGTTTTGAGTTTCTTGATTTGTTGTACCCTTTGCATTAACTTGTAACAGAACATGAATTCTTGTTAAAATTTTTGGCATACTCGGTGGGACCACCCTTCCAATTTTGGTGATTTCCTTATTTATTTTTATTTTCCATTCTCTTTTATATTTTTATTTTTCTACTAACTCTGCAGGTAGCACTCTCTTGCTTGCATACCTTACGTACTCTTCTTACTTGGATTAACAACACGCTTGCTAAAAATAATAAAAATAAAATAAGGAAAATAAAATTATCTAGGTATTCTTCATTTTGTCCCATTTATTCTCCTTTTGCATATTTCTCCCTTCCTTTGTTTGTGTATGATTTTGTTGAATGTCACACTTTGTTTTGGGATTAAAAATATTACCTTCATGTTCATTTTCTCATCTAGTTTAAGTAGGAGGTAATCTCTTGCATCCACTTATCTCACACACATAAAAACTCATGAATTAAACTTACACATACAAAACATCTCCTACTAGGTCAAACTATTAGGATTTCATCCCCAATAGGAGAGCCATCGCGGTATTTTGGTTGTGTTATATTTTTTTAACTATCAAGTATATCAGCTAAGTACCGACACCCTTATTTCCATGGTGTGTGAAGTTTGGGGGTAGGGCCACATACCAGTAGTCATTATATATTTATTCCTCTCCTACCTTTAGGTATATCTATGATTCCATCAAAAACATCATTAAACCATTATTACATCGACCATTTCCTAGGTTCCTTTCGAGTCCCCTTTCTTCTCTTTTTCACATTCTTCTAATAATCAAGATAATCAAAAATTGCTTTTTTCATGCTTGTATAAGTAATAATGAACATTTATTTATTTTTGCTTCATGCCCGGTCTCACTCTATCCTAAGTTATAAAAATGGAAAAAACTACCTCATCCAACATTCCCATCTCAAACAATCCATCCCAAAAAAAATATGCTCTTGCCATTATTTCTTACACTCCTTTGATCAATTCCTCTATAGTCTCCCAACTTGTCATATTTATGACCCCTTCTAGTGATCCCCATATGATCCAAACCAATTCTCATGTTGAAATTAATCCTTTCATGTACCACCATTCTATTACTTATAGACTAGATTCACCTTCATCTACCACTTCCTTGGAAACCTTTAGACCACCTATTATCCCTTGTAGATGCTTAGAGTTTCAGGAATTCCTAAATGCTAACCATGTTTCCCTTCGCGACTATCTTATCCAAATATCCAAAAATATTCCTATTAATGGACACCCTCTTTAATGAATCTATGTTTATCACTCATATCCTAAATCTACCCAAGTCCTCACCTCTCAACTCACTGTTTTATTTCCTAGATCTATGAATGAGATTTCCATGGCCCAACAGGAACATGTCTCTCACAAATCTTCCTCTATGATCCTCTAATCTCATAAATCCATTTAATTATTCATCCCCATTCCACCCAACCTACCTCATATCAACTTCTCTCCCACTTTTTCCATCCCCATGACTTCTTCATCCACCATTTTCATTAGCGCCCTACCCAAAATTTACAAGAATCCCACCTATTTATTACACCATCTAAACAACATGATCAGACTTCAATTCTTATCCCTACATCCCAAGTGAACAAAAATATCACCACATTACAATCTCACCCTTCATAATCAACCCAAACTCATCAACCTCCTCTCTAGAGTGTCTTCCACCATATCTTTCCTAATCAATCCACCCAAATATCTCAACCACCTCATACCTATATTCCAACTCATCTCATACAAAACCCATCCAACATCCCAAGTTCTTTACAAAATACAAAACCATATCCATCTAATTATGTCCCCATCTCTCAATAATATCATATATCCCATCCTATTCAATAAAAACACTTCAACTATCTTCCCCCTTACAAACCACCTCTGCAAACCTGTTAGAAGTAAGGGATAAAATGTGTAGAACAATCCCTCACAGAATCACAATAGTAAAAACTAATATGTAGAGAATATTAAAGATCTGAAAATGAAAGTACAAAATAAAAAGAACAAAACAAAAGAGATAATATTTAACGTGGTTCACCTAATTTGGGCTACATCCACTAAGAATCACTTTCTCAAATTTTATTACAAGTCTTTGCTCTCTCAATAAAATACCAAGATCTATTTAGAGATATGCTAAAAAAACCCTACTGAGAATTCACACCCAAATTCACACGCATCTACAATATTACATCAACCCTACCATATGTGCAAAACCAAATAAGTAGATAAGCTCGCTTAAGAAGTTTTAGAATACCATGGGTATTAAAACCATTTCCAAAAACTATCCCATAAACATATGGGTTAAAAATCCCTCCCATATGAGAAGACTATGTTTCCTAATATATCGGGCACATTTTTGAGGCCAATTTTTTTCTTGGGGCCACCCCCATACCTCTTCTCGGGCCCTGGACTAACCCCAAACCCTAGCGAGAATACATGAAGAATGTACAATAATTTTACTATATAGTCTTCAACACTTCCACACATGAAAATATGCTCCACAACATAACAATGTCCAACTTGGAGACTAGTTTTCCTCTCGAGCAAGATTCTTAACCCTTCACTAGTTTCTATGAAGACCAACCAAAGATGAACACAACTTCGATTTTTACCTTGTGACCACCTTTTTCATCATGTCTACAAGATTCATATTAGTATGAATCTTCTCCAACTTTAGTTTCTCTTCCTCCAAAGTATTCCTGATGAAATGATACCTTAACTATATATGCTTTGTCCTAGAGTGGAAAGCAGAGTTATTAGCTAGGTGTATAACACTCTGACTATCACTATGTAACTTTACTTCCTCCTGCTTATGCCCCAACTCCTCAAGAAATTGTTGTAACCAAATCATTTCTTTTCTTTCCTCTGTGGTAGCAACATACTCAACCTCTATGGTTGACAAAGCCACAAGCTTTTGTAGTCATGAAATCTAGCTCACTGCTGTCCCACCTACAGTGAAAATATAACTTGTCATGCTCCTCATGCTATCTACATATCCAACCATATATGAATCTACATAACCACACAAAGTGGTGTCTAATCCACTGTAGCACAAAAATGTCCCCATGGTCCCTCTCAAATAATGAAGGATCTAATTTACTTCCTACCAGTGATCTTTACTTGGATCACTTCTAAATCTACTCACCGCTCCCACTGCATGGGCAATATCAGCCCCAGTGCACACCATGACATACATAAAATTTCAAACTGCTGATGAGTAAGGTACCTTGGACATCTAGTTTCTCTCTTGCTTTGTCTTGGGACACATCTCGTTTGATAACTTGAAATGGCCTTCCAAAGGAGTCCCAACTAGTTTAGTATCCTGCATGTTAAACCTCTCCAATACCTTCTTAATGTACTCTTCTTGAGATAAAATCAGCTTCTGTTCCTTCCTATCCTGAGATATCCTCATACCAAGGATTTTTTTGGCTGCCCCAAAATGCTTCATAGCAAAGGAGTCACTTAGTTGCTTCTCGAGTACTTTTATTTCATGCATGTATTTACCTCGCAACCAACATGTCATCCACATATAGATACAGGATAATATAGCTACCATCCTCAAATTTATTTATATACACACAATGCTTAGAATGTCATTTAATATAATCTAATGAAGCTATCAAATTTATTATACTATTGACGTAGATCTTGTTTCAATCCATACATGCTCTTCTTCGGTTTGCACACCATCTCCTCTTTACCTTTGACCTCATAGCCCTTTGACCGCTACATATATAGATCCCCCTCTAAACCCCGATGGAGAAATGCGGTCTTTACATCAAGATTATCTAAGTGAAAGTTCTCTGTTGCCACTATTCCAAGAATAGTTCTAGTAGAAGTCTTTTTACTACATGAGAAAAAATATCATCAAAATCTATAGCTTTTTTCTATGCAAACCCCTTAACCACAAACCGAGCCTTTTATATTTTCTTACCTCCTTCTTCCTCTTTGACTTTGTACACCCACTTGTTTTGTAATGCTCTTTTACCTTTGGGTAGCTTCACCAAATCCCATGTCTGGTTCTCCATGAGAGCCCGATCCTCCTCATCTATGGCTTGCTCCCACTTCTTCCTTGCATATACCTACATTGCTACATCAAATCTCTTTGTATCTCCACTATCGTTGAATAATAAATAATAAAGAGAAGGATAAAATAATTCAGGTTCACTTCTTACCCTAGAAGACCTCATCAATATAAGAGTTTGGGGTTCTTGTTGAGGAGGTTCCTAAACTGATTCATGTGTCACTTTCTCATTCGAAAGATCCTCTATCACTACATATTATTTCTTAGATTCTTCCCTATTTTCCTACAACTAGTCCTTACACATGCCTTTCTCATTAAGACCACATCCTTAGATTCACTAATTTTCTTGTCCTTAATACTCCAACATTTAAAACAAAATTCATCACCACTATAACCAATGAATGTAATTTTTTTATTTAACCTCTAGCTTGGTCCTATAATCCTTATCTATATTAACAAACACCTCACATTCAAAGAATCTAAGAAACAAGTAATCAAATTTCTTAACATACCAAGCCTCCATAGGTATGCCTTCATCCAAGGCACTTGAGGGCCCTCGGTTTATCAAGTACACAATTGTGCTCTTTGTTTCTTCCCAAAAAGAAAGAGGCAATCCTTCATGTAACCTCATGCTCCTTGCATGTTCCATTATTGTTCTGTTCATCCTTTCTAACACCTCATTATTCTGCTGAGTTCTGGAACTGTCTTTTTCCCGCAGATTCCATTATTAGAATAGTAATAATAAAATTCATAGCTGAAATAATCTCCTCCATTATCCGACTGAGACATTTTATCTTAAGACATATTTTATTCTTTACCAAATCTTTCCATTTAACAAAAGCGTCAAATACATCAGATTTGTTTCTACTAAAATAAACCCAAAATTTCCTTTTTGCATCATCAATAAAAGTAACATAATAACTTGAACCCCAAGAGATGATACCCGAGCTGGCCCCCACACATCAAAATGTACTAGCTCCAACTTACTCTCTTTGTTTATAGGTCCAATATGAGAAACCTTACTCACTTATGTTTCCCATATATGCAGTCCTCACAGAACTCCAAACCTATTTCGTATATCCGGGCAAATCCTTATTTATGATCTCCATGCCCTTATGACTCATATGACCAAGTGTATAGTGCCACAATGTTGTATCTACTCTGAAGCCACAATATTACAAACATTAGTGCTATAATTGGTTAACTACAAGGTTCCAACCTTCTTACCTCTTGCCACCACAAGAGCAACCTTGGTAACCTTCCAAGAGTTTGCTGTAAATATCACAGTACAACCATCACTTCCCAACCGCACCACCGATATAAAATTTCATCTTAATGTAGGTATATGTATGCCATCCTTAAATAGAAAAATATTCCCATTCTCGCATCTTAACTGAACATAACCTTTTCCAAATATGTTGCAAGGCTTTTCACCACCAAGAAAACATGCATAAAATCCCTTGAACATAATAAAAAAATTCCTATGTGGAGTAGCATGGAAAGAAGCCCTCAAATATAAAACCCAAGATTTAACAATATTATGCAAAGAAAGAATCAAAGCATCCTAACATACATTACTCGTTTCCACATTTGCCTCCTTATTTTATTCCTATTTTTGCTTCTCTTCCCGAAGCTCCCAAAAATCCTTATTTGCATTCCTAGAATTTCCACAGATTGCCAACATACTATCTTGCTTTTGGATTTTGACCTTGCCCAATCTTTCGATTTTTCATGACTACCTCTATTCTTCGGTCTCCCTCTAGTTTCCACTTTGTTAAATAATTCCCCTAAGTAGAAGATTCCCCATATATTTTTCTTCATATTTACTCGCTTAAAATCACCCCTACAACATCCTCAAACATCAACTTTGAGTTATCCGGAACCGAGTTGCTTACCACCATTAATAAGCTATTCTAACTCTCATGTAAAGAGCACGGAATTAATAAATCCCTAAATTTTTCATCAAATTATATTGTAACAAAAGCTATCATATTTACAACCGTATTAAAATCATTTAAATGGTCTACTACTTGAACCATTCTTATACATATTCATATTAAACAACGTTTTCTTTAAAAATATATTATTAGAGGTAGAGGGTTTTTCATACAACTTACCTAATGCATCCATTAGTTCTTTTGTAGTCTTTTCCTTTGAAAAATTAAATAATATCGAATATGCAAGACACATCCGGATCATTCCAAGTGCCTTCCTATCTAGCAAATCATATTCCACATACATCATGCTCGAGGGTTTTTTCCTTTTCTCTCGAAAGTGGAATATAAATATCCTTTTGATAAAGGTAATCTTCCACCTATATCTTCCAAAGACTAAAATTCTACCCGTTGAATTTATCAACCCTTTATCTTCCATCATTTTTCATATCTCCCACTCAAGATAAAAATTTCCTATGATTCAACACTTCAAACAAACCAAACTAGGCTCGATACCAATTGTTAGGAAATAAGGGATAAAATATGAGGAACAATCCCTCACATAATAGCAATGATAAAAACTAAGGTGTAGAAAATATTACAGATCTAAAAATGAAAGTGTAGAATAAAAATAAAACAACACAAAAAGAAAATATTTAACATGGTTCACCTAATTTGGGCTACATCCACCAAGAATCACTTGCTAAGATTTTATTACAAGGCACTCGATCTCTCAATACAATACCCAAATCTATTTGGATATATGCTAAAAACTCTACATAATTCACACCCGAATTCACACACATCTGCAATGTTACATCAACCCTACCATATGCACAAAACCACATAAGTAGACAACTTCTTAAGTAGTTTTACAATACCATGGGTATCAAAACCATGGGCCAAAACCATCTCATAAACCTATGGGTCAAAAATCCTACCCATATGAGAAGAGCATGTTTCTTGATATATCGACACATTTTAATCTTCACCACTTCCACACATGAAAAAATTCTCCACAACATAACACAAAAACCTACTTATCCTTGACACTATCAATCTCATCCTCAACCCAATCCTACCACTTTCTATAATCCACAACCCCATCCATCAACTTCTCATTCTCATACTTCCAATTACCCTATGCAAGATTTGTTAAGTAGGATGGATAATGTTGAATCCTTTCGCTTTAGGGTATAAAAAAACCTTCTCTTATGTACAAATTTTGTAATGAGCCTATTCATCCATCAGTTCTTGTCAAACCTTATCCCCTCCATTGGGAACTACCTAAATTTTAAAAATTCAATAGTAAGGAGGACCCTCAATAACACCTTCATGCCTTCAAACTCGCATGCTACCTCATTGTACATGATCAAGATCTCATGTTGCATACCTTCCCCATGTCATTGGTTGGGCCCACTTTGTACTAGTATTTAGGAATTCCTCAACAATCTCTTTTCTCTTTTACACATCTCGCATAACTCTTCTTATAAACACTCTCCATTAACATTACAAGTAAAATCACCATCACCGACATTGATGCCATTAAAAAATTTGATGACAAATCCCTCACATATTTCATTGCTAGGTGGTGCGACATCATTAATTAGCTATCCTTCTCCCTTCCCCAAGTAGAAATTATTGAACTCTTCTCCTAATCATGTGCCAAGAATATTTCATTTACCCTTCGATCCAATATTTTCAAATCTTTAAAGAAGATTTCACCATGGGTAAAAACGAGAACTTCATGCCCTTGAGAAATGCCATGTTAAATAATAATCAAACAAACCAAAAACTGAATTCACCAAGTCCTCTAATCATAACGAAAAATATAAAAAAGTAGTCAATGTTGTCATTGATAAATCTTATTCTCGCATCCACCTCTTATACTAAGCCTCCACAAAGGGCTCTTTTGGTCATAAATCTTGCACTGCATCTCGAGATCTAGAAGTATCGAAACATTTGACATAAAAATGGAACCATCTCCAAGTTTTGGGACATTGTTTGCTTGATATGGATCTCCAAAGAAGGTTGGTTCCTCTATCTATTTCTAATGCTACGATACTCTTGGTGCTAAAAGGGAAAGCTAATCTAACAATGCCAAGATACCAAGGATAGAAGGATTACATGAAAGGAAAATACACTAAAAGGAGATAAAACCAGAAAAAGAGGGATGAACACTATCTGGTCTGAGTGAAAATGAAGGGAAATACATGGAAGAAGGCTAGGCACATATAGACATGACTAAAAATATTTACCAAATTATTTTCATGGAACACAACTAGAAAGTGGACTGCAAGGGACATAAAATGACACAACAAGCACATAGTGTAAAAGAAAGGCAAGAAGAAAGAATAAAAACATGTTTAGGATAGAGAATAGTCACAAAATGATGCTTCCATTACTTCTAAAAATGCACAGAACTGTTACAATGGTGAAAGAGGCTGATATCCACATGCATGAGCAGGACCTAGAGGTTTGTGATTGAATACAGAAAATGTGGAGTCCTTGGAAAAATGCATAAGGATCCAAAATTTCCAACATTAACAATGAGCCTAGCTCTTACATTTATAAATGAATCCATGGAAGAAGAAGAGAAGGAGGGAAAACCTGAATTTGAAACACACCCACCAACAAGAAACATTCAATGCTTGAAAAATCTAATTGCAAGTATGTCAAATACATTTCCCTAAGTCTCGTTTGGCATGTTGGAAAAGGAAAGAGGGCGGATCGAGACCAAATTGGGTGGTTGGAGAAACCAAATCGCTTATTAATGTCCAAAACAATGTTTTCCCATTTCTCACCTACCAGATCCACCAAGAATTTGAATTTGAATGTCTAACACTATAGCCTATGTCAGTGATTGTTGGTTGAGACTAGGTACATGCCAATCAGAGCTTTGTAGAAAAATATATGACTATCGAAGTTTATTAGAGTTATCTATGCATGCAAGACACGTGGCATGCGCCGATTGGGTTGAAAGGACAACCAACTATGCAAATGTTCTTTATCATTTATGTCACGTGTCACTCATTGATTTGTTGTAAGGATTCAACACCTTGGTGGCACGCTTGGACTGGTTATGTGTGGAACACTCAAGCATGCTAGAGAATAACATGGCACAGAAAGGTGCAAAGGATGTCACAAAGATATGCGTGTGGAAGAATGAGATGTGGGAAGAAGGAAAAATGAAGGCACACATAATTGCTTATGCATGTGGGGGAAATGGGGAAAATCTGATGAGTGGAGAATTTATGGTCAAGGTGAAACTATTAAAATGTAACGTGAGGAGCATGGACACATGATTAACGACTACTAGGAATAAGGTGAATGTGCAAAAGAAGGGGGAAGTGCACAAGGGCACGCAAGGAGAAAGTGACCAAGTGAATGTGCCAAGGAGAAAAATGAGGTGCGCATGACTGTAATAAAGATCTATGAGCCAGAATATGTATGTATGTTGTCCAAATAACTAGGAGAGTTATTTAGATAATATTTTTGGTGACTTTCGGGGCCATCTTCCTGCTAGATGAAGGATATCAATAGCCTAGAGCATCTATTGGGCATGGAGTCTACTATGTAATCATGAAATTCTGATTTTCATCTTTGAAGAACTTCCCTAAAGTTACTTAAAGGATCATTTCTTGACTCTATTCTGAATCCTGCAAACTGTTGAAAATTTTCGGCACCTGGAAGAAAAGAAGAGCACATGTAAGAAGCACGTGAGAAAAAGAACTATGTATAAACAAACAATGTGCGTGCAACACACTTGGAGGAATTGAAACTACTCTAATATGTACAAAATGATGCAACAAACTTAATGGAAGGGTTTGAGATAGATCCCATTTACTGGGATTTACAACATGCCTCCATTAAGATGAGTTAACTCAAAAGAGTAATCCTCCTTGAAAGAATTGATGGTGTATGGGCCACTCCAAAGTGCATAAAAATTTGAATGGTATCCTAGTTTAGATCTGTCATCATCCCATTTCAAAACCAAGTCCCCAAATTTGAAAGCTTGTGGCCCAGCCTTTCTATCAAAAGAGTTCTTTGTTGCTTGCTTATGTTGTTCCAACCTGATCATGGCACAGTTTCTTGATTCTTAAAGATTAACTAGCTTTATCATTCTAATTTCTCTTTGGTCTGAACCTTCAAGTTCTAGCTACTAGGAAAGTGCTAATGATTTCAAATCTACCATCAAAGGAAGGGTATCCTCTTTACCATAGACAAGATTGTAATGATAAGTTCCTATTGCATTTTTAATTATGATTCTATCTCGCTTAGAGAACGCATGAGACCTTTGTATCCCACTACTTTTGGCTAATGTTTATTGTGCGCTTCATGATCATGATCAGGTTTTTGTTTGTTGACTCTACCAAACCATTTCTCTGGGGTAATAGTTGGAAGAAGTCTTCAAATAGATTCCTGTATTTAGAGCCTAATCATTGATTTTAGTACCAAGGAAGGATTTTGCATTATTAGAGATAATGGTTTGAGGAATGTCAAACCTTGTGACTATAGCCTTGAGAAAGTCAAGGATGAATGACTTGTTAAATTATTTGATCATGATGTGACTTCTTTCCATCTGGTAAAGTAGTTTGTAACTGTCAATACCCATTTGTTTCCAACACTTGAAGGTGGATTGATCATGCCTATGAATTCAAGATCCCATTACACAAAAGGCTAATCCACTTGGATTGGTTAGAGAGGAAGCACTTTGCCAATCTCTTCTTTCCTATAAAGAAAGCACATTCCTTGCATTTTGTGACCCACTCATGTGCATCTGCAAATAGAGTAGGCCAAAAGATACCTACCATTATGATCTTCATTGCTATAGTCTTGGCAGAGAAGTGTCCACCATAGAATCCATCATGAATTTCTACTAACAATTTTTTAGTTTGTGCACTATTGATACACCTTAACAACACGCCATCAAAATTCTTGTTGAAGATTAGTCCACCAATCGAACGTAAGGGATAGATTGTAACCTCGATGTCTTCTCTTTTCCTTGTTTAATCCAGGAGGTTACATGCCCTTAGAAAGGAATGTGATCATTTCCTTCATCCAGTCACGCACGCGATGGTGTGTATTATGTTCAATTTTTGCACACAAGAGAGCTTCATCAAGAAATAATGAAGTCTTAGATTCATTGTGTGCATCCTTAGCAAGATGCTTGCAGAGTGCACTACCTCTTACCAACTTTGTGGTCTTGATAGTCACATCATATTCCATGATTTTGGTCACCCATTGTGCTCTCTTTTCACTGATTTCTGCTCCCATGATGAAGTCTTTGACAAAAGAGTGGGAGACTAACACCTTAATATGATTTGTGGCGAGCATACTCTTGAATTTATTGAGTGCGCACATGATGGTGAAGACTTGATTTTCCATGTGACTGTATTTTAATTCATAATCCTTTAGTATTTGGATGAAGAAATCCATTAGTTTTTCCTTCCCTTTAACATTTTCTTATGTTAGGATAACAACAACACTTGCATCAACACCATAAGCACAAAGTATAAAATCCTTTAAGTAATTCAAGTTGATGAGTTCTAGTGTGCAGAAAAATTTCGTTCTTGATTTTGTTGAAGCTTTCCTTTCCCTCCGTTGTCCATCGATAACTATGTCCTTCTTGAGGATAAGGGTGATTGTCCTTACCAAAGTACTTATAAAGTTAGGAATAAAACACGTAATAAAATTAATCTTACCAAGGAAGGAATGCAAATCCCTTTTGTGCATTGACAGGGAAAGATCTAGGATGGCTGAAACATGCTCAGGATCAATTGCGATGCCATCCTTGGAAACCACATGGCCCAAAAGCTTGCCTTGTGCCACAACAAAATTACACTTCTTGGGGTTAAGGGATACCCCAAATTTTTTGCATCTCTCAAATACTTTTTCCGGTGTACCATATGATCCGTGCTCTACTTTGAGAAGACTGTAATATCATCAAGGTAAACAAATATGAATTCATTGATGTAACCTTTGAAGGCAATGTCCATGGCACGTTAAAATGTTACTCCAGCATTTGATAGACTGAAGGACATCTTCTGATATGCATATGTTCCCCACTTGGTTGTAAATGCTATTTTGAATTGATCCTCTTCCTTAAATTTTTTTATTGAAACTTGAGTACCCATCAAACATCGAGAATCTTTACGCATAGGCCACAGTCTACAAAATCTACTCCATTGAAGGAAAAGGATAATGATCCTTTAGATATGCCTTGTTCAAATATCTAAAATCAGCACAAAGTCTGATTTCACTTCTCTTATGACACTGGAACTAAATTCGCGACCGGGTAGAGTACTTGATGGGAAAAATATTCTTCACCTCACCGAGTTTGGATAGTTCTTTTCTCATAAGGGGATCTATTTTTAGAATGGTGGTTGATGCTTTTGTCTAACAAGCTTAATACTAGGATCAAGGTCAATGGAGTGCAGAGAAACACTTGGATCAAAAACTTTGAGGTCTTCATACTCCCATGATAATATATCACTATGTTTTTGAAAAGAGAGATGAAGGCCTACTTTTCATCATGCGCGCAAGCTTTAATGAGCAAAAATTACTTTATATGCACAATAGTGACTAGGGAGAAATATTCTTGGGCGACACGCATATATTTTTCTTCACCCTTAAACTCATCATTAGGGATAAACATTTCATATAAAATGACCAACCATTTAGGTAGCTTATTTTAATTCGGTTGAATCACTTGGTCATCATAATTGTCATGCAAGTCATCTTGCATACTTGATGAGAACTGAACTTCATTTTGAATGAACTGGATGATTTTCACGTCACTGTTAAACACTTTCCAGCTGATGTTGTTATTTGGAATGTATGGTCTTATCACCATATTATTGTGTTGAGTGTTTCCTTTGACAAATTCCTCAATAGGAGAGAACTACGAACCAAGCATGACCATTTGATTATCATCCTTATTAATTTTACACGGCACTACCAACATATTTAGAGCATCAAATCTCTCAAGGAGGTCCCAAAATATGTGTTTATAAGCTTTGAGAAGCTTATTCCTTTCTTAGAACTTGTTGGTGACTTGGTGGATAACCAATTTTGTATCTCCAAAGATCTGCAACACCTTAATCTTCTTCTTTTCAGCAATAAGTAGACCATGCACTAGCACCTCATACTCTACCACATTGTTAGAACATGTGAATTGTAACCTATGAGTGAAGAATAATTTCTCATCCTTAGGAGAAATGAGAACCACTCCTGCTCCTATACCATTTCTGCTTCTGGATCCATCAAAGTATAACTTCCGTAGATTAGGGTTCTCTTCCCTTTGCTTGAGCACATGGGGCAACATAGTTTCTTCTTCAAGAATATAGTAGGTATCAAGTCCACTTCCATAAGCTTCTATTTCTTCAACATATGGGTCAAATTTATGGTTCTTCTCCACCCAATCATCAAGTACTAGATCAGGAATAGAAGGTGGAAGAGGCTGCTCTTATGGAACTGAAGCTTGTTCTTCTTGGATCAAATAGTTGGCTTGGAGAGGAGATGGGACATATGACTCTACATGATAGGAGAATATTGGATTAAATTGTATGGTAAACTAGGTACCATACCTTATCTTGAGTAACATATGATTCCAATTAGAAGACAAGTAACTACCCACTTTAGTAAAATATCTTGACAAACATAAGGCAAACAAAGGGGGTAGATCAATGATTGACACATCTTGAGTTATTGTTAGATTAGTACATGAATAGAGGGTTAGCTTTAGATCCTTGATGATACCTAGGGTAGTGAAAATTGAACCATCGAGTTGTAGGACTCCTTTTGTCAAGGGGCTATACGTAAGACCTAAGAAATCATAAATCTTCTTAGGCATGACAGAAGTACTAGCACCCGAGTCAATCATATAGTTATGGGTGGGGTTTTAAAATTTTTACTTACTTGCTTCTCCTCTTATTGGAATATGTTAATGAAGCACGTAGATTATTCACACGGCTAGATCGGTGTGTGGGATTTGCGTGAGCTTCATGCAATAAGTTGCATTGGGATGGAATGGTCATGGCCTCCCACATTATAACATTTATGTTTATCTTTTTCATCTAGTCCACAATGTTGAATGTAAAACCCATCAACTTTCGCATTTGAGGAACAACAACATCCTTGTTTGGTTTCTCAGTACAAAGGCAAGAACCTTAGGTGGCGTACTGAGGCTTGACCTATGAAAGGAGGGGCATGTGCCACTTCCAAGGGATATTTGTACGAAGCCTTGGGGATGGGAACTTGAGAACTTTTACTACTAGATACATTAGTTTCTTTCTTTTAATTTTGAGGGTTTTCTGTGTTCTTTGGGATTGTGACTTGCGTGTTAAGCATGAGCATTATCTTATTATATCTTGTGTTGTCGGAAACTTGGTTAATTACACAGAAGTACTCAATGCCAAAGAATAGTAATTTTTCCTCTGTAGGAGCTTCACGGCCTTCCTTGATTATCTCGCTTTAGGTGTGCTTGTTGAAGGCTCACATTTGGAAGCATTCTAAATCATGTAGGCTTGCGTGTGTGTAACATTAGCACAATAATACTAGCTATGAGGCATATTGTAAGGAAAGCACCATTCAAACTCCTGGGCCAAGTTCTTCAAGACTAGGACAAGTTCTTGAGTTGTGTTGGGCACTAGAAGTGGTTGTGTAGAGGGAATAACTTGCAAACGCAAGTGTGCATTAGCATTCCATTTATCATTCTGCTAGTTTTGTCTATATCTTTGATTCCCATACCGATTCCACAAAGGTTGATTACTTTGGATTTGCTTTGATTAGAACTATCTCTATAGGCTTGCGCATGCTAATTCTCTAATGATATAACTATACACACCCAAAATTACATGTGTTACATTATCATAAAAAAGAGTTAGAAAAGTCCCCAATGATGATTCAAGTCCTTTCAAGAAGGTGTTCAAGCTCCAAAACCCATTTCACAGTGTATATTTGTAGCCTAGACATCCTTACTTAGCCTTCCCGCACTTTTTCCAGCTTTTTTCTTCTTTGTGCATGTTTTGGCCTTTAGTGCTAGGATGGCCGCTCTGCTTGCCACCACCAGGTAGGTAGGGGCGGTGGTCCCGAGACCACCGCCTACATAGGGTGGTGGTCTTGACCAATTTTTATAGATTCTTTCATGCATGTTTTTAACATGTGACGATTTAATTAACTTCACTTTTAACATGCATTCGTGGGCCAAAATGTCTAAAATAGTTTTGATTTCTTGGTTCTCCTTCCCTCTTCTATTTTGCATGTGCTTTAGTTAGTTGGAACTGTCTCTTCTTTCCTTGTGCATGAAGGCACATCCTAGCCCCAATTATTATATATTCCATGCTTGTATTCAAGAAAAAGGCCTGAGAATTTTTGTGTATCTTGCATTATATTGCTGCCACAATCTTGCTAGGAATTGCACGTCCAAGCTCAGATCTCTTGTCTTATCTCTCTTCTACTAGTATTACATCCAGACTGCCTTCAAGATGTCATTGCTCAAGTGCCATCCTCCTGTTATTTTTCTTGCATTCCCAAGCCCTTGGAATCATATGAACACTCGAGAGAAATAACGAGAGAAAATAGAGGAGGGGGACAGATACATATACAACCAAATTTGCCAAATCTTTTGCTTATCCAGGTTGGAATTGTGTGTTTGTTTTCTTTATTTGTTAAATTGTCAATTTTAAATCACTAGTTTCAATTACATATCAAATAGAGTAGAAAATTTTTCATTTCAATTGATTGGGAAATTACAAGTAGATCAAATATTTAGGAAGTTTTCTCTCTAACATTACTAGGGAAGTTATGGGGAACAATAACTCTTTCAGGGTCATGATTTGTTCTTCACCTCTGAGGTAGGGTTTGAAGGGTTTTGGTTAGATTAAGTTATTTATTTTAGATTAGATTCATATATTTTCACAAGAAACCTACTACATCCGAGTGATTAATTGTCTTTAGTTTTTTTATTAGATTAGAATGCATTGCTTGAAAATTATAAAAGATCAAAAACATTTACTTTGATAGATTAGTTTTCTTTTATTGTTTTTATTTTATATATTGTGAAAACACCAAAAACATAGATTAGATTTCCTTTTACAGATAGTTTGTTTTATCAAAATCATTTTATTTCATTTTGTATGACCATCAATGGTCCATAACAAGAAAAGATGTACAATTGTGATCCCTTGGTCACACAACCAAATGGGCCAGAATTTATAACTGACATTGATACAAGTTTATGTTTGACAGTCTCACGCACACCTACTACATTTGTTGAGAAAATATAAAAACTAAACACGCCAAAAATTTATTATAATAAAGCCTATGATTATTGGTCTTCTCTTGGAAACAAGGCTTGATTATGCGCATGACCATACAAGGGCCACAACCTCCACGAGTATTTGGTTATAATCCTCAAGTCCCACAACCCAACATGATTGCTGACCGGTAAGACATTGACACTAGTTTGGGTAAATTAGTAATCAGATCTTCACCTCTTCCACTAGACATTATTGCACAACTTTCCTTATTGAACATAGCGGTGACTGTGTTAAGATTTTCTAGACTAGACCGAGAAAAATTACCCATAGTCCCTATGGCTCCACTATGTCTCTCTAGTTCTCACTTCCATGACCTTTTTTGGAATTCCATATGAGGCACACGCATGTCACTTTCCATGTGTTCAATGAAAAATAAACAAAAAATTGGTGGAGCTTGATATCGATTGGAGTCTCCAGAAGCTATTATATCGGCGAGCCATCACACCACTTCGGTTAGGAGAGCATTCTTAACCTTAGACTCACAAATCTTGATATTGTGTGTTGAGGATATAATATTTTCCAATTATCGGATCGCCGTCACCACACTCACATTCACATCCATTCTACACTAGTTGTCTCAACATGACCTCAAGAGGTTGGGCGCGAAGAAGGCCACATTTTGATTTTCTATCATACAATAATCTTGTTGGATAGGTTTCTAATTGGGTCCTTTAATTCATCTTCTTTTTGTTGAGTAAGGGAGTAGGATGTAGGTGCACGGTGGTGACACGCTCCGCACTAGAACCTGGGAAATAGAAGGATGGGCCACTAAAGACATCTCTAGGAACAAAAATGTAGGAGGCCTAGGTACAAACTTACCAGCCTAAATAAGACTATTTTCTACCCTTATTGCAATGTTGTATATCTGCAGGTAAGGTTCTACCTCCCATGGATTGAATAAAGACTAAAATTTCACTATTCAAATCCCTTAGATATTACAAGAAATAATTTTAGGCTATAGGCCTTACCACTTGTGGAATTATGTCCTAAGTCTTCTAGAATATGATGTTGAAATTAGTCATTTTCTTGTTTGGCACACGCTTCGTTGTAGTCATTTACTCCACCAATGATAAATGATCTGATTTATCTTCAAAGTAATTGCAAAGATTTGTTCCAAGCTCATCCTAGGTAGCAATAGATGCAGGTCTTAGGCCATGGTACCATTGAAGTGATTTACCCTTAAAAGAGGTTGTAAGAAACTTGACAGCAACATCATCATGTTCAATCAAATAGACAGAGCATACATTGGCCACATCTTGAATGTGTTCAATATGGGTGACTTGATTTTATCTCATGAAGTATGGAATAATTTTGAGCGCGTGGCCATTGGCATATCATGTTGAGCATTAAGATTGAGAAGGATTCCACCAAAGTGAAGTTGGAAATTTTCCTTAGAGGGTGAGGAAGTTGGAGCTCCATGACAGGGGCATGATGGTCTATTTTGGGGACAAGTAGAGTGCACAAATAATGCGGCGATGGGGATACACGTGTGGAATATCTACTACATGTGTTTCTTAGTGAAAGTAGGAGGTATTTAAAGGATCCTTTAACTATAGCACTCTATTTGGTATGCACTCTTCTCATAAAAGGAACTCGGGATTACAAAACAAGAGTTCGGAAATGTTGGGAGTCACCAGATGTGTTGAAATAAGCCTCCAAATGCTGGAAATGCTAATTTCACACACCAAAACTTAACAATATGAAATTTAAGATTTCATTTCTTGTCCCACCAGGCATGCCAGAAACTATTGGTCATCAAACTTGTACCCACATATTGGATCTAGAAGGATCAATTCATTTGAGATAACAATGGAGCCATCTCTAAGTTGTGGACCTTGCGAGCTTGAGAAGGATCTCCAGAGAAGTTTGGTTCCTCTATCTATTTCTACTGCTACGATACTCTTAGTCTTTGAAAGGAAAGCTAAGCTAAAAATTCCAAGGGACCAAGGATAGAAGGATAAAATGAAAGGAAACTACACTAAAAGGTGATAACACTAGAAAAAGAGGGATGGACACTATCTATTCTGAGTGAAAATGAAGGGAAATACATGAAATAAGGATAGACATGTGTAGCAAAACTAAAACGTATTTACTAGATCAGTTTCATGGAACAAAACTAGAAAGGGGATTGCAAGGGACATAGAATGACACAAAAGCATGCAGTGTAAAAGAAAGGAAAGAAGAAAGAATACAAACATGATTAGGATAGAGAATAGTCACAAAACGATGCTTCCATTACTTCCAGGAATGCATAGAAATGTTACAATGGTGAAAGAGGCCGATATCCACATGCACGAGCCAGATCTAGAGGTTTGCGACTCAGAATACAGAAAATGTGGAGTCCTTAGAAAAATGCATAAGGATCCAAAATGTCCAACATTAACAATGAGCCTAACTCTTACATTTATAGATGAATCCATGGAATAAGAAGAGAAGGAGGAGGGAAAACCCAAATTTGAAACATAACCACCAATAAGAAACATTCAATTCTGTAAAATCCACCCACAAGTCTATCAAAAGCATTTCCCCAAGTCAATTTGGCATGTTGGAGAAGGAAAGAGTGTGGATCAGACCAAATTAGGTGGTTGGAGTAATCATATCTACTCATTAATCTCCAAAATGACATTTACGATTTCTCACCTACCAGATCCACTAAGAATTTGAATCTAAATGTCTAGCACTATAGCCTATGTTAGTGGCTGTCGGTTGAGACTAGGTGCACACCAATCATAGATCTGTAGCAAAAGATATGATTTTCAGAAGTTTGTTAGAGTTATATACACATGTAAGACATGTAGCATGCACCGATTGGATGAAAGGATGACCAAATGTGTAAATGTTCTTTTTCATTTCTACCACATGTCACTCATTGATTTGTTGCAAGGATTTGACACCCTGTTGGCATGCTTGGAGTGGTTATGTGTGGCACGCTTGAGCGTGTTAGAGAATGATGTGGCACGGAAAGGTGCAAAGGAGGGTGTAAAGATATATGTGTGGAAGAATGAGAAGTTGGAATAAGGCAAAAGGAAGACACGTGTAATTGCTACACATGTGGGGGAAAAAGGATAAATTGATGAGTGGAGAATGTATGGTCAAGGAATAACTATTACAAGGTAATGTGTTAGTGTGTGCGCAAGATGAACGACTATTAGGAAGAAGGTGAATGCACAAAATATGTGCGCAAGACAAGAGTGGAAGAAAGAGGAAAGGAAAGTGGAAAGGAGGAATGGGGAAGCATACAAGGACATGCGAGGAGAAAGTGACCAAGTGAATGTGCCAATGAGACAACCGAGGTTTGCGTGACTCGCAATGAAGATCTATGAGCCAAAATATGTATGTAAGTTATCTAAATAACTAAGAGAGTTATTTGGATAATAGGCTCTTTGCCCTACTCCCAACTATACCCCCACGAGGAATCATATAGTTCTATCTTTGATAAACTCATGTTTTTATGCCTCATCTAGCTTCCTCCTATCCTCCCCTTTAATGAAACACATCCTAAACTAGCATGGTACCATGAAGATCACTACTTCAAATGACATCAAGTCGACGGTCATAAAAATGAAAACTATCACACTTTCAAATACCTCCTCCAATGCCTTATCGATCATAAAGACCTTTCATTATATAATTCTAACCCTCCACCTAACCATCCCTTAGAGATCATTAAATAAACATTCCCTAATAATTCACTAAATAAAAAAGTTGATCTAACGACATGTCAAGAACCCAACGATCATACAATTAATACTTTGAATTAGGAACTAGCATCATCACCCACCGCAATTATCCCTCCACCTATACTACACACCTCTACTCCTTTGACATATACCTCCACATCTCCAAATATACTAGAAACCATACTCATGTCCACATCTATTAAATATACATCAACCATATCCACGTCTATTACATCCATACCTATTGTACTTATATTATACACATATACACCCACATTTTCCCTATCCATACCCATATCCATCCCTACATCAACATCTATTTCTACACCCACACATATAACCCCTTATATAACCATACCTTCAATTATATTCACATCTGAATCCACTCCTATATCCACATCATCCCTTCAAACATATACTATACAAACATCCTCACTTGATACATTTGTAAAATATGTCCTAATTCCATCATCATCCCCCTAATTAATTAAAAATGAACTAACTATGTAGTATATACATAGTTAATCTAAGCTATGAACAACTATAATAAAATAGATAAATGTGGTAAACAATAATGTAAATGAGCTAAACCACTATGCAAAAGGAAATGCTAACCCTAATATACAAAATGGAGTGGGGAAAGAACTCAATTGATAAACAATGTTTGTCGGTGAGTGTCGCAGAGGTGAATGGAAAAATCATGAGAAAGAACAACTATGTAGAAGTACCAAAAAGAGTGGATCTAGACTATTTCTCTAGACTGGAGTGCTTGGAGGAGGATTCGGGTGCCTACGCGCACTCTAGTCATGTCTGGGCACCATGGTATGTACAAAATATCTGAAACTAGTTTTCAAAGAGCTGAAAGATGACCTAGAATCTTCATTGTGTGTCCCATCAACTTCGCTATCCTGCGCTAGATGTCACCAACACTCCAAGATGAAAGAAATACCTGTTGTCGCCAAATCACTACACCCTCCGAATGGCCAGGATGTGAATAGGACGTTTCGTGTGATTGAGACACATGGGATCACCTCTCAAGCTATGGGACTTGGGCTCGAGGTGAACCTTCAGAGAAGACCGGCTTCCTCTTCCTAAACTAGTGTTGTACTACTCCTAGTGTAACAAAAATGATTATCTAGTCCTAGGCTAACATTTTCATGGGGTTTTAGGGAAAGAGATTTACAGAAATGAAAATATACTAGGGATGGTGATGCACAAGATAAAGGGTGTCTTCAGACTCAGGAAGGGTTAATTTGAAGAGGGTGTGTGCACCACAGGTCAACTTCACCTACTGCAACTTAGAGAGGGTACAGGATACCACAGACTAAGAGACACGCGTTCCCTTTGTTAAGCTTTATCAGACCGAGAAATAGACCAGTTTCCCAGTGAAGAAGGATGAACTCAAGAAGGGTGAATAGACACCACAACTCAACTGCATGCAATACTCCACCACTCGATAAGAACAAAACTCCAAGAACCTGCAATAGAACTTAAACTTGCAAAGTGTACCTGCAAGTATGAGAAAGGCACAAAGAAGCACAGAAGGATGAAAGGACCAAGATTAGTCACAAAACACACACTTTTATTGCTTCAATAACATGCACAATGCATCATACATTCAGAAGAGGCAATAGTTGCCATTACAGTCTTGAAGAGGAGGCTTGAAAGTTCTCTCAACACACAAGAACAACTTGCAAAAGAGAGAGGATTCTTGAAAAGTATACACTCGCTTGAGATATCTAACTATCCAACTTGTCTGAACTATTGGAACCCTTTGAAATGAGATTCCAACTTACATTTATAGAAGAATATGTGAGAAAGAAGAGGAAAGGTCATAATTACATTCCTAAATGAAGGCCCATGATGTATTTATATAGCAGTTAGTTGAACCACCCGAGAAGGTTCCATCATGGGTCATTAATTTCCTGATGACCTAGTCTTCTCAATTAATTAAAAGAATATTTAAATAAAATATTTAAATAATAATAATAAATATTATTATTAAAATATTTAAATAAAAATATTAATTTAATTAACATAATGTTGGGACCCCACGTTGACCCGTTTGACTTGAAGAGGAGGGGGGTCCATGTGGATAGAGTCGAACAAATCTCAACTCGGTGAGCTTCGAATCCTCTAACTCGGTGTTGCAATCGATTTTGAACCCCACACTAACTCTTTCCTTGTCTTGGCAATCGAGCTCTTTTGCATTGAGTCCTTCAAATGGTGAGCTATCAAACTTGATTCTTATCGTTTTGCTAAAATGCATGTAGATCCTGTGAACCTGGCCTGACACAAATTAAGACTTGCCTCACGAATGCCACTGCTACGGTCTTGCTTCAAACTCCAAATTGAGCCATTCTGAATTACCAAGCCACCTATATGCATTGTGAACATGAAGCTTTAAGCCCGAAATTGAAAGCCTCTACAAATACATTAAACTTCAACACCCACGAGCTTATTCTTTATCTCGACTTGGTACCAATGTTTCCACAATATGAAAAGTTTGACTCTAAATCATACTTAGTGGATTTGATCCATAATACATTGGTTGTACCCACAGAGGTTAAACAATTCAATGAATTTAAATTATTTCACTCCTGCATGTTGCGCCATTTAGAAATGATTTTCGAGCTATGAAAATTGTTAGGGATCACGTTACGTGGCCCTGTCAACATTCAATCAATTGATTTCTCTGTGATAGCTCTAGCTTGACAGATAGAGTTATTTCTTCTTGTTTTGGACCACATATTCACATGCATTCCACATTCAAACTCCATGAAACAACACCACGAGCTCTTCAACTTATTCGACCTGGCTTTGTTTTGCATATCAACCCGAGCACTCGGTTGGCTCAAAATCACTTGAATGTCATGCTTAACCCAACATTTCTAAAAAGAATAGTTTTACCACAATGTTCATGGTTCTTCCTTATCATATAACACTTGCAGTAAGAATGTTTTAGCTTGGCCATAATAAGCACAATTTGTACCTTCCAAACGATGAGAAAATGCCATTATCAATAAAGACCTAATGCTGCCATGATGATGACCCAGGTTCATGCCCATAACATGTCGATAGACACCCTTAAGACTGATTCTTGGACAAAGAGACCTTCGGTATTTTGGCAGTGCACTCTGCAATCTAGGCTCCAACCAACAATTATGCCACTATTGGGGTCTTAGTATGGAATGGGTAGCTGTGAGCTACACAATATACTCATTTTTCCAGAAACTAAAAAGATCCTTTATGTTGAGCTACCCATAAAATAAGCCCTTCAAAAAAAATACGTTGAACAACTGGGGCAACCAAAAGGACCTTGGAAAAAATGTACAGTAACAACCATATGAATTCTTCCTTAGTCGTGGATAAAAGCTGATAAAAATGAGCTAGATAAAAACAGCTTGAAACTACAGTATAATCGTCCATTGTTAAAAACAGGCTTCTCTGAACCTGGTAAAAGAATACTGTTATTGTCTGATTGGACGTACATAATGGAAGGGTATAAATATTGCGTACTATCCACAGAGTTTTTCAAAGAGACCATTTACACTGACAAAGATGTGGCATACAAAACGGCCGAGGTATTTCAGAGTTGACCTTCACATTCAATTCGTTTCTAGGAGAAAAAACATTGAGCAATATGAATCGTTTCATTCTGCACCGTTTCAAACCTCCATCTCCTGACTCGGGAAAATTTTATGAAGCCTTGAATAGTGTGACTCCAATCCATCGTATACGGTAGTGAATATTTGTTTCCTGCATTTGCTATTTGATACTGAGTTCAAAACAGCTTCTACTATACTGCAACATGTCTGTGCCTGTGCGTGGGATTTTGCCACGACCACCGAATGCTCAACTGTACATATGAGGATGAGGATAAGGTCGTGGCAGGCCGGGAGAAGTATCTTTGGCATAGGCGAATCGATCGTCGGTCGTACATCATTTGTTGCATTCGGTGAAACACTTGATCAATGCTTCGTGAGGAAACGCGTGTCTCTCGTAAGTTTGCAATTATGGTATTCCATGAGAAGGCGTCTCTTTCATGTGAAAGCGTATTCCTAGAAATGCAGGTCCGATAGTTTAAGATATGTGACAACGCAGGTTTACGGGGATATGCTATGTGTGGTAAGTAGAATGTGTGGAAGTTTGATGTTGGATTTCCATCGTCAAATCTCCATGCTTGGTAGTTTGATTGGATTTCTCCCTACATGCGGAGTGAACAACATGGTTTTCCATCTTAAGATTTCCGCGCTTGGCAGTGTTTTCCCTAATCTCCCTTCACGGAAGTTTGGTCTTGGTTTGCCAAACCAATATCTCCACGCCTGGCATAACAACTCCAAATCTCCCCATAACGGCTTGGTAAAGTTAATCCATGGGCCCCGGCCTCAGCTTTGCCGCGCAACCTTGGCAAGTTCGTTCCTTATCTCCGCAATTTCCCAGCGCGCAGGATTTTCAGCTTGGCCCGCCATTCATAAAAATCCACTTGGAAATCAAGTGAAATATTTCCCATGTGCGGAAATATTGTTCTCTTGCCATGATCGTGCCTTCACTTAGCAATTTGAATTGGCTATACGCAGCAGCTACATGGTAGAGAAGTAAACTTTATCTCAGAAAAACAATCACCTCCAGAGAGAGTTAATTGCGACAGCTGCCACAGGGCGATCCCAAGGAACCGTTGGTGTTGATCCTGATGTTCTGGTTGCATGCGACCACAGCCGTGATCAGTTGTTGTAAAATCTTGCCGCTGTAGTAGAAGAATGAGATAAAGTTTTAGTTGAGTTGTCTCGCCTTTTCACTTTGGAAAGTCGCTTCCATGGAAGAAGCTCGATCAAATCTTGAGGCAAGTTTTGCGAATGAGGCTGAGATTGTGTTCACTACTGTTTCTAGTAATGGCTGGAAGTTATTCCAGCGCCTAGCCCATGGGTTCGATATGGTGGTTATAGATGAAGCTGCAAGCTAGTGAAGTAGGCGTGTTACCTCCACTTTCATCTCGTTTCTCACATTTTATCCAACTCTATGCATTGTGTTTTATTAGTCCAAGCTTGAGCTCCATCGGTCTCATTGCGAGCAACATCATATCGACCTCTATGTATGGTGGTCGACTCATTCCTTTAACTATGACTCACCACGAACTCAACATGGTTTTTCTTTGTGGGTTATCTTATCAAGACTGGGCTCGGTCATTTATGCTATTGTCTTTGTCCGAGTCATTAAAATTGAGTTCATATTTCAACGAGGAAGCATCGATCTTTCCATGTTGAATTAAACCGAGTCAAGCTCGTCATTTCTCTACCTCAATGAGCCAACCATCGGAACATCCTCCGCTCCTATCGAGACTCTTTTATGACAAGCCAAAGTTGGACAACCGAACTTACATTTCCTACTCATGAACTCGTCTAAGGCTTGTGATCTGAGTTATGACCGAGTTAGGACAAGGCACGAACTCCTTTGATGACTCGTCTCTTTATTCCCGATTTGACACTGTTTTAGCTCGACCGAGTGAGATAAGCTTATCGAACTCCTCGATGGCTCGCATTCTTGGAAAAAATGAGCGATCTCACCTGATGACCAGAAGTGGGTCCCTGGGACCAATGTCGTGATTTGATAGTAATAAGGCCCTGTTTTCCAATTTTTCCATGTGCGTAAAATTGGATAACATTTTTGGTGACCTCTCGGGGATGATTGCCTGCTAAGCATGATTCCAGTAGCCTTAAGTCATCCATTGGGCATGGAGTCTGTGTTGGAATCCTGAAAGTAGTATGATTTTCTTTGACACATCCCGAAATCTCCTTGAACATTGCCGATATCCTAGACCTCCCTGGAATGCTAAGCATGAAGTATACTGAATCTATTGAATGCTTGACATCCATGGAACACTGCAAAATTTTGAATGAAGTAGATTTTGAAACTCTTATGGAAACCTTGAACCTTCTTCTCCTTGACACCTTCCAATGATGAAACAAAGTGCAGAACAACACAAAACACAACAACAAGGAAAGCAAAACAACAACACACAACAATGTGCATAAGCACTTGGAGGAAAACACCTAATTTAATTGTACAGGGGTGGAATGCTTCTCAAAAACAAGCTTTGAGATGTATCCCATTCACATGAATGGGCAGTTCTTCTCCATTGAGCCTAGATAGATGAAATGAATTTACCTCTTTGCAACTTGTGATGATGTATGGCCCACTCTAGAGAGCGTCAAACTTGGCATGCTTTGCCTGGTTTGGCCCTGTCTTCATCCCATTTGAGAACTAAATCTCCCTCTTGAAAATGCATCGGACGCCTTCTTGTCAAAAGATTTCTTAACTTGAGCCTGATGCTGCTCCAAAGTTTTCATAGCCTTATCTCGTACTTCCTCTAACTCCATGAGTTCAGCAAACCTTACTGTCAGAGGATCACTCTCTATAACTTCAAGTTGATGAGCTAACTCCAAAGAAGGTAACTCCAATGAGAGTGGGAGTTTTCCTCTCTTCCATATACAAGAACGAAAGGAGAATTTCTGATGGCCCTTTTAGGTGTGATCCGATCTACCCATAAGGCGTCTTAAGTTGTGTATGCCAAGTCCTCTTGTTAGTCTCCATTGTGCGCTTAATAATCCTTATGAGGTTTTTGTTGCTAGACTCAGCCAATCCGTTTCCTTGAGGATAGTAATTGGATGAAGTTTTGAGGTATACCCCATTTTTAACAGCCCATTCACTCAATTTCATACCAAGAAAAGCCAGCGCATTGTCTGAAATGACTGTAAACGGAACACCGAACCTCGTCATTATACCCTCCAAAAAATCTAGAACTACCTTTTCATTGCTCTCTTTTAATGCTACCGCCTCTGTCCATCGAGTAAAATAGTCTGTTGTGGTAAGGACCCACTTATGTCCATCACTGGATGGAGGATTAATCATTCCGATGAAGTCCAACCCCCATTGAACAAAGGGTTGATCCACTTGAATTGGATGTAGTGGAAGAGCTGCCAGCTTCTGCTTACCTATGAAAAAGGCACATTCCTTACATTTCCTTACCCAAGAGATGGGCATCCTTGAATAAATCCGCCAATAGTAGCCAGCTCGCATGATCTTGGTAGCTGTTGTTCGTGCGGAATAATGTCCTCCAGATAGGCCATTATGAAATTCTTCTAGTATCTTACTTACCTGTTCTGGTCCTATGCACCGAAGGAGAACGCCGTTCAAATCTTTTCGAAAGAGAACGCTATCTACCAAAACATATGGGATAGATTGAAGATGGAAAGTTCGTCTTTGGTTTTTATCCATGTTTGTCGGGTATGCTCCTGAGAAGATGAAATTCTTCATTTTGGATAACCAGTCAGCTTGATCAACATCCTCATCAGTATTTAGGAGTGTCACGTCCTCATTACTTTTTGATTCCATGTCTGCATGCAAGTTGCTAACATAAACCCTTACCTCTGACAAGTTTAGTGACTTTGATGTGCACGTCATACTCCATTACCTTTGTGATCCATCCAGCATGCTTTTCATTCATTTCTTTGTTCAGCAAAAACTCCTTGACACCTAGATGAGACACCATCAGATGAATCTTGTTGTTGGACAACATGTGCTTGAATTTCTTCAAAGCTCAAATAACCGCAAAGACTTGCTTTTCAATGAATGAGTATTTGAACTCATAGTCTTTGAGGGATTGACTGAAGAAAGTGATTGGTTGCTCCATCAAGTTGTTGTTTTGTTGGGTGAGGATCCCTGAAATGCTCTCTTGACCTGCAAAAGCATAAAGGATAAAATCTTTGTCAAACCTGGGGTTCACAAGCATGGGAGCTTGAGAAATGGCTGTTTTGATAGCTTCAAATCTTTCTCGTCCTTCCTTTGTCCATGAGAATGGCATGTTTTTCTTTAGCATGGCTGTCAGTGGTTTAGCCAATGTCGCAAATTGAGGGATGAATCTTCGCACGAAATTTATGGTTCCCAAAAAGCTCTGGAGGCCCTTCTTGTGACTTGGGAGAGATAAGGACATAATTGAATGAATCCTAGCTAGATCGATTGATAATCCTTCTGCTGAAACCACATGCCCCAACAATTTTCCCTCGTGCACTGCGAAAATACATTTCTTGGGGTTAAGTGAAACCCCAAATTCCCTACACCTTTGGAAAACTTTCCTTAGATGTGTGATGTGATCTTCTGCATGCTTAGAGTATACAGTTATATCATCAAGGTAAACTAAAATAATATTGTTGATTAGTCCCTTAAATGCCATGTCCATGGCTCTTTGGAAAGTAGCCTCGGCATTGGACAATCCAAATGGCATTTTATTATAGGCATACGTGCCCCACTTGGTAGTGAAAGCCGTTTTGAATTGGTCGGATTCTTGGACTAGGATTTGATTGTAACTTGAATATCCATCGAGCAAAGAAAATATTTGAGCTCCTGCCACCGTTTGAAGGATCTGCTCCATCGATGGAAGAGGATAATGGTCTTTTAATGATGCACGATTCAAATCCTTGAAATCTACGCATAATTGGATCTCTCCGTTCTTCTTCCTCACGGGCACCAAATTGGCTACCCATGATGAATGCTTGATGGGAAAAATTATACAGGCCTCGATGAGCTTGGTTAGCTCCTTTCTCATTAGTGGCTCAATTTTGGGATTAATTGGTCTCTTTTCGATTTAATCGGTTTAGCATTAGGATCCGGTTTGATGGTATGTTGTGCTAGACACGGATCAAAACCACGCAGATCTTTATAGCTCCATGCAAAGATGTCATGATACTCTTGACAAAGTTTGATGAAAGCTTCTTTCTCTTCAGAAGTACACACTTTTCTGATCTTAAGAAATTTTTCATTTGATACCTCAACTTCCTCAAAATACTCTTCTCTGACCACCATGTTAGGGCTTTGTCTTGTGGCTTGGTCATCTGAATTGAAAATGGATTCCAAAGTGACTAAACCTTTTGGTAACTTGTTGCTTTTCAATTGAATAATTTGCTCACCATATGACTCCTGCAACTTATCTTGATTCTTTGTAGCAAACTCCGCCTCTTCTTGTAGGAAGAGGACAATTTGTTTGTCACTATCAAACACTTGCCAACTACTCACATTATCAGGGACTGCTGGTCGAACCACCATTTTAACAAATTTCTGCCCTTCTTTCATGATATCAACTGGTATGTTGTATTGTGAACCAATTGTAGCAAGCCTATCTGCATCTTGATTTTGATTTCTAGGGATTGCATGGATTCCAAAAGCTTCAAAATCTTCAATCAGGTCCCAGACTCGATTCTTATATGATCGTAAAAGATCATTTTTGGATGCACTACGTGCCAAAACTTGATGAACAACTAACTCACTATCTCCAAAAATAGTCAGGGCCTTGATTCCCTTCCTTTGGGCTAGCTGAATTCCTTGCACAAGAGCCTCGTATTCAGCAACATTGTTAGTGCAACTGAACTGCAACCGGAAAGATGAGAAGTACTTATCTCCCTCTGGAGAAATTAACATAACACCAGCACGGATCCATTCTTACTTCTTGAGCCATCAAAGAACAATTGCCACAATCCTTTAGAATCACTTGGTGTTTTGACAAGTTGTGGTATGATCGTATCTTCTTCATGGATACAGTAAGTACCTAATCCTGTTTCTTCCAAGACCAGCAAACCAACTTCTTCTTCTACCAATACATCAACATAGGGATCGTATTGATGATCTCTACTTACTTCATCTAGCAAAGTATCAAGAGACTTCTTCAACAAGGGTGGTTGGTTCATGATCAGCATCTTCCTCTTCTGGATCACCGATGGTGTAATTTCCATTTATGGGACTAGCAGTGTAGGGTTCTACATGATTATGGCAGATTGGTTTTGCCCTTATAGTTACTTTGGTTCCGTATCGAGTCCTGAGAATCATATGCGACCAATCGGCTGATAGGTAACCGCCCATCTTGGCAGTGAAATCCCGTGATAGGCAGATGGCAAAGAGGGGAGGGAGATCGATGACCGATATGTCTTGGGTGAATGACAAACTTGGGCATGCATGAATGGTAAGTTGAAGTCCTTTGATAACCCCAACAGTCTTAATAGCTGTGCCATCTAGCTGAACAACCCTCTCTGCAGAATCGGCGATATTCTATGCCTAGTACATCTACAATTTGTTTCGGCATGACAGAGCTACTGGCACCAGAATCGATCATGCAATTATGTACCAGGTGGTCGCCAATGATTAGGGAAATGTAGAATGGCGGTGGTTTGTTTGCCGTAGGAATGATTTTCCCTTCCGGTTGACACAAATTTGTAGCATTTGTCACTCCATGGCTTGGTGATCCGTTGGTTGTACTAAAACTATTCAGAGCTTCTCGCAATGTTTCTTTGGGAAGGGATTGAGAGTGCGTCCCACATGGTAACGCAGATTGGTTTTCTTCATTTGTTCTACTATGCTGAAGGGAATTGCTCCAACTTTGATGACACTTTTTTGGGCATTGGGGTCCTCCTTTGGAAAATGTTTGTTGGGTACCGTGATGCCTGGAGAACCATCTTTCCCTGCGGTGTGGCTAGCCGGTGTTTCTGGTGATTTCTTTCCCACATTTTTATCAACTGCCATTTGAAACCCAGGTTGAGAAGTGGATGCTAGATCAGCTTCGAGAGGTTGAGGCTCCATTGCTCTCTTTTTGGAATGAGTGTTTGCTGCCACTGATGAAGAATCTATATTTAATCCGCAAAAATCTTCTTCTTGCCAGTTTAGCAAAGCGGATTCTTCAGGTGCCTGCGGTTGATCTACTGCTTCTTGCGTAGATGAATTGTTTGTTAACTCTGAAGGGGCAGATACACTTTGAACCATAAGGGCCTGGCTAAGAACCCCATTGGGACAAAGATTTTGATTGTGAGGTTGAGAGCAAGGATAACACCATTCGTAGTCTTGAACTAGATTATTTTGAACAGGTACTATAGCTCTAGATGAGCTAGCTGCAAGAGGGTTCTGAAAGTTCAAGGGCCTGACATTTGCAACTTGACTTGTAGTTTGATTTCGAGGCTAATTGTTTCCTTGAAAAGGAGGATGGTTAGCCTGATACTGCTGATTTTGTGGCTGATACGGATGATTGTATTGAAATTGTTGCCTTTTGAGTGCAACGAGCTCATTTCCAAAATTTTGCAGTAGTGACTTGACTTCAAATAGGTCATTTGAAGAGGCAGAGGAAGATTGAGATGGTTGCTGGAGTCTACTAGAATAGGAGCAATGATAGGCTGATGATTCGTAAGATCTGGAGAAAAGGGCATTGGTGGTCGTGGAGCTATCTTTCCAGCCTGAATCAAAGAATTCTCTGCACTTATGGCAACTTCGTAAGCATCAGGAAGTGTAGTCCCTCCCATGGACTGGATCATAACTGCTACATCACTATTCAAGGCTCGCAAATAGTACAAGAATGCATTATGTGCAGAAGGCTTTACGAGCACCGGAATCCTATTCCAAGTCCTATGGAATCGGAAGTTGAAATCACTCATGTATTCTTGGGAAGCTCTCTTTATGGTAGTAAGTTGTTCCAAAAGTGATAGGTGATCACTTTTGTCTTCAAATTGTTTACATAGCTTTTCTCCCAACTCATCCCAAGTGGTTATAGTGCCAACACCTAACCCGCGAAACCATTGAAGCACTTTTCCCTTAAAAGAGGTAGCAAGAAGTCTAACTGCAACGTTGTCTTCGGTGATATTATGTACTACATGATGCTGGCTACATCAAAGATATGCTCCACTGGAGTAACGTGAGTTTCCCCCATGTAGAAGGGTAAACTTTTGAGTGCCACAACAGGTATCGGATCACGTTGAGCCAACATAAGAGGACTGCTTGCATTGAAAGGGGGAAAAACTTGGTTCCTCACCATAGCAACGAAAGGTTGATTGTTCCTGGGTGGAGGAAATCTTCCGTAAGGAGGAGTTGAATGACCCCTACTAGGTAAATCTGCAACTGGGGATGTGGAAATGCCTCTTCTTCTTCTCTTTGGAGGAGACAAGGAAAGTTTGATATGCTGATACTTTCCTTTCTTTGAAGAAGCTCTTATCTAAATTCTTCGCATAAGTTTCTTGACCGAGATTTGGAATCAAGAGATATAGAGAGTCGCTGGGTACTTTGACTTGTGTAAGTGAGAAGAGAAGTACCAACTCTGTCCCACCGAGCATGCCAAAAACTGTTGTGTGTGGTCACACGATGGCTTAAGATTTCCTGTTTGATAATGAGACACCTTTGAAAGATGGAACTCTAAATTTTGTGATGTCTCACCGGGCGTGCCAAAATTTCTGTTTGATAATTGTCGCCAAATCACTTTTTGCACCCTCCGAATGGCTCCGAATAGGATGTGAATAGGACATTCGGTGTGATTGGGACACATGGGATCACCTCTCAAGCTGTGGGACTTGGGCTCGAGGTGAACCTCCGGAGAAGGCCGGCTTCCTCTTCCTAAACTAAGTGTTGTACTACTCCTAGTGTAACAAAAATGATTATCTAGTCCTAGGCTAACATTTTCATGGGGTTTTAGGGAAAGAGATTTATAGAAATGAAACTATACTAGGGATGGTGATGCACCAGATAAAGGGTGTCTTCAGACTCAGGAAGGGTTAATTTGAAGAGGGTGTGTGCACCACAGGTCAACTTCACCTACTGCAACTTAGAGAGGGTACATGATACCACAAACTAAGAGACACGCGTTCCCTTTGTTAAACTTTATCAGACCGAGAAATATACCAGTTTCCCAATGAAGAAGGATGAACTCAAGAAGGGTGAATAGACACCACAACTCAACTACATGCAATAATCCACCACTCGATAAGCATAGAACTCCAAGAACCTGCAATAGAACTTAAACTTGCACAGTGTACCTGCAAGTATGAGAAAGGCACAAAGAAGCATAGAAGGATGAAAGGACCGAGATTAGTCACAAAACACACACTTTTATTGCTTCAATAACATGCACAATGCATCATACATTCAGAAGAGGCAATAGTTGCCATTACAGTCTTGAAGAGGAGGCTTGAAAGTTCTCTCAACACACAAGAACAACTTGCAGAAGAGAGAGGATTCTTGAAAAGTATACACTCGCCTGAGATATCTAACTGTCCAACTTGTCTGAACTGTTGGAACCCTTTGAAATGAGATTCCAACTTACATTTATAGAAGAATATGTGAGAAAGAAGAGGAAAGGTCATAATTACATTCCTAAATTGAAGGCCCATGATGTATTTATTGCAGTTAGTTGAACCACCTGAGAAGGTTCCATCATGGGTCATTAATTTCCTGATGACCTAGTCTTCTCAATTAATTAAAAGAATATTTAAATAAAATATTTAAATAATAATAATAAATATTATTATTAAAATATTTAAATAAAAATATTAATTTAATTAACATAATGTTGGGACCCCCCCATTGACCCGTTTGACTTGAAGAGGAGGGGGGTCCATGTGGATAGAGTCTGCACAAATCTCAACTCGGTGAGCTTCGAATCCTCTAACTCGGTGTTGCAATCGATTTTGAACCCCACACTAACTCTTTCCTCGTCTTGGCAATCGAGCTCTTTTGCATTGAGTCCTTCAAATGGTGAGCTATCAAACTTGATTCTTATCGTTTTGCTAAAATGCATGTAGATCCTGTGAACCTGGCCTGACGCAAATTAAGACTCGCCTCACGAATGCCACTGCTACGGTCTTGCTTCAAACTCCAAATCGAGCCATTCTGAATTACCAAGCCACCTATATGCATTGTGAACATGAAGCTTTAAGCCCGAAATTGAAAGCCTCTACAAATACATTAAACTTCAACACCCACGAGCTTATTCTTTATCTCGACTTGGTACCAATGTTTCCACAATATGAAAAGTTTGACTCTAAATCATACTTAGTGGATTTGATCCATAATACATTGGTTGTACCCACAGAGGTTAAACAATTCAATGAATTTAAATTATTTCACTCCTGCATGTTGCGCCATTTAGAAATGATTTTCGAGCTATGAAAATTGTTAGGGATCACGTTACGTGGCCCTGTCAACATTCAATCGATTGATTTCTTTGTGATAGCTCTAGCTTGACAGATAGAGTTATTTCTTCTTGTTTTGGACCACATATTCACATGCATTCCACGTTCAAACTCCATGAAACAACACCATGAGCTCTTCAACCGATTCGACCGGCTTTGTTTTACAAATCAACCCGAGCACTCGGTTGGCTCAAACTCACTTGAATGTCGTGCTTAACCCAACATTTCTAAAAAGAATGGTTTTACCACAATGTTCACGGTTCTTCCTTATCATATAACACTTGTAGTAAGAATGTTTTAGCTTGGCCATAATAAGCACAATTTGTACCTTCCAAATGATGAGAAAATGCCATTATCAATAAAGACCTAATGCTGCCATGATGATGACCCAGGTTCATGCCCATAACATGTCGATAGACACCCTTAAGATTGATTCTTGGACAAAGAGACCTTTGGTATTTTGGCAGTGCACTCTGCAATCTAGGCTCCAACCAACAATTATGCCACTATTGGGGTCTTAGTATGGAATGGGTAGCTGTGAGCTACACAATATACTCATTTTTCAGAAACTAAAAAGATCCTTTAGCTGTGAGCTACACAATATACTCATTTTTCCAGAAACTAAAAAGATCCTTTAGCTGTGAGCTACCCATAAAATAAGCCCTTCAAACAAAAATACGTTGAACAACTGGGGCAACCAAAAGGACCTTGGAAAAAATGTACAGTAACAACCATATGAATTCTTCCTTAGTCGTGGATAAAAGCTGATAGAAATGAGCTAGATAAAAACAGCTTGAAACTACAGTATAATCGTCCATTGTTAAAAACAGGCTTCTCTGAACCTGGTAAAAGAATACTGTTATTGTCTGATTGGACGTACATAATGGAAGGGTATAAATATTGCGTACTATCCACAGAGTTTTTCAAAGAGACCATTTACACTGACAAAGATGTGGCATACAAAACGGCCAAGGTATTTCAGAGTTGACCTTCACATTCAATTCGTTTCTAGGAGAAAACATGCTGAGCAATATGAATCGTTTCATTCTGCACCATTTTAAACCTCCATCTCCTGACTCGGGAAAATTTTATGAAGCCTTGAATAGTGTGACTCCAATCCATCATATACGGCAGTGAATATTTGTTTCCTGTAGCTGCTATTTGATACTGAGTTCAAAACGGCTTCTACTATACTGCAACATGTCTGTGCCTGTGCGTGGGATTTTCTCGCGACCACCGAATGCTCAGAACTATACAGAGGATGAGGAGAAGGTCATGGCAGCTGGGAGAAGTATGCTGGCATAGGTGAACTGATCAGGTCGGACATCTGTTTGTTGCATTCGGTGAAACAGTATCAACGCTTCGTGAGGAAACGCGTGTCTTCTGTAAGCTGCAATTATGGTATTCCATGAGAAGGCGTCTCTTTCATGTGAAAGCATATTCCTGGAAATGCAGGTCCGCAATAGTTGAAGATATGTAGACGGGTTTACAGGGATATGCTATGCGTGGTAAGCAGAATGTGTGGAGCCTGAAACTTCAACTGTCTCATTCCCACGTTCCCCGACTTACCTTCCGAGTGACTCGCACAAAGACTCGGATCCTGTTTAAATGGCCGGTGCGGAAGTTTGATGTTGGATTGCCATCGTCAAATCTCCACGCTTGGCAGTTTGATCGGATTTCTCCCCTACGCGGAGTGAACAACATGGTTTTCCATCTTAAGATTTCCGCGCTTGGCAGTGTTTGCCCGAATCTCCCCTTCACGGAAGTTTGGTCATGGTTTGCCAAACCAATATCTCCACGCCTGGCATAATAGCTCCAAATCTCCCCATAACGGCTTGGCAAAGTTAATCCATGGGCCCCGGCCTCAGCTTTTTTGCTGCAACCTTGGAAAGTTCATTCCTTATCTCCGCAATTTTTGCACATGGGATTTTCAGCTTGGCCCGCCATTCATAAAAATCCACTTGGAAATCAAGTGAAATATTTCCCATGCGCGGAAATATCGTTCTCTTGCCATGATCGTGCCTTCACTTGGCAATTTGAATTGGCTATACGCAGCAGCTACATGGTAGAGAAGTAAACTTTATCTCAGAAAAACAATCACCTCCAGAGAGAGTTAATTGCGACAGCTGCCACAGGGTGATCCCAAGGAACCATTGGTGTTGATCCTGATGTTCTGGTTGCATGCGACCACAGCCGTGATCAGTTGTTGTAAAATCTTGCCGCTGTAGTAGAAGAACGAGATAAAGTTTTAGTTGAGTTGTCTCACCTTTTCACTTTGGAAAGTCACTTCCATGGAAGAAGCTTGATCAAATCTTGAGGCAAGTTTTGCGAATGAGGTTGAGATTGTGTTCACTACTGTTTCTAGTAATGGCTGGAAGTTATTCCAGTGCCTAGCCCATGGGTTCGATATGGTGGTTATAGATGAAGCTGCAAGCTAGTGAAGTAGGCGTGTTACCTCCACTTTCATCTCATTTCTCACATTTTATCCAACTCTATGCATTGTGTTTTATTAGTCCAAGCTTGAGCTCCATCGGTCTCATTGCGAGCAACATCATATCGACCTCTATGTATGGTGGTCGACTCATTCCTTTAACTATGACTCACCGCGAACTCGACATGGTTTCTCTTTGTGGGTTATCTTATCAAGACCGGGCTCGGTCATTTATGCTATTGTCTCCGTCGAGTCATTAAAATTGAGTTCATATTCCAACAAGGAAGCATCAATCTTTCCATGTTGAATTAAACCGAGTCGAGCTCATCATTTCTCTGCCTCAATGAGCCAACCATCGGAACATCCTCCGCTCCTATCGAGACTCTTTTATGACAAGCCAAAGTTGGACAACCGAACTTACATTTCCTACTCATGAACTCGTCTAAGGCTTGTGATCTGAGTTATGACCGAGTTAGGACAAGGCACGAACTCCTTTGATGACTCGTCTCTTTATTCCCGATTTGACACTGTTTTAGCTCGACCGAGCGAGATAAGCTTATCGAACTCCTCGATGGCTCGCATTCTTGGAAAAAATGAGCGATCTCACCTGATGACCAGAAGTGGGTCCCTGGGACCAATGTCGTGATTTGATAGTAATAAGGCCCTGTTTTCCAATTTTTCCATGTGCGTAAAATTGGATAACAATACCTACAATACCCTAAAACAAACATAAAACCATAAAAAAATAATAATGCATATGAAGGGGTTAGATTGAAAATTAGCTTCCACAATGGTGGACTTACTAATTGAGTGATGCATTACATCTCGGATCCAATGTAGTTCTATGTGCAAGTATGTGTGAACATGCCCTAGGTTTCTCTTGTGCGGTTGCACTTTGGGAAGTAGTGAGAAATAACTATGTGTATAAAAATGTAGTAGAATGTGTGCATGGAATAGAATAGAATCTCTCCCCCTATGAAGTGTGATGCAGATTTCCTAGCCTTGATGATGTAATTATGTGGATGCAATTGATCTACAATGTAATAGATAGATGAAACTCTAGATGGAGTGATAGTAGTAAGTGATGCTAGGTACCTCATTATGGTCTCATAACTTTATATTTATAGGGTTCTCTTGATCTAATTTTTAATTAACCCTTAAAAGGCTGACCATAAGAAAGATAAAGATGCAAAACAACTAGAAAGAGCCCAAAAAGTGGCAAGAAATTGCAAAAGGCACCGAGGTGCCTTTGGTGGGACCAGTGGTGCCCACGAGTGCCCCGAGACTAGCCCAGTGCACGAGTACTAGCTCCGGGTGCCCCCATTGAGGCTAAAATGATGGGAAATGAATGAAACTAAAACAAGATGGCCAAAATATGGGGGTTAATTAGTAATTTATTCACTCAAAAACCCTCTAAATTGTAGTATGAAACTGGGATAAATACATGTCTAAAGTGCATGATTTTATGAGTAATTTTTTCCCCCACTCTATGTTGGTGAGTGGAAAGCTCAAGATAACATAAAGTAGATAGATATGCATACCGATGTCCAAGAGTGTAGTAGAAATGCACCGAAGGACTAGAAAAGAGCATGTAATGATAAAAAAATGGTGGATCACGAAACTAATGATGAAAAAATGCACAAAGGAAAAGTGATGAGAGTGAACCTAGGGTGGAACACGTGTGTAGCTGCTACGGTGTGTAATGTACCTACATGGTTTGTAAAGAGTGTATTGTCACGAAGTGTTGTTGTTTCCCCCAATTTGACTGCTTATTTCTCATACAACCAGACCTACAAGGAGAAAATGATCAAGTAGTCAAATATGTATGTATGTCGTGTAAAAATTCTATTTAAAAGACACTTGTAAATGTAAAATATGAAAAATTAAATAGAACATGTGCACCTGATCCATGCCAAGAGAAAGAGTGTAGAAGGATATCCTGTACTACGAGTTTTTTAGGATATCTCATGCCACCCTAGCCAAATAAGTGTAGGAAGGAAATGCTCTGTGTCCTCCAAGCTCTAACCGCTTCCCTGAATGTGAAGATATCTCTATATCGTTGTGGTTTTTTGGGTGATCCGACGCCACTGGTCGAAGTAGTGTAGAGAGGCACACCCACTATAACCTCCAAGCCTATAACTGCTTCCTAGGATTCTAAGGACACCATATCCTATTTAAGCCACTATGTATGGGGTTTGTAGACTAGTCGATCCCACTCACTATATGTAATTGAACCGAACAAGTGTATAATCTTTGTGTTAGTATGTAGAAAAACCCTAAATTATGCCCATGATCTTTGGGGGAACATGTAATGTCACTGATAGGAGAATGCGGCCCCAAAAGAGGACCAACCACATGTACTCAGTAACTCTACCCTACATGGGGAAGGGAATATGCTTGGTAGAAACCAAGTCGTGCACAAAAAAGGATGGATAGCCAAAGACAAGTGTTAGTACAAAAACAAATTCATGGAAAAAACAAGTGTAAAGTATGTATAAAATGTAAAAACTACCAAAAAATAGTGTAAACATGCAAGAAGACAAGTAACCAAATAGGTTGCAAATATGGGACATCACTCATGATGTCACACAAAAACCAAGGCCATCATGTCTATAAATTAAAAACAAGTATGCACACTAAACATAAGGAAAGGCTTGCATATAAGAAGAAAAAACAATGACAGAGATAATAAAAATTGTAGTCATAGAAACATATAATCCTACAAAACAAGTGCTATTTATGGTACACCTATTATCATGTTAGAGAAATAACTAATATGTCAAAGCATGAATAACCAAGTGATGTAAAGTACTAAGTACAAAATGAAACAAAAAAACCAATGAGAGACAAATGTGGATGCCCCAGTGACCGAGTGTAGGAAGGGTAGAAGGCAAACATCCATACTATGTGTAAAATATTTATTTCTATGATCACAACTAGATAAAGGCATGAATGCACATGTGTGAATGGTATATATAATGAGATAAAAGAAATCAATAAAACATGTGTAGTAAAGTGATAATGTAAAACACTAGTAAACAAGAGTAAATTCCTCCAAGAAAATGCAAAGTATGATGTGGATGGATGGAATGGAAGGAAAGATGGAATGATAGGATCTGCATGCCCCCCGAGTGAATGGAAATGTATGCAATAAGATTCATTTTGTTTTCCCCCTTAGTAGTCAAGAATGAACCAAAAATGAGAGTGTTTCATCTGGAAATGGTTGAGTAGGATGTTGTGTCTAACGTGTTATGATGAATGTGTAGGTGTAGTGGTGAGATGTGACCTATAAATGATGTGAGAGTGAACCCTATATCTGAAGAATTTATCACAAATAGATGAACATATAAGTGATGAATTAGCATAAGTGTATATTACTATAAGATGAATGAATGAGTGATGATTTAGCTCTAAGAGTATATTACTATAAGATGAAAGGAAGAATGATGATTTAGCCCTAAGAATATATCACTACAAGATGAAATGAGGAGTGGTGATGTAACCTAAGGTGTATACCACTACAAAATGATAAAATAGGTGACAATTTAGCCTAAAACGTATGTCACTAGGTTGGAAATGTCACATGATGAAAGGTCAAATAGTAAATGTGTGATGAGTGTAAGTTCCATTTGATTTGTTAATCGTCAAAATTTTAGTATGGACAAGGAACTAAAGTGCATCATCGAGTGGTGAGTGCAAAGTGCATAGAAGACAATGTAGTATATGTAATGATAAAACAAGACCATGTGATGAAGAGAATATGGAAAAATGCGGTGTATAAAATGCGATGGTAGGTATGTAGAATGCATAAAATGTAATGTATAATGCGTAGTGTAACACATGTAGATAGATGAGTAATGTAGTATGTAGGGATGAATGTAATGCTAGACTCATATGTGATGAAGACTAGTATAGTATGTAGAAAATGACATGAAGACACACAATGTATGATGTATGGTATATGAATATGTATAGGATGTGAGGCAATATGCGTAAATATCCTAATAATGTATGTAATGCATATGATGAATAATATATGATAGTAAGCGCGTGGATGATATAAGTATGGTATATGTAAGAGGAAGACTAGTATGATGTGTGAGGTGCAAATGTGAATTTTTTTGTAAATTAAATGTTGAATGTATAGTGTATGACGTGCGATGTGTGATGAAATACAATGTATAATTCCTATAGTACAATGTGTGGGGTTTAGTGTAGTAGTAATCCCTCAATAGTCAAGTGTGAACCAAAGCACAAGAGTGTGTCATTGGGTAGTGACAATGATAGAACGTGTGATGAGTATGCCTATGAGAGCATATGAATGTATGATAATACAAAGTGTAGTGCCCACTTCCCTTTGACACTGTTTAGATACTGATCCTGACTCTATTGATCATATTTTGGATATTATTATATTTTGATGTAACAGGATGTGTATATACTAGCTCATGGATTATTATGGACATTAATATGTTTTGATTAGCATGATGGTTAGATGTTAGACTATGGATTAATATTGATTTGGATTCAGTTATTGTGCTTGAGGATCATTGAGACATTTTTATTATTATGTGGATAATGATATACTAGTTGACATGGACATGTTATTGATGTTAATTTTAGACATGTGACATTGATTATTATGAATAGCTCTAGTATAGAAATCTATTGGATGATGATATAGTTACAAATTGAATTTTAATGATAAATATTGAATCCTTGATATTGTTGTGATTTAAAATTAATAATTTTATGTTGCTTATATCATTTGGATGTTCTGATGTGGCCACGAGGCCGAAGGAGGTATTTTGCATTTTGTAGGTTAAAATCACAACAATGTTGGGGGACTGGAGACTAACCATATTGGAATTCAGTGTGAAATCAACAAGGTCACCATGGCAACTGTGTTTGAGCTGTATGTTGTGTTTTGTTAGGATTTCCCATGGGGGGATTTCCATTATTGTGACCATGGGGTATATGTGTGCTTTATTTGTTGTGTCCCTTTTTAAAATTATTGTTGTATGTATTTTATTTGTAATGTGCTCTTTATTTTAATTATTTTAATGTGATAGTATAATGTGAGAGTCATATAGTTAAAATTTAATTAAATTAAATAGGATGTGGAAGGTGAAATTAAATGTTATTGTCTTAGTTGAAAATGAAATTTATTTATATATTTTATAACCATATGGTAATTAAATATATGGTTGTGTCTAAAGTTTGTAATAAATAAATGTCATAGAAATAAATGCATTTTAAAAGAGTGTGTAAGTTACCAAGTATGGGTTGTGTAAGTGAAGTGATAGATTGTGTAAGAAATTGTAAGAGGTTGTAAGAAGATTTTGGAAGGTCAAACACTCCATCTCCCTCTTGAAATTCGAATTTGAGCTTGGAGGAAAAATTTGGAGGCTTGTGGGACAAGTTAAACTTGTCCCACACCTCTCAAAATCCTCCACCAACCTTGTTTATTAATTTGGAGTCAAAATCAACTTATTTTATTGCATTTTGACATGATTTATTGTAAGATTTGTTTGCACTTGTCTTACAAATTTTAAATGCATTCTTTTTTTATGATGGGCAAAAATGAGGTGTGTAAGTGGTTTGTCATTCACATTGATTGGGATTTAATTTCCTTGATGTTGATTGCTTTTTGGGGATGAGGAAAAATGATGTGGCATCCCACTTGGAATCCACATCATCCTCTTCCACCCTCTCCTTTAAAATTGGAATTCCTCCTCATTTTGAGGTTGTTGAAGGTTGGAGATTTCACTCTTGGGTCAAAATTTCTCTTGCATTTTGGAGCTTGCTTGGTGGAAGAAGTGGATTTGCTTGTGCATACATTTACCTTGCTGATTTGGGACTGGTTTTTGGTGAAATAAAGACTGTTGTTTTGGGAGCAAGTCCCCATTATGGAGAGGTAGGCTCTCACTTTTTTAAAATTGTTGTTTTTCCCTCTTTTAGCATGAATTTTGAATGTATTTGTGTTTGCAATTATTAATGCTTAGGGCATGGTGTGGAGAGAAGACTATGAGGTTTATCAGAGGAGGGATAAGGGATTTGTTGTTATTTGTTCTTGGAGGGAATGTTGGTTTGGGATCCACCTAGGAAAGGAAATTGCTTGCATTTCCTACTTTGGGGGAGGTATAAGGGATAAATTTGGAGGAGGGATAAGGAGGGGTTGAGGAGGGATAAGGTTTATGGGATTGCTATGATATTAGCAGTTTGCTCTTGGTGGATGCCCAAAATTCAACTTGGGAGGCATAAGGAGACCTCCATAGTTCTTGCTCTTGCTTGGCTTGCTTGCTTGGAGAAGGAGCCTTTGTTTTGTTTGGAATTGATTGTTGTAGTTGAGAACTACATCCTCTTGCTTTGTGTTTATTTGTGTTTGTGAATTTATGCTTGTATGTGAAGAAGCCATGTTGCCATGTGTTGAATTATCATGCTCCATTTCAATATGGTTGGGGCTCGGGGGCCAATGGGGAAAGATGGCTTCTATTTTCCCATTGGGTATCTTGGTTGGGTGGAGAGTGTTGCCTTTCCCCCTTCCTTGTTGTGATTCAAAGATGAATAAAGAAGAAGAAAACAGCAAACTGTTGTTTGGGGAAAGAATAAAACAGTTTGACAGTCCTTTTTCTTGAGAAAATTGAATGTAACCCTTCCCACTTAGAGTGGATGAATGTAATTGATGTTGAAATGTGAGATGTTACTTTGTAATTGGAAGTTGTAATTGAATTGAGAAATGTATTCTCTGTTTTACCTTGGGAAAATAATGTAATTGATATCCATACTTGTAATTTTGAAATTTGAAATCAAATCAAATTGGAAAGGAGTTTGGTTGTAAAGCTATTTGACCTCTCAATAAAGGATGGCATTGATTCTTTTAATTCTATTGGAATGTGCATACTGGATTGTATTGAATGTTTTGAATTACATTTGTTGTTTGAAATGGTATCCCTGTCAAAAAAAAATGTGTGAAGAATAAATGACAACATTTTGTTTCCTTGTTTTATTGTCAAATTTAGATATCAAAATGGTGCCATGTACTTTAAGTAATAAATTATAGCAATAGGATGTTACAGATCAGAAATGAAAATGCTTCCACTTTGGAAATTGTAAATTGACCTTTAAATTGTTAGTAATTGAATTCTATTTTCTTTGGAATTTGGCACTGGAATTAATTCATTAAATGCATAGTTCAGATTCATAACTAAAATTAAGGAATGAGATAAGAAAATTTAGATGTATTAAGGTTTATAAACCTTGTGGAAACGCAACAATTAAAATGATCATCAAGAACTGCATCAAACTAGATTTTGAACTTGCATAATAGATTTCCTGTCAAAAGATGCAAAATATATCAATTGCAACCCAATACATAATTTGAACCTAGAAAACACTCTTTAACACACCCATGATCATCCCTCCATGTTCAATTTACATGTTGAGGAGAAAGGGAATCAAAATTGAACGAAACTTGCAAGTTGGAAAAAAAACTGCCAGTTTTAAAATTATAATTCTCTGCAGATCAATTTCTTAAAATTGACCCTTGAAACTTTACCAAATTCCAAAATTGATGATTTCTGTACAAAGAGGACTCGATATATTTCAGAAAGTCCTCATTTTCCTAAAATGGAGCTTCCTATCAAAAGTTATGGCCATTTGAAGTTTTACTTCAAAATGGCCATCCCAAACAAAAAAAAAAAAAAAAGAAAAGAAATAATTCGACCTTAGAAAAATTTAAATTTTGAACTTTGGAAAAATTTCCTAAAAATTTCCTCGGCCCCGCACCAATCATGTGCTGACATGTGGTAGGGAGGAATGAGGATTTACAATTGAAAACTTAACTTTTTACACTTTTGGAAAAACTTCACTTTTTCTTCCGCCGGCCCTCGGCCAATCACAAAGCGCCACGTGGCCATTTGAGCAAGTGCGGGGGCATGGAGGAAAATTTTCCTTTGGAAATAGAGACTTTGGTTTTGGGAAAAAAATTTCAAAATTTTCCCCACGACCCGCTCTCCCACATCAATCACGTGATGACACGTGGCATTTGGGAAAATTTTCCCAGTTTTCTCCCTATCCCCGCGGACCTCCAAGGGAAAATTTTCCCCTAAAACTCCGCCCGGCCATAACTTGAGTTTTACAAGGAGTTAGGAGGACTTATTTATATGGTTGGAAAGGTGAGGAAATTTCCTATCTAATGAGCCTAGTTTAGGAAAGTTTTGATAACTCTAAGTGTGTGAGAAATCTAGTTGAAGTTCAGGGCTTGATAGAGAGCAGGCCTGGCGATAAATTTCTCCCTGAACCTTAATAAAACTTGTAACCTCCAAATTGGAACCTAGTAAACTTGTTATAAGATAAAAATGGAAATCTTGTGTTTGGTTAATCAGAATTTGTTCTAGAACCTATTTAGTTTCAAACTAGTGTCTTGCAACTTGGTTGTAGACTCTTCCTATAAAAAAAAATTATTCCATAATTTTCCTAATTTGTTTCTTGGTCTCAAGTGGTAGTTGAAGCAGGCATCACACAAAGATTAGAAATCCACCTATGCTAATATGATAAGGGGGGATTGTGTGAGTGATATGCCCCATAATTTTGCTATGATGATGGAGATCTATGTAGCAACACGAGAGGTACCATGCCATTGTGGGAGAGTGTTTTCATTGTTGTGATAAGAGTGAGGGCCAACACAATGGTAGGATGAAACAATAGAGGACCATGTGATAGTGGTGGAATTTTAAATGTGTCTTGACCATCAATAGAAGGAGTAGTTTCTTTGAAAAAAGTGATTGGATGCAAAAGTGGAGTAGGATGGGGAGGAATATTGAATGGTGGTATTTTTGGTGGTATTGGTGATGCTACAGAAGACTTGATAGGAGAAGAAGGTTGATCGATTGTAGGAGGTGGTAACATGGTTTGACTTGGTGAGACCGCAAATGACTCAATAGGAGGCAGTGTTGAATTAATTTTGAGGGATGGTTGCTTAGGAGGTGCTTGAATTATTGTAGAAGGATCTTGAGTAATACTAGCCTGATGCTCATTAGATATAGATGGATCAGATTTAGGAACCCAATGGGATTTATCATTTGTATTATAATGTTGTGCAACAAATGAGAGAAAACCCTGTCACACAAGGTACTTCATACTTTGTTGTAAAGCATAAAAATCATTTCCATTATATCCGTTGATTCAGTGATAGTTGCAATATGGAAGACCTTGATACTTGGAAATCCTATAAGGATGATAACCATGAGTAGGTGGCAAGCTAATGATTCTATGAGTGATGAGCTATGGAAGAATATCTTGTTTCTTAGCATTGAGATTAAATGTGAGAGGTGTATGGAGAGGTATGATTTACGGTTCAAGTAATATTATCACATGCGAAGACATAGGATGTGTTATCTCATTTTAGTGATTCTAGCTAAAATTAAGATAACCATAGAATTTTTTTGGAAAAATCTCCTAAAATGCCCTTTTGAGGAGATTTTTGGGTTTTCAGGTTTCAACAACATGAAAACATATTTTTACATGCTACATGCAAATTTTTTCTGAAACTTAAAACTGAAAAAATTGGTCTATTGGGTTTTGAAACTCATGAACATCGAAACATGATTTGGAAAAAACATGCTTCATGTCGCTTGACTTCTGAAACAAGAAACTGATATAATCCTTTGTATCAGGTTTTTGGGACCTTGGAACATCCAAACATCTCATGCTTCATGTTGCTTGACTTCAAACACAAACCCGATTTGATAGCTAATCCTTTGTATCGTTTTGAGCACTCCAAGCATGATGACATGGCATTAACTCGAGTTGTCAGGTAGTTGGCACATGTGTCAGGTGAAGTGTCATAAATGCTAGGGTTTTATAAATAGCCCAAATTTACATGTCATTTTTACCTATTGTACTTTTGCTGCATGGATTTTTTCATACTTGTGCCTACGACCTCCAAACCCGATCGAGCTTCTTGATCGATTTCATGTTCCATTTTTGATTATTTTTCAAGATTACTGAAGGTATTTTACTTTTCTTTCCGATTTGAGGTCTTTTGGATTTGTATTTGAGATATTCTTTTGATGTTCTCCATCCTTTCCTATTTTTCCTCTAGGTTTAGGGTTTTAGATTGTTTTCTTCATTTTATGTTGTATTCCATTGAAATTTCTTGTTTGGAATTCACCCCTAGGGTGTTTCTTTATTTTATCCCATGGAATATACCTGTTGATTATTGAAAAATCTAAAATTCCTAACTAGTGAAATGGCGGGAATTTTGCATGTCTTGACACCTCAAAAACCCGATTCCTTTATTTTCAAGTTTTGTAGGGTGTTCAACATCTCCTTGTTTCCGCCATTTGTCGGGCTTCATCAAGTGCTCAACAATCTCCAAGTTCCATTAGTGTATTGGGTTTTATAAAGTTCCGGACATCTATCAACCTCTGACATACACTTTGCAGTGTATCGGGTTTCTTCGAGTGTTCGACATCCTCCGATCTCCACTTTGTGTCAAGTCTTGTGAAGTGATCAACATCTTCCAACTTCTACCAGTGCATCGGGTTTTACCAAGTTTCTGACATCTACTAAGTTTTGACACTCTCTGCAATTTTATTGGGTTTTGTGAAGTGTCCGACAAGACCTTATTTCGACATACCTTCTAGTGTGTCGGGTTTCATCAGGTGCTTTGCAAGTTCTAAAATCCAGATAGTGTGGCAGTCTGTGGGGTTGCTCAGAAGCTTCCAAGTTTGATTTTTCAAATAGGAGTTATCTAGGCACTCTTTCTTTAGGATTTCTCATGTCAGATCCTAGATCATCTAAGGATAATTCAGACAGTGTCGGGAAAATGGAATCCCCCTCCTACATAGATTGTAATTACGACATCCGAGATATGGAGCTTGGTAACATTGACATGGAATAATTTTGGAATAGAACCAAGGATTCTTCTTAGAGTCCCTGGATGAAGTCAATAACCAACAGTGGCCTCCCTCTTGCAGCAGGATTCCTAATGTCTGCTCAATGCCCCGAGTTCATTTTGGCCTGTGCTTCCAATTATGACTCGGACTCTCGCTCAGTGAAAAATCAAGCAGAGAAGTCATAGTGAAGTTGGACGGGGTTACTTTGATGACCTCTTAAGATTACCCAACTTTCAGGAATATGTTAAAGTATATCTTAAGTCAACACAGAAATCCTAGGACAAAGATTAAGAATATTACATCGGGCATGTGAATAAAAAGTTCCTGATCAAGGCCAATCCAGTTGTCTCAAGGTTTCCCAAGTTTTTCCCTAGGAGTGATTTCATCCTTGAAATCAGTGACATACCTTGCTAAGTTGAGTATTTGGATTCCCTGAGTCAAGAGACTTCCAAGGATGGATGTATCAATTTATAGTCATTATGAAGAACAACGAACTAGGGATCGATTGGAGCAGTCTAATAAGTGATGAGATTGATTCCCAGTTGAAGACAGACTTGACTACTGGAAAATTCTATATGTCATCATATGTCACCTATGTAACTGCCGGCATGAGAAATTATCCAGGATTGGATGCTAAAGGAGATAGGGTAACAAAACACATATATCGATAATTCCCTAAGCTGATAATGAAGGGTTCCAAAGATCAATTTAGAAGAGTGAACGATGCTTTCTTTTATGAAAATATCTACAGGATGAACCTTGATCTAAGGAAAAGAAGAGTCTCTGACGAAGCATGGGCCAAAGTATCAAAATGGGGTTGTATCTTCTTACAGTTCAAGAAGTTCACATACCTTTGGGTGGTCATGTACCCAGTGATCCTTTCGATTGCCCAGATTCCTAGGTGATAAGTTGATCCTAATGGAGTTGGTAAGACAATTGTTGGATTTCCACAAATTCCAACAAAGAAAACATAAGGCTTTTGTATCCTTCCCTATTTCCATCGGAAGATACATGTGCTTGACGGTGGTTAAAGTTAAGAATGTGGTGCACGAGATTTAGGACAAGTTGAAGAAGCACATAAAGCAAAAAGATGGATTTGATTTATGAGGAGTCCTTAAATCATACAAGACTTTGTATCTACATGTTCCCAACATTGAAGATATTTGGGTTGATCTTTAGGATGAGGTTGCCATCCGAAGAAAGGACAATAACAGGTTGAAAATTGAAGAAATCTAGATGTTGGATTTATCTGACATCCCAAAAGGCACTAAGGACAACAAGAGTGTCCTTGACGCCTCGTATGATGGGTTGAACAAAGATCAATATGTATTCCCAGCCATTGATTGGTCCATTGTTGAGAAAGCTTCTATCACGGGAAGAGCTACTCAAATTCTTGCCCGTACTAAGGCGTGGCTCATTTCTTGGGGAATGAGTTATAAAGAAGGGAGTTTTGCAAAGCTAGATACTTTGGAAGTGGGACCCTCAAAGGGAAAAAGGAAAAGGATAAGAACCCTTCCAAAAGGCCAATGAAGGTTAAGTTTGTAAGAAAGGGAGAAGATCAAGTAACTACACCAGTGGCCACTCTCCCACAAATAGTTGAGGTTCCTGATTCACCTCCACAACTAGAACAAGGGAATCTTCCTTCAAGAGAAGAGATTATTCAACCTTCCATTCCTCCTTCGGTTGATAGTTCATCAGAGGTAAGTCTTCCTCTTACCTCTCAGGCTCTAATTTCAGAATCCTTTCCTCCTCCCATTCAACCTTCCTTGCCTCAGATTTCTTCACCAAGTTCCTCACCATGGCTAGTATCTCTCTGCGTCTTCTCACCTCTCCCCACTAGACCCGAGTTAACCTTGGACATGTATCCTCCTATCGCACCTTCATTCCCGAAACCATTACCACAGACGTTACACTTGCAGTGGTCACCACTCCACAAGCTAACCTTCCTCCACCTAAAGATGTGACCATAACACCTACAATGGGAGCAACTTCCTCCAATACACCTCAATGGTTAGTAGATCAGACTCGAGGAAGGTGGTAGTTCCATTACCAACCTTTGATTTTAGTTCCCTCAAGGTCACTCCTACCAAGTTGGCCAAGAAACCCAAAATAGTTTCAAGGATTTCAGTGGATGCCTTAGGGCATAAATTTACAAAGATTTCTACTCCCATGGCTGATAAAAATAAGGATGATATAATGGTCACATGTTATCAAATCACAAGGGTGGATCTAGGGAAAGTAACAATGGAGGGAGCATAATAGGATGCACAAGATGCCATGAATGTGTTGTTTTAGAAGTTAAAGGAAACTAAGGAAGATAGATATGCATTAAAAGAGAAAGTACAATAGCTGACAAAAGTGCTACTCTAGCTCTCAAAGCCTCTTGAGTCAACACCATCATCCTCTACTCCTATTGGGTTCGATTTCTCATTGGTAATCATGATCGAGAGGATCAATGAAAAGGGAGGACGATCGATGAATGGATCTAAAGGCTGCTCCTGTAAGGAAAAGAAGTCATCGAGGACACGTGGAAGTATACAAATCCTTAGATGGTATAAAAAGGATGGAGAGAAAATGGATGATGAATTTTCAAGAGAGATCAAAACCTAGAATTAACTTTTGAAGCTCTCCAAACATTGCAATAGGTTCCATCCCATATCTCGGTCGAAGAAGGCATCATTCCACATGGGGATAAAAATTTCAATTAACCAAAGCCATTAGATTCAGAATAAATATTCTCAATGAAGCTTGTAACAAATTGAGGGAATCAAGAGATCAATTGGTCGATGGAAAGAATGACTTAGAAGAAGAGCTAGTCAAGATCTGTGCTAAGGTGTTGAGTGAAATTTTGGGTATCCTACCTATTGATGATCTTTACAAACAGATCCAAGAATCAATTCAGCATGAACCAACTTATGGATTTAGCCTGGAAATCATTGATAGGTTTGTGAAAATTAAACATTCTTTGGAGACCCGAGGAAACTCAACAAGAGATTGAAAAAGCTTCCTGGCAATGCTAGCAATACTCAAGAAACATGTGAAGTTCTGAGTGATCATTCCACCACGCTTGATGAAAATGAGATGCAGGGTATAATCTGAAAGTTCCAAGAATTTTGGGACAAGCAGGATTTGTTGGAGGAAGAAAAAGATGATGAAATAGAATAGGCACAATGTTGCATGTCATTTCAATCCTGAAATCGACATGTCTTTTTCATTTTTGTTTCGTCACATAGGAAGCAAATTTTGACTTGGTCTCTTGCGCGAGAGTCAAGAAAAGTAGGAATCTCATTATAAAGACTATTTTCTAGGATTTATCCTATTTTCTCTCAACTCCTTTTATTATAAATAAGGGATGCTTATGAATTCCAAAGGGTTGAGATTTTTGGAATATTGAGATCTATTGTGAAGAAGAAAGACTTTGTGTTTTTCGTTAATCATTTGAGGAATAGAAGCTGATGTTATTTTGCAAACTTTGTGTTGTGAGATGTATCTTTCTTAAGATATTGTTCTTATGTTCATAATCTTAAGCTATTATTTGTTTAACATCTTGATCGTTCTAATCATTTCAAATGTTACATTTGTTATCTAAATCTCGTATGATTATTTCATGCTCTGTGTTTACTCGAAATAAAATACGTTCCTCTCATTTCCTTTCCATTGTGTTTTTCCATAATAGTAATTCCCTTTCCAATCCATTTTACTTCAAAAACAACAATATCTCCATCTATTATGGATATGGATTTCGGGATTCTATCCCAACCCCAATGGTTAGATTAGTGTGAATACTGTACATATTATATTTTCTATGTTTTAGATTAGTAATAAATAGGCAGCCTCACCTATCTTTGAGGAGGGATTTAATCCCATGTAATGTGGTTGAACCTCATATTTTGGTGTAGCAAAATATCCAACCAATAGGATGATAATGAGAAGAAGAAAAATTGCAAGCCTGAGAAGTATCCTTAAGTTGTTGAATTTTAAATCTAAGAGATGTGATTGTGGATTCCATAGCCTAAAATTTATCTTGAAATAAATAATGAATATCTTGAATAGATTTGCAAATAGATTGATTGTAATTGGAATCAAGGAGTCCCCGTAAAGGCGACTAAAAATAACATTGATTTGGGTAGGTAATATATGGATAAGAAGATGCATAGTCTTTAGGGGTTTTTAAAGAGCTTCTTTACAAGATGGGTGCATTTGAATCAATTGAAGAAAAGAGACTTGATGACATTAGAATCCATGATAGAAAAGATGAGAAAATCCCTAGAATGAAGGTGGATTCAAAGGTTAGGTTCACTAAAATGATTAACTAAAAATGAAATATGTAGTATGTAGATAATTAATCTAAGCTATGAAATTTTTAATAAAACAGATAAATACGATAAAAAAGAATGTAAATGAGATAAAACACTATGCAAAAGGGAGTGAGGAAAGAACTCAGTTGATAACAAATGCATGTTAGAGAGTGTCATAGAGGTGACTGGAAAATAAATAAATAGGAACGACTATGTAGAATTCCCAATAAGAGTGGATCTAGACGATTTCTATGGACCGTAGTGCCTAGAGGAGTATCTTGGGGTGGCTGCGGACGCTATGGTATACAACTGGGAACCTTGGTCCATGAAAAGCTCTGAAACTAGTTTTCAAAGAGTTGGAAGATGACTTGGAATCTTTGATGTGTTTCACATCAACTTCACTAGCTTGCACAAGATGTCAATAACACTCCAAGATGAAAGAAAGACCTGCAAGACCCCAAAACAAACATCAAAAGCTAAAAAAAAAAATAATGCATATGAAGGGGTCGGAATGACCTCAACTACCACAATGGTGGAGTTACTAACTAAGCACTCCGCTACATCTCAAACCTGATGTAGTTATATGTGCAAGTGTGTGTGAACATGCCCTAGGTTTCTCTTGTGTCGGCCACACTTTGTGAAGTAGAGAGAAATAACTATGTGTAGAAAAATGTAGTAGAATGTGTGCATGGAATAGAATAGAATCCCTCTCCCTATGAAGTGTGATGTATATGTCTTAGCCTTGATGATGGAGATATGTGGATGCAAGTGATATCCAATGTAATAAATGGATGCAAATCTAGATGAAATGATAATATTAAGTGATGTTAGGTCCCTCATTATAATCTCATAACTTTATATTTATAGGGTTTTCTTGATCTAATTTTGTAATTGACCTCAAAAAGGCTGACTACAAGAAAGATAAAGATGTAAAATAGATAAAAAGAGCCCAAAAAGTGGCAGGGGAAAGTGCAAAAGGGACCAGTGGCACCTCTGGTTTGACTAGGCACCCACGGTGCCCAAGACTAGCTCGGGTGCTCCAATGAGGGTAAAATGATGGAAAATGACTGAAACATACTAGGCATGTATATGAAATGGGGTAGTAATGATGAAATAAAATAAAACAAGATGGCCAAAATATGAGGGTTAATTAGTAATTTCTTCACTCAAAACCCTTTATATAGTAGTATGAAACGAGGATAAATACATGTCTAAAGTGCATGATTTTGTGACTATACCCTCATAACTATGTCACTTCTATACCAATACCTTTAAGATGCATACAATTTGTAACTCCTTGCGATATCATCAATCGTATCACTCACAAACCACTTACATCTTCAATTCGACACCATCGATAAAATATACACTTACATCATATGATTCTACATATAAATATCCCCTGGTTGAAATCATCATGATCCCCGCCAAGAGTAAAATCTTGTAGCTAAAATCTAAAAACCTTTACATCCCTACTAAAAATCACTTACCCATTTGCATAATAAGGTGGAGATACCCCCATCAAAACCCCATTAATCTCAACCATCCAGCATATAAAAATCAATCTTAGGGCATCGACCTTCTAGTTTAGGACAATACCCTTCATCCAAATCCACCACCACTCCCAAATCTGCATCTAAATTGTCTATTTATTCCAAATATGAATCAAAATATCCACATATTCCCCTAAATATGAATCAAAAGATTCTAAAGAAAAATAGGAATATAAGATCCCCATCAAACTCCACAAAATTAAGGCCCCTCTCCTACCTTGGTCATCATCCCCCAAACTAAATTCACCCAAATTCCATACAAATTCATCTTTACAAACCCCCATAAGATCTTACACCGAGGTCCTTAAGCATCTCCTCAAAACATCCACAATCACCCTTCCCTTTATAAAATCCTTTGATCCACGTGGACCGAAGTATACATGGTTTGATTCCTAGACCATATGTTCCTACCATCGTATCCTCGAGACATGACATAGAGGAGTGTAGGGCCCTTAGAACCATTATCGACAAACTGATTAAATAATGTGATCTTCTTGTCAAAGAAGACTACCCATCCACATCTCGATCCCAATCCTCCCATCAATTCTGTAACCTCCAAATGCCATAAATCTACTTCCTCATCCATGTCTTTTGTAACCATCCCACTGCCTACTTCTACCTCTTCAAAGGATGGTCCTCCTCTTTATACGAGATACTATTCATTTCACCACTAGTTCTCTCCCTCATGGCCCCCAAGCATCTACTCACCCAAATCCAAAGTTTTCATCAATGCTCTCTTTGATGGGCTCACTCCATCTCCTTCCTCATCCAAGGCCAAGGTATCATTCCTAGCGACACCACAAATAAAAAAGCATTCCACCAATAAACAAAGCATTATAAAATAGTTGCATCAATATCCCATTAAGTTATCCCTTTATGATATCATCCAAAGCTTTCCCAATCATCAACATGATGTTATTGAAGCCTTACAACATATCCTTGTCTCATCCAATGAATCTTAACCTTTCACGACCCTTTTTGGATCCCTTATCACTTCCGCCACCATTTCCTTTCATGAGACTAAAATTATGGATATCTTACCTGAAGATCACAAACTTATTCTATTCATCAAGTGTTTGCATCAATGGCACATTCATCCACCAATCTATGATCAACAATGGTACCAACATATATATCATTGCATCTCATAACTTCGATTAACTTAAACTTCCCAAATCCATTATTTCTCAATCACTCACGGTTCTTCATGCCTTTAATGAATTTTTCACCCATACTTTGGGCACAATTATCCTCCCCATCTACGTCGGTGACAAAATCCTCCATGAATTCTTCTACATTATTGAAGGGGAGTTTTAATATAATGTCTTGCTTAGACACCCATGGATTCATGTCATGTGTTGCATCCCATACACCCTCCATTTCGTATCAAATACTAATATGAGGGTAAGATACATAGGCTACCCTATGACCTTCTTCCATTCAAATCATGTCATATGACCTATTTCCCAAATGACGTTCTCATCTCAAAACAAGAATCATCCTCCAAAGCATTCACTAGTTCTTCCATACCCGTATCTAAACTACCCAATGACAAATCTCTTGATAATGTGATGCAATGACTCTATGTAGGGAGTGCCGAATCCTTTCTCTTAATTATCTTCCTCCCTTAGTTGAATTGGTAGAACTAATAAGGCTCCTATGTATCAATTGAACATCAGGGATATCATTTATTTTAGTCCACCTCATCTAAAAAAATATCATTTATGGTGGAATTGATCGACTCTCTCTCACATCAAGAGTCAACCCAAAAAAACCATATAATAACAAATTCGAGTTCCTCTATAAAAACTCCTTCACCTATACATACCTCCACTACTGCATGTGGAAGGGATTTAGTCTTTGACATTATGAGAAAGGTATGTATGACCTTATCATTGACTAATTGCAAAATCCTCTTGAGAATTTTGACCTGGGATTCAAAGAATATCCCACCGATTCCCTCACACATCCATCTTCTACATCTCCCATGCATATTGATGCTCCGCTTGATCCTTCTCTATCCAATGAAGCCATGGATATAGATGAAAACATATCCATTTCTTATAGTTTCTTAATCCCCATCATCACTCTGGGACCGGTCACTTACCAGATTGGGGGTGAAACTAGGTCCTTTCCTCTCATATTCCTTGACATGGTAGAGGAGTATTTCCCTACCACCAACATTATCCAGTGTAGTGATGATGAATCCATTCTTTCTTATATGGGTGTAGAAGAAAATATCTTCATACAACCTTACCTCTTGACATAGCCACCCTTCTCAACAATTCTACCATAAAAACAATGTCAAGACTCCACAATGTCCTCACATCCTAAAAGTCATCCAATCCATAGATCCAAAATATCTCACAACCTTTACCTCTTTCCTATCTAATCATGGTCATGCCTTTGCATGGTCATATGCCAACATACCAAGTGTCAATCCTTCCATCATCATCCACAATATCATCACGTCCCCGATGCTAAACCTGGTTAATTAGAAGCTACCCCACATGAATCCTTGAATTTCCCTACTTATTAAAGAGGAGTTGCACCGCTTTCTCTCCACCAACTTCATCCAACCCATTGACTATCCATAATTTGTTTCAAATATCGTACCCATTTCCAAAGCCTTCAAAAATCTCCACATCTATACCAAATTTTGAGATTTAAATCTCGCTTGCCCTAAAGATGAATTCCCCTTCCCAACATCAACCAACTTGTCAACTTAATATCCAAACATGAAATCATTTCTCTTATAGATGGTTTCTTTGGTTATAAAAATATTATCATCACGACATATGACCAACATAAGACATATTTCATCACCCCTTAGGGATTTTTCGATATCATGTCATGGCCTTTGGTTTTAAAAACATGGGGATACCCATCAATGCCTGTTGGTTGGATTTTTTCCACTGAATATGCCCAATGGAAGTATGAAAAAATCAGCAATAGTTAGGGAAATTTACCTTTAGACAGGGTGAAATTTCCTCTTCTTTGTGAGAGGGGAAGTTCCCTCATATGATATGATTTTTGTATTTTTGGTGCTTTTAACCGGAAAGCACAAAAGGGCAGCAAAATTGAGAAATGGAAAATATAAAGAGAAAGGAAGAATGAATAGGAAAATAACACAACCCCGTAGGTGTTAGGAAAGATAGAAAATATGAGACACAAAGTTCTACAAATCTATCTTATCAAGGACACACTAGTCCTTCTTGGTCGTACAAGATTTCCTTACAAGGTTTGTTGAATGGGAAGAGGATAACTTCTCTATCTGGTAGAAAGGAATACAATGAGTGTGAAATATAGAAAGCACAAAGTCTTCTTCTCCCTCAAAATAGGTTGGTATGGCACAAAGTCCACGTGCTTTGATAATTGGCACAAAGTTTGATTTACCTAGGCATCCACCATACTATGAAGGAACAACAAGGTTAATGATTTAATCACAAGTAGATTAGCAGATTTTGTAATTGAAAATCATTAACACAACGGTATAAAAGTATTGTATTCATCTGTGTACACAAAGTTACAACAAAAAAATGTGTAGATAGAATAGCCTCTCTAAGAACATGGAATGAAAGAGTGAGAGAGATATAGAGCTCCCTATTACGATTACAATGCAGCCTTATATAGGCATATTTTTCCAAGAAGTAGTTATGAAACTACCTGACCAACTCTTAACCCCAATCTCAACCTCAAGTTGACTCAACTTGAGTTACATATCACATTACAATTTACAGATATATAATATTTAATTAATTTGGTAAACAAATTAATTAAATACATTTCAATTTGGTGATCACTTGGATGAGGATTAAATTTCTGCTTCATGTCGTCCCATCACCTGCAGTTGGAGAGAATGATGTCCATGCCTCTTAATTTCACTTTCAATTACCATTAAACTGCCATTCTGAACCGAGTTTTTTTCTATTAAATTCTCCAGAAAATATGTATTAATTCCTAATTTTCTTAGGTATTGTGTATAGATCTTGAAGCCATAGTTCCAAGGAGTATTTTTTTTCAAGATTTTGTTGATAATATCTCAAGATATGGCCATCTGAGAAGAGGAAACTATTTTGGGATTGTCTGGCTTACGAGTCTATGAATTAATACCTTTGGCTGGAAAAGACATTTTAAATATTTTTCTCTTCTCTTCTAATGTTTTACATCATTACAATTTCTTGGGGCATTTAAATCATGGTGGGCCCATTTGATTTCACCATTTTTATCTAAAAAGGAGAGGGTAGCATGCTTCAAGCTAAGCCTATTAATATCTAGCTTGACCAACTTGGATGAGATGGGCCTTTCCTTGCATTGCCACTTACTTCCACCTAACTGTCCTACTTGTAACTCCTCCCACATAGCCTTATTACTCCTTCTCGGGAAGATTCCACATTACATGCTCTATTTCCATGCCAACTCAGCATTCACCATTGGCTCGTTTCATATCACTACGACAACATAGAAAATTGATCCCTTCATACTACTTGACCAACTCGACCGAGTTGGTCTCCACCTCAATGACTAGGCTTCTACGTTGTGTGGTTAAATGCAAATAATGATTTATCCTCTTTATTCCACTCGACTTAGGGATTTCATATTATGTTTATGCATATGCATTAGGATTAGGCTGCATAATTTACCTATGGGCCACTTGGGCTCACAAACACCGACTTCTCCGCATTATGCTGAAATGCCCATGTCGGACCCGCATCATTTCTTCAAACCCACTTTGACCCCACCATGGGTTGTTTGTGTCATTAACCCTCAACATATCCACATCATCCCCCTTTTTGGTGATTTTGAGTCTTTGGGCACACTTTTCCCAAGTGCAACTCGGGTCATATTTTTCCGTTATCTCCGCATCTCATTACCTTTTTGGCCATTTCGTCTTTTTGCTTTACACCAATGTCCCATCGGCTATTTGGGACATAATTTTTTGCCTCGACCGCAAAGGTGCCTCCCGAACTTAGTTTTATTTTCTAAGTCTTGTGTCATCGAGCTCACTATGTTTTTTCCTTGTTTGACTTGGGCTCAAGTTCTCCTTGCCTTTCCACCATCACTTTTGATATCATCAAGATTTGAGTTAATTTGATAGGCTTAGTTATCTGGAGTAGCTTTCCATGAAATTTTCTGTCAAATTTGTGAAACTTGGTGAATTCATGGGGCCAATTCAACTTCTTATATATTTTCTACAATCTACAAGCTAAGGTGTAAATAGCACCTATTTTAACTTTATTACATTCTCTCGTAGATTTTGGAGGTGATACTATTATCTGAAATGTGCCCCCGCTCATTTTGTGGCTAACTCCCTTTCATCTTTCCTTCTCTTGTGCCTTAGACATAATATTTCACTTTTCAAGCACTCAAAATCTTCTAGAAATGACACCATTAGATAGAGCTCTTTCTTAGATTTCCAGAAAGGTAAAATTTTCCTCCTAACTCCATGTATTTTTGAAGTTATGGCTCGACGAAGTTTTTATGGGAAATGTTCCCTTGAAAGGCCCACAGCCAATGAGATGCTACCACGTGTCTCAAAAAGGCATGTCAAGGGGTGAAATTTGGAAAATTTGGCTAAGTGTTGGCACATGGAAATTTTAGAGGGATGGCCCCGCGGCCAATAAAAACATGCCACGTGTCCTAAGGAGCCTAAGGCGGAGGGCGGAGGAGAAGTTGGATTTTTGGAAAAGTGTTTCACCAAAATTTCAATGGAGGATTTTTGGCTCGTTTCCCCGATGACCAATCACATCAGGCCATGTGTCGCCGGAAGCTGGAGCTGCGGAGTGAGGGAGGAAATTGGGAATTTTTCCCATGTGTTTGCACAAAGGTTAAAATGCTTGTGGGGAGCCCGCGACCAATTATATGTCGCCACGTGTCCTAGAGTGGTGGAGTGAGGGGAGAATTTGGGAAATTTTCCCAAGGAGAAAATAAAGGAAAATTCAGAAGGGAAAGCCCGCCCCTTATTGCGAGCCAATAGAATCTCACCACGTGTCAGCTAACGGCAAAAACCAAGGTCAAGCCCGCGAGGAAATTTTGGAAGGTCTAACCCACATCCCTGTTAGTGCAAAATCACAAAGCACCCCCGGACGCACATCGCTTCTAGGTTGATGTTCGTGCATCCAAAGTGTGATTGCACAACATGGAAACCTCTCTCCAAGCGTGGGACTTGTGAAACCGAGAGAGGAATCTCCAGATAAGGCTAGTTCCCTGCTCCTAAACTACCCGCCACAAGCTATTCTAGTGTAGGCAAGCTAATCTAATCCTAATCTAACCATGCCAAGGAGAGAGAGAGAGAGAGAGAAGGGAAAAACAACAAAAGCCTACACTAAAACGGTGATACACTGTAGAGAAGGAGGATGTTGAACATCTATCAAAACCGCCATGGGACAAAGAGAGGTGAGCAATGAAGGAAGGATGGAGAGATGCATCACAGCCCAAGGATAGATTTCACACGTAAAATGTCCCAAAACTCCATGAACACACTCCAAACCTGCAATGAACATTTAGACATGCACAGATACCGCAAATGAAGAGAGGCAAGGATAGAACAAGCAAAAATGAGAGAGGATGGACAGATGCGTCACGTAACACGTTTTGTTGCTCCTAAGTTTGCACAGTAACATCATTCCATTAGTAAAAGGAAAAAAACACCATTACAGAGCAGGGAGGAGGCTCGAACTCCATTTTCAACCCTAGAGAAGAAAAGAAGGGAGGGCCGAGCCGAAAGAATGAACAACCTCTTTTCAAAATGAGCCAAATCTGGCTTTTTACATTGCATGGGTCGAACCCAGGAGACAGAAAACGTACAAAGGCATGGGAGCCCATTCTTCTTGACTGCAGGTGCATTAAAACGGCATGGGGACCTTACAAACCCATACCCTATCACTTTGACCGGATTACAAGAGAATGCGACCCATTCTGCATTAAATCTGGTCGCTGGAATGTCATTTCTGGTCATGAACACGTGTCAGAGCCGTATCTCAATTTTCTCCCTCCAGACTGCTCCAAAACGCAAGATTGACCCCGGAATCGTGTAGAGAATTTCATAAGCTTTCCGTTGATATAAAGAACGTGCAAATCCGAGCTCTGGATCAAAAGTTATGGAGGTCTGAAGTTTTAGGGCACAAAACAGGTGAAAACATGTTTTGAAATCTTTCCCGCGCTCTGCCACTTGGATGACACGTGGCACGCTCTGACAGACGAGAAATTCTCTCTCCTTCATCTTTTCGGCGGGCTGTCCTTTGAAATTTTGACTTTTGATGATTTTGGGACTTTTTCCACCCTTTTCCCGCGCTCCCGCCATTTGGATGACACGTGGCATGATCTTGTTGGAGGACAGGGCGTGGGGCTTCCTTTACTTTTAGCCTTTTTGGGGAACTCGGCCAAATTCTCTAACTTCCCCCGAGCTCCGCACTTTACTACTCTATTGGACACGTGTCCAATTCCTATTGGCTCGGGCCAGCGCTTCAAACCTTGCCCCTTTGACTTTTGACTTTTTCTCCTGTGAGGACACGTGGCGCTTCGATTGGTCCTCGCCTCCTTCGCATACTTCGCCTCCATTTGTCCCGGATGTCCCATTTGATTTTGGGCCCTTTGTGCTCATTTCGGCCGGTTCGGGCATTTCGTGTCCATTTGTCCCAGATGTCCCATTTGATTTTGGACCCTCTGGACTCATTTCGGCCGATTCGGCCGGTTCGCGCCTTTTGGCCAAATTGTCCCATTTGATTTTGGACTGCCGGCCCTTTTCGCCCTGGTTCGGCCGGTTCGCGCCTTTTGGCCCGATTGTCCCATTTGTGTCCCTCTCAAAGCATTAGCCAATTTTTTCTGGCCGAACCGGCATTTCACGCCCGCCGCGTACTTTTGTCCCAGATGTCCCTGCTTGCTTTGGGTTGTTTGTGCTTACTTACTGCCGAGCCGGCCGGGTTCGGCCTTTTTGTCCTAAATGTCCCGATCGCCCCTAGGTCTAGGACTTAGTCATTTTTATGATTTTTTCCTGGATCAACCTACTTGCCTTCTCGTAACCTTTTTTCGCATTTTCTCAGAGCTTGCTCTTTTCCTCTCAGACAGGGAACTTAGAAAATATTTGAGGGGACTCTAGCAACATGATTTTTGGCCCCGAATCAATCAATTTTCCTGGGACTTGAATATTCTGATGCATGTTATCAAAATTACCTAGGGGGGTGAAATTTTGACAACAGTTTGGCGACTCAGCGGGGTCATCTGCCTGCTAGATGAATGATCAGTAGCCTGAAGCATCCATTGGGCATGGAGTCATGAGTTGCAACCTGCAACTGATCTGAACTTTGAAAACCTCCCTCTGAGCCACTTGGAAACCCATTGAACCTGGAGTGTCTTCACCAAGATGCCACTGAAATGAACTGTGCAAGAGCAGAACCAGCAACACCAAAACTATGTACAAAACTGAAAATCATACATGCCCCAAATGGAACATGCAGAGTGTGCACAAGCACTTCTTCTACTAAAAGCAAACCTAGCTACTCTACTCTAACTGGAAGCAAAGGCAAGCTAAACAAACCCTACAACTGGTTGTGAGAAATAGCTTCCTTTCTTCAAAATTGGCAGCCATGCAATTGATTTGGCACTGATCATGGCTGTTTGGATGGATGGAAAATCAACAAGAAGTTGGTCTTCTATCCAAATCATCAAGGTATCAACTGAAAAATCCAATACCTCTTTTAGTTGCTCTGCATTTGGATTGGAGAGGTATGGCAGCTGATCCTTGGTACTTTGTAGCTCATCCTCATGCTCAGAAGCAAGCATGACTGGTTGTGGCTTCTCCTTTGGCTCCAATGAAGCCAAATACCTGATTGGGCAAGGTCTGATCCGTTTGATATGCCCATTGCTGTGATTTTCAACTCCAAGAATGGAGTCTTCTTGTAGACCCTCTTGAATGGATGATGTGGAAGAAATGGTGAAATTCTTCTGTCCTTTCTCTTCCTCCAATGAAGAACATGGAAGATTTAAATCTTCCAATTTTGGTTCCAAAGGGCTGCTATAAGATGCAGGCTGCTGCAAATGAATGCTCTCCTTCATGACAGCAGACTCTTGTGTTTGGAATGTGGATGATGAAAGAGAGAATGGTGAAAACTCAACCGGCTCTTCTTCATCAAAACAGTCCTCCAAAACTGACAGGTAAACTGCCTCATTGTTGTCCCGTTGTTCTTTTTCAACTTCCTCCATGGTGTCCTCTTGATCTGCAACTTGACCACCATGGTTTCCTTCACTCTCCAATATTGAGTTTGAGAGATCAAACTCCTTTTCAGTACTAGAACTTGAGAGAGGTGAAGTAGAAAGAAGAACTGAAGGTTCTCCTGTAGCCTGCTTTGTGCTCAAAGCCCTGGATCTACACTTTTCTCCTCCACAGCCTAGATTGTGCTCCTCTTCTTTTAGATTTGGAGCATCTTCTCCTTCCTCCAATGTTTGAAGAGAATCTTGCTCTTGATTGAACTCCTCCTCCAGCATGAAGTTTGTCAAGTCAAACTCTTCAATTTGTTGCTCTAGAGGACAAGTTGGGACTGCAAGATCTTCTTCTCCAACAAAATCAGTCCTCACCACCATTTGTTCAACCTCAGCCTCTTCTGTAGGCTTAACCATCAAGGGGATCTTTGTCAATCCAAATCTAAGAGCCCAACTCTTCAGACTGTCTGTCACTTCTTTTCTTTTTGGCTCTTCCTCTTGTTGTCCTTGATGACTGATTTTTTCAATTTCTTCTTTCCCACATGGAATTGGGAATGCAAGAGGAGGGATAGGTTGAAACTCAACTGATTTGACTGAAACCTCTTGTTTCTTTGGAGGAGGGGGTATTTCTGTTAGCTCTTATGGAGGGGATGACTGTTTGGAAGGGAAAAGAAAAGAAGAATCGAGATGGGGTGGAAGACTAGGGGATGGAGGGATGGATTCAACACATGGGACAGCAGATGAGGAGTTTAAATGAGATGATGCTGCTTGAGTAATGGAAAGAGAAAAACCAGATGATGGTGTAGAACTTACCCATTGACAAGGTTGTTCAACAACAAGTCTGTAGGCCTCTATTTCTGCTGTCCATTGTGCAAGCAAAGGCAGCATTGCAATCATGAAGTCAAGCTTCTCCTGAGGGCTGTAATGCCTTGGAAAAGGTCCCACCCATGGACAGGGTGCTCCATAACCGATTCCAAAAGCTTTCATTTGTGCTTGAGCCCTGGACTGCACCATCCCCACCTCCATCTTTTGGATTTTCTCCAACAGACCAGCATCTTGGATCTGATGGTCTTCATTGTATGCACACTCTTGCTCTTGGAAAGCTCCATTGCCAAACTGACTTTGGCACTGCTGTTCATATGAGTATGCATGCTGATCTGGAGGATTTGTAAAACGTGTTGGAGGTGGAATATACTGCTGTTGTTGATGTGAAATCCATGATGGAAATGAAGTCATGATTGCACAACTTCATGGAATGGAAAAGAATGAAAGGGATGGAAAGAAAGATGGATGAAAATGTATGGAAACGGGTCTGCAAGCTCAGAGAAATGGGTTGCTGATCAGATGGAGTCGCCAGATGTGTTTGCAAGTGCCTCCAAAGGCTGAAATCTTCACAGGAACACACCAACCTGCAAAAGATGAAGTGAAAGACCTCTAAGGTCCCACCAGGCGTGCCAAAACTGTTAGTGCAAAATCACAGCACCCCTGGATGCACATCAGGCTTCTAGGTTGATGTTCAGGCATCCAGTGTGATTGCACAACATGGAAACCTCTCTCTAAGTGTGGGACTTGTGAAATCGAGAGAGGAATCTCCAGAGAAGGCTGGTTCCTGCTCCTAAACTACCTGCCACAAGCTATTCCAGTGCAGGCAAGCTAATCTAATCCTAATCTAACCATGCCAAGGAGAGAGAGAGAGAGAGAGAGAAGGGAAAAACAGCAAAAGCCTACACTAAAATGGTGATACACCAGAGAAGGAGGATGTTGAACATCTATCAAAACTGCCATGGGACAAAGAGAGGTGAGCAATGGGAAGGATGGACAGATGCATCACAGGCCCAAGGATAGATTTCACACAGAAAATGTCCCAAAACTCCATGAACACAGCTCCAAACCTGCAATGAACATTTAGACATGCACAGATACCTGCAAATGAAGAGAGGCAAGGAGAGAACAAGCAAAAACGAGAGAGGATGGACAGATGCATCACAGAACATGTTTTGTTGCTCCAGAAGTTTGCATAGAACATCATTCCATTAGTAAAAGGAAAAAAATGCCATTACAGAGCAGGGAGGAGGCTCGAACTCCATTTTCAACCCTAGAGAAGAAAAGAAGGGAGGGCCGAGCCGAAAGAATGAACAACCTCTTTTCAAAATGAGCCAAATCTGGCTTTTTACATTACATGGGTCGAACCCAGGAGACAGAAAACATACAAAGGCATGGGAGCCCATTCTTCTTGACTGCAGGTGCATTAAAACGGCATGGGGGACCTTACAAACCCATACCCTGTCACTTTGACTAGATTACAGGAGAATGCGACCCATTCTACATTAAATCTGGTCGCTGGAATGTCACTTCTGGTCATGAACATGTGTCAGAGCCATATCTCGATTTTCTCCCTCCAGACTGCTCCAAAACGCAAGATTGACCCCGGAATCGTGTAGAGAATTTCATAAGATTTTCGTTGATATAAGGAACGTGTAAATCCGAGCTCTGGATCAAAAGTTATGGAGGTTTGAAGTTTTAGGGCACAAACAGCAAAAACATGTTTTGAAATCTTTCCCGCGCTCTGCCACTTGGATGACACACGTGGCACGCCCGACAGGATGAGCAATTCTCTCTCCTTCATCTTTTTTCAGGCGGGCTGTCCTTTGAAATTTTGACTTTTGATGATTTTGGGACTTTTTCCACCCTTTTCCCGCGCTCTCGCCATTTGGATGACACGTGGCATGATCTTGTTGGAGGACGGGCGTGGGGCTTCCTTTACTTTTAGCCTTTTGGGGAACTCGGCCAAATTCTCTAACTTCCCCGAGCTCCGCACTTTACTACTCTATTGGACACGTGTCCAATTCCTATTGGCTCGGGTCAGCGCTTCAAACCTTGCCCCTTTGACTTTTGACTTTTTCTCCGTGAGGACACGTGGCGCTTCGATTGGTCCTCGCCTCCTTCGCATACTTCGCCTCCATTTGTCCGGATGTCCCATTTGATTTTGGGCCCTTTGTGCTCATTTCGGCCGGTTCGGGCATTTCGTGTCCATTTGTCCCAGATGTCCCATTTGATTTTGGACCCTCTGGACTCATTTCGCCGATTCGGCCAAGTTCGCGCTTTTTGGCCAAATTGTCCCATTTGATTTTGACCTATCGGCCCTTTTCGCCCGGGTTCGGCCGGTTCGCGCCTTTTGGCCCGATTGTCCCATTTGTGTCCCTCTCAGATTAGCCAATTTTTTTCTGGCCGAACCGGCATTTCACGCCCGCGCGCGTACTTTTGTCCCAGTGATGTCCCCGTTGCTTTGCGGGTCTGTTTGTGCTTACTTCGGCCGAGCCGGCCGGTTCGGGCCTTTTGTCCTAAATGTCCCGACCGCCCCTAGGTCTAGGACTTAGTCATTTTTATGATTTTTTCCTGGATCAACCTACTTGCCTTCTCGTAACCTTTTTTCGCATTTTCTCGAGCTTGCTCTTTTCCTCTCGACAGTGGAACTTAGAAAATATTTAAGGGGACTCTAAAGAACATGATTTTTGGCCCCGAATCAATCAATTTTCCTAGGACTTGAATATTCTGATGCATGTTATCAAAATCACCCATGGGGGTGAAATTTTGACAACACATCCAATGGGATTTTAACATGTGTCTAGGTGAAAAATATCAAAATGACCCGCAGAGAATTTATGAGAGAAAGGCCCGCGCTAATCAGAGCGTGCCACGTGTCCCAAACTCACCGGCCCGGCGGGGAATTTTGGGAAATTTTTCCCAAGGAGAAAATAAAGGAAAATGGAGCAGGATGGGCCCACGACCAATAAAATCATGCCACGTGGCACCTCAAAAGGTGGAATGCAGGAAATTTTGGAAAATTTTCCCAAATGCAAAAAAGGGTAAAAATTCAAAAAAATTTCTCGCCGACCCAATTTGGTCGTGTTTTGCCCTAAAATTTCAAATGGCCATAACTTTCGATCCAGAGTTTGGTTTTTCACGTTCTTTATATCAATGGAAATCTGGTGAAATTATCTATAAGATTCTGGGGTCAATTTTTCATTTTGATGGAATTTGGAAAGAGAAAATCAAAAACATCTCTCAGCACGTGGTGATGAGCAGAAATGACATTTCAACCACCGCTTTTAATGAAGAATGGATCGCATTCTCTCCCGTAATGGTTAAAAATGTCGTGGAATGGGTCTGTAAGGATGACCATGCTATTTTCAATGCATTTTGTTCAATCATTGAACCTCTCCCATGTTTTCCGTGTTTTCTCTCTCCGGGCTTGTCCCTTGACCGTAAAAGCGATTTGGCTCATTTTTAAAGGGTGGAACATTTTTTGTGTATTGCAGGTCCCCTTTCTCACCTTGAAAGTGATTTTGGTGGAATACCAGACCTTGTCTAAGAACTATAACTCATTTTTGCCTTCTAGGTGTTGTAATGCAAGTGAATTTGATGTTAAAATAACAATACAAGCCTTGTGATTAATCTTCTATCCTCTACTAGTGTTGTTTGACTTATTTCTGATCTTTCATTACATGTCATTAGTTTGTGCATGATTTTTATTGTGCTTCCATGATTTGTGTCAATCTGCAGAAATAAGAAATGCTGACCACTCCTTTGGTGCATCACCTATTAGCTTTAGTTTTAGTTTATCTCGTATTCTCCATCTCTGTCTCCTTTGGAATTTAGGGTAGGATTAGGAATATAAACCTCTGCAACTTGTAAGTGATAAATCTGACCAGAGGAGTTGAGGAACCAACCTCTAATATGGAGATTCCTCTTCCATTTTACAAGTCCCACACTTGGGGAGAGGATTCAATGTTGTGCAATCACACTGGATGCATGGGATGATCAAACTAGAAATCTGATCAACATCCAGGGGTGCTGCTGATTTGCAACAACAGTTTTGGCATGCAAAGTGGGATGGTAGAATTCTTCATCTTCATTGAAACAAAATTGATGTGTATTTGTTGCAAGTTTCTTGCTTTAAAAGAGCTATAAATTGCACATCTGGTGACTCCAAGGAAGAAGAATCAACTGGTTTTAGCAGTGCAGACCTGAAAAATCATGAGAAGAATCACTACAAGGTCAAGAGCTGGAGAAGAAGAGGTGATGTTTGAATATCTGTAATTATCTCCAAGAAGAAGGCAAAGTGGGAGGAGAATCCAAAGGTCTCCATCTCCACCAAACAGAACTCTCTCAACTCCTCCACTTGGTAGGCCTTTCATTCAATCAACAAGGGTTCTAAGGCCAATCAGAATGGCACAAAACAACCCCTATGTCAATTTCACTGGCAAGCAGCCCACTTGCTCTCAATGCACAAAATCCAATCCCAGTTGCAGCATTGAAGAACATTCCATACTTCACTGGAGAAAATCAAACCACTCCTGGTGATCATGTCAAGGATATTGCTAACATTTGTGCAATCCATGAGATCAATGAGATGCAAGTTACTGTCAAATTGCTGGCATCTTCATTCAAAGGGAAAGCTTTGCAATGGTTCAGGAGCCTTACCTCAGGTTCTATTCAAAATTAGAATCAGCTATGTATAGCCCTCCATGAGCAGTTTGGGGAAAAGGGAGACAACTTGTCCCTTTTGGAGCAGCTAAAAACTATCAAATGAGCTCCTAATGAGCAGTGACCGATTTTAATTTCATATTTCAAAGGACTTGGGAGAGAATTCCGGTGGCGGTCAAAGCCAACAACATGAAGGTTCTTTTCTTTATTACCTTAAAGCTTTAAATTCTGATATTTCTATGTTAATTCAGTCCATGGGAGGCACAACTATCCCCATTGCTTATAGCATTGCCATTAGAGATGAAAATTATTTGATTCAAGTGGAAATCTAGCTCCTAGGCCTCCAATGCCATTATTTCCAAGTTTAGAGAACCAAAGGACTAGCCAAGTGCCTAATTTATCTTCTATTCCCACTCTTAGAAATCAGAATTCAAGTGAAGCTTCCACTTCATCTTTTAGTACCTCAAATGAACTTCAAGAAGTCATGAGGTAATTGTAAAATCTAGGTAATGAGCTGGTTACACTCAAAAGGCAGCAAGCTCAAGGTTTTAGACCTTCTTTCTAGCCCCAAGATCAGCCTAACAGGCAGCCATATCAACCCCAAAGACCACCCAATCCAGCTACAAATCTAAATCAAGCAAGGCCTCCTTCCAACAGACCATTTCAGCCCTATAATCCCAATGCTACATCTGCATCTAAAGCATTAGTGCTAGTACAAAACAATATGGCTCAAGAGTATGATTGGTGTTTCCCATGCAATGAACCTCATAACCAGTCCATGTGCTTCAATGGTGCCTTGAATCAAGCATTAATGGTGACAACAACTGGTGTGGAGGGTGAAGGTAGTCAAAGAAATGACCAGCAACAAGAAACATTCCAGCAGCAATCAGCTCCAAATGATACCACACTTGTAAACTGGTAGGCAGAAGATTTTTGTGGCATGAATCAAATGGTTTCCCAAAGTGTTGCAGCCAACACAAGGTCAAAGAGGATAAATTTGGGTGAAGAAAAGCCATTGGCCCCAAGTAATTCATGACCTTCTGTCACTCCAAAACTATTGACAAGCAAAATGCAATCCCAAGCACACAAGGACTGCCTAAAACAGTTCCTAGGCCAACTCAAATGCCAGTTGTTGCTGCCCATGTACAAGGGATGAATGTGTAGGCCAAGGGATAGAAAAAGGATACTTCATCCCCATTCAATATCATTGATCAGATGAAGAAGACAAATGTAAACATATCAATGTGGGAATCACTATCTATCCCAGGCCAAAGAGATTTTCTACAAGATGCTATGAAAGACTAGTCAACTTCAAATCAGCAAGTCCAAATGCAAGAGAAGGTGCTCACAAATGCTGCCCATCCTGAGGGGAATCATGGAGGACAGAAAGGTAAGATGTTGAAGCCCCTCCATTCTATGTTTCATTGATCATTGGGAACCAATTAGTACACAATTGCATGATTGATTCCGGGGCAAGTAGTTCAGTAATGCCCAAGCAAATAGTTGATCAGTTGGGAATTTAGTATGAAACCATATCCAAAGGGGTGGTACAATTGGATGGGACAGCAGTAACAATAGTTGGAGTGATTAAAAACTTGAGTCTTACTTTGCATACATGTCCCAACATGGTTGTTTTGCAAGATGTATCAATAATAGATCTTCCACCACTCTTTGCCCTATGTTTGTCAAGGATTTCACAGCCTAAGATTGGAGGTTACTTGTCTGCTGATTGGTCACACATGTTGTTTAGAACAAGATATGGAACTAAAGCCACAATCAGGTCTGAACCTATTGCAAACTTTCACATTGAGCCTTACACCCCAAGTAAGATAAATGCCAATTGTTCATCATTTGACCAAGAAGATCACCCAAGCACTGATGAAGCTGACACCAAGGTCGGAAGTATCCCAGATCTAACTCTTGATGAATGGGCAAACAAGGTGCATGCTTTTGATCCTTATCAAGAAATAGAAGAATTTGAGTTAGGAGTCTATTACATGCATGAAAAAATCAGCCTATCCCAAGCATCATTAAGCCGAGACCATAAGGATGAAAATGAGGTATGGCAGTTGTTTTTTGATGGATAAAGGAGTAGACAAGGTGTGGGAGGGGATCCATGCTGATTTCACCTCAAGGAATTAATTATTATTCAACTTTTAGATTTCAGTTTGCATGCTCTAATAACACTTGCTGAATATGAAGCCTTGATACAAGGATTGCATTGGTCAACCGAAGGGGAATAAAGAACTTGCAAGTCTTTGGGGATAGTGAGTTGATTGTCAACCAAGTCGAGGGGTAGCATGCTGTCAAGAATGATCTACTCAAGTGCTACAAGAACAGGGTGTGGGACCTCATTGAATATTTTAAGGGTTTTGGCATCAAATCCATTCCTAGGAAAGAGAACCAAGCTGCTGACAAGCTTGCAGTAGTTGGGGCAGCCTTTGACATTGTGGAGAGCATTCAAAAGGACAAGGTATAGCCAAACATCCATGTGATTGTAAGGCCTTCAGTGCCGGACAACAATGTAAGTTGGCAAGTGTTTGAAAATGATCAGCAAATCATCCATTTCTTGCAAGAAGAGGCTGAGTTCTCAGCTAAAAATCAGGAAAAGTTGGAACAACAGTATGGTGACCAAGTGGTACAGCTGAGAACCAACAAACTACCAAAGGGGCTTATTACTTTGGAGTCCATTTTCAATCCTAATGATCAGTTTAGGAAGGAGAAAGCAAACATCCAAGTGAAGGGAGAAGATTCAGTGTCCATCTCGGTGGAAGAAGGAAAATCACTCCAAGTTGGCAAGATGACAACTGAGCAAGAAAGGTATGAGTTTATACAACTTTGTCAAGAATTCCCTGATGTGTTTGCTTGGAGCTATGAAGATTTGAAAGGTTTCAATCCCGAGTTAGCTCAACACACCATTGAATTGGATCCAAATACTAAGCCCATCAGGAAAAAACAAAGACCAGTCAATCCACACATGGAGCCCCTCATGAGAAAAGAATTGAATAAGTTGATAGAATCAAGAATCATATTCCCTATCAAGCATTCTAGTTGGGTTGCCAACTTGGTTCCAGTTAGAAAGAAGAGTGGGGAAATCAGATTGTGTGTTGACTTCAGAGATTTGAATAGAGCATCTCTCAAGGATCATTACCCACTACCTTCCATGGAGTAGATTTTGCAAGTTGTTGCTGGCTCCGAAAGGTTTTCACTACTTGATGGCTATTCAGGGTACAATCAGATTATGGTGAAGGAAGAGGATTACTTCAAGACAGCCTTTACAACCAAATGGGGAACTTATGCATATAGGAAAATTCCATTTGGGCTGTCCAACACCGGAGCTACCTTCCAAAGAGCAATGGACATGGCGTTCAAAGGTTTGATTAACAACATAGTGCTGATATATCTTGATGATATCACTGTTTTTTCAAAAAATATAGGAGAACACCTCTCTCATTTGAGACAAGTGTTCCAAAGGTGCAGAAGATTTGGAGTCTCCTTGAATCCTAAAAAATGTATTTTCTTAGCTCATGAAGGAAAGCTCCTTGGTCACATTGTCTCCAAAGAAGGATTAGCAATTGATCCAGAAAGATTTGAAGCCATAAGAGCACTACCATTTCCAAGCCATAAGAAGGTCCTCCGAGTTTCTTGGGGAGAATAAATTTTGTCTAAAGGTTTGTCCCAGATTTTGCAGCCCTTGTCAAGCCCATCACCAAGATGTTAAAGAAAAGCATAGCTTTCAAATGGACAAAATAAGGCAAGGAGAGTTTTGAAGCAATCAAAGAAGCCATCTCTCGGCGCCAACTCTCATCAACTGCATTTCTCCAAGGATTTCACCCTCTATGCATTTGGGGGTGATGACACTATTTCTGCAATTTTGGTACAAGCAGAACAAGGACAATGATGAGCAGCCAATTGCTTTCTTCAGCCAAAGCCTAGAGGACTATGAGGTGAGATATTATTTCATTGAGAAGCATGTTCTTGCAGTAATTAGGAGCTTGAAGAAATTCAAGCATCTAGTTTCAAACAATAAGGTTCAATTGTTGGTTTCTCATGTGGGAGTTAAAGACTTCCTCCTCAATAAAGACTTGAATGAAAAGAGAGCAGGTTGGATTACCCATGTCATGGAATATGACATAGAGATCAAGGTCACCAAGTTGGTCAGAGGAAAAGGATTGTGTGAGCAGCTGATTTTGAGAAAACAAAAGGAAGCATGCAATGAGAAAGAGACTATTTTGGCGTTGCAAGACAACCATGAGCAAGGAAGCACTCAAGAGGAAAATAATGGTGTCCCCAATCCTTGCTGGACCCAAAGTATAATGCACTTCCTAAGCATAGGCATATGCCCTCCAGAGATGAACAAGACCCAAAGAAGACACTTCAGATTGCAGGCTTTTCCATATGCCCTTGTTGATGGTGTTTTGTTCAAAAGAGATGTGAATGGAGTACTGTTGAGATGCATTGGTACAAATCAGATTCATAGGGTGTTGGAAGATTTCCATGGTGGACCAACTAGTGGTCATTTTGTACCAAGAGTGATAGCTCTAAAGATCATGAGGGATGGTTATTATTGGCCCAAAATTTTCAATGATTGCTACGCATGGATCAAGAGGTGCAAAAATTGTGCATTTTTCACAGGTAAAGAGAGACTAGCTGCCCTTCCATTGCATCCAATTTCAGTTGACCAGCCATTCATGCAATGGGGTTTAGAATTCATTGGAATCATTAATCCCAATTCAAGCCAAGGGCACAAGTGGATTTTAACAGCCACAGATTACTTCACTAAGTGGACTGAAGCAGTAGCACTCAAGGAAGCAAATGAAGCTAGTATCCTAGACTTCTATGAGGGAATAGTAACTAGGTTTGGCATACTAGCTACAATAATATCAAATAATGCATTAGCATTCATTGGATCCAAGGTGACTGAATGGGCTGTCAAGAATGGGATCTACCTAAGTACTTCATCAAACTATTACCCTTAGGGTAATGGCCAAGCCGAGTCTACAAACAAGAACTTGTTGAAGATCATTAGGAGGACTCTTGATGAGAATCAGAGGTCTTGGCATACCAAATTGAAATCAGCCTTATGGGCTGATAGGATAACTCCCAAGAGATCTACAGGTAATTCTCCATTCAAGCTTGTTTATGGGAGAGAGGCAATTTTACCCATGTCTCTTGAGTTGCCAACATTGGAACTCATGAAACAGTTGGATTTGTTGGAGTTTGTGGCCATGGAGGTTAGATATGCAGAATTGATGGAGCTCCAAGAAATCGGGAATTAGGCATCACAAACAATGGAGAAGGATCAAGTATTTGATAAAGAATACCTTTGATACAAAGGCCAAGAATAGATCCTTCAAAGTTGGAGATCTAGTGCTAAAATGGGATGCAGATAGAGAGAAAAACGGAAAGCATTCAAAATTTGATGCCATTTGGAGTGGCCCATACATGGTCACAAAGTGTAAGGACAACATTACCTTCCAATTGTCTTCATTGGATGGCAAAGAACTGCAGATTCCAGTCAATGGGATCCATCTAAAGCATTGTTACTAAAGGGAAATTCTCCACCTTGTATATATTAGCTTAGGTGTTATTCCTCCAAGTGCTTGTGCACATTGTTCTATTGTAGGTTAGTTTGTTTTCCCTAAGTGCTTTGGCACAAGCTTACTGTCCTTGGGAATGTGTTTGCAGGCCTTGCTCCATCAGGTGATATTCCATGTTCCTCCTTGCAACGTTCTAGTCAGTTAGGGTATCAGATAGAAAATCAGGTGACTCCATGCCCAATGGATTGCTTCAGGCAACTGGTAACTTCATCCAAGAGCGAGATGACCCTCTCGAGTCACCAAAATTGTTATCCAAAATGTGCCCCCTACTCATTTTTTGGCCAACTCCCTTTCATATTTCCTTCTCTTGTGCCTCAGACATAATATTTCTCTTTTTAGGAACTCAAAATCTTCTAGAAATGACACCATTAGATAGAGCTCTTTCTCAACTTTCTAGAAAGGTAAATTTTTCCTCCTAACTCCATGTATTTTTGAAGTTATGGCTCGGTGGATTTTTTATGGGAAAATTTCCTCTAAAAGGCCCGCAACCAATGAGATGCTACCACGTGTCTTGGAAAGGCGTGTCAAGGGTGAAATTTGGAAAATTTGGCTAAGTGTTGGCATATGGAAATTTTGGAGGGATGGCCCTGCGGCCAATAAAAACATGCCACATGTCCTAAGGAGCCGGAAAGGTAAAGGGCGAGAGGAGAAGTTGGATTTTTGGCAAAGTGTTTCACCAAAATTTCAATGGAGGATTTTTGGCTTGTTTACCTAACGACCAATCACATCAGGCCACGTGTCGCTAGAAGGTTTGGAGCTGCGGAGTGAGGGGGAAATTGGGAATTTTTCCCATGTGTTTGCATGCAAAGCTTAAAATGCTTCTTTGGGAGCCCACGATCAATTATATGTCGCCATGTGTCCTAGAGCTGTGGAGTGAGGGGAGAATTTGGGAAATTTTCCCAAGGAGAAAATAAAGGAAAATTCAGAAGGGAAAGCCCGCCCCCTTATTGCGAGCCAATAGAATCTCGCCACGTGTCAGCTAACGGCAAAAACCAAGGTCAAGCCCGTGAGGAAATTTTGGAAGGTCTAACCCACATCCAATGGGGTTTTGACATGTGTCTAGGTGAAAAATATCAAAGCGACTGCAGAAAATTTAGAGAGAAAGGCCCACGCCCAATCAGCGCGTGCCACGTGTCCCAAACTCACCACCAAGGGAATTTTGGGAAATTTTTCCCAAGGAGAAAATAAAGAAAAATGGAGTAGGATGGGCCCGCGACCAATAAAAGTGTGCCATGTGGCACCTAGAAAGGTGGAATGTGGGGAAATTTTGGAAAATTTTCCCAAATGCAAAAAAGGGTAAAAATTCAAAAAAATTTCCGCCGACCCGATTTGGCCCTGTTTTGCCCTAAAATTTCAAATAGCCATAACTTTCGATCCAGAGCTCAGTTTTTTGCGTTATTTATATTAATGGAAAGATGGTGAAATTCTATACAAGATTTCAGGCTCAATTTTTCATTTTGATGGATTTTGGAGAGATAAAATAAAAATATGTCTCTGGCATGTGGTGATGAGCAGAAATGACATTTCAACCACCGTTTTTGATGAAGAATGGCTCGCATTCTCTCCCAAAGCATGGTTAAAAATGTTAGGGAATGTGTCTATAAGGATGCCCATGTTGTTTTGAATGCATTTTGTTCAATGATTGAGCCTATCCCATGTTTTCCCATGTTTCTCTCTCCGGGCTTGTCCTCTTGACCCCGTAAAAGCCATATTTGGCTCATTTTCAAAGGGTGGAACATTTTTTGTGTATTGCAGGTCCCCTTTCTCAACTTGAAAGTGATTTTGGTGGAGTAGCAGACCTTTTCTAAGAACTACAACTAATTTTTTACTTCCAGGTGTTGTAATGCAAGTGAATTTGATGTTAAAATAACAATACAGGCCTTGTGATTAATCTTCTATCCTCTGCTAGTGTTGTTTGACTAATTTCTGATCTTTCATTACATGTCATCAGTTTGTGCATGATTTTTGTTGTGCTTCCATGATTTGTGTCAATCTTCAGAAATGAGAAATGCTCACCACTCCTTTGGTGCATCACCTATTAGCTTTAATTTTAGTTTATCTGCATTCTCCATCTCTGTCTCCTTTGGAATTTAGGGTGGGATTAGAATATAAACCTCTCGCAACTTGTAAGTGCTAAATCGACCAGAGGATTTGAGGAACCAGCCTCTAATCTAGAGATTCCTCTTCCATTTTACAATCCCATACTTGGGGAGAGGATTCAATGTTGTGCAATCACACCTGGATGCATGGGATGATCAAACTAGAAATCGATCAACATCCGTGGGTACATGCTGATTTGCAACAACAGATACTACACCTGCTTGGACTGCAATATTTGAGCTTGGATATGGGCTCGATGATCTCATCTTCTATGCAGTGAATTGGTCTGGGAAATAGCTCACCAGAGGTAGTTATAGAGCTCAATGACTCTTTATAACAATTCGGTCATCTTAATGAGAAGCTTGGTTCTAGCAAGGATGTGCTTGATGACAGTGTGGTGGGAAATATTGGGTTCATTATATCCATACACATTGATTGTACCCTACTCAACAAGGACTAACATGGATCTAGACCTATACAATTATTTACTAATAGCTTGGTTCTCATATAAATGAGGCTAACCTTTCATATATGTATGACTCAATTTCACAATTCTTAGTGGCTCATCTTTCACACATCTATCTTGATGTATCATGTAAACAACTCAAGTAATCTTTATTATCTCAGCCTACCTCTTAGGTAACCCATTGCATCACTCATTTCCCTTCACACATAGCTCGACATGCGTTAGTCTAGCATACAACTTGCCATTGGGTATGAAATTTGGTGATTTCAATGTAATACACAATGATCATCAACATGAGATGCAAGAGATCATATTTTTTCTCTATATCATGTTCACCATCAATTAGCTTGGCCTGAAAAGTGAGTTTGGCCATTTGTGGGAAATGGCTCGATTTTGAGATTTAGCTTGGATTTTTTTGTAGAAAAATCAACTCAGGTATTATGCAGTTCGCCAAGTAATGTCTTCGATTAACTCAGTCTCATTTGTGATAAAAATTTGATGGATTTAATGTCTCTTCACATTAAAAATATGGTGGATGTATGAAGTAGCTCAACACTTTCACATTTCTTGACTCGAGTTAACGATTTTTCACAAATAGGATTAGTCCGGCCCGATCTCGATGCAATCAAACTCACCTACACCAATGTTACTCGGCCAAGAGCTTTGAAACATAACTCAGTGGCCTTTGAGAATTGGCTCACTTACATATATCAACTTGATTTCTTTCAAAATTTGAATTTCTCACCTAAGTGGACTAAGCTATCAACAACAGAATCACCTTGGTCCTTCGTGGGCCTAGCTCTTTTATCCAAATGACTTGGTTCTAATGCACTTAAGGAACTCGGTGACGAGCTCAATCACTATTCCTTGATACGCTTTCATGCCCAAGTAAATGACTAATGCACCATGATATCTTCATATCTCAGTGAATTTATGATAAAATTTCTATTTGTGCTTAGGTTGAGTTCTTTCTGTTGTGGAAGTAACGACTTGATACCTCCGTAGTGCAGAGCTCAATTCGTGTTAAAATAGTTTGGTGGATTTTATATAGCTCAATTTTATCCAACTTCAATATGATTTATTATGATTGCTTATTTATTTAGCTCGATGATTCCCCACATCTTTACAATAGTTTGGATGGCTCGATGGATCTAACAGAGCTAAACCCCTTATGATAACTCGGTATAACATGATAAATATGAAGTTTCCCGAACATGAAACTAGTTAGGTTTCTACAAGACTATCTCACTCATTGAAGGAACTCACCTACATCAATATGGCTCTGGTCAAGGGCATGACCCATTACAACCGGAGTTCTTGGAGCAATGTTCTTGATTTTTCCCTTTTACCTGAAGGTAATCCTCTTAAAATATCTCGCAACACATGTATCAAACCCAAAAATCTAAATTTTTCAAAAATTTGCACCATTCTAAAATGGGAGACAACAAGTGCAATATGGCCTACATCTCCTATGAAATTATCTAAAAAACCATAGAGGATTACTTCGATGACCTTTTTAGTAAATCCAAACATTGAAATGACTATATTTTCGTCCTTGAAACCCTCTTTACATGCCTCATCCAATTCTTCCTTCACCTCAATCTTGAAAAGTGTGTGTTTGGAGCATTAATTGGTAAAATCCTTAGCTTCATTCTATCTATCGGGGTATTGGAGTTGATCCTATCAAAATTAAATCTATATTCAAGATGCCTCCCCCTTCTAATATTAAGCATCTTTGCAGTCTTTCTGGTGACTTCAATTTTTCAGGTGTTTCATCTTACAACTTTCCAACTTTTTCCAACATTTTCATCATCTCCTTCACAAAGAAACCTAGTTTAACTAGGATCCCAACTTCAAAGAGGCCTTTGCTGATCTCAAGTAACATATTCTATCACCACTGTCTTCATGCCTACACATGAGGGTGATCCATTTTATCTTTATATATCTACCTCTGATCATGCTATAGGTGCCATGTTGACACACAATGATGAGAAAGATAAGGAACAATCCATCTATTACATTAGTTACACTATTATTGATTACAAAACCCTCTACACTAAAGTTGAAAAGTTGTGATGTGCTCTCTTCTTCACCAACTCTAAGATTCATCATTATCTTCTTAATCATAAAACCTATGTCGTCACTAGCTTTAATCTCCTTAAAAACATGCATTCCAAGGCTTACAATAATGACCCCATCACTTTATGGCTTATGATAATGACCAAGTTTGACCTAGTGTTCATCTTGCAAAAATCTATCAAGGGCCAAACCATAACAGATTAACTTGCCAAATCCCCTCTTCCCGATAGTCATCTTCCTCATGAACAATTTCCTAACAAATCTATCAATACCATCGACCATGATTATTATCCCCTCAAAATGAAACTTTTTTTGATGGATCTAAATTTTGACAAGGGGGAGACATTGACATTATCATCATTACTCCTTGGGATATTCCTATCCTCATCACTTACAAAATTAAATTTTATTTTAATAACAACATGGATAAGTATGAAGTAATCATCTTACATATCCAAACTATTATCATGCTCAACATAAAAATCTATGGTGACTCTCACTTATTATCAATCAAGTTAAAGGAACCTATCAATGAAAAAATGAATTCCTTAAAAATATAAGAACATCGTTGAATTTCTTCTTGATGCCTTCGATCAATATACCATCTAATATATCCCTCGTTCATCAAATCATTTCACAGACACCATGGAATCCCTTGTATCTCTCATCCTCCTCGGCTAACCAAAGAATCAAAACTCTCCATTATTGTTCATCACCTCAATCAACCATCTCATGCCCAATATCTTCCTCATGTCAATCATGTTGATAATAAATAATAGGATCTCTAGTTCTCTCAAATATTTGATTACCTATATGTATCAAAATTTCATCCGATATATCCAAAAATAGTATGAGGTGATTCCTTTAACGTGTCAATCACTATGTTATCCTTAACGGTATATGTTCATGGCAAATCGCAGCACCCTTGGGACTTTGCAACTCGATGTGTTGAGACTCTCAGTGTGATTGCATAACATGGAGCTTTTCCCAAGTGTGGGACCTTGCGAAATCAGGAAAAGCTCTCCAGATGAAGGCCGGTTCCTATTCCTGTATTCAGATGCACACGTGAAAAATGCAGAGGGTTTACTAAAAACCTAATCTAACTTGCCAAGGAGACAGGGTAAGAAAATACATAAAATAAAACCTAAACTACAAAGGTGATGCACCGAGGAATGAAGAACACCTGTCTTGCCAATAAACACAGACCATTAAAATGCAATGCAAGATCATGCACAAATAGCTAGATTCACAGTGAAAGATCAGGAGGATGCAAATGAACACAGAGAGGGTTGAGAATCATCCACAAGCATGCATTAATTTTCTCCAAACATTGATACAATACACTGCAAAATGCTAAGAGGCAAAGTTGCATTAAAGTTTTTAACGAGAGGTTTGAACTCCACAAATTCACCTGCCAAAGAGAAGAAGGGAGGGGAAAAACAAGAATGTCCAACCTTTAGAAAGAATCCCCTCCTTACAATTTATAGGAAGAATGAGAGAGAAAAGAGAGAGGAATTCCAAATCTACCCCAACCACCTCCAAGTTGCATTTAATTTATCTCATTATGGTGGTAGGTGAGAACCCTAGCGAACCCAAAAAGTGGCAAACTGTATTTTGCATTTTTAAGAATTTTTTCTCACCCAATTAAAGATATCCAGTCGTAGTTAGATAGAGGACCTCGTAAGATTTCCAAAAAGTCCAACCTTGCATGAATCTGAGCTCCCAATCAAAAGTTATGGCCATCTGAATATCTGCGCCAGGGTCTGCTTCCTATCAGCGCTCAAAATGTTGCACCTCTTGAAGGTGCGCCATAGGCGCATCCATATCTGTGTCAAAATACTCTTACATACGCCATTTACGTGTACCAAGGAACAAATTTTACCATGTTAAAACTCGTGTCATGCGCCATTTATGTGCGCCAAGGCGCAACTTTTACCATGTTGACGCTCTATGTCATGCACCATTTTCGTGCGCCAAGGCGCAACTTTTACCATGTTGACACTCGTGTCATGCGCTATTTTCGTGTGCCAAGGCAAAAATTTTACCATGTTGAAACTCGTGTCATGCGCCATTTTCATGTTCCAAGGCGCAACTTTTACCATGTCGACACTCTGTGTCATGTGCCATTTATGTGCGCCGAGGAGCATATATTTTCATGTCGACATCCATTTTCATGTGCCCTTTACCTGCGCCTTGGCGCATCTATCTTCATGTCGACATCCATTTTCATGCACCCTTTACCTATGCCTTGGTGCATCTATCTTCATGTCGACATCCATTTTCATGTGCCCTTTACCTACGCCTTGGCGCATCCTTTTTCATGTCGACATCCATTTTTGTGCACCCTTTACCTGTGCCTTGGCGCATCCTTTTTCATGTCGACATCCATTTTTGTGCACCCTTTACCTATGCCTTGGCGCATCCTTTTTCATGTCGACATCCATTTTCGTGCGCCCTTTCATAATAAACATCGGGCTTTGAGCTTCTTTGGTTTCCATATCCTTTTGCTTGTCTATATTTACCCGAGGAGGGAAAAATATACAACAATTTGGTGACTCAACGGGATCACCTGCCTGCTAGGTAGAAGATCAGTGGCCTTTTAGCAATTCATTGGGCATGGAGTCATAAGCAATAACCAAAAAAACTGATCTGAACCTTGAAAACCTCCCTTTGAGCCACGTGCAGCCCATTGAACTTAGAGTTGTTCTCACCAAAATGCCACTCAAACGAACTGTGCAAGAGCAAAACCAGCAGCACCAAAACTATGTACAAAACTGAAAATCATACATGCTCCAAATGGAACATGCAGAGTGTGCACAAACACTTCTTTTACTAAAAACAAACCTACCTACTCTACTCTAACTGGAAACAAAGGTGAGCTAAACAAACTCGCAATTGGTTGTGAGAAATAGCTCCCCTTTCTCAAAAGTGGCAGCCATGCAATTTATTTGGAGCTGATCATGGCTATTAGGATGAGTGAAAAAATCAACAAGAAGCTGGTCTTCCATCCAAATCATCAAGGTATTAGCTGAAGGTTAATCCAATACCTCTTTTAGTTGCTCTACATTTGGATTGAAGAGGTATGACACTGATCCTTGGTACTTCAGAGCTCATCCTCATGCTTAGTAAGCAAGCATGACTGGTTGTGACTTCTCCTTTGACTCCAATGAAGTCAAATACCTTATTGGGCAAGGTATGATCCATTTGATATGTCCATAGCTCTGATTTTCAAATCCAAAAATGGAGTCTTCTTGTAGACCCTCCCGAATGGATGGTGTGGAAGAAATGGTGAAATTCCTCCGTCCTTTCTTCTCCAATGAAGAAAATGAAATATTAAAATCTTCCAATGTTGGTTCCAAAGAGCTTCTATAAGATGCAAGGCTGCTACAAATGGATACTCTCCTCCATGACGACAGAGCTCTTGTGTTTGGAAGATGGATGATGAAAGAGAGAATGGTGGAAACTCGACGGTTCTTCTTCATCAAAACAGTCCTCCAAATCAAACAGTAAACTACCTCATTGCTGTCCCCGCGCAAATGTTCAACCTCTCCCATGGCATTCTCTTGATCTGCAACTTGATCACCATGGTTTCCTTCACCCTCCAACATTGAGTTTGAGAGATCAAACTCCTCTTCAAGACTAGAACTCGGGAGAGATGAAGTAGAAAAAAGAATCGAAGGTTCTCCCATAGCTTGCTTTGTGCTCAAAGCCCTTGGATTTGTAATTTTATCCTCCACAACTAGAATGTGCTCGTCTTCTTCTCGGATCCGGAGCAGCTTCTCCTTTCTCTACTACTTGAAGACAATCCTGCTCTTGATAGAACTCTTCAATCTGCTGCTCTAGAGGACAAGTTGGGACTGCAAGATCTTCTTTCTCGCTGCCACAAAATCAGTCTTAACCACCACCTGTTCTCCAACTCCAACCTCTTTTGAAGGCTTAACCATCAAGGGGATATTTTTCATCCCAAATTTGGCAGCCCAACTCCTCAAGTTGTTTGTCATTTCTTTTCTGTTGGGCTCCTCTTCTTGCTGTCCTTCATGGCTGATTTTTGCAATTTCTTCTTCCCCAAATGGAATTAGGAATGCAAGAGGAGGGATGGGTTGTAACTCAATTTATTTGGAAATTTTTTGTGGTGGTAGAGGAGGTGAAACCTCTTGTTTCTTTAGAGGAGAGCGTATTTATTTTAGCTCTTGTGGAGGGGATGACTGTTTGGAAGGAAAGGGGAAAGAAGGATTTCACACTTGGGGCAGCGTATGCTAGGCTTAAAACTTGGTATCGCTGAAATGATATAGATTGAGAAGGAGGAAAAGAAAGAGTATGAGATGGTGTGCTTACCCATTGACAAGGTCTGTGAATACTTCTCTCATATACCTCTATTCCTTCAATCCACCTCAGTAAGCAATGGCAAAGTTGTTGCAATCATGAAGTCTAGCTTCTCGAGGGTCTGTAATGCCTTGGAAAAGGTCCCACCCATGGACAAGGTGCTCTGCAATCGATTCCAAATGCTCTCATTTGTGCCCGAGCCCTATATTGCACCATGTTTACCTCCATCTTTTGGATTTTCTCCAGCAGATCTGCGTTTTCTTCTTGACTACCCTCAAAAATAGCATACCCTTGTGCTTGACATGTTTCATAACCAAACTGATTTTGGCATTGCTACTCATATGGGTATGCATGTTGGTCTTGAACTTGATCAAAATGCTGATTTGGAGGATTTGTAAAACATGTTGGAGGTGTGATATCTCATTGTCGTTGATGTGAATTCCATGATGGAAATGAAGTCATGATTGCAAAACTTCATGAAATGAAAGAAGAATGAAAGATATTGAAGAAAGATGGATGGAAATGGATGGACAACGTGTCTCGCAACTCGAGAATGAGTTATTACCGGATGGAGTCGCCAGATGTTCTTTTGAATATGCCTCCAAAAGGTCGGATCCCGCTAAGTTACACACCAAACTTGACAATATTTAAACTCAAAATTTTTGAAAGACCTATATTTGAGATTTTAGGGTTTGAAAATTTATTTGGAATGACATCCGAAAACTGAAAATGCCGATTTCGAAATCCCAAATCTGAAATACCAAAACCATGAAATTTTAAAAGTCAAAATATCAAAATCTAAGAATACCATTTTGAAGGTTATCCCCGATCTATTAATCGGTGAAATTTTGACTTGTTTCGAGCAAGTTAAGCCCTTGAAAATTGATTTCAAAGTTCATCCCGAAGATGAAAATCTGAAATTGTAAAACCGCAAATTTTTAGTCAAAATTTCTTGAAAATTCCTTCAAATCTTGTGGAATGACATCTTGGTCCCACCGGGCATGCCAAAACTATTGGTGGCAAATCATAGCACCTTTGGGACTCTGCAACTCGATGGGTTGAGACTCTCAGTGCGATTGCATAACATGGAGCTTTTCCCAAGTGTGGGACCTTGCGAAATCGGAAAAGCTCTCCGGATGAAGGCCGGTTCCTATTCCTCTGTTTAGATGCACACATGAAAATGTAGAGGGTTTAATAAAAAAACCTAATCTAACTTGCCAAGGAGACAGGGTAAGAAAATGCATAAAATAAAACCTAAACTACAAAGGTGATGCACCAAGGAATGAAGAACACCTGTCTTGCCAATAAACACAGACCATTAAAATGTAATGCAAGATCATGCATAGATAGCCAGATTCACAGTGAAATATCAGGAGGATGCAAATGAACACAGAGAGGGTTGAGAATCATCCATAGGCATGCATTAATTTTCTCCAAAGATTGATACAATACATTGCAAAATGCCAAGAGGCAAAGTTGCATTACAGTTTTTAATGGGAGGTTTGAACTCCACAAATTCACCTACCAAAGAGAAGAAGGGAGGAGCAAAACAAGAATGTCCAACCTTTAGAAAGAAGCCCCTCCTTACAATTTATAGGAAGAATGAGAGAGAAAAGAGAGAGGAATTCCAAATCTACCCCAACCACCTCCAAGTTGCATTTAATTTATCTCATTATGGTGGTAGGTGAGAACCCTAGCGAACCCAAAAAGTGGCAAACTGTATTTTGCATTTTTAAGAATTTTTCTCACCCAATTATAGATATCCAGATGTAGTTGGATAGAGAACCTTGTAATCTTTCCAAAAGTCCAACCTTGCATGAATCCGAGCTCCTACCAAAAGTTATGGCCATCTCGAATATCTACGCCGTGGTCTGCGCTTCTGTCGTGCTCAAAATGTTGCACCTCCTGAAGGTGCGCCATAGGCACATCCATATCTGTGTCGACATCCTCTTACATGTGCCAAGGCGCAACTTTTACCATGTCAACACTCTGTGTCATGCGCCATTTATGTGCGCCAAGGTGCAACTTTTACCATGTCAACACTCTGTGTCATGCACCATTTTCGTGCACCAAGGCACAACTTTTACCATGTCGACACTCTGTGTCATGCGCCATTTTCGTGTGCCAAGGCACAAATTTTACCATGTCGACACTCTGTGTCATGCGCCATTTTCATGAGCCAAGGTGCAACTTTTACCATGTCGACACTCTATGTCATGCGCCATTTATGTGCGCCAAGGCGCATATATTTTCATGTCGACATCTATTTTCGTGTGCCCTTTACCTGCACCTCGCGCATCTATCTTCATGTCGACATCCATTTTCATGCACCCTTTACCTGTGCCTTGGCGCATCTATCTTCATGTCGACATCCATTTTCATGCGCCCTTTACCTGCACCTTGGCGCATCCTTTTTCATGTCGACATCCATTTTCGTGTGCCCTTTACCTGCACCTTGGCGCATCCTTTTTCATGTCGACATCCATTTTCGTGCACCCTTTACTCCGCCTTGGCGCATCCTTTTTCATGTCGACATCCATTTTCATGCGCCCTTTATCGTGCCTTCGTGCATCCTTTTTCATGTCGACATCCATTTTCATACGCCCTTTCATAATAAACATCAAAGCTTTGAGCTTCTTTGGTTTCCATATCCTTTTGCTTGTCTATATTTACCCGAGGAGGGAAAAATATACAACAAAGATCCTCTATAAAAATGGATATGATGGCATTCTACTTTGATTCCTTAAATATGATGAATCTATCTCGAGCTATCCAAGAAGTCCAAGAATGAATTTTGGTGGACACTTCAATGGATTAGCCGTCACCAAACACATTCTTTTCCAAAGATATTATTGTCCCACCCTTAACTAGGACTATTGTGAAAATGTTAGAAAGTACATCAAATTCTAGAACATTCCAACCTCTTTCACATCCCTAGCTAGGCCCTACGACTAACATAGTGGTGCCTTGACCTTAATGGTCTCATCAATCTATGCTTATCTTAGTGCAATAATTCCATCATCATTGTTATCGAATACTTCACCAAGTGGTTGGATTCCATTCCACTCACATCCACCCAAGATAACAAAATTATTGACTTTGTCTATCAACACATCATCCTGTCACTTTGGTGCATCCTTCATAAAATTATCATGGATAATGGAAAGTCCTTAAAAACAAATACCTTAGAATATTTGTGACTCTTTCGACATCAAGCTTATCTTCTATTCTCCTTACTATCCTTAAACTAATGGCCAAGACAAATCCATGAACAAGACTCTTCACAATATTCTTGCTAAAACTATTGAAAAGTCGGGATGTAATTGGTACACTCACATCCCCTTCACCTTTGGCATATCATACTAGCATCCACACCTCTACAAGTGTTACTCCCTTCTCTCTTGTCTATGGCTCTGAGGTGATTCTTCCTCTCGAATCCCAAATCCCATCCTTACACATTTCACTTCACAAATTTGATAGAGTTTGAAGGATATTATATAGAATTGAAATAGATAATTGTAGAGCTGATCAAACACACAAAAAGAATTCATTAATTTGAATACCGAGTTGGTTAAAAAATATAGTTGTTTTTATATAACCACTCACCCAAATATATGCAAGTTGTTCTAACAACTTGCATCCCTATAATCACTCCTCAATCTCCTACGTAAGTTGTATTAACAACTTACTTATATATTTTACTAACACCAATAATTAATGGAGCACTAACAACAATATTTCCTAACATCCCCCCTTAGTGTGAACATGGGGAAAACCTATCTTTGTACTTGCACCTACTTTCATGATTAGGTGATTTTCACAGGACAATCACAAACCCGACAGATGGTTTTACACCGGCTGACCACAAATCGATACTGGTGGTTTTCAAGTGGTTTACCACAAACCACATCATGATGTGCCAAGTACTATTTTATCCCTCATCAATATCACACTACAAGGAACAATATAGGAAACAAAACTCACCAAAATGAAAAATAGAACACATACTGGAAATATTTCACATTTCCACCTCTAAGAATCACAATGCTCTTAGTCAGTAGTAAGATTGTCGATGCTGCCACTCAATCTCTAATAACATAGGAAATCACCACTACCACTAGAAGGTTCCCTTTACTTTAGATGTTTTGGCATAGAATGGGAATGGAACATTGGTTAATATCCCACCCACAATGTGAAATTACAAATAGGAATACAGAAAAGGAAAATTATACCGTGTTGTATCCCACTATCCAGATCTTGCTATCTAGATCTTGTTGCACATGATCACTATTACTAATGAACATATTCAATGATCAATCATATTCCAAAAAATTATGACAATGAGGATCATTCTAGATATTTTCCATCCTATACAACCATTTTACAATAAACACAATACATAATGCAACAGGAACACTGCAAAGAAACTCACTGCAAAACTAAAGTACATTGAAAAGCATATAATCATACTATATATAGATATATATTCCACCACATTTTCTATGTGGCCCCATCGTTAGTGACTGACAAGAGGTCACTAAATAACCTCCTTCCTCTGATTCCTCCATCCTCCATAAGATGCTACTAGCTCAGCTAGATTTGATCATGAAGTTAAATTTTACAAACCTCATTTGGATGTCGAATACCACCGAAAATGTGTCTGTAAGGATTTTTTTATTTTTACAACTTTTGGTATCACGACTTTTACAAATAAATTTTTGACGTTGATAAGACAATAGAAATGACCATAATAACTTGAAAAATGATGAAAAAATGACAATATGACTTAAACTATTGAAACTTGACACTTTATAATTTTTGACTACTAAAATAAATAAACAATTACTTTAACACACAATGACTCTAAATAAACTATCTCATATAAAGTTAATGATAGTACACCTATCGATCAACAACTATATTGATAATGTGATAACATTTATAGTTTTGAACTATGGAGAGACTTTGACGTGGATTATAGTCATGAAACTATAAAAAGTCTTAAACTTACAGAGGCCAACTAAACTCTAGACCAACTCACTTTGAATTTTTGATAATTTAAAACCAATGACATATGACTGACTTGGTCAATTTTGAGCCAAAAAAACAACTTCCCAAACCTGTACACACCACGTGGAGTCAATATGCTTTGAGGTTTTATTTGGAGTGTTGGTGATCGTAACAAGAAAACAAACTAGTGTCTATCAAAGTGTTAGGTTGTGGAGCTTGTTTTCATGTGAGAAAGTGTTTAATAATGTCCACTAAGAGTATTGTACACTTTCCATAGTTGTCTCGTCGGTGGTTTGGGGCCAAAGCTAGGCCGCGAGAAGGGGTCTGGGCGCAACCCCCGAGAAAATTTGTTTTTGGCCTTAAAATGTTCTCGATATACCGGAAAACATGATTTTCTCGTATGGGTGGTATTTTTGACCCATAGGTTTATGGGATGGTTTTAGCCCATGTTTTTCATACTCACGGTTTTGTAAAACTATTTAAGCAGTTTTCTACTTATGTGGTTTTATGCATATGGTAGGATGTATGTAACATTACATATGTGTATGAATTATGGTGTGAATTATATAGAGTTTATTGAGCATAGCTCCAAATAGATCTGGGTATTCTGTGTGAATTCTCAGAGATTTTTTTAGCATAGCTCCAAATAGATTTGGGTATTGTATTGAGAGAGCGGTGGCTTGTAATAAAATATGAGCAAGTGATTCTTGGTGGATGTAGCCCAAATTGGGTGAACCATGTTAAATATTGTCTCTTTGTGTTGTGTTATTTTTATTCTGCACTTTTATTTTAGATCTGTAATATTTTCTACATATTAGTTTCTACTATTGTGATTCGTGAGGGATTGTTCCACATATTTTATCCCTTATTTCCTAACAATTGGTATCAGAGCCTAGTTTGGTTTGTTGAAGTGTTGAATCACAGGGAAATTTTTAGCTTGAGTGGGAGCTATGGAAGATGATGGAAGATCAAGGGTTGATAAATTCAATGGGCATAATTTTAGTCTTTGGAAGATGTAGATGGAAGATTACCTTTATCAGAAGGATCTTTATATTCCACTTCCCTCGAGCATTACAGATATAGAATAGGATTTGTTGGATAGGAAGGCACTTGGGACAATCCATATGTGTCTTGTATCTTCGGTATTATTTAATGTTTCAAAGGAAAAGACTACAAAATAATTAATGGATGCATTAGGAAGTTGTATGAAAACCCCTTGCCTCTAATAATATATTTTTAATGAAAAATTATTTAATATGAAGATGTATGAGAATGGTTCAGTAGAGATCATTTAAATGATTTTAATACGGTTGTAAATATGTTAGCTTTGGTTACAATAGAATTTGATGAAGAAGTTAGGGATTTATTAATTTTGTGCTCTTTACATGAGAGTTGGAATAGCCTGGTAATGGCGGTAAGCAAATCAGTTCCAACTAACTCAAAGTTGAAGTTTGAGGATGTTGTAGGGGTGATTCTAAGCAAGGAAATGTGAAGAAAAATCTCTGGGGAATCTTATACTTTAGGGAATGCTTTGACAGTGGAAACTAGAGGGAGACAGAAGAATAGAGGAAGCCATGGAAAATTAAAGGATTAGGCAAGGTCAAAATCCAAAAGCAAGATAGTATGCTAGCACTGTGGAAAGTCTAGGCATGCAAAGGACTATTGGGAGCTTCAAGACAAGAAGAAAAAATAGGAAGAAAAAAGGAGGCAAATGTGGCAATGGGTAATGTATGTCAGATGCTTTGATTCTTTCTTTGCACAATATTATTGAATTTTAGGTTTTAGATTCGGGGCCTTATTTCCATAGTACTCCACATATGCATTATTTTGTTGATTTGTTCAAGGAGATTTTGGGCATGTTTTTCTTGGTGACGATGAACCTTAACATCGTTGGAAAATTTTTTTGTTCGGGTTAAGATGTAGAATGTGAATACCTAACTATTGAAGGATGTCGACATGTGCCTACATTAAGATGAAATTTGATATTGGTAGGGCAGTTAGGAAGTGATAGTTGTAATCTTGTGATATTTATAGCAGAATCTTGGAAGGTTACCAAGGGTGCTCTTGTGGTGAAAAGAGGTAAAAGGTTGGAACCTTGTATTTAACCACTTATAGCACTAATGTTTGTAATCTTGTGGCTTGAAGTATATACAATGTTGTGACACTATAGGCTCACCATATGAGCCATAAGGGCATAGAGATCATAAAGAATGAGTTTCCAGGATATACAAAAACAAGTTTGGAGTTATGTGAAGACCGCATATATGTTAAATAGAAGTGAGTAAGGTTTCTCAAGGTTGGACCTATAAAGAAATAGAGTAAGTTAGATCTGGTGCATTTTTATGTGTGGGGGTAGCTGTATCATCTCTTTGGGGTTCAAGTTATTATGTTACTTTTATTGATGATGAAACAAGGAAATTTTGGGTTTATTGTATTAGAAACAAATCTGATGTATTTGACACTTTTGTTAAATGGAAAGCCTTGGTAGAGAATGAAACAATTCTTAAGCTAAAATGTCTTAGGTCAGATAATGGAGGGGAGTATTACAACAATGAATTTGATGATTGCTATTTTAATAATGAAATCTAGAAAAAGATGGTTCTAGTAACTCCGCAATAGAATGGGGTGTCGAAAGGATGAATATAACAATAATGGAATGTGCTAGGAGTATGAGGTTACATGCAGGACTCGCCTCTTTATTTTTGGGTAGAAGCAAAGTGAGCTCAACGTGTACTTGATAAATAGAGGACCCTCAAGTGCATTGAATGGAGGAATAACTGAGGAGGCTTGGTATGGTAAGAATGTTGATTATTCATTTCTTAGAGTCTTTGGATGTGAGGTGTTTGTCCATATAGACAAGGATGATAGGACCAAGATAAAGGCTAAATCAGAAAAATGTATTTTCATTGGTTATGGTGGTGATGACTTTCGATATAAATGTTGGAGTATTAAGGACAAGAAAATCATTTGATCTAGAACATGGTCTTTAATGAGAAATTCATGTATAAGAAAAAGTTGGTGGAAAACAGGAAGAATGCAAGAAAGAATATGCAGCGATGGAGGATCTTCCAGATGGGAAAGTAACACATGAATTAGTTCAGAATCTCCTCAACAGAATCCCAAACTATGATATTGACAAGGTCTTATAGGGTAAGAAGAGAACCTGAATGGTTTCTCCTTATCTTTATTATTTATTACTCACCGATAGTGGAGAGATAGAGATCTTTGATGAAGTAATGTAGGTATATGCTAGGAAGAAGTGGGAGCAAGCCATGGATGAGGAACATCGAGGTCTCATGGAGAACTCGACATGGTATTTGGTGAAGCTACCTAAAAGAAAAAGAGCACTACAAAACAAGTGGGTGTACAGACTCAAAGAGGAAGAAGGGGGAAAGAAAAGATACAAGGCTCGATTGGTGGTCAAGGGGTTTGCAAAAAAAAAGTTATAGATTTTGATGAGATTTTTTTCTCCTATAGTAAAAATGACTTCGATTAGAACTGTTCTTAGAATAGTTACAACATAATACTTACACTTAGAACAACTTGATGTAAAGAATACATTTCTCCATGGTGATTTGGAGGAGGATCTATATATGCAACAAGAGGGCTATGAGGTCAAAGGTAAAGAGGAGATGGTGTGCAAACCTGAAGAAGATCTTGTATGGCTTGAAACAAGCTCCATGTCAATCGTATAATAATTTGATAGATTCATGATGGAGAAAGGTTATATTATATGCCATTCGAGACCATTGTGTGTATATAAATAAATTTGAGGATGTAAGTTATATTATCCTGTGTTTGTATGTGGATGAAATATTAGTTGCAGTAAAAACATGCAGGAGATAAAAGTACTCAAGAAACAACTAAGTGAATCAATTGCTATGAAGGATTTAGGGAAGCTAAACAAATCCTTGGTATGAGGATATCTCGGGATAGAAAGGAATGGAAGTCGACTTTATCTCAGAAGAGTACATTAAGAAGGTGTTGGAAAGGTTTAATATGTAGGATGCTAAACTAGTTAGGACTCCTTTGGCGTGTCATTTCAAGTTATCAAAGGGGTAGTGTCCCAAGATAGAGCGGGAGAGAAACCATATGTCCAAGGTACCTTCATCAGCGATTGAAATTTTGATGCATGCCATGGTGTGCACTGTGCCTAATATTTCCCATGTAGTGGGAGAGGTGAGTATATTTATGAGTGATCCAAGTAGAGATCATTGGTAGGCGGTAAAGTGGATCGGTGGGGACAATTTTAATCTACAGTGGATTAGACACCACTTGGAGTGGTTACATAGATTCAGATATGGCTAGAGATGTAGACAGTAGGAGGAGCACGACATGTTATATTTACAATGTAGGTGGGACAACAGTGAGATGGATTTCACGACTACAGAAGATGGTGGATTTGTCAACCATGGAGGCTAGGTATGTTGCTGCCATAGAGGCAAGTAAATAAATGATTTGGTTACAAAAATTGCTTGAGGAGTTGGGGCATAAGAAGGAGGAAGGAAATTTGTATAGTGATAGTCAGAGTGCTATACACCTAGCTAAGAACTCTGCTTTCCACTCTAGGACAAAGCATATACGAGTTAAGGTACCATTTCACTAGGCCAACCTTAGAGGAAGATAATTTCAAGCTAGAGAAGATTCATACCATTTAGAATCCTATAGACATGATGACCAAGGTGGTCACAAGGGAAAAACTGAAGTTTTGTTCAGCTTTGGTTGGTCTTCACGGAAACTAGTGAATGATTGAGAAGTTTTCTCAGAGGAAAACTAGTCTCCAAGTGGGATATTGTTAGGTTGTGGAGCCTATTTTCATGTGAGAAAGTGTTGAAGACTGTACACTTAGAGTAATGTAGACTTTCCACGCTTATCTCTCCGGGGGTTTGGGGGTGTAGCCCCGATAATTTTTCTTTTGGCCTTGAAATGTGCCCAATATATCGGGAAACGTGATTTTCTCATATGGGAGGTATTTTTGACCCATAGGTTTATGGGATGGTTTTAGTCCATGGTTTTGATACCCACAGTTTTGTAAAACTGATTAAACAGTTGTCTACTTATGTGGTTTTGGGCATATGGTAGGATGTATGTAACATTACAGATGTGTATGAATTTGGATGTGAATTCTATAGAGTTTGTTGAGCATAGCTCCAAAAAAATCTAGGTATTGTATTGAGAGATCGGTGGCTTGCAATAAAATATAAGCAAGTGATTCTTAGTGGTCGTAGCCCAAATTGGGTGAACCATGTTAAATACTGTCTCTTTATGTTGTTTTATTTTTATTCTACATTTTTATTTCAGATCTATAATACTTTCTGCATATTAGTTTCTACTATTACGATTCTGTGAGGGAATGTTCCACATATTTTATCCCTTATTTCCTAACAAAAAGACTCTGAAAAGGCATCTACTCAAAAAGAGATTCGCTGGAAAAACTTCAATGCAATATGGCAAAAGACGTCTAGAAAATGCACATAGACTTTAAATCTACGAGAAATATGCCACAGATCTATGCCAGACTCCTAGAAAATGTATAGATTCACACGATCCAATTCTTCTACTAATCGTTTAACTGCACCATTTTCTTGGATATGGGAATGTGACTCTGTATGACTGTAGATGGAAGCACATTACATCATATATATTTTGAACAGCTCATCCTTGTGACCATGAAGAACCTTGGTCGACGCCACTAAACAATAATTACTAGTGCTATTTCCACTGGCGTGAAGATAAATATACACATCAGACTGTAATCAAGTGGAAGATCACTAGACACTGGATATTTTTATCAATACCATCAAACATTTATGGATTGATAATAACAGATGATATCAATTAACAATATACATAATATGGGGCAAAGAAGAACAAGACGTTGCCCCATATATTTTCAATTTCTCATTGTGATTGAATCGCTCTGATACCACTGATAGAGTTTGAAGGATATTATATAGAATTGAGATAATTACAGAGCTGATCAAACACACAAAAAACTTCATTAATTTTCATACCAAGCTGGTTACAAATATATAGTTGTTTTTTCTATAACCACTCACCCAAATATATGCAAGTTGTTCTAACAACTTGCATCCCTATAATCACTCCTCAATCTCCTATGTAAGTTGTATTAACAACTTACTTACAACATTAACATAATATATATTTTACTAACACCAATAATTAATGGAGCACTAATAACAATATTTCCTAATAGAATTCATCTCTCACGAGGAATATCATCGGGAACATCTAGCACATCTTGAATTTCTAGACCAACATCACTTAATCACTCTTCAACATAACCATGTTTACCAAGAATGAATCAAATGTGCTTAGAAAAAACATATCAAATAACGTGACTTTAACATTGGTGACCTTGTCCTCAAATAAAATCAGAACATCACTACTCTAGAAAGGATCTAACGTGGAAAGTTTGTTTCTAGATAGACTAGACCATATATTATCATGCATAAATATCGGTCCCAGAGCCTATCACTTAGCCTCTCTTGATGGTAATATGGAAATAAAACCTCTCAATTCCTTGAACTTGTGGCATTTCTCTCAGTTAACACATCTACCAATGTGATTTTAGTCATATTCTAAGATCTCATTTCCATCATTATCCTTTCCATCACTCATCATAATGATTTGGTATCATGTGGTCTTCTCACTATCCTATTTGTGACCTTAAATATGGGAACCATGACTCTTCTCATAGCACATTCCACATGGACAAGTTCCCCCTTCTCGGTGGGAACCCCATAATCATTACATCCACCACCTTCTTATCTACCTATAGAAACCATGCTAAGGGTCTATAGGTGTTTCTTATACATAGTATTTCTAATCCATAAGTGGTTTACTTGGCTATCCCTGAGCTCTATCTCAAAATTCAAAATTTAGGATGCTCATATCAAAATTTATTTTACCTAAAACGCATACAACTACCTTGAAGGAAAACTATTCGTATAAAGCAACAAATCATTAAAAGTTGTAACACCGACAATGTTCTTACGGTTGAGAATGGCAAGTGGTTCTGGATTATCCTTTGAAAATGGTCCTGGAGGAGCAATCAAGGAAGATGATATTACTCTTGTGGAGTGTCTAACTAAAATGAAAGTGGGTAAGGGTATCCTCCAGGGGAATGAGAAAGATAAAGACAAAAATGAGGGTGGTGTTGGGGAAGCCAGCGCTTTGAGGAAGAATGAATGTGTGGGAGACCCCATTATATTTGAAGAATGGAGTAGGAAGATGTTGTATTTAGAAGGGGTCCTAAAATCCATGGAGGACATGAACGAGGGGAAAAGGGAGTCCATTTTGAACATCATCAACATTTCGAAGAAGATGGTCATGGATTAGGTCTAGATAAAACACATAATGAAGGAGTTAGAGATTTAGGTTAAAGTTCTACTTGACAGAGTGGAGGGATTGAAGGGGAAAAGAAAAGGAGGAGATTCAACCTTCACATAAGTATCTCGGAGGAGGAGTAGGTGGTACTGGAATCCAGGACAGCTACTACTAGCCTGGGGCCTCTGGTGTTTTTTGCTTGTTGCGGAGGTTTTTTGTTCTCTGAACTGTGTGCGGACTATTGGTGAACTATGGTGTCTTGTTGCTTTTAGGTATTTTTGTCCTCTCTGGGGTCCAGATCCTGTAATGTAAGAGTTAAGCCTATTTAACTCATCTTTCTGGGACCCCTTTCTAGTTTTTTTTTCCTATTTTGTTTTTAGTTGCGTTCCTCTCTTTCAGACCGCCCCGGGAACCAATCCTTTTTTTGCCTAATCTAATAAAAAAGTAACACCCAATGTTATTTAACCTCAAAATTAAGGGATCTTTTTTAAAAAAACTCCCTATCCCCATTATATGCCTTCAATGATTTTATAATATAATAATAAAAATATAGAAAGTAATCTAGTTTTACAATCCATCCGATAACATTCCAAAACCATGTGCAAATGTAAAGGTCAATTAGATATACATGATCCCCTTTAACTTACTCTTTTTGAGTATGCATAAATTATATGTAAGTGGTTAACTTATTTAGTTAGGTTTGTGAATTGATGTAATTCCTGAGTGTCTACCTAAATATACAATTATTGAAATTCATCTGGCATCATACACTGTTAATAAGGAACAAAGTAATATAATAATGCATTCAACAATTACACTACTTATGAAAGAGTTTTCAAGACATGATTCTCATGCTTTGTTTTGTGATCACACGCAAGTCACTTGAAACATGTCCCATCACCAATCAATTATCCCACATAGTTATCTGGATTCATCTTAGTAGTTAAGTGTATTAAATTATGTTTAAAGTAGGCCTAGAGTATAGGTTCTCCCTATTGAGATAAGCGTATTCTTGATTGTACCATATTAGGGGCCCTATGGGAAATATAATGATTAGTCTTTTACTCACATCAAAGGTTAAATATTACCCTTCTTGTAGCCATCCTAAGATAGCACGGTCGAGTACAACTATTTTGAGAAGAACGACTTAGAGTCCATTCCAACTCAACAACTACGATATTATTCTTAAGTTCAATGATAAGAATTTAAATATTAACATAGGATTGATGAAATTCATTAATAACACATTTATTAATGTCATTTCATATTGCAACTCATAGATTCACTTTGTGATTTTTATCGTTAACTACCCTTTTTATTAGATCACCTTATTAGGTATAGTTAGACATCCTAATCCTATTACATATTGTCATTCCATCTAAAAAGGGTCACATAAAGTAATCATTTACTTATGATTAATTACAGAGTAAAAATGCTAAGTTTTATTCTCTTATCTAGTTCAAATTTGCTGATTTACAACATTTATACAAATGTACTTTATCATCATTAAGTCACTTAGCTAGTGTCTTATTACACATAAATTTATCAATCAATTATTAATTAGATGTACTTGTGATTATTAAATTTGAATTATTTCATTCGAGTCTCAGAAATAGTATTGTATTTCACAACTCTTGTATCATTTTCCAAACAACATTATTTAATAACTTCATTAATTAATCATTAATCAATGATATTATAATTATCATTCCAATCATATAATAAAATATATTAAATGATGAACAAGTACAATTAATTAATAAGGAATAATTAATTTATCAATACATTTAAAGATATCAATTTGTAAATCTGCAACACCACAATTTACAACACATGAAATAACAAGAATTATCATAATCCAAAGTACAATAATTTCATGTCCAAAAGTACAACATTTATTTTTAAGATAATACAATTTTCCTACTTTCATTTACAATGTTGCAAAAACTTTCAATCAATACAATCCAAGTATAAAATGTACATTTATTCAATGTTTTCAATCAGTCATAAATATATCAGATATGAACTATGCATGCAATAATCCAAATTATCTTCCCAAAATACTAAATCCTTTCTAAGATCTGAAAGATAAAAATGAAATATGTACATGGTCAGCTCAAAAATTGGCATGGGTATATGCCCCCTTTCTAGATGTTTAATTATGAAATAATTGAATATATATTGATTGATAAAATGCCATCAACAAGTAACAATACTTATAAGCCAATATATATTTCAAAACAAGAAGACAATACTCTATCATCAATATTTCATAATCATTATAAAGAAAAAAGAAGAAACATTTTATTTAAATAAAAATTCCAAATTTTCCATCTTAAAACATCAAATCAATAGTATCCATTCATCATGGTTCATAACCAAGTCATCATGCAATTATGTAAAAGAATAGAAACAATCAAACATTATATTAGGTTAGGTTAACACTTATAATACAACATCCACCCAATCATAAACAACTATGATTTCCTTCACAGTCGATGATAAGAAAAAGATTATAAAATAAAATCTCAACATGAAGATATCGATTTCCAACAAATATAAACATGAAGGATAAAATCATTTTATCATAAACCTATAAAATAAATCACATGTAAGAGAAATGGAGATCAATTAGTGCATCTCTAACCAAAATAGTTACTCCTACCATAGGTGAGAACAATTCAACATTATTTTAAGTCATTCGATAGTCCTTATTACAAGATAGCCAAGGATATAAAAGTTTGAGTTTTCAACTTAAACAAAACACAAGTTCTTCTCAAGTATTACAAAGTATACTAGCAACTAGTATCACAACATTGAGCTCGTAGGAGAAACTTTCCCCTAATTATCATTCTTAGTGACCGATAAATCAAATAAATAGAGTCCAAACATATAGTCTCGACTCCAAAGAATGAGGCTTGAAAATATATGACTCCCTTTTTAAGTTTTGGACCATATTTAAACTATCTCGGCTCTAGTAGTGACTTGTTATCACGTTTATAACATATAATAAATAGTCAACCCAGGAGTGAACACGAAGGTGTTCATAATAAACAAATAACATTGTAATCCTAGGTTCAATTTGAGACCGACTAACTTAAACAATCCATTAGTCTTCCATTACACTGTATATTTTTGGAAGCTTGGAATACAAGTCATTGATATGTGAAGTATAAAAAAATCTTCAAGGAGTTAATATCCCAAACCAAATATAAAAACTAAGTATCAACCTAGTCAAAAATCATAATACATAAGGCTAATGATAGAGATTAAATCATATTGCTTTCACAACAAACTAGACGGAGTTTCCCATCGACTCAAAATGAGTTTGTACCATCTCTTCACCATCTTTGTGGTGGGTCAAGCTTAATAGCTATGTTTGGTTTAGAAAAATATATCCTAGGAAAACTTAAAACACAACTGGTTTAAAATCAACTGGTCATCATGGATTAGCACGCAGAGTAAATGGTTGCCCACAAACCATTAAATAATATAAAAAACATGTAGAGTATTTTAGCAAGGATGAAGGCTTTAAGACATTAAAATAACATAAACAAGCACAAAAATGAATACCCTAATCAAAATAACACACATATACAAGATATGGGCCATTATTGGAAAAAACACACACATAACTAAGATAACAATTCATTTTAACAATCAATATGCATTCAACAATTTCCATACAAAATATCTCGACAGGTGGAAATATAACTATGCATGTTAAAATCTTCCAAACCAATTGAAGCTCCTAGCAAGATCCCTTTATTCCTTTCTTCAAAAATTTAGAAGAAAAAATTGAATGAAGAACAAGAAATAACCCAAAACCATCCACCATAAAGACTGTTAAATCCTCCATTATCTCTTCCCAAAATAGCTCAACAAATTACTAGTGTGAGAAAACACATGCACAAATCAGAGGAGAGCGGAAGATCTCAAAACACATGCAAGGGAAGAATAAAAATGAAACACTAGTTTTTACATGGTATCTTCTGTAGGAAGCCTCTCATTCCCCGAAATCCATGGGGATGAATTGAATGCAATAAATGTTTACAGGTGCCACGTAGTGGCCTTTTCCATTAACTCTACTTCCAACTCACCATCTCCCTCCAATGAAAAACTCGGTGGTTTATGGTTAGTAAGATATTATTAAAATAAATTATATTGCATGGGTCATAATTCAACCAAGAAACCATGTCACCTATTGACCATGCAATATGCCATTCAACTCATAGTAAAATGAAAGAATAAAAATAAAACCCAAGCCAATTAACCAATCGACTATAGTCGATTTGGCTTATTCAATAAAAACAAACAAGGCCTTAACATTATATTAATGGTCTAATTAATTCCAATAAGCATAAACATATATGTGATTACACCATACACATTGCAGAGTTAATATGTTCTAATTAGGATCAAAACTATAAACCATGCATAGTTTCCTAACCCTGTCTTATTCATGTCTTCCCAACTAAGGGCATTTAAAAATCAATAATTCCATCACAATAAATAGTTATTATGATTGTGAAAACATATCATATGTATTGGTTGATCCGATTTAAGGCGTTAAAAAATATATTGTAAACACTTTATGATCACAATTTACAAGAGTTAAATAACTTAACCCTCAACTTGTTATATCATCAAGATACTTATACCTGTATTTGATTAAGACCAACTTTTACCTGTTTCGTTAGAAGGTCTCTTCTCACTACTCAATTGATGATCATCAAGGTCAAAAGAGTTAGCACATTTGACAATCACCACTATTTCCACATAATGAAATAATATATCAAAACCATGAATAAATTCAACCTTGCATGATAATTGATACTTATAACAAGAAACTGAGTTACATTATCAATGGAATTCATAACAACAATAAGGCATCCAAACAATAAATCATCAAAATCAGAAAGAATACAACTCAAAACACAAGCAAAAAATATGATGCTCTCGTAACAAAAATTGTGAGTGCCACGGAGGTTAGTAGCGTTGCATGGTCAATTTCAAAACTATACATAAGCATGTCCATCCTTTTTAAGGTAAATTTGCATACACCTAGATGTGATGTTGGGTGGCAACGCTTCTTGCTCCAAAACCATCATGAATCATGTTACAATAATTACCTATCTCTTAACAATCATGAAATGAAAATGAGGGATGTGACATACTTCCCCCTTATCAAGAAATTGAGTTGAATTATCAATGAAATTCATAACAACAATAAGGCATCCAAACAATAAATCGTCAAAATTAGAAAGAATACAACTCAACACACAAGCAAAAATATGATGCTTTCGTAACAAAAATTGTGAGTGCCTCGGAGGTTAGTAGCGTACATGTGCGTGGTCAATTTCAAAACTATACGTAAGCATGTTTATCCTTTTCAAGGTAAATGTGCATACACCTAGTTGTGATGTTGGTCTGGGCAACGCTTCTTGCTCCAAAACCATCATGAATCATGTAACAATAATTACCTATCGTGGATGTGACATACTTCCCCCTTATCAAGAAACCGAGTTGCATTATCAATGAAATTCATAACAACAATAAGGCATCCAAACAATAAATCATCAAAATTAGAAAGAATACAACTCAACACACAAGCAAAAAATATGATGCTTTCGTAACAAAAATTGTGAGTGCCTGGAGGTTAGTAGCGATGTGTGGTCAATTTCAAAACTATACGTAAGAATGTCCATCCTTTTCAAGGTAAATGTGCATACAACTAGATGTGATGTTGGTGGGCAACGCTTCTTGCTCCAAAACCATCATGAATCATGTTACAATAATTACCTATCTCTTAACAATCATGAAATGAAAATGAGGGATGTGACATACTTCCCCCTTAATGAATCATCATCCCGATGATTTTACTCACTAATAGTGACAAAAATAAACCACAACAGATTTATATAATGTGACAAAGGAAAAAAATCATGCATTTTCATCATAATAAAAATTTAATAGATTTTGAATCACGTACCATTTATTTATAGGTTGTAATAGCCTTGTAAAAACACCTTGTTTTTTTGTTTTGTGTGAAAATGAGTATATTTTATCATTTCAGCTCTTAAAATTAATGAAATTGTATCAAATACATCTTATCATAAAGAAAAATATCAAATTTTAAAATTATAAAAATAAGAAAATATTGTTTTCATCTCTTCAATATCCTCCCAAGTTGCACTTTCTTCAAGAATATTGGTCCCATTGGACCTTGCATTATGAAACTTCTCTATTTCTCAAGTGCAATCTACAAGTATCTAGAATTTGATTGGTTCAACTACCACAATTCCTATATCCTAAACCTATAAAGCATTCCAATTAAGCACATGTGATACATCTAAAACATACTTCTTAAGCAAGGAAATATGAAAAACATCATGCATTTTAGACAATGTGGGAGGCAATGCCAAATGATATGCTACCAAACTTATGATTTCCAGAACTTCAAAAGGTCCAACATATCTTGGTGATAACTTGGCAGCCTTGCCAAATGTTATAGAACTCTTTTTGGGCTTAACCCTTAAGAATAATTTTTCTCCCACTTAAAATTTCTTGTTTATTCATTTTAGATATGTGTAGATCTTCTTCCTATCAGAACCTTATTTCAATCACTCACAAAAAAAATTTAATTTCCTTTCCATTTCCATTAACGTTTCAGGCCCACTAACACTCTATCTTCGTACTATCCCAACTAATGGGTGTTGTACACCTTCTACAATACAAGGCTTCAAAATGAGCCATTTCTAGAGATTCATGATAGGTGTTATTGTATAAAAATAAACCAATGGAAGGTATTATTCCCACTTGTACTACTAATCCATATAGTACATCCTAAACATATCCTCCATAACTTGGTTAACCTGTTAAGTTTGTCCATCTATTTCTAGATGGTATGTTGAACTAAAATTCAACTTTTTCCCCAAGGCTGAATTCAATTTTTTCTAAAATATATATTTCATATATGGATCTTTATTTGAAATGATTAACTATAGAAATCCACTCAATTATAAAATATCATGCATGAATATTCTTATAAGTATGGAGAATCATATTTCATATTTCCCGGTATAAAATGAATTACTCTCGTTAATTTTTCCACTAAAAAGTACCATGTCATGTTTATTTTTTGACATAGGTAGCCCCTGCAAAAAATCCATGATTTTATAACTTGCCATTTATAGTTTGGAACTCTATGAGGATACAACAGACCAACATGGTGTAAATGCTCACCTTTAACACGCTAACATTCCAAACCGTGATAAACATAGTTAATCATGTCCTTTTTCATTACCTTCCAAAAATATTGTTGTTTTACATCAACAAGCATTTGAATCACCCCAACATGCCTAGAATATGTCGTATCATGAAATTATTTCATAACTTTGACTCTTAAGTCATTTCCCAAAGGTATATAAAATCTACCTTCATATTTCAAGATTCCCTCATTGTCAAATCTAAATCCTTCATATCTTTTATCATTAGAATATACTACTAAAGAAACCTTAACATGTTAATAATAAGAATTAGATTTCATTTGTTTCTTTACCTCATCTTTGAATTGAGTTCTAAGGGTAACAATCGTGGAAACATGCTTCCGACGACTTAGTGCATCTACTCACTCTATTTTCTTTACCCTTTATGTAGCTTATATCAAAATCATATTATGATAAAAATTCAAGCCATCTTCATTGTCTTGCATTTAAGTTAGGATGTGTGAAGATGTACTTTAGTCCCAAATGGTATATTTTTAGTTCAAAAGGATTTCCCAATAAATAATGCCTCCAAACTTGGAGTGCGTGCACTATGACAACAAGCTCTAAATCATGGGGAACATATTTCAGCTCATGCACCTTTAATTTTCTTCTCTCATATGCTATCACATGGTCATTTTGGAGAAGAATTCCACCCAAACCTTCACCAGAGGCATTTGTAACCATGGTGAAGCTTTTATTGGGGTATGGAACCTTCAAAATTGGTGTTGTAGTTAGTTTCTCTTTCAGCAAATTAAATGTATTTTCACATTTTTCAGACCATACAAATTTCTTATCATTTTTTTGTAGAGATGTTATTGGAGCAACAATTCTAGAAAATTCTTTACAAATTTTATATAGAATCCAACTAGTCCCATAAAGATTCTAATCTCATATACGTTCTTTGGTGCTAGCCATTCTATTATTACCTTGATTTGTGAAGGATATACAAATATCCCTTCCTTTTTATGATGTATCTGAGTATTGTACCTCATTTTGATAGGAGCACTTAGAAATTTTCCCATAAATTTTTATTTTTCTAAGTATGTCCAACACTTTCCTTAAGTGCTCATTATGCTCATCTATGTTTTTGGAGTAGATCAAAATTTCATCCAAAAACCAATACAAACTTATCTAAGTATTCTTGGAATATGTTGTTCATTAAATTCATGAATGCAATAGGTGCATTCGTGAGTCCAAATGGTAAAATCATGAACTCATAGTGGCCATACCTTGTTCTAAAGGTTGTTTTATGTATGTCTTCATCTTGATTCTCAACTGATGGTATATCCGATCTTAGATCAATTTTAGAATAAATTGATGCATCACACATTTGATCAAATAGATCATCTATCCTTGGCAAAGGATATCTATTCTTTATTGTAGATTTATTTAGCATGTGGTAATCAATGCATAACCTTAATGTACCATCTTTATTTTTGACAAAAATTACCGGTGCTCCCCAAGGGGATACACTTGGTCTGATCAATCCTTTGAATATAAATTCATTTAATTATACCTTGAGCTCCATAAGCTTGGTTGTTGTCATGTGGTATGGAGCCTTTGAAATGGGTTTCATTCTAGGTTTAATGTCTATCGTGAAGTCAAATTCACATCTTGGAGGGAGTCCAGGTAACTCCTCTAGAAAAACATCATTGTATTCTTGTAACAATAGGTAATCAACCAAAGAAGTGGTGCCTTCTTTAATGTAATCAAAATTTTGAATGCATAAAGCATGTAACCTTTTTTTTGGCCTTTTTATTTGCATAACCGAGATTTGTCTCATTGTTATATATATTTTTATGCCTTCTATGACTGTTGTTTTCTATAGGTCATCTAAGCACTTTATTTTATTCTCATATAAATCCACCATTGTTTTATATTGCAATTAAAAATTTATGCCTATAATGACATCATAAGAACCTAAATGTTCTAAGTACAATTCTATTTAGTTGTAATACTAGAAACTTCTAATGCTATGCCAAAAAGGCATTTTTTCACCATGTGAACAACATTGTTCCCATATTGAACAGTCCATGAGTTATTCATATAACCATTTTAAAAAAAAATTCAGCTAACTTATTCTAATTAAGACATTAAATAGTACCAATATCAAAAATAATAGTTATAGGTAAATCATATAACTTACCCGGTACTTCAATTGGTGTGGTTTTCTTTTTAACTTGAATGTTTTCTCTCTGCAAGTATGAATCTATGCTGCTGATTATTTTATTTGTTCCATTGAGGACAATTTTTGCGTAGTGATCACCACCACACTTAAAACATCCTCCAACCGGTTATTTCATTTTTATTTTTTGTCATTTACAATAGTTCCATTTTAACCATTTTTCTTATTATTTAGCAAGCAGATTTCGTTGCTATACTTTTCTTTCCATTCTTATTTTTATTTCCCACCTTCTTCCACCAAGTTTTCTTTAGTGCTAAAGGTGATGGTGAGCTGAATTTTTTATTCCTTTTCTCATCACGGTGAGAAAATATAGCTTATAATTTATACTCTTGATGGATGGATTTTTCAAAACTACCTCCATAGTTGAAGGCCCATGCACATCCACTCCATGTCCCCTCCTATGACAAGGTTGATTCCCATGATGAATTTCCTTATTCTAAATTTTTCATCAACTTGGTATTGAGGTACATATTTTAGCAACTTAGTGAACCTCTTTCAAGTACTTTGTTACAGTTAGTTTTCCTTGAGTTAATGTCTAAAATTCAAACATCTTTTGATCATAATAAAGTATGGAAACCAAAAATGCCTAAAATAAAACTTGAACTGATCCCAGTGATGTTGGTTGCATCAACCCCCAATTCTACCTTTTAGTTGTCCCACCATGAGGAAGCCTCATTGAGATCCGATACGATCCCCAAATTTCCTTTGTTTCCCAAAAAAAAAGTTTGGATGGTAAAATAATTCTCCATCTTGTTGAGCAGTTCTCAACTCCATCCTCAAGTATTGTACGATAAAATTTTGGAAGGATGATTTGCTTTATGTCATTTGACATTTTCGGTACCAAACATGTTCTTTTAATCTAAGGTTGGTTCTAGTTTGCAACATTTGGGTACACAATATTTGCATTGTTGTTTACAACATTAGCATTATTATTTACAACATGTGCACATTATTTGCAACATGTGCATCATGATTTTTTTAGCATTAGTGTTTTCCAAGTTTTTGTTGTTATTTGTAATGTTATTGGATTTTGAACCCTCAAGTTGTTTAATTTCCTCATTTTCCATGTCATCATCCTCTACTAGGATACGTTTTTAAAAAATAACAATTATGTTTCAAGTTTCTTACATCAAAACAAGTATCTCATCCAATTTATGGGCTGTAGCAGCCTCATCCCCATCCGGTTGATTATTATTAACATTCCCTTGTTCTAACCATATTGTTTTGTTAGAAAAGAAATGAGTTCAATGTTAGCATATAGACCCATTGTCCTAAGAGTTGTTTAAACCTACAACTATGATACCAAAATGTAATACCCAATGTTATTCAACTCGACATTAAGGGAATTAAAAAAAAATTCCCCAAATCCCCAATACATGCCTTCAATTATTTTACAATGCAATAATAAAAATCCAACAAGTAATTTATTTTTATAATCCATCTAATAACATTCCAAAACCATGTGCAGCTGTAAAGGTAGATTGATCCCCTTTAACTTAATCTTTTTGAGTATGCATAGTTTGTATGCAAGTGGTTAACTGTTTAGTTAGGTTTGTGAATTGATGTAATTCCTGAGTGTCTACCTGAAAATCAGATTCTGAAATTCATCCAGAATCACACACTATTAACAAGGAACCAGGTGATATGACAATATATTCAACAATTACACTACTTAGGAAAGATTTTTCAATCCATGTCTTCATGATTTTTGTTTTGTGACACACACAATTCAATCAAAACATATCCCATCATCAATCAATTATACCACATATTTATCTGGATTCATCTTATTAGGTAATCATATTATCTTATGTTTAAATCAAGCTTAGAGTATAGGTTCTCCCTCTTAAGATAGGTGTATGATGAGTGTAACAAATTAGGGTCCTTATGGGAAAGATAATGATTACTATTTGATTCATGTCAAAGGTTAATCATTACCCTTCCCATAGCCATCCTAAGATAACACTCACAAGTGAACGATATTCGAGAACCAACACTTAGAATTTGTGCTAACTCAACATGTAAGATATTATTCTTAAGTTCAATGATAAGAGTTTAAATAAGAACATAGGATTGATGACATTCATTAATAACACATTTATTAATGTTGTTTCATATTGCAACTCATAGAGTCACTTTGTGATTTTTGTCATTAAGTCCCCTTTTTGATTAAATCACCTTATTAGGTTTAGTTATACATCCTAACTTGATTACATATTTTCATTCCATCTATGAAAATGTCACATTAAGTAATCATTTACTTGTGATTAATTACAACATAAAACCGTAAGTTTTATTCAATTATTTAGTTCATATTTGTTGATTTGCAGGAGTCATACAAATGTACTTTACCATCATTAAGTCACTTAACTAGTGTCTTATCATGTATAATTTTATTAATCAATTATTAATTAGATGCACTTGTGATTATTAAATTTGACTTATTTCATTCAAGTCTCAGAAATAGTATTGTATTTCATAACTCTTATACCGTTGTCCAAACAACGTTATTTTATAGATTCATTAATTATTCATTAATCAATTATATTTTGATTATCATTCCAATATTTAATAAAGAATATCAAATGATGAAAAAGTATGATTAATTAATAAATACTAATTCATTTCTCAATACATTTAAATATAGCAGTTTTCAAATCCGCAACATCATAATTTACAACACATAAAATAACAAAAATGATCATAATTCTAAGTACCCTAATTTTGTTTCCAAAAGTACAACATTTATTTTTAAGATAATATAATTGGCCCTTTACCATTTACAATTTTTCAAACAACTTTCACTCAATACAATTCAAGTATAAAATGTACATTTAATCAATGTTTACAATCAATCATAAATATATCGCATATCAAGTATGCATATAACAATCCAAATTATCTTCTTGAAATACTTAATCTTTTTTATATCTAAAAGATAAAAATGATAGATGTACATGGTCATTTCAAAACACTAGCATGGGTATATGTCCCATATGAAAACGGTGAATATCTATATGCTTAAATATCAACAAAAAAACTGAATATATATTTAAGAACAAGAAGACAACACTCTATTATCAATCTTTCATAATCATTATAAAAAAATATAAAGTTTATTTCAATATAACATTCCATATTTTCCATCTTAAAACATCAAATCAAGAGTAATCATTCATCATGGTTCATACTTGAATCATCATGCAATTATGTCAAAGAATAGGAACAGTCAAACATTATACTAGGTTAGGTTAACACTTATAATACAACATCCACCCAATCATAAGAAACTTTAATTTCCTTCATAGTTGATGATAAGAAGGTTATAAAATAAAATATCAACATGAAGATATAAATTTCCAACAAATAGAAACATGAAGGATAAATCCTTTTATCATAAACCTATTCAATGAAGCACGGGTAAGAGAAATAGAGATTGATTAGTGCATATCTAACCCAAATAATTAATTCTTACCATTGGCACAATTCAACATTATTTTAAGTCATTCGAAAATTCTTCCTACAAGATAGCCAAGGTTGAAAAGGTCAAATTTTAAACTTAAATGAAACATAAGTTATTCTTAGTATTATAAAGTATACTAATAACTAGTATCCCAAAACTGAACCTATAAGAGAAAATTTTTCCCTAAGTTTCATTCTCATTGACTCATAAATCAAATAAAGAGAGTCCTAACATATAGTATCAATTCCCACAAATGAGGCTTAGAAACATACGAATCCCTTTTTAATTTCGGGTTATATTTAACCCATCTCGGCTCTAAGTGACACGTTGTATTGTTTATAAAATGTACAAAATACTCAACCTAGGGAGTGAACATGAAGGTGTTCATAATAAAAATAACATTGTAAGCTGGGCTCAATTTGAGGCCAGCTAACTTAAACAATCCAATAGTCTTCTATGCACCTGTATATTCATGTAATCCTAGAATACAAGTCATTGATATTCGAATTATCAACGAGATCCACAAGGAGTTAATCTCCCAAAGGATAATGAAAGATGTTAAATCATATTGATTTTACAATGAACTAGATCAAGTTTCCCATCGACTCTAAAAGATTTTGTACCATCTCTTCACCATCTTCATGGTGGGTTGAGCTTAATACCTCTATTTGGTCTAGAACAATATATCCTATAAAAAATAAAACCCTAATTAGTTTAAAATAAATTGGTCATCATAGCGTAAATGTAGGGTAAAATATTTCCCAAAAATTGTTGAAGAATATAAACAAACATGCAAATTCAATTACCAAGGCATAAGGCTTTAAGCCATTAAAATAATTTAACCAAGCACTAAAGAGAATACTCAAATAAAACTAACACATAGTTGCAATGGAGAGAGCAAGAAAATTTTTGAACTCGAGAATGAGCAGGAAAATGGAGGTGACTATGATGTAGAGATTCATGAGGAGAATCCTTTGGATGACAAGAAAGATGCACATTTCACATTATAAAGGGAAAAAGTGGAGCTGGAGAAGGGACCCACAATCACGTGGGTGAGTAGGGTCACATGGAATAAAACTAAATAGGTATCTCTCTTTAACCTAAGCCTAGTCTGTAATGAGAATGGAGTTTCTTAAGACATCCCAGAATAGGTTGTCGAACGTCTCTCGGGCTTCGATGAGTAACACTATCTTGGAAAAAATTCTGGGAAGTCGATCGAATATTGAGGAGTTCAGAAATGGGAAACCATGAAGTGGATGCCCAAAGGTTCAATGGAGATTTCTTCCTATGAAAAAAACTTCTTTGTGGTATCCTTATCATGGAGGAGGATTTTTTAAATATTCTTGCCGGTGGGCCATGGTTTATGGGTAGAGAAGTTGTTCTGGTGAAAAAGTGGCAACCTGGATTCAATCTATTGGAGACAGTTATCAAGTAATATCGTATTTGGGTCAAACTCCTGGGGTTTCCCTTAGAATATTGGGATATGGATATTTTATAGGGGATAACAAAATCCATTGGGGATCTAGTTATCATTGATCCTTTTACATGTGCCAAATATTGATTCCTTTTTTCCAGTTTTTGTGTCGATGTGGTGCTTGAGACATCCCTTCCTAGAAGAATTGATCTCAAGGCTCTTTGGGGTGTCCACACTTAGAAAATTGACTATGATTTTGCACCTTTCATGTGCTTCTCATGCTTTAAGGCAAACCATAATATTAAAATATGTCCAAAAGCTAAGGAAGAGGCTACTATGAAGGCCTAGCTCAAAAAGGAAAAAGGAACCATTAAGGAGGATTCAAAAGGAAAAGAAATTATGAAACCTAATGCTAGTGGACCCTTGAAGATAAATCCCACATGGAAGCAAGTCAATAAATCCTCAATGGGTAAAGATCAAGGAAATGATGAGTTAGAACCGGTTTTAGAGGAAATAGTTGAGGATGAAGGTTAGGAAAAGACTAGTGACAAGGTAGCTGAGTCATAAATGGAAAATGTGGAGGAGATAGTGATATTTTAAGAACTACAGGAAGACAACATCATGGGTTCTATAGTGCAGGATACATTGGATGATAGTTTTTCACTCAAAGAACCGTGGAATCTTTTTAGTTACCAGTAACATGTATAGTGCATTAGATATCAACTTAGAAGATATTCCCATAGTGGAATAATATCTAAAGAAAAATTCAGCAATAAATAATGGTTCAAAACCAAATCCAGAAGAGTCTCTATCTGAGGAACCTATTGAGAATCTGCCAACAAACTCTAGAGAAGAAGGAAATGAAGCTTTCAAAGAAGTGGAATCCCATGTTCTGAATATGGTGGAGGTAAAAAGAAGTCCAAAAATAAAGTCTACACCTAGAACAAGAGGGAATGCTAATAAGGTTGATGTTGGAGAGACAAAATCCTCCTGGCTAGACCTTCTGAGAAAGAAAAGAGAGAATGAATGTCTAGAAAGGAAGTCATGGAGGGAAAGAAAAATCCTTGGTGGGAGGTAAAAAATCCAACTTGTTTAAATGATAATTATTTCATGGAATATTAGGGGTCTAAACAACTCCCAAGTAAACATAGGATTTTGAAAGATATTAGGAAGGAAAGGAAGTCAAAAATTCTCATTTTGTAAGAAACTAAAATGAACAATGAAAGGATGATGGATTTTTAGAAGGTTTTTTTGGAAGGAAGCGGGGTTTCATGGCCAACCATATTTGGGTGCTTCTGGAGCTCTCATATGCCTATGGGATCAAAAAGTGGTCAGTGGGGATCCTTTCTACAATAGTCAACACCACTTAGCTATTTGTTTCACTCATTTAACTTCTGGAAGTAAGTTTATTCTCTCTAATGTGTATGCTCCTAACTATTGCTCTAGCAAAAATATTCTTTGGGACGAGTTAACTAGTTTTAGGAGTCTATCAAAAGAGATCAATTGGATTATTGGAGAAGAATTTAATACCCCTCTTAATCCTCAAGATAAAAAAGGGATGAATAACTTCCTATTTAGAAATCATGGAATACTTAGATAAATTTATTCATTGGAATGAATTGATTGATCCGGAGCTAAATGGGTCTAAATCTACTTATAATAACAGAAGGAGTGGATATGGACTCATTTAGATAATATTATATAGATTTATGGTCAGCATACCATGGGTGCAGGATCAAAATTATTCTCTCTCCTCCCTTCCCTGCATTGGTTCTAATCATAATCTGATCATCCTAGAAACGGTGCTTTTGAAATCTCTAAAGGCATGCCTTTCCAATTTGAAAAATGTAGACTACCCATCCTAAACTATAGGAGACGATTGAGAAATGGTGGATCCTAAAAATGCGAGGAAATTGTATGTACCAAGTGGTTGCCAAACTCAGAAATGTCAAAAAAAATATTAAAAAGTGGAATAAAGAGACCTTTGGCAACATTTTCTTACAAAAAAGCAATTTTTTTGAGGAATTAAAATAAATGGAGGAAATTATGAAAAGATGAGTTTGGAATGATTAGGATAAATAAAATGAGAGAGAGAGATCTCTATTCTATATTTTAAGGAAGAAATATACTAGAAACAAAAGTATAGGATTAAGTGGTTAAAAGAGGTGACCTGAAACACCAAATTTTTCCACATCTCAGCCATTATCAAAGAAAAAAAAGGAAGGATACATGAAATCATGGGACCTGATGGGAGGGTGGTTGATGAGGAGAAAGATATAACTGACACTATCACCTCCTTTTTCAAATAATTTTTTTCGAGGAAAACCAACCAGATATTAATGCTACTAATAACACGTTGGGGATTTTTGGATTAGTCATTGATGAAGAAATTAATAAGGATATTACTACTATTCCTTTGGAAGAGATTAAAGCCATTGTGTCGATGATGGAAGAAGATAAAACTCCTGGACCTGATGGATTTCCAATTTTTTTCCTCAAGTTGTCTTTACGGGAAAGTGTCAAAAAGGAGGTTGTAGTAGTAGTTTAGGATTTATTTCTTATAGGATATATGCTTAGATAAGTCAATCATACCTTCATTTCCCTGATACCAAAAAAACCGGGTGCCAAATATCTTGGAGATTTTAAGCCTATCAGTCTCTGCAACATGATTTATAAAATAATTTCAAAAACTCCACCTTTCCGCTTGAGCGACGTGCTCAGAAATTTCATTTCACCTAATCAGGGTGCCTTCGTGTAAGGAAGAAAAATTATTGACATCATCATTTCATACATGAGACCATCCACTCAGTTGAAAAATACAAAAAGAAGCAATGATTATTAAATTAGATATGCAGAAGGTGTATGACATGATCTCATGGAATTTTCTTCTTAAGCTTCTTCATAAGTTGGGATTTGATAGTCACTTTATCAATCTGATTCAATCTTGTATCACTACCTCAATATTTTCGATTCTACTATTAATGGTCAACCTAAAGCTTTTTTTCAAAGCTGAGAGGGGTCTTAGGTAGGGTGACCCTCTGTCACCCTTTCTATATATCATTGTGGCTGAAGCCTTGAGTAGGATCTGCTCAAAAGATAAAAAAGAGGGGATAATTTAGGGAATTAAAGTTGTTAATGGGGTCAAGAATAAATGTCTTCAATAATTTTTGATGACACAATGCTACTAGGTAAAGCTTCCGTTCGAAAGCTAGGTATCTCAAAATCATCACTAAGAACTATAAGGAGGTCTCAGGTCTAAAAATTAAATTCAAGAAGATCTCGTGCTATTTCATCAATGTGGAGGAACAGAAACAACAATGTTGTTCAGCCACCATTCGGAATGTAATTTATAGAATCTCCTAAATAGCTATCTTGGAATGCCCTTGTGTGGCAGAAAAATGGATGATACTAATAGGAATAAAATCATTGATAGATTTCACAAGAAACTTACCTCTTGGAAAGAAACATTATTGGATCAAGCTGGGAAATTCCAATTGATTCAAATATCTATGAAAGGTGTGGCAACATACATAATGTATATTTTTATAATTCCACACAAAATTAGAAAATTTGCTTAATGCTAAATCAAATGAAGCAAGAACTACCACCTAAAATAGTTCTACAATTTAGCTAAAACAAAGCATAAACACCATCATGATAAGAATTAAACAAGGGTTAGATGCTAGCATTCATCAATACAAACTTTGAAACTAACAATGCTAAATATCTAAACTCCTCTATTCTCTAACAACAAATAAATGAATGGACCTAAGTAAGCTCCATGGCTATCAAAATAGTTGTCCTTAATGCTCCAAGAACCTAGGAATGGGGGCTAATCAAAGTTGGGCTACAAGACCCTTTTGACACCTCCCATATGACCCAAGCACTTTAAGAAAGAGGCTTAACTCTTCAAGATGATGAACTCTCAAAAGGGCAAGGTGCAAGCTCTTAGTCTCTTTGCTATATGCTTTGCATTTACTCTCTTAGAAAGTTTAGGTGTAAGTAAAAAGGTAGGTGGAGGGCTCTTTATATAGCCCAAAGGATAAGGATTCAACACATTCTCATGAATGTGGGATAAAGGTAAAACATGATTAGGAATGGATAAGGTTGCTTTATTAAAGGTAACCTTACTTTAAGGGTTTAATACATGTTTAGCAAGTCATGGAGTTGGGGTATTTTAATTAATCAAAGGTGATTAATTAATAGGTAGGTGTAAGCTTTATGAAGCCAATTAGAGGAATATTAGTGTGATTTAGGCTATTATAAGGGGATTAAATCAATTAAATATTGATTTATTGGTTAAATGGAAGGGAAAGCTAATTAATTAATAATAATTAATTAGTCTAGGTAGAAGGGGTGATTTATTAACGGAAGGTCGTTAATTAGGTATTTGTTGATAGCAACTTAATTAATTAGCTTAGTGTAATTAATTAATGATGATATGAGGGAAAATGAGTGCCTTTGACGATATGTCGTTGATTTGTGAGAAAGGGGATAATTAGCACAATTTAAGTATTTAAATTGCTTGGGCGTAATTATAGGTGTCTACATTTGCCCCTCTTTGGGGTGGCATAAGTGATGCCACTTCAAAGATAGTAGACAAAAGAGATTTTGAAGAGATGGAAGAAAAATTAGTAGGAGGGAGAGATGCCCCCTCGAGTGTCGATGGGGTGATAGAAGAACTCGATCGACGATCGAAAAAGGTGAGAAGTAGGCAGAAGAATGGGGACGAGGCAGGATGCCCCGAGGAGAGGGAGAATTAGGGGTGAAAGGGAAGTGGTGTAGAAGAAATATGGATGAGGGGAGAGAAGAGCTTAACCTCTAGCCGCTTATTTGTTTGGAACAAATTTGATGTCATCATATTGCCATAGGAACTACATCATCGGTCCTTATGAAAAATATAAGCATACGACAAAGGTAGAATGACATGAAAAGCCATAATACGAACAATTGTCCATTGCTGAAAATACCAACTCCACGCAACATACAATAATGCAATGCAATACGAGAAGGAAACAAGCTCATATAACAGGGAAAACAAGTACGAACACACATATCTAACCCAACAACGGTCAAGACAGTTGTACAAATGTTTTGTTATCAGTGCTGAAGAGATCCACAAGTTCGTGATTGACGACAAGGGTTAAAAATGATGCCCCAAGCAAGGATACATGCAAGGGGAAATGAAAATGGACACGGGGTCCATGAAAAGCATTTGTGCGCAACGAAACAAAGCACTGTGCAACCAAAAGTGCCCCAGTAGTATGCATTTAAGCAAGCAAACTAGCTTTTGTGAATGGTTGTGAATCCAAAGTGATCCGCGAGTCGTATTAATCGGGGAAGATGTGAGACAAACCAACAGGATATGGAGAAAATACCATGCGCAAGACACAAGTTTCAGCCGTAAGAAGCAAGTTACCATTTTGTAGGGTGTTTTACTTTTTAGGAATTTTTTGAAAATTTTTGCCTTGTTTTTAGATTTTTTTGATATATATATATATATATATATATTATTTTGTTTTTGTTTTCTCGAAACAATGTTCTATTGTTTTTGTGTTTTTCTCGAAACAATGTTCTATTGTTTTTGTGTGTTTCTCAAACAATTTTCTATTGTTTTTTTGTTTGGTGAAACAATTTTTTTCTATTGTTTTGAAACAATTTTCTATTGTTTTTGTTTTTCAAACAATTTTCTATTGTTTTTTTTCAAAACAATGTTCTATTGTTTTTGTGTTTTGTGAAACAATTTTCTATTGTTTTTTTGTTTTTCAAACACAATTTTCATTGTTTTTTCGTTTTCTATTGTTTTTTTGTGAAACAATTTTTATTGTTTTTGTGTTTTTAATAGTTTTCCAAAGCTATGTGCAGTAACCAAGAAAGCATGGATGCCCCCAAATGTTAGGTGGGAATATACAAGGGCGTAAGCCACGCGCTTATGAACAAGAAGGTGAATTCGTTGAGTTGCCCCAAAGCCGTAAGATGGGAAATAACGAAAGACCACGTCCCTTATGATTTAATAGAAGAAGGCAAAGCCGGATCAAGGCCGGACTAGATGGTGTGCACAAGGAAACTCAAGGTAGAACCAGTCCAGACAAAGACAACTACCCTTCTAATACGTAATGCTTGGAACAACGAATCCTCCCGAGGCGCCCTAAACCGGTTTTCACCCAAGGACTTGTCCAAAGTGCCACAATTGCGTGGTTTTCACTAAAGTGATGACCTTTTTCTTTTTTTTTTTTTTTTTTTGATTTTTTTTATATATTTTATTTTATTTTTGATGTTTTTATATTTTTTATGATTTTTATGACTTTCTTGTGCCATGTTTAGGCATAAAACCTCTTAAGATGCATGGAATTCATGGGCTCCCTGAGCTCATCACCATTGGGGTGAGCTAACTCAGATGCCCCCGTGCCATACTTGGCAACTATGACAGGGTCCTAACCAAAGGTGGTTCGAACTTCCTTTCTTTTCTCGCTCCGCTCCGGTGTTGAATCGGTTCTCCTTCATAACTAAATCACCCACCTCAAACCGGCGAGGGATGATTCTCTCTTGAAGTCATGGGAGATTCTGTGTTGATATACTTTGTGTGATTAAGAGCGCGAATGCGCTCTCATCCAGAGCTCTAACTCACCAATCTTGCCACTCGGTAATCTTCATCCTTATCCAAATAGTCCCAAGAGAAATTTGCAGGATGGGAGTTCAATCTCTAAAGGGATGATAGATTCTGTCCCGAACACGAGGGAATATGGCGTCGCACCCGTAGGAGTGCGAATTGATGTTCTGCAGGGCCCGTGAGGGCCGGGTGGATTTCAGTAGGTGGCCACCAGTTTTGCTAACCATCTTCTCCATTATCCTTACCAAAGTCTTGTTTGTTGCCTCAGCCTTGTCCATTACCCCGAGGGTAATATGGCGTGGACCATTTCAATCTGATTTGGAACCGCTGGCAAAGACCTTTCACAGTTTTGTTCTTAAATGACTTCCCATTATCTCGTGACAATGGGCAGTAGGATACCATATCGGCAAATAATGTGATTCATGATGAATTTAGAAATCAGGCTCTCGTGACATAGGTTAAAGGGACAACCTCCACCCATTTTGTGAAGTATTCTCAGTAGTGTGATGATATGTGTATGACCATCGATGAGGTAGGAGTAAGCTTCCCTATTAGATCAAGTCCCCACTGAGAATGGCCATGGGTAGTGATTGGTCAGTAATGGTTGCGATGGAGCATGGATGAAATTTCCATACTTTTGGCATAAAGACACATTTTCTAACATAATTACAACAATCAGGGCCTCCATGGTGGGCCAATAGTAACCTACTTAACAGCTTCTTAGCCAAGACCATTCCATTTGTATGTGCTCCGCATACTCCTTCGTACTTCTTTAATTGCCTCGGATTGACTCCACACATCCAGCATAACGTAATGATTCCCATCGTAGCTACGACGATAAAGTGTACCTCCTAACAGGTGTAACGGGCTATTTGGTGAATTAGGCTCTGCTTTTCAGAGCGGGAGATTTCGGGAGGGAATGTACTATCCTTAAGATAGGTGAAAATGGGTTCATACCATGGTGAATGGGGACCAACAACCTCACAAGCCAGGCAAGATTCTGGCATGTCATACGCTGGTCTGGCGAGATTTTCTACGAAGAATGGCATATCATTGTTCCCTGGTGGAATACGAAGCATAGATCCCACCGTTGCCATAGCATCTGCCGATCTATTCTGCGCTCTTGGGATTTGCTCAAAGGTAATGCGCACAAAATACTCCTTCAGAGTTTCCACCAACTTCTTATAAGGTATGAGCTTGTCATCCTTAACTTTATACTCATCATTAACCTGTTTGATGATTAGCTGTGAATCACCTACAACCTTCACATGTTGAATATTCCACTTGATGGCTAGCTTCATCCCTGCAATGAGTGCTTCATATTCCGCAATGTTGTTTGTGCAAGGGAAGGCCAGGCGGAAAGCCTGTGGTATAGGATCACCTGAAGGAGTAATAAGGACCACTCCTGCACCTGAACCATGAAACGTAAAAGATCCATCAAAATGTATCTGCCATACGATAGATTCTTCAATGTAGAGCAAAGATGCATCCGCAGATCAGACTCAAAGGTTCTATGCTTTTGCAAAGGTGCTTCCGCTAAATGGGTCGCAAGTACTTGTCCTTTAATTGATTTTTGATGGACAAATTTATATCAAACTCACCGAGTAGAATGATCCAATTAGCCATTCTACCTGTGAGGGCGGGTTTGGACAACAAATACTTGAGTGGGTCGACCTTGGATATGAGCTTGGTCTTAGTATTTAGCAGTAATGGCGAAGTTTCAAAGGTAAAAACAACAACCAAGCAAGCCTTCTCAACTGAGGATAATTACATTCATAGGCGATGAGGGTGCGACTTAGATAGTACACATCGCTTTCTTTATGGCTAAGGTCATATTGGGTGAGCAAAGCAAGCACCAATAAGCATATATGTGTAAAGGAAATATAGAGCAAAAGTGGTTCTCCTGAGTGGGAGGCATGAGGACAGTGGATTAGCCTGTGCATCGTTTAAGCAAAGCAAAGGCTTGTTGTTGCTCAGTCCCCAAATGAAAGTGATGTCCTTCTTAAGCAAATGAGTGAATGAGTGACATTTATCTCGCAAGTCGGGAGATAAAGCGAATGGCTTGAATTTTTTTCCTCGCAAGCTACGCAGCTTGCTTGATATTCTGTGGAGGCATTTCGTGATGGCGATACTTTAGCAGGGTCTACCTCAATACCTCGTCTTGACACGATGAAGCCTAATAGTTTCCCAGATAGCACACCAAAGACACACTTCTTTGGATTTAGCCTGACTTTGTATTCACGTAGGCGTTCAAAGATACGCCGCAAAATGATAGGATGTTCCTCTCTTGTTTTGGACTTTCCTAGGATGTCGTCTACATAGTCTTCCATGATGTCATGAATCATATCGTGAAATATTACTATCATGGCCCGCTGATAAGTTGCTCCCGCATTCTTAAGGCCGAATGGCATCACCTGATAACAGAAGGTGCCCCAAGGAGTTGTGAAAGTTGTTTTGTGTTGGTCTTCCTCAGCGATCTTAATTTGATTATAACCCGAAAAGCCATCCATAAGTGATAGCATTTCATACCCTGCGGTTGAGTCAACAATCATGTCAATTGTTGGCAAACGGAAAGTCATCTTTAGGGCAAGCTTTATGATGTCCCTAAAATCAGGCAAATTCGGATACCAATAGGTTTCTTCCGGACAGAACAATGTTCGATATCCATTCGTAATAATCAATCGCCTCGATGAATCCCCGCCGCAAGCAACCTTTCCAACTCTTCTTTAACTAACAAGGCCACTCTTGGGTGCATCTTTCAAGCTTCGCTTGATAGGCTTAGCATCCGCGTGCACAACCAAGTTATGCACGACCAAAGTTGGATCTAAGCCGGCATGTCTTTGTAAGACCATGCGAACACATCAATAAACTCGCAAAGAGCATAGTGAACGCCTTTTTTTCTCTCTCGGGCCGAGAGTGATGCTCCCAATTTTACTATCTTGGGATCTTCTTCAGCACAATATTAACATCAATGGTTTCTTCAACTAACAATTTTGATAAATCCTCCATACGCGTGGGATCGGGAGGTAGGTTGAGATCTTCATCCAAGGATGTCTCTACGAGATTTTCATCCTCGCGTGGTCACTTTGTTTGTCCTTTGATTTTCTTATTTGTTTGTCACCCAATGCCTCAAAGAGGTTTTCACCGTGTGACTTGACTTTGATTTTTGCCGAGGCTTTTCTTTAGAACTCTTGCCCTCGCTTTTTTTAAATTTTTCGACTGACCACGAAGTTCAGCCTCCTCGCCAAGTAGGCGCAGTGTCTAAGTCGATAAAGAAACCCTTCTTGTGATCTCCAATGGGAATCAGTATCCCTTATGCCCATGAACTCTGCAATAGCCTCGTCATTCTCGAATAAATCTAGTGGCACGTGACGTTGTTGGTCCCATTCAACAAGGGAGGGGTATACAAGGTCAAGGGTTGGTTCATTGGGGGTGATGGTTAGGACAACATTATTCATGAAAAGGTTCGTGGAGGCCAGATCCTCATATTGGCTACAACAGGAATCTGTATCGCTATCTAGATAATCGGAGCTATCCTCATGCTCAGAACAAGTCGCATCTTGATCGTTGGGGTGTGCTCCATAAGGGCGAATCCCAATGCCATATCTTTCTATTTTGAAATGTGGAAGAGGGACGGTTCTCTTTGTCCTGTTCATTCCTCCCACATCCTAGGCCTCAGAGCCCATGGAGTACATCATTCTCGCTAGATTTTTCATATTCGGGGTTTGATAACAAGATGGCCGAGTGTCCTCGGGGACCCAAGTAAGAGGTGGATCAAGTAATTTTTCCTCGCCTAACAAGCCTCCGTGCAGGAACGACCCAATAGTATGTTCCTCTCTAGGTCTCCCAAGCGGTAGTTGGGTCGACCTCTAGTCTTGGGTGACAAGGAGAGGTCAAACCAAGAGCGCTTGTTGTACATTATACTCCCCACAGCCATATTCCTAGAATTTTCATCTCCCATGAATTAAATGGAGATGTTGAAGTAGATGCCCCATGAGTGCAAGAACTAAGAGAATTTGAATCTACTCGAGATTCCATGGCCTCGTAATGAAGAGGGACAACTATATCTCGTGGAGGGACATGCATATGTACCCTTTCGTGCAAAGCTATTAAGAGCTCTACAATGAGCAAAGGGGCTCGAGTCTCCCGGTATTGTTATCGTATGTCCTCATGCTTCACTTGATGCATGATGAAATGTGATGGCACTCGCTTGCATGGCATGGATCCATGGTCGGCCTAGAATATATTATATGGAAGTTCCAAGTCTAAGACGTGAAACTTTGTCTCGATGGCAAGTGGGGCCCACCTCCATCGGGCAGCGTAATGGTGCCTCGCCGACTCTCTTTCCGCGTTGTCGATGCGGTGATAGTGATGATATGGGACTCAAGATCTTCTCCGTATGTCCCAATTGTTTGACCAACTTAAGCGTGCAGATATTCAATCCCGATCCATCATCCACAAGCACCATTTGATTTTCCCGGGTGACAACTACCTCAATGTATAAGGGAAGATTATGTGTAGGATTCTCGTAGGGACCTCCCTATGGTTGAAAGTGAGATGCTCACCGGGTGCAATATTTGCCACCGCGGCTCAAGGTATGCAGATCAACTTCTAAAGGCACTCCCGACCCTCGAAGAGTTTGATACAAAATTTCCTTATGCACATGGATATCTTGAGAAGATCTAAGATCGAGATCTTAGCAGTGTCTTCTCAAGTTGTTCTAAAAGGTTATATTTACTAGCCATGGGTCAACAGAGAGGGTTCTCTGAATCACGAGGTGGGCACGCCTGCATATCGCAGCAAAGCAGCTCCTTTCCTCGATCCGGATGGTATTGACACGGCCAGTAGGGGAGCGAATACATCCGATAAGTGAATCGTAATGATTGTTATCTCTCTTGGTATACAAGTAATTCGTGGCTTTATAGGTTTGGGATGACTCTCCCCGATCCGGTTTTTCCTTTTCCGACTTATCATGCTTGGGGAATGGTTCCTTATAAATCCCCATTTTCTCGTTAGTGTGTCAGACATGTGGCTAGGGTTATCCACCTCTATCTCCCCGTTGTCAATGAGGTCTTGAATATAGTGGCGAAGTCGCAAACATTTGTCTATTTTATGACCTTTAACGCGATGCATTTCGCAATATTCATGCTCCTTATACCATGAAGGTTTAGGAGTGTTGTCATCAAACGGTTATGTTGTAGGATAGGTCATCATGTGGGCCGCATCCAACTATTTTAGTATGATGCATAATGGCTCATCGAGGGAGGTGAATGTTCTTCGCTTTGGTGGTGGTTGAATTGGGCCCTTGGTCGCTTTAAAAGGTTGACGGTTTTTGGACCGCTTGAACACGCTTGGAATCAAGTGATTCCGCCTCCCACCACGTTTTTGTTTTTGTTAAAGATCTTTGGCTTTTCAAATGGTTCGACACTTTCGTTGTCTTTAGATTGGGTTTTGAGGGTGCCTTCGCAATGAGAGCCTTTTCTATTTGAATCCCTTTTCGATAACCTCCTCAAAGGTGGACACAATGCATTTGGAGGTGGAAAGCTATATCTGGGTTGAGATTAGGGACGAAAATACTGACTAGCTGCTTCTCAGGGAAAGCGCAAGGGAAGCGACTAGCTATCCCTCTCCATCGTTGGAGGAAGCTGGCGAAGGTCTCATTTGGGCGTTGTTTTGTGCCGCACAAGTCTGCCATGGTGACGTCACTCTCTATGTTATATGAGAAATGACGCACGAATCTTTCCGCCAATTCTGGCCAGGTGAAAATTGATCCTCGTGGCAAGCGCGTAAACCATTCTAATGCTTGACCTCCGAGACTCTTAGGAAAAAGTCTGATGAGGTAATTATCACTATAAGACACCTCGACATGCCATGTAGAAATCTTTAACATGATCCTCGGGTCTCCCTTTCCTTTGTATTTGTTTAACTTTGGCATATCAAATTTCTTTGGAAAGGGTCAAGGGTCATTGTCTTGTCAAAAGGATAGGGGCATAGTTCTTCGTATTGGTATTTCCTAATACTCCCTATATTGCTTTCAGTATGCTCGCAAGCGTTGCTTTCATAGATTGTACTTTTGTGCGAGCAATTGTTCTTTAGTGGGAGAAATGGGGGGACGTGTACATGATGATACCCCGTGTCTTCTTCTCCTTGGTTTTCTCGATGGAGTTCGTGGATCCTAAACTTAGGCCTTGATTTTTGAACATTCTTGTTTGTGTCTTTCTGTACTTGGAAAGTAAGCAAAGCTAGTTGTCGGCTTAAGTTACTGAGTTGTTGTTGGATTGTGACTTGGTTTGTGTCTTCTTCTTCTAAAGGTTCCTCCTCTTCGTATTGTGGAGGTTCTTCCCCTGTCTCATGTTCTATCTTGTTTCTTCGTGGCACTTTGATGAGGGGTATTCTATGCCCTACCACTTTATCATTTTCTACATAAGAAGTGGAAGCATGTCCACCTGTTAAAATATCTTCCATATTGATAAGGGGGTGTTCCTCCTTAGTAGTGTCATTTGTTTGTAGTATTGGTTCCTTCTCAATGGGCAATTTGGCCCCTAATTCCATGACCCGTGCCAAAACTCTATCTTTGTTTCTAAGGAGAAACTCATCTAGTAGAGTGGGGTCAAAATCAAAGTCTCATGTGTGGTGATTCTAATTCATTTCCACTATGATCGACCATCTCTTCTCGTTTCCTTTTCTCAGAAAATAGTGGTCCTAGATCGTGTCCGATAAATGGGTTTGACCTTGTCTGCTAGAGGTTTCCCAAGCTGCGCCCGTTGTTCCTCATATGTTTGTTTCTTTAACCCTAGACGCATCTTGGGAGCCATGTTTTCGTGATAAGTTTCACTAAGGTAAGTTGTAGATTTGTTCAAAATTCAATGACTACCCCTAAGTGAAACACAAGATGTACGTGTTAAGAGTAAATTAACAAAGGTGAGAATACCAATGTGATAGAATGATAAAGTCACCAATGAAACAATCGCTTGGTATCAAAACTTAATCAAATGAAGTACTCCTAGATTACGTTTTAAAGTAATTTACGACGCCAGATGATTAACAAGATGTCTCCACTTATGCCAAGTTCAAAGGAATGAACAAGACGTAAGTAAATACATGAAGTTAAATGCGATCTCCCAATCAAGATATACGATGAGCAAGCTCAAGTCTCGATTAAGACCTATATCTCAAAAAGTGTCAATTTATTTATTTGTGAATGACACAACAATATCACCAAGATATGTTAACCCACTTTGCAAGAAAGTGGAGTATTGATATCGAGGTGTTATTGATATAACACGCACAAATGGTAGTTCCTAACACCTTTTGAAATCGAGGTAATAATAAAACTGAACAAAAAAAGCTCAAAGTATAGCTAGGAATAGTTAAGAATGTGTGCAACGTAACCGTACAATATAGGTATTTATGTCGAGTTTACAAGAAACAAGACGTAAATATCGAAATTGTAATGATACGAGACAAACAAACTAACTCCTCTATGGAAGTCCGCAGTGATGAACCACGCCTAACTACAATGACGATCTTGACGTGGGTATCAAGATCACAATGGCTACCAAATGACGTGAAAACGCCTCCACTCACTTTAGACGTTTAACTAACCCAGCCGCAAACATGGATGGGCGTAAACGGACATAAAAGTGAGAGAAACAATGAATGGCAACACAAAGGTAATCACACCTCTTTTGATCAACAAAGTGTCAAAAGAATATGAAGGAAATAAATCAAGAAAAAATGACAAAAAATGCTAGTCTTACTTCGGCAGAGTTTCGCCTCGCCCTAAGGCAAGTAAAAACTAGGCGAAAGTAATACGTCACACGTTTCTCAAAAAGAAGGTTCACAACTCAACACTGTTTTAAAGTGGTCAAAGTGGGCTCCTGGCCAAAGTATATTCTCCTAGGTGGTTCTCTCGCCCTAGGTGTTACAAAGTTGCCACGAGCGAGCGCGATTTACCCAAAAAGTCACACTGACTAGTTTGGGAGTATCTCGGCTTTACTTTACCCCCTTCAAGAACAGTAGGCAACTAGTGCGTCTACGTGTACTATCACTGGGGTCGCCACAACGGACAACCTGTAACTCTATCTCACAAAGGAATCACTAGTCAAGTAGGTAGTGCGGAGCACTTCCCGTTTCGTCCACAAGGTTCCCTCTTGCGTGGACTACTTTGGGGTTCCTCGAACCACCCCCATTATTTTAGCTTAAGGCGTTATGCCAAAGGGGTTATGTTCCAGTTGAGCGGAGAGGGACGTACCCTTTTCCGAAACCTGCAATACAATGTTTTGAATATGTTGTTCTTTTTATCTTGTTTAATTAGGTGTGGTTTGCTTGAACACCTTTTGGCAACCTGTATAACAACTGTATTAGTAGTTTTTGATTTCATTTTGATTCCTCCTTTCTTTGACAAGCATTTTTAGGTCCTGCACTCAAGCGTTAGTAGTTCTCCAAGAAAATCACATTATTTAAAAGAGGATTAAAAGTTGCTTTTGATTCTCAAGATCATCCAAGGATGCAAGAGAAGAGCATACACAACAAATAATCCAACTAAAAAGTAAATAAAATCTTTTCAATCAATGAACCATACAAAATTTTTGATAAATGTTCATTCCCTTAAACCAAAAGTGAAAGATGAAGTTTCCAATTTACCAAATGTTATAAAATGAAGACTAAAGTTGCTTTTGATTCTCAAGATCACCCTAAGGTGCAAGAGAAGAGCATACACAAACTTTAGCCCAACTATATAGAAATGGAAAACTTCAAATCAAAGGACCGTTGAAAAATGCTTTGTAAAAGGTTCATTCCCTTAAGCAAAATGAATAATTAAATTTCCAAGTTTAATCCCAATGTTAAAAAGATATAGATCAAAGTTGTTTTTGATTCTCAAGATCACCAAAAGGTGCAAGAGAAGAGCATACACACGCTTTGATCTAAATCGAGTAAGCATGGAAATACAACATTCATCAAAACATTAGACATGTTAGAAAATGACCAGTTTTAAAATAACAGAAAACCTACAACTTTTGTAAGTGTAAATCCCAAATTTATGTTTTCATTGCATAGTTAACTTCAATACCTTTCCAACGCAAAAAAAATGGAGTCATTTCGAGGTCGGGAGCAAAAGTTATGGCCTTCGAAGATGGGTTACGATATGCTCTTATGCTCATGGGTATGCACTTGACACGCACTTAAAAATGTCAAAAAACGTCCCTTAATCTGCAAAATGGGCAAATTTTTCCAACCAAGATTCAATTTTGACAACAACCCATCACATTAATATATGAATAGAAGACTCAATGCTATCAAACATTAACATACATGCTCAAGAATTTAAGATTTTCAAGAAATTGACAAAACTAGCATGTAGAATGATGAAAAAGTAAGCTCTAAAAATGAAAACATGATGAAATCTTGAAATTTTCTCACCAACATTAAATTTTGACAGCAACCCACCACATTAATATGTAAATATAAGACTCAGCACTATCAAACACTAACCTACATGCTCAAGAATTGAAAATTTTCAAGAAATTGACAAAACTAAAGATGTAAAATGTTGAAAAAGTAAGCTTAAAAAATGAAAACATGATGAAATCTTGAAATTTTCTCACCAAGATTAAATTTTGACAGCAACCCACCACATTAATATGTAAATAGAAGACTCAGCACTATCAAACACTAACCTACATGCTCAAGAATTTAAAATCTTCAAGAAATTGACAAAAAAAGCATGTAGAATGTTGAAAAAGTAAGCTCTAAAAATGAAAACATGGAGAAATCTTGAAATTTTCCCCTCAATTCCAATTTTGACAGCACTTCACCTCCTTCATACCTACAAGGAAGACCCAACACATGCAAACTCAACAAAACATGTTAAAAAAAACAAGTTAGATCAACATGTGTAAAAGAGGGTTAGTAACCAAAAATAAAACTTAACTACAAAAACTTGAAATTAAGTGCAAAGGACAATGGAGTAAGTCCCACCGGGCGTGCCAAATGTGTGCATGTATAATTTGCTTAATGCTAAATCAAATGAAGCAAGAACTACCACCTAAAATAGTTCTACAATTTAGCTAAAACAAAGCATAAACACCATCATGATAAGAATTAAACAAGGGTTAGATGCTAGCATTCATCAATACAAACTTTGAAACTAACAATGCTAAATATCTAAACTCCTCTATTCTCTAACAACAAATAAATGAATGGACCTAAGTAAGCTCCATGGCTATCAAAATAGTTGTCCTTAATGCTCCAAGAACCTAGGAATGGGGGCTAATCAAAGTTGGGCTACAAGACCTTTTTGACACCTCCCATATGACCCAAGCACTTTAAGAAAGAGGCTTAACTCTTCAAGATGATGAACTCTCAAAAGGGCAAGGTGCAAGCTCTTAGTCTCTTTGCTATATGCTTTGCATTTGCTCTCTTAGAAAGTTTAGGTGTAAGTAAAAGGTAGTGGAGGGCTCTTTATATAGCCCAAAGGATAAGGATTCAACACATTCTCATGAATGTGGGATAAAGGTAAAACATGATTAGGAATGGATAAGGTTGCTTTATTAAAGGTAACCTTACTTTAGAAGGGTTTAATACATGTTTAGCAAGTCATGGAGTTGGGGTATTTTAATTAATCAAAGGTGATTAATTAATAGGTAGTAGTGTAAGTTTATGTAAGCCAATTAGAGGAATACTAGTGTGATTTAGGCTATTATAAGGGGATTAAATCAATTAAATATTGATTTATTGGTTAAATGGAAGGGAAAGCTAATTAATTAATAATAATTAATTAGTCTAGGTAGAAGGGGTGATTTATTAACTAAGGTCGTTAATTAGGTATTTGTTGGGGATAGCAACTTAATTAATTAGCTTAGTGTAATTAATTAATGATGATATGAGGGAAAATGAGTGTGCTTTTTAGGTTTTCTCGGTTGTGCTCAACTTTTTCAAAATTCAGCTAATCCTTCCTAGGGATATCTCAAACCTTCATAAACAATGGAATTCCATTTTACACCATGACATTGTTAAGGAATAATGGAAATTTTCCCTCCCATATACCCTATGGGGGATCTGGATCGAAAAGAATAACAAGATTTTCGAAATCGAGCTCTTATTCCAATAAGGTGGTGAGGCTTATCATCCAGAATCTCAAAGATAATTTTCAAATTATTAAATTCAAGACTACTAAACCTCCCTTGTGTTTAGACTTGGATATCCTAAATAATTTTAATCTCAAGGTTCCTTATGAGATTATTGGAAAAGATAGGGAGGTGAAAATTAAGAAGGTCAAGTGGAAATGCCCACCCTATGGATGGTACAAATCAAACTTTGACGAATCAGAAAGTGAGGAAAAAAAGTGTTGGAGGGGGAGGGATAGTTTGGGATCATAAGGGGGATTGTTTAAGGGTATATGCTAGTCAGGTTGGGCTTCACTCAAATAATCATGTCGAATCCATAGCTATGTTATGGGGATTAAAGCTATGTGAAACCATGAATATTCAAAACCTTATTATTGAAGGAGATTCCATGTGTGTTATTAATGCCCTTAAGCAAAATGATAACACGGGATGGAAGATTAAAAAAATAATTAAGGAGGCCAAGCAAATGATGGGAAATTTTAAAAGGTTTGAGATACATAATGTGTACAAGAGTGGAAATAAGACTTTTGATGGCCGAAAAGTCACGGGAATGACCTACGAGGACAAAGGAACTAGAAGTATGAGGAGTTTGGAATCATATCAAAAATTTGATTAATGAGGACAAGATTTCTAAGATAAACCTTCATAATTACAAGGATATGCGAGATGGAACTCATGTGGATGTTAATAGCAATATTGATAGGGTTTCTAACATCCACACTGTGTTTTATCTCTGTCTTTGTTCCTTCTTCTTTCTTGGTTTCATTACTGTGTCTGGTTTTTGTGGTAGGATTATCATGAGTGGAGATAGGGTGAGGACCAAACCTACTACCTATATGCATCTTAAAAGGGATGGTACCCTATGGTGCCTTCTTTGCAGGGGTGGTCTATCCATATATATTGAGAAGTTGTAGGGCCGTGATCTGCAGCTCGTAATTTTTGGGAAAGTGTGGGAGGATGGTTGTGTTAAGATGAGAGGCACTGAAATTGAGGTCAATGAGAACACCATCACTAAAGCCACTGGTATGTCCATCGATGGTCTTAAAATATTTAAAGATAAAACTAGGAAAAAACATGATATTTCTACCTTCTTCGGTCCTGGGGAAAATATTGTTCAGTATGATGATGGTATCACTAAAATTTATTTCTTGGTAGGTGGGAAGATGTGTGTCTCGTGGTGATGAAATACCTCACTCTCGAGGGAAAATTTAGGAATCTTTTCTCTTACCACCTATCCATTTTGAACTACCTTCGTAGAAACCAAGAGATGAACCTTCCTTTTTCCTCCTTCAGTCCTTGACCACCTCCATCACTGACTACCAGAATGATAAGTTGGAAACCTTCCTCAACCATGACATTATCTTGTTGATGTTCAAGAAAGGTAGAATCCTTATCCCACCCAAACCTTAGGGAAAAAATGATGATTCGGATAATGAGATCTTGGCATTCAAAATGAAAAAGGAAAATGGATGTCGTGCAAGAGTGCCCTAGTAGTTTTGTCAACAACCTCTATGATTTGAAAAAGGGGGATCTACCTAGGGAGGAAAGTGTGGGGAATAGGGAAAGAGCTAGAGATACTATTGATTGGGAAGCTCGCATTCTCATAGTGGAGGAGGTGACATAGACTATTTTTGTGGTCAATAAAAATTTGGTTCAGGAAGTTAAAGATTGCCATAGACAGATTGATATCCAAAACAAGTGTATTGGTGGCCTGAATGTTGACTACATCATGTAAGAGCAGAGGATATCGATCATGCAAGATCAGATTTCCAAAATGAAAGAGGAAAATAATGAGGTTAATATGCATCTAGAATTGAGAAGTATTGATAAGAATGATAACAGGGAGATTGAGGAGGAGAGAAAGGGTAAAATTCCTTCCAAAGTCATCATTAAGTGTAAAGGGAACAAGGAAGCGTGTCCTAACACTAGAACCAAAAGAAAAAATTCACGAGCAAGGTGTACCGATGGAACCCCTTTGGCTAATTTTTTTATATTTATCCTTCTTTAGGGTTGGGTGCTTCTATTTTCTCTAAGTATTTTTAAAAAATCTCTATGTATGTTTAATACTTATCTGTTTATGGGTCACTTTGATTTGTTTACCTTTGCTTGTCAAGTCGGTTTAACTCGGTGTTGTTGGATCCTCTTATTGTCTTGTGTGCCTTGGAATCTTTTTGTTTAAAGGGTTTTTAGTCCCTTAAAAACTAAATCTTATTACCTATCTAAAAAAATTACGATTCTACAAGATATGGGCCATTATAATAAAAACATGCACACAACTAAGATAACAATGCATTTTAATCGTAAATAAACATTCAATAATTTCCATTAAAAATATCCAGAAAGGTGGAAATATAACCATTCTTTTTAAACTCTCTAAAACCACTTGAAGCTCCTAGAAAGAACCCTTTATTCCTTTCTTCAAAAATAAAAAAGAACAACTTGAAATAAGAATGAGAAATAACCCAAAACATTCCACCATAAAGATTGTTAAATCCTCCATTATCTCTTATTGAAATAGCTCAACAAACCACTAGTAAGAGAAAATACATGCACAACTCGAAGGAAATCGGAAAGAGCTCGAAATGCATAAAAGGGAAGAATAAAAATGAAACACTTGTTTTTGGCATGGTAGAATATGGAGGAAGCCTTCCATTACTCAAAATCCATGGGGATGAATTAAATGAAATAATTGTTTGTAGGTTCCACGTAGTTGCCTTCCCCTTAACTCTACTTCAAACTCGTTGTCTCCCACTAATGACAAACTTGGCAGTTTACGGTTGGTCGATATTATTAAAATAAACCATATTGTATGGGTCGTGATTCGAACAAGCAACCAAGTCACCTATAAACCATGCAATATGTCAGTCCACTCATAGTCAAATTAAATAATAAAAATACAATCCAATCCAATTAACGATCAACTATAGTCGATTTGGATTCTCAATAAAAGTAATAAAGGCATTAAAATTATGTTAATGGTTTACTTCCAATAAGTCCAAGCATATAAGTGATTAAAGCCATACATGAGATAGTTAAGACGTTTCAACTAGGATCGAACTATAAACCATGTACGATTGCCTAAACCAAGATTATTATTCATGTCTTCCTAGCCAAGGGTGTTCTAACAACAATTAAAAATCAATAATTACATCACAAAAATGGTTAGTATGATTTTGCAATCATATCATATGTATCGATTAATCCGATTTAAATCATCAAATCCATGTATCTTGTAAACACTTTATGACCAACATTTACAACAATTAAACAAATTAACCCACAACTTGTTGTATCATCAAGATATTTATACGTGCATGATTAAGACAAAATTTTACTTGTTCCATTAAAAGGTACCCTCTCACTTCTCAATTGATGATCATCAAGGTAAAGAGAGTTAGCCCATTTGAAAATAACCACTATTTCCACATAATAAAATAATATATAGAAACCATGAATAACTTCAACCATGCATGCTAATTGATACTTCTAACAAGAAAGTGAGTTGCATTATCAATAAAATTCATAAGAATAATAATACATCCAAACACAAAATCATCAAACTCACCAAGAATACAACTTAGAACATAAGAAAAAAAATAGGAATATTTCGTAACACAACTCATGCGAGTGCTTGGAGTTTATTAGCGTTACATGATTATTTTCGTAACTATGCGTAAATATGTTCATCCTTTTTATGGTAAAAACATGTACACCTAGTTGTAATTCTGATTGGGAAATTCTTCTCACTCCCAAACCTTCGTGAACCATGTTACAATAATTTCCTATCTCTTAATAATCATGAAATGAAAATGCAGGATGTGGCAAAAGTATAGACTGATCCCTCGAAGGACAACTATCATCCATTCCATTCTTCCATCTAAAAAGTGAAAACAAAAAATCCAAAGAAAAATCCTAATCATAGACCACTCCCTCGAAGGATGGATACTTTCTTATATCATGTTAGCAAAGGATGCCTGCATTTATCAACCTTACGAATCCAAAATAAAAATAAAAAATTTCAAAAGAAAACATCTTAAGAAAGCTTCTCACATCGATTGGATTTCCAATCTACAACAAACTTCCTGCATTGATCAATTTACACCATCTTTGCTCAAAGTTGGGGCATAGACATAGTATTACCACCTAAGGAGAACCTATTTTCCCATACAAGCTCCATCTTAATCCCTTTTTCATGTCTACAATGGGTCTATAAACACACCTTCCACTTTTCCCTCATGATCTTAAATGTGACTAACTATCGTTAGTTATGTGTTAACACCTATCATTGGTAACAAGTGCATCACTTTACATTGTTCCCTCTCACACTTTACGTATAATCCATTCTAAGAGTATATTTTCGACGTAAATTCCTTCACAATTGGGCCACTCTATCAAGCTCATGCCCTATCCAAGTTCAATATCCTAATTTTTTCATCTATATCCAATCCGTCACATCACATCTAATTTAATTACATTCGTATCTGGTCTACATATATCACATCATGTAATCTAAACCTATCACAATTATATAAAATCCATAAATAATCATCATGTATAACATCTAAGATCACCACATCAATATCCATCATATATCCACATCATCAACGTTTAAACCGTCATCTATATTTAATCATATCTAAATCCATTGTATAAATCCATCACATCTATTTTAATCTAGATCATATTATATATATCATCTATCATATCATTTCCAAGTCAACATTTATCGTATCATCACATCAAATCAACTAATCCATAAATCACATCTCATATCTAATCATTATAAATATAAGATCTAATAAAAACCTTACATCATCATAAACCATCATCATAAATCATCATCGTACTTATCACAACACATGAAAACCATGAAAAAATCACACACACACACACACATATATATCATCAAAAATTTCTATACATCCATGATAGGCCTCTCTTGGGCTATATCTAAAAATTATACATCAAAATCAATGTCAATATCTATATACAATGTTCACCCACTAAGTGGTGAGCTATATATTAGATGCCTTAAGTTTCAAGTCGTGTCCTCCTAAAGCGGGGCATGTCCACCTCCTAACCACCATCTGCTCTTTCATCTAGATCACACTCTCACCTTAGATGTACTAGGCTAGTCGTGCTCCCAGAGGCTATCGGTCACAATGATCTCATAGGTATCCTCTCTCCTACTAAGTATGTTGTATAACACGACACATCGGTAGTGAGGCTGTAATAATTCACTCATAGTAATGTGCCACATCACTTAGTTCCTTGTACTGATCCAATAATACAATAATAGAAATATTTATTTGGCTAGCTCCATACGAGGCTCTATGTGCATCGCCCCCTGTCACCTCAGTTGTAGAACCAAGATCTCCATACTTGGACATGTAGGCCTCTCTCTTCCCGCAAGATCGATCTCACTCTTTGTATGGCCAAGTCCCTCTTCCGGTGCATCCCTTTGCCTCCTGGTATGTGTCCCTCTTAGGGTGGGTAACATCCAAATCCTCCCATAAGTATTCTCTATTAGCTTCCGATCCTCATGTATACATAAAACCACACACTTGGGTACATTTCTAGGTCCATAAACACATACTTGCATTCATATGATTCCTAAGTGAGAAAACTAATAATTAACAACTATTTTTGGCCTTTTTCTCTATATCTAATCTTCTTTTTGGTATTTCACACCCTATAACCTTGATCGATGATTTTTTGCTTTATATTTCATGACTCTAGACACTAACAACCATCCAGATGCTAACGCCGATTACCCTTGTCCCCTACAGAACCCCAACCTCTTTCTATCTTACTCACTCTTTTTGGACATCATTTATCTTTTGGGCATATTATTTTCTTATGGGTCGATATTTTAGTCATCAATTATGAAATGTAACCAAGGTAATCATATAAATACAAATATATGTGACCAAAATAAAGGACCAAGATCTAAGTATCTATTATCACCACTTAAGGTTTCATCCAAAGGAATTATAATAGCATCAAATACATCTATCTATCACTCATTAAAGGGATAAGGGGCTACATTTTTGTATACACGCATGGGAGGGAAGTTCATTTTTCCATCCACACATCTATTTATATTGGTACATCTAGCTATCACCTGCTATCAAGTGCACTTGGAAAATGGCTTCCTAGGGTACGATTCTATCACACATGCACAAGAACTACATGGATTATTAGATGTAGTGCAACACTTGTTCATAAGTTCACTCATTCAGTGACTTTCGGGATCAATTCTTATCCCCATTTACATCTTTTACTTCTAGGATTTTTTGTTTTAGGGTTTTATAGGTTATCTTTCTCTTTATAGGTTATAGGTGAATTCTATGGACATAGTGTGACCTACATATGACCAAAAGTGAAGGTTTGTGACCATCTTGTGATAATAGAAAAAACAAATTCGATCTTTTCTCTTTGTCACAAGAACCCAAAAGAGGTATCCGATTCTGTTATCCAAAATGGTGCCCACTCGTTTTTGTGGCTAACTCCTTGTACTCTTGCCTCTCTTGTGCCTCAGTCTACATTTTTTTATTTTCAGCACTCAAGGCTTTCTAGAAATGGCACCATCAGATAGAGCTCTTTCTCGGCTTTCCGAAAAGGTAAAGTTTGCCTCCTAACTCCTTATATTTTTCAAGTTATGGCTCGGCAGAGTTTTTGTGGAAAATTTTCCCATTTGAGGCCTGCAGCCAATAGGAAGCTGCCACGTGGTAGAGGAGTTCGGGGCGGGGAATTTTGAAAAATTTTCCAAAGACAAAAAAGAGGTAAAATTTGAATTTTTTTCCCGCTGATCTGTTTTTGGGCCGTTTTTGCCCTAAATCTTCAAACGATCATATCTTTTGATCCAGAGCTTGGATTTTTACATTCTTTATATCATTGGAAAGATGTTAAAATTCTCTACATGATTCCATGGTCAATTTCTAATTTTGGTTCATTTTGGAGAGATAAAATTCAAAAATGGTTCTGGTACGTGTCCATGGCCAGAAATGACATTTCAACAACCAAATTTAATACAGAATGGGTCGCATTCTTCTCCAATATGGTCAAAAATGATAGGGTATGGGTTTGTAAGGTCCTCCATGCTGTTTTAATGCATTTTCCATCAATGAGGAATGGGCTCCCACATTTTTATGTTTTCTCTCTCCTGGGCTCGACCCATGCATTGTAAAAGCCAGATTTGGCTCATTTCTTGAGGGTTGAACACTTTTTGGCATTGCAAACTTCTTCTTTCACCTCCAACAAGTGATAGTTGTAAGAATTAGACCTTTTTCACAATTTGTAACAGGTTTATACCTCTTTGATGGTGGAATGCAAGAGATTTTTACATGGAATTGACAGTGCAAACTCTGTGAATGCTTTCAGTCCTCTATTTGTATTGTTTTTACTTCATTTTAAGACCTCTAATTACATCTATCAGCTTGTGTATGTTTTCCCTTGTTGCATTTCATGAATTTGTGTCTATTTACATGGCAAAAAATGTTTCACCACTCCTTTTGGTGCATCACCATCTTTAGTTTAGTTTCATTTTTACATTTTTATCCCTATCTCCTTGCAATTTAGAGTAGGATTAGGATCTGAACCTCTGTAGTTGTGCAAAATATAGATCTAAATCAGAGGAGTTTGAGGAACCAGCCTCTAATCTGGAGATTCCTCTCTCATTTTCACAAGTCCCACACTTGGAGAGAGGTTTCCATGTTGTGCAATCACACTGGATGCCTAAAACATCAATTCAGAACCTTGATTTACATCCAGGGGTGCTGCTGATTTGCAACAACAGTTTTGGCACGCCCGGTGGGACCTTAGAGGTCTCATTTTTATTGCAAAAAAGTTGATGTGCATCTGCTACAATTTTCTTGCTTCAAAAGAGCTATAAATTACACATCTGGCGACTCCAAGGAGAAGAATCAACTGGTTTCAGCAGTGCAGGCCTGAAAACTCATGAGAAGAATCACTACAAGGTCAAGAGCTGGAGAAGAAGAGGTGCTATTTGAATATCTGCAGTTATCTCCAAGAGTAAGGAAAAGTGGGAGGAGAATCCAAAGGTCTCCATCTCCACCAAATAGAACTCTCTCAACTCCTCCACCTGGTAGGCCTTTCATTCAATCAACAAGGGTTCTAAGACCAATTAGAATGGCACAACCACCGAATCTGTATGTCAATTTCACAGGCAGCAGCCCACTTTCCCTCAATGCACAACATCCAATTCCAATTGCAGCCTTGAAGAACATTCCATACTTCACTGGAGAGAATTAGACTACTCCAAGTGATCATGTTAAAGACATTGCCAACCTTTGTGCAATTCATGAAATCAATGAGATGCAAGTGGCTGTCAAATTGCTGGCATCTTCATTCAAGGGGAAAGCATTGCAATGGTTTAGAAGCCTTGGAGCTGGTTCTATCACAAATTGGAATCAGCTATGTATAGCACTTCATGAGCAATTTGGAGAGAAGGGAGACAACTTGTCTCTTTTGGAGTAGCTGACAACCATCAAGAGTGCACCCAATGAACAACTGACCGATTTTAACTTCAGATTTCAAAAGACTTGGGAGAGAATTCCAGTGGCAGTCAGGCCAACAATAGAAGGTGCTTTTCTCTAATATCTCAAAGTTCTAAATTCTGATATTTCTATGTTGATTCAGTCCATGGGAGGCATAACTATCCCTATGGCTTATAGCATTGCCATTAGGGCTGAAAATTGTTTGATCCAAGCTGGCAAACTAGCCCCTAGACCTCCCATGCCATTGTTTCCAAGTTTAGAGAGTCCAAATACCAATCAAGCACCTAATTTGGCTCCTTCTCCCACTCCTAGAAATCAGAGTTCAAATGAAGCTTCTACTTCATCTCCAAGTGCCCCAAATGAGCTTCAAGAAGTCATGAAGTAATTGCAAAACCTAGGAAATGAGCTGGTTACTCTCAAGAGGCAACAAGCCCAAGGTTTTAGACCTTCTTACCAGCCCCAAGCTCAGCCTAATAGGCAGCCATACCAACCACAAAGACCACCTAATCCAGCTGCAAATATGAATCAAACAAGGCCTCCTGCCAATAGACCATTTCAGCCCTACAATCCAAATGCCATATCTACCTCTAAGGCATTGGTGCCAACACAAAACAACATTGCTCAGGAGTATGACTGGTGTTTTCCATGTAATGAACCTCATAACCAATCCATGTGCTTCAATGGTGCTTTGAATCAAGCATTAATGGTGACAACTACTGGTGTGGAGGGTGAGGGCAGTCAAGGAAATAGCCAACAACAAGAAACATTCCAACAGCAATCAGCCCCAAATGACACCACGTTGGTAAATTGGCAAGCAGAGGATTTTTGTGGCATGAATCAGGTAGTTTCCCAAGGTGTTGCAGCCAACACAAGGTCAAAAAGAAGGAATTTGGGTGAAGAACAGCCATTAGCTCCAACCAATCCACAACCTTCCATGGCTCCACAAATGGTTGGCAAGTAAAATCCAATTTCAAATGCACAAGGGCAGCCAAGAATAGCTCCTAGACCAACTCAAATACTAGTTATTGCTGCCCACATGCAAGGAGTGAATGTACAAGAAAAGGGACAACAAAGAGATCCTTCATCACCATTCAGTATCATTGATCAGATGAAGAAGACAAATGTTAATATATCAATGTGGGAATCCCTATCTATCCCAGGCCAAAGAGACTTGTTACAAGCTGCCATGAAGGACTGGCCAACTTTGAATCAACAAGTTCAGATGCAAGAGAAAGTGCTCACAAATGCTGCCCAGCCTGAGGGAAATCATGGAGGATAGCAAGGTAAAATGTTGAAGCCCCCTCCTTTCTATGTTTCATTAATCATTGGAAATCAGTTAGTGCACAATTGCATGATAGATTCCGGGGCAAGTAGCTCAGTGATGCCTAAACAAATAGCTGATCAGCTAGGGCTCCAGTATGAAACCATATCCAAAGGGGTAGTGTAGCTGGATGGGACAGCAAGTAACAGCTTGGGGTGATTAGAAACTTGAGTCTTACCTTGCATGCATGTCCAAATGTTGTTGTTTCACAAGATGTATCAGTCATAGACCTTCCACCACTCTTTGCCCTATGCTTGTCAAGGGACTTCACAGCCAAGATTGGGGGATATTTGTCTGCTGATTGGTCACACATGCTATTCAGAACGAGGTATGGAACTAAGGCTACAATTAGGTCTGAACCTATTGCAAACTTCCACATTGAGCCTTACACTCCAAATCAGATCAACACCAATTGTTTAGCATTTGATCAAGAAGACCACCCAGCAGCAGATCGATGAAGTCGACACCAAGGTTAGGAGCATCCTGGATCTAACTCTTGATGAATGGGAAAACAAGGTACATGCTTTTGATCCTTATCAAGAAGTAGAAAAATCTAAGATAGGGGTCTATTGTATACATGAAGAAAATCAGCCTATTCCTAACATCACCAAGCCAAACCACAAGGATGACAATGAGGTATGGTAGCTATTTTTTGATGGATCAAGAAGTAGACAAGGTGCAGGAGGTGGACCCATGCTTGTTTCACCTCAAGGAGTAAGGTACTATTCAGCTTTTAGATTTCAGTTTGCATGCTCTAATAACACTATTGAATATGGAGCCTTAGTGCAAGGGATGCATTGGGAAATCAAGAATAAAATAAAGAACTTGCAAGTCTTTGGTGATAGTGAATTGATTGTAAATCAGGTCAAGGGACAGCATGCTGCCAAGAATGATCTACTCAGGTGCTACAAGAACAGGGTGTGGGACCTCATGGAATATTTTGAGGGTTTTGGCATCAAATCCATTCCTAGGAAAGAGAATCAAGTGGCAGCGACAGGGCTTACGCAGTAGGGGCAGCCTTTGACATTGTGGAAAGCATTCAACAAGACAAGGTACACCCAAACATCCACGTGATTGTGAGGCCTTCAGTGCCAGATAACAATGTCAGTTAGCAAGTGTTTGAGAATGACCAGCAAATCATCCATTTCTTGCAAGAAGAAGCTGAGTTCTCGGCTAAGAATCAAGAAAAATTGGAACAACAAAGATGGTGACCAAGTGGTACAACCGAGAACTCGACAAGCTGCCCAAGGGACTTATCACTTTAGAGTCCATTTTTAATCCCAATGATCAGTTTAGAAAGGAGAAAGCAAACATTGAGGTCAACAGAGAGGATTCAAGATATCCATCTTGGTAAAAGAGAACAAACCATTGCAAATTGGAAAGATAACAACCGATCAAGAAAGGTATGAGTTCATACAATTTGTGTCAAGAGTTCCCCCGATGTGTTTTGCATGGAGCTATGAAGATTTGAAAGGTTTCAATCCCAACTTAGCTCAGCATACCATTGAATTGGATCCAAATACTAAGCCTGTCAGGCAGAAACAAAGACCAGTCAATCCACACATGGAGCCTCTCATGAGGAAAGAATTAGACAAGCTGATTGAGTCAAGAATCATATTCCCAATCAAGCATTCTAGTTGGGTTGCCAACTTGGTTCCAGTCAGAAAGAAGAGTGGAGAGATCAGATTGTGTGTTGATTTCAGAGACTTAAATAGAGCATCTCTCAAGGACCATTACCCACTCCCTTCCATGGAGCAAATCTTGCAAGTTGTGGCTAGCTCCGAGAGGTTTTCACTACTTGATGGCTACTCCGGCTACAATCAGATTATGGTGAAGGAAGAAGACCAGTTCAAGACAGCCTTCACAACCAAATGGGGAATTTTGCATACAGGAAGATGCCATTTGGGCTATCCAATGCTTGTGCTACCTTCCAAAGAGCAATGGACATGGCGTTCAAAGGTTTGATTAACAACGTGGTGCTGATTTACCTTGATGATATCACTGTTTTTCCAAAATGCAGCAGACCACCTCTCTCATTTGAGACAAGTTTTCACGAGGTGTAGGAAATTTGGAGTGTCTTTGAATCCTAAGAATTTTATCTTTCTTGCACATGAAGGAAATCTCCTTGGCCATATTGTCTCCAAAGAAGGATTAGCAATTGATCCAGAGAGAGTCGAAGCCATAAGAGCACTACCATTGCCAAGCCACAAGAAAGCCCTTCAGAGTTTCTTGGGGAGGATAAACTTTGTTCAGAGGTTTGTCCCAGATTTTGCAGCCCTTGTCAAGTCCTTTACCAAAATGTTAAAGAAGAGCATAGCTTTCAAGTGGACAGCAGAAGGCAAGGAGAGTTTTGAAGTAATCAAAGAAGCCATTTCTCAAGCACCAACTCTCATCAACCTAGACTTCTCAAGGATTTCATCCTCTATGCATTTAGAGGTAATGACACTATTTCGCCATTTTGGTATAGCAGAACAAGGATAATGATGAGCAGCCAATTGCCTTCTTGCCAGAGCCTAGATGACTATGAGGTGAAGTACTCTTTTATTGAGGAGCATGTGTTGGGTGAATCGAAGATTGAAGAAATTCAAGCATTTAGTCTCAAACAACAAGGTCCAGGTTGCTGGTCTCACATGTCAAGTTAAGGACTTCCTCCTCAACAAAGATTTGAACGAGAAAAGGGCAGGTTGGATCACCCATGTCATGGAGTATGACATTGAGATCAAGATCACCAAGCTGGTAAGAGGGAAAGGATTGTGTGAGCAGCTGGTTTTGGGGAAGCAAAAAGAAGTATGCAATGAAGAAGAGGCTGTTTTGACAGTCCAGGGCAGCCATGAGCCAAGTGGCAATCAAGAAGAAGACAATGCTGCCCCCACTCCCTGCTGGACCCAAGGTATAATACACTTCCTAAGCATAGGCCTATGCCCTCCGGAGATGAACAAGACCCAAAGAAGACACTTCAGATTGCAGGCTGTCCCATATGCCATTGTTGATGGAGTTTTGTTCAAGAAAGATGTGAATGGAGTGCTGCTGAGATGCATTAGCACAAATCAGATTCATAGGGTGTTGGAAGAGTTCCATGGTGGACCAGCTGGTGGTCATTTTGCACCAAGAGTGATAGCTCTAAAAATCATGAAGGCTAGTTATTATTGGCCTAAAATTTTCAGTGATTGTTATGCGTGGATTAAGAGGTGTAAGAATTGTGCATTCTTCACAGGAAAAGAGAGACTTGCTGCCCTTCCATTGCATCCAATATCAGTTGACCAGCCATTCATGCAATGGGGTTTGGACTTCATTGGAGTCATCAATCCCAATTCAAGTCAAGGGCACAAATGGATTTTGACAGCCACAGGACTACTTCACCAAGTGGACTGAAGCAGTAGCACTCAAAGAAGCAAATGAGTCCAGCATCTTAGACTTTTATGAGGGGATAGCAACAGATTTGGTATACCTGCTACAATAATCTCAGATAATGCATTGGCATTCATTAGATCCAAGGTGACTGAGTGGGCTGTCAAGAATGGGATCTACCTAAGCACTTCATCAAACTATTACCCTCAAGGTAATGGCCAGGCCGAGTCTACAAACAAGAACTTGTTGAGGATCATTAGGAGGACTCTTGATGAGAATCAGAGGTCTTGGCATAGTAAATCGAAATCAGCCTTATGGGCTGATAGGATAACTCCCAAGAGATCTACAGGTAACTCTCCATTCAAGCTTGTTTATGGAAGAGAGGCAATCTTTCCCATGTCACTTGAGTTGCCAACATTAGAACTCATGAAGAAATTAGAGTTTCTAGAGTTTGAGCCCATGGAGGTGAGATATGCAGAGTTGATGGAGCTGCAGGAGGTCAGAAATCAGGCATCCCAAGCAATGGAAAAGGATCAAGCTTTGATCAAAAAGACCTTTGATAGGAAGGCCAAGGATAGATCTTTTTAGGTTGGAGATCTAGTGTTGAAATGGGATGTGGATAGAGCAAAACCGGGAAGGCATTCAAAATTTGATGCCATTTGGAGTGGCCCATACATGGTCACGAAGTGCAAGAACAACAATGCTTTCCAATTGGCCTCATTGGATGGTGAAGAACTATAGATTCCAGTCAATGGAATCTATCTCAAGCATTGCTTCTAGAGGGAAATTTACCACCTTGTAAATATTAGATTAGATTTTCATTCCTCCAAGTGCTTTGCACATTGTTTTGCTGTAGGTTAGTTTTGCTTTCCCTAAGTGCTTTGGCACAGCTTGCTGTCCCTGGAGATGTTTTGCAGTCCTTGCTTCCATCATGTGATATTCCATCTTCCTCCTTGCACATTCTAAGTCAGTTGAGGTTCTAAATAGAATATTTGATGACTCCATGCCCAATGGACTGCTTCAGGAAACTAGTATTTTCATCTAGCAGGCAGATGACCCCTCTGAGTCGCCAAAATTGTTATCCAAAATGGTGCCCCAGCTCGTTTTTGTGGCTAACTCCTTGTGTTCTTACCTCTCTTGTGCCTCAGTCTACATTTTTTGATTTTCAGGCACTCAAGGCTTTCTGGAAATGGCACCATCAGATAGAGCTCTCTCTCAGCTTTCCAGAAAGGTAAAGTTTTCCTCCTAACTCCTTATATTTTTCAAGTTATGGCTCGGCGGAGTTTTTGTGGAAAATTTTCCCATTTGAGGCCCGCAGCCAATAGGAAGCTGCCACATGGCAGAGGAGTTCAGGGCGTGGGGAATTTTTGAAAATTTTTCCAAAGACAAAAAAAGAGGTAAAATTTGAAATTTTTCCCGCCGATCCGTTTTTGGGCCGTTTTTGCCCTAAATCTTCAAACGATCATATCTTTTGATCCAAAGCTCAGATTTTCACGTTCTTTATATCATTGGAAAGCTGTTAAAATTATCTACATGATTCCATGGTCAATTTATAATTTTGGTTTATTTTGGAGAGATAAAATTCAAAAACGGTTCTGGTACGTGTCCATGGCCAGAAATGACATTTCAACAACCAAATTTAATACAGAATGGGTTGCATTCTTCTCCAATATGGTCAAAAATGATAGGGTATGGGTTTGTAAGGTCCTCCATGCTGTTTTAATGCATTTTCCATCAATGAGGAATGGGCTCCCATGTTTTTTATGTTTTCTCTCTCCTGGGCTCGACCCATGCATTGTAAAAGCCAGATTTGGCTCATTTCTTGAGGGTTGAACACTTTTTGGCATTGCAAACTTCTTCTTTCACCTCCAGCAAGTGATAGTTGTAAGAATCAGACCTTTTTCACAGTTTGTAATAGGTTTATACCTCTTTGATGGTGGAATGCAAGAGATTTTTACATGGAATTGACAGTGTAAACTCTGTGAATGCTTTCAGTCCTCTGTTTGTATTGTTTTTACTTCATTTTAAGACCTCTAATTACATCTATTAGCTTGTGTATGTTTTCCCTTGTTTCATTTCATGAATTTGTGTCTATTTACATGGCAAAAAATGTTTCACCACTCCTTTTGGTGCATCACCATCTTTATTTTAGTTTCATTTTTGCATTTTTATCCCTGTCTCCTTGCAATTTAGAGTAGGATTAGGATCTGAACCTCTGTAGTTGTGCAAAATATAGATCTAAATCGAGAGGAGTTTGAGGAACCGACCTCTAACTGGAGATTCCTCTCTCATTTTCACAAGTCCCACACTTGGAGATAGGTTTCCATGTTGTGTAATCACACTTTGGATGCCTAAAACATCAATTCGAGAACCTTGATCTCGCATCCAGAGTCTTTGCTAATTTGCAACAACTATTCCTAGGCACCCTAACCCTAGTCAAGACACCCTAGTTCAACTTATTCCGAAATTACAGAATTTTTTTAGTGTGGCTGTGATAGTTTCCTCTTATTTATCAATTTCTTCATCCGAGATCACTTTATAATCAATTGCAAAATCAACTAAGTCTTATATTCCTTGTATTACACTTAGGGTTTCAATTTTCATTATCTTATTTCTTGTGTTGTTTCTATGCTTTAGAGTTTTATTTATCATATGTGACTATGCAATTAGGGTTTAACATTATTCTATTTTTTAAAATCATTTGGTGAACCCATCGCTTGAATCCAACCTTGTTTCTAGGATTTCCTTCTTATGCACATTATCTGTAGTGGTCATTTTGGATCTTTTGAGCATATATATCTCCCTCCATTTACCCACAAGATTTCTAAATCAATGGCTAAATATGATAAAACCTTATCCAACTCTCAAAATTTCCCCCTCTAAAACATTTAAACATCTAAAAGTGAACAATCATATGATGAGGAAACCAATGTTGATCAAGAAAAATTATACAAGCTTACTAAATTTCATGAATCTTGGCATGACAATCCCACCCATCTTCTACATATTCTCTATGCTTTGATGGCTATGAAAAAATATCGAGATGCTACTTCTATACCTCTTGTATGTTCTTCCTTGGCTACCATGGAATCCACTCCCCCTTCATATTCCTACTTCCATTCCCACTACTACCACTCCCATCATTCAACTTAATTCTTCTACCACACAACATGTCTTTTCTCCAGAGACTCCGAGTTAACTTATTTATATCGAGATTGGAAAACTCAAATTCGTCAAATTCTAATGGCTGCTTCTTATGCATATCCATCTCTTAATTCCAATTTACTCCTTCACACTCCTTTCGCACCCGCCCTTTCATCCTATTCACTTCCTCCAAATTTCATCACCCCTAAGTTGCCCACCTTCAAAGGCCATGGCGACCCTTAAGATCATCTCTGAGCATTTCATGTGGCATTTCTAGATTATTTGGATGATCATACTTTACTAGCAAAGATCTTTCCTAGAAGCCTCCAAGATTATGTTATGTATTTGTTCTACAATATACCTATTCATTTGGTAACATCATTTACGCATTTAGCTAATGCTTTTATCACTCATTTTTCAATCAATGTCAGTTCTAAGATATCCTATTCGTAACTTCCATAAGTCAAACAAGGATATAATGAGCATCTAGAGGACTATATTTTATGATATAAGAATAACATAGATAGGATGACCATTGTGATCACTGACTCATAACTTCAAGATATATTTGTCCAAAGTCTTTTACCACCTCTACAAGAGAGTGTCATAATTGAGAGATCTCCTTCATTTGATCAATTATTTAAAAATCTTAAATTACGTGAAACTTACCTCTATGGGAAAATAAAATATCATGACCAGGATTAATCATCTTCTAATCAGTTTTAAGGAAAATCAACTTTCAAGCCATCTACTAAACCCAATGAATCAAAGGTTACTATCAACATTGTTACCACTCCTAAAAATATCCAATGACACCCTCCAAAGTGTACATTTACTAAATTGTCTTGTGCTCCACACATTTTATTTCCATAATTTATTGAGAGAAATATTATTAATTATCCTTTTCCACTCAATCTAGATCCGTCTCGTCCTAAAGTATGTAATTAAAATGAAAACAATAGATATGACTATTATCAATGCATTAAACATTCTACCAATCAATGTTTCAAGCTCGACCTCATTCAAGATCTTATTGACAAAAATGAAATCAATATCCCCAGCCTTCGACATCTATGTTGATCGATGAGAATATAAATATCAAAATATTTAATTATCCTCTCCCTAAATATGAAAAGCAAGTTTTTGACTCTTGACTAATCATACATATCGTGTAGTGCCTCTTTCATAAGGGGGTCTTTATTTTATAGTTGCTAATGTAGATGAATCTCCACCATTCATTACATTATTTAATCATGATTATCATGGTGCATTCTCTTCTGATACATTACATATCAAGGCTTCTATTGGACCTCATGCTATCAATAATACAATGATCGATCCATCGATTCATATGGGCATGTGATCTATTGCACTTTTTTTTATTAACTATCCAATCTCTCATATTTCATATATATTTCCTAAATCTTATAGATTCCTCAATTTCCAATTACGATGGACCTCTTACCATACTTGTCCCATTCTTTGTGGCACCTTCAATCAAAGGGTGTGACATTCTCTTAGGTCTTCCTTGGCTCCATGTCTCTCAAGTGATCATTTATATGAATAAATTGTGTCTAAAGTTCATTCACAACAAACAAGTTATCACCATCAAGGTTATTCCACCATACACACTATGGCCACAACCTCCTCTTGAGGTTTCCATTACACTCCTTAGAGCATCTAGGTCCCCTGGAACTCTTAAATCAAAGTCACATTCTACACCTAGCTCTTTGATTCATACATAAACTATTTGTACTTTTTGGTCTACTAGTCCATATACTCGGCCTAATTCCCCTACTTGGGAAACCATTTTGCATAGGAGTTCACCACCTCCCGGTCTCCTTCATTTAAGTGCTCATCACCTTATTAGTATACTTCATATAGGTTCTCATCACCTTCTTGGTCTCCTTCATATAGGTTCTCATCACCTTCTTAGTCTCCTTCACATAGGTTTTCATCACCTCCTCAATATCCTTCACATAGTTCATCACCTCCTAGGATTTCATCACATTTCATTCATCGGTCTCATATATTTCTGATCTTGGAGCATGGTCACGCACCTTTATCCTCATAGGAGTCATGTGAAGGACCCTTTCCCTTCATTTTTATTAGATAGATTACTCATCATCATACACTTTGGGGGCATCATGATTACTTCTTCCCCCTCCTATCATTATTAGATGTCTAGAATTTCTACTATTATGTTTCATGCTTCACATCTAGTATTTCTCATTCATCTCACACAACTTATATCGTCATTACCCTATGATGCACTCTATTTATATGGTTCATACTCAACTATCGAGGGTATAAATCTGAAATGAACCTCACCACATTCACTCTTTATGCTCTATGCTTCATTGATCTATTTATCTAATGTGAATTTTTCAAACCCTTTCCCGATTACGTACTCTTGTTCTATGGTTCATTCTTGAATTTTGAGGGGTAGTTTATAAATGAACCTCATCTCATACTCATCCACATCCACTTGGGGGATTTCTGCTCCTATCACATTCACATTACATATCATTCCATCTCACTCATTCACAACATGTTGCATATCTTGGTCGCACTTACTCTTGTTTTATTATACTCACATATTAAACTTTGCTTACTATGTAAGCTGGATATCTAGTATGTCATTATCTTTATTATATACAAATGCACATTCAATTTTTCTCTAGTTGTGAATTCATAATTTTTACATAGATTTACATATAGCATGGATGCTTGGCATTGTACCTCTTACCATTCCCACCGAGGCTCCTGGGGGCATCTAGTTTCTTACATACTACAAAGTGCTTTATTGTTTTGTTTTATACTAATTCATCTTCTTACTTGCACACTACTCTATTGATAAATACATGTATCGACATACTTTTTATCTTTCTAACATGCTAACATGTTCTTAATGTGAAGCATTTACTTTACGGCAGAACTATTTTCCACCATGGTTTTCGTGATACTTTGTTACTATTTTCCACTTTGTTTTCCATTGTATGCCTTTGTTTGTGGGATCTACCCTATGTATTGTGAGTGATGTCCCATGTTTGAAACTTAATTTTTGTGGTCTACTTTTTCTACCCTATTTCTTGTTTGCATTGTCTTCTATAGTATGCTTGTCACTTTTTCTACTAACACATGTTTCTATCCATGTTGTTTGCATGTGTGTTTGTTTCTAATATTCACATTCCCCCGAAGGGATATAGTTTTAGATCATAAATTGGTCCTTTCCTTTAGGCCATATCATCCTAGCGACGTTGCATGAAACCCAAATGAGGGTATCATACATGGGGTGAAATAGTCACCCCATACAATGTCTCGAGCTTCAAGATTACATGCTTGCACAATACAAAAATAGTACAAAGTTACATTTTTAGAAATGGTCCAGATTCTAGCTTAGGTCCTCAATTTAGCACAAATACCAATGCCCCTATATAGAAACTAGTGCCACGAGCACTCCTAACCTTTCCTGGGCACCTATGACTAGGGAAATAATAGTTAATTTCTTATATTAGCATAATTTTCAATAGTTCATAGATATTTTTTCAAAGTATAACCACAATCCTCTAGTAATTAAAATACATTCTATCTCCCTTTTCTCCTTAGATCAAATTGGAACAAGCACGGAACAAAGCATGATCACACCATTTGCAGTGGTGTATAAATTTAGGAAGCATTCATGGATGGAGAGTAAAACAAGACCTCTCTCCCTAACACTCTTCCATCGTGGCATGAGATTGCCCAAAATTGAGATTTGGAATGAAATCACATAAAAAAATCATTCTCGGCGTGATATCACCCAAAAAAATCACTCTTTACAGTAGTTCAGGACATTTTCTATCCCTTTCACTCATCTCAAGTTAGGTGTAAACTTTCCTACTACTATTTTTACACATTTATATAGTTTTTTCATTCTTATGCATATTTTTCATATACACATTTTTTTAATTATTATGGCAAATAGTTTTTGAAAGAGACTATACCCTTGTGAACAAAAGAGGGCCTAGGAGCCGAGAATAGGACTATAGTCATATACACATTTTGACTACCCTTTTCCTTTTCTTTTTTACAAGTTTTTCCTTATAAGAGGAAACAATCACAAGCATAACACCAATCACAACAAGTAAAACATGGTACAACTCATACACTTCACCCCTAGGTCCACTTCCTCTTTCTTATATTCCATGCTTCATTTTATCACTTCACACTTTCACTTGTCTCTTTGACACACTTTCTTCATCACACTCTACATGGTTATCAGTACGCATCTCTTATCCACATTATTTTATTAAGTATTCACTCAACAACTTAAAGTGGGGGACAATGTAGACATAAAATCACACACTTGGGTACAGTTCTATGTATAAAACACATACTTGCAAAGTCATATGATTCCCAAGTGAGAAAACTAGTAATTGACATTTATATTTGTCCTTTTTAATTTGTCTCAGCCTTCTTTCTAGTATTCCACACCCTACAACCTAGTCGATGATTTATTGCTTTATCTTTCATGACTCTAGACACTAGCACCCAGTGCCCTTGTCCTCTATGGGAGTCCTTGACCTCTTTCTATCTTAATCTCTCCTTTTGGGCTTCTTTTTTATCTTTTGGGCATCTTAGTTTCTTATTTGTTGGACTTTTAGTTGTCAATTAAAAAATTTAAACAAGGGAATCATATAAATATAAAGATATGAGGCCAAAATAAAGGACCACTCTCTAAGAATATATGATCACCACCTAATATTACATCCAAAGACATTCTAAGAGCATCAAAGGCATCCATCTAGCACTCATTCAAGGGACAATGGACTAAAATTTATGCATACACACCTAGGAGGGGAAGTTAATTTTTCCATCCACACATCTATTTACATTGGTACATCTCACTATCAACCTCTATCAATTGCACTATAAAAAGGGCTTCCTAGGGCATGATTATATCACACACACACAAGAACTACATGGATTTTTAGATGTAGTGAAATAATCAGTCATAATTTTACTCAATTGGGTGATGTTGAGGTTTGTGTGACTCCACATTTGCATCTTTAATTTTTAAGATTTGACTTGTTTTGGGGTTTTGTAGGTTATCTTTATCTTTTCATTTTACAAGAAAATTTCTGCAGACATATAGTACGACATACATGAAACCAATAACAAAGGTTAACAACCATCTTGTGACATCATAAAAACTAGATTCTAAGATTTTACATAGTCACATAAGCCCATAAGAGGTCTCGATGTTTAGGCACCATAGCCCTAGTCAAGGAAATCTGGTCCAACTTATTCCATAAATTACAGGAATTTTTAGTACAGCTTGTGAAAATTTCCTGCTCCTGTTTATCAGCTTTTCAGATCTAGAGAACTTTGGGATCAATTAAAAATCAGCTAAGTGTTCTATTCCCTCTATTGCAAATATGGTTTTGATTTCCATTAGTTTATTTCTTGTGTTGATTATGTTCTTTAACGTTTATCATAATTTTATTTTTTTGTAGAACCAAGATCTCCATAATTGGCCTTGTCAGAGGTCTCTCTCTTCTTGTGGTATTGATCTCTCTATTATATGCTCAAGTCCCTCTCTTGGTGCATCCTTGTTTCCTCCTCGCATGTTGTGTCCCTCTCCGGTGGGTAACATCTAACTCCACCCATAAGTAGGATATCTCGGTTGTCACTCCTCCATCTCCACCAACCTCTCCTCCAAGAACTACCTTCTCTCCTCCAACTAGAACTACCTTCTCCACTCTTACATGCACCCTCTCCTCAACTTCCCGGGCCACCTACACCTCTGTCATCCACTTTACAAACCCTGTTCCAACTACCACATCATCATCACTATCCCATGGCTCCCCTTCCGATCTAATAGGTCTTCCATCACTAAACTAGGAAAATATATATGTCTCCTCTCATCTGTATCTAATTAGTGCCCTTGACACCTTTTGTACAAATCCAAATTATCTCTTTACTTTTGGAAACCGAACTACCTCTACCATCTCTGTCCTTTGCCCCTATACCGATGTGATCCTCCTCATACCAAATAGATGTATATTTATCCATAGCCATGCTACGAAGCCTCGATATGGACTCTATCTCACCTCCTCCACATATAGTCTCCCTAACCTCTCTCTATACCAATCATCCTCCCACTCCTCCCCTGTCCCCATGAGCCTCATTGACCCTCTATCTCAAGAATCCCACATCAAGGTCTATGTGATCCCCAGGTCACCTATGGAAGCCCCTGTCGACCTCATGAAAACTATATGCTCATACACCCAAAAATGAAGTAAGAATCCCACATCCTATCTAGATGTCGATCATTATCTTGACCATCCTTATATTTATTTGTGCATAATTTTGATGTCTTCCTTTGACCCGTTGGTCCCATGAATTGCACATCCATATGAGTGGATTCCCATTGGATTCCCTCCATCTCGCACTGAATTTTTCCAACCCATAGGGTCCATATGCCATTACCTTCACCTCCATCACATGTCATGTTGTGCCCCTACCGATGTGTTTCCAAGGTCACCGCCATATTTTTTATTTTTACTTATATTGTATTGATGGTCATTCCACTTCACTTGGGGCATATTTATATTTTTCCCACTTTTTATATCTAAATCCTTCTTCCACCTATCTCTTTTAAACTAATAATCAAATCCCCTTTGTGTCACCAATATGTAGTTGAGAGGGGACCACCTTAGCCATCATCCTTCATCACTTCTTTTTTTGTCTCACAATTTTTTGAACACAAACCACTTGATAAAAAGGGGAAAATGCAGATACCAATTTTCAAGTATCCTTGTCCGTCATCCTATGTTCTCCCTTATCATCACCTTACACATTCATAATCTACTTCCTATTTTAAACATCTATTTCCCTCCTTAAGTTATATTTCCCTCTTACATCCCATTTATCCCCTCTAATCCACATTTCCCTATTTTAATTCCATATTAATCTAATTATTATTTTCTCCCCCTAATCCATCCCTAATCCCATCTAATTACCCTTTTATTTATCCATTATTTTAATCACCCCATCCCCATCCTAATATTATTATGTGTACACCCATAATTATATTTAATATCCCTAAAACCTATCCTCCTTCCTAGGATTCCCCCTTAGACCCTCCCACCACATTTATGGAACCTATGATTCCCACCACCCATTTAATCCCCACTTATCCTCCCACTAACGATTTATTCTGCCATGCTCCATTAAATCATCCAAATATCTAACCATTTATTACCCCCATGTGCTATGTATCATACTAGAGGAAAGAGGCATAGAAGGCTGTAGGATGATCAACAACCTCTAGTTAGTCACCAATGATAGAGTTTTATGGAGCTATGGTGTAATTTTATTTATCAATTGTGAGTCTCATTGTCAGGTTGTGTGTTTTATTTTCATAGTTCCTTCTTTTTTAATAGTGTGTAGTGTGTTTGTTTTAAGAGTTATAGTTTTATGAATAAATGAAAATTTCACATTTTGGGGGAACATAACACCAATGTTCTATTTCCATTCTACACTAGATCATCTACGTATATGAAATGTAATGTAAAAAATTTCTAGTGTGATGTTCATATTGGTAAAAAGTTTGAAGTGATTCCTATCCTTGATGTAAACATATAGTGGAAAGATGAAAGTATAAGAACAAATCAACATCATTATATTTGGAGAGGATGAAAATGGGTTAATACCTTAGACAATGGTCTATATTTGATGAACAAGGGTTCTTACCGGATGAGCAAGTGTTCATACCGAGGTTTTTGGCCAGCTTTTTCAAAATCATCAATGTGCTAAGATCATGAGCACATAGGGTGAAGTAAGCTGCAAAATAAGTGCAATTGTTTTCTCCCATGTTCCCACTTGGGGAATGTTAGAAAATATCATGTTAGTATTAACATTTTTAGTAGGGTAATTACATGAGTAATTAGTAAAAGTCATTGTGTGAGTGAGTTGTTAGTAATAACAACCCATTTAAGTTGTTTAGTATATTATTATACATGAATAATGGTTGTTAATAACCACACACGTATATTAGTCTTGAGAGATAATATTTTAGTTGTAACTTCTAGTTTATAGGAGATGTTTTCCTATAAATATTTAATAATGTTGAAATTAATTAATATATCGAGTTATTGCTTCATGTTACTGAGAAATTATACCAACTAAGACTTTTATTGAATTTTACCCCAGGATATATGTTTATGGAATGAGTCCTAGTGTCCATATGGTATGGTCCCTATCTATTTATGGACCCAAGTCTATTTCTGATCCATTTTTAGACCTATGTAATGTATGATTTTATACTTATTATTATGTTCCCTTGTTTTGAGCTGATGTGAGGATGAAATATCATTTGGTGGTTTCCCCCTTGTTTAGGGTGCATGAGATAAACCAATGTGAATGCGGCCCAAAAACGATGATGTTCATATGTGTTGTATAATTCCTATAGGGAAAAAATGGGATTGCACATGAATTATAACATAGTGTATACACAATAATATAATAGAAAATATAACAAAGTGTTAGTGACAAACAATAGAAAAATAATGCAATAAATGTAAGCAAAAACATATAAATAAACACAAGTAGAATAGTCATGGAAAATAGTATGCAACATACATGGGACACCACTCAAGATGTTTAAATACAATAAGGGCACTCAAGGATAAAAAGAAACAAGAAAATAACATAGGGTATTTCCCAAAAATAAGTGAAATCCTAGATTAAGTATGTAAAAAAGAGACAAGATATAGAATGAAAATGATCCTTGGTTTGAAAGTGACATGTAAAACATATATTACACATGGAGTACACATTAACATGTTAGAGTGATGAAGAGTTTGACATGATTTATGTATTAAGTAAATGAGGTAAGAGGAAGTAAATTATTAAACATTGGAATGCTAACATTTGTGTGTAAGAAAGTGTAAAGTGGATTCCCCATTTGGTACAAAAAAACTATTAAAGATCAATGTAAAACATATTTCATCATGTAAAAATATATGTGTAGCCTACATTCAACTCAATGTACCACATAAAAACATGTGTATAGAAAAAGTGTGTAGCATACTATGTATCAAGATAACATGATAAGTAACGCATACAACATAAAAATATAAACATGCAATAGAAACAACCAAACTCTTGTCGATAAAAAAAGACCAAAAAAATCAAACCTTTCACCTAATGTCAAATGTCAAGTTGGAATCATGTTAGTTTAATCACAAAAATCTTGAGGATAGATTAAGTGTGGGTAGTTTAAATATAGGTTAATTGGAGACAAACCTAAGATTCTAGCGCAATTTCTATCTTCTAGAAAGAAAAGGAATATACAAGACAACAAATAAATAAATAAACAAAAACATAAGAAAAATATGCAATAAGACCATGTATAATTAATCCAAACATTGGATTGAGATCATATGAATAATATGATATTATATTATCAAAGGTACAATAAATCACTTATTAATGGCACTATATTATTTACCTAATAATGTTATATAACTTTTATCCGAAAGAGTGGAGTATATTATTGAGACAACCTTTTGAAAAGATGAAAAATACGTGATGATTTATTTATGATCTCATAGTGTAATCATTGGTCATGTAATGCAATTATCTTGAAAATGAAAAATAAAAAAAGCCACACAAAATATATACATGAGCAAAATATTCACAATATATGACACATTTACATAAATTTTTAGTCCAAATAAAGATAAATATATTAAAGACAAACACATTTGTAATAAGTACAATTCCTGTCAAGAAATTTTCTAACAAGAGTCATGATCAAATCAAAAATCCAACATGGTTATTAATTTAAAATTGTCTCAAGATTGGAGTAGAAATGAATTTCATGGCCTACTCAGGATAGACATATCAAAATATGCAATCAATTTTAGATGAGATACAAAATAATAAAATCAAATAATCAGTAAAATAATGTTAAAAACTGGATATACATGTTGTATCATAATTTCATACTCAAACCTCAAAATAAGGTCATCATAACACCTGTCAAATGACTTATCTCATGAAATCATTTACACAAAAATATTCCTTATGAAATAAGCTTCACAAAATTATTAGAATACCTGATCTCCCTTTGCAAATGTGTCCTCCAAGTCCTTGTATAAATACCCTTTTAGAAAAACCATTACAATTGATTTGTCTTAAAATTTTAATTAAAGTTATAATAAATATTAAACTTTCATTTCAAAGTGAAACTATTTTATTTGTAATATCAAATGAGGAGGACTTGAGTAACCTTATTTTTAAACAAAATGATGAATTTAAAACATGAGGAATGAGACAATTAAGGGAAGCGGCCCAATCAACATTAAACCCACTAAATAAAATATACAACATAATCATTAGCATTTGATTCATTAAACCATAAAAATAATCTATCATAGTAAAATGATAATCAAAGCATAATCCATCACATAGCCAATATGTTGAATTCAACCAATACCGAGTATAAAATAAAATTCATAAAATCAAGATGTTAAATATCATCAAGTGTATAGTAAAAATCCATGAAAAATGTCAATCAATGGGAAAGTATATACTAAAATCCATGTTTGAATCAACAAAACAGAATGTCATAACATGATAAAATTAGTAATCATCTTCAATAAAGTGTAACAATGGTGCCCATGTTTTAATTATCAATTCAACCTACTCATACAGACCAAAAAGAAGAATGGTGTGAGTAATTACTCCTGATTCCTTCTCTACCTCGTCTATTACTCTCTTTAATGCTTTAGTCACCCTATGAACAATAGAAGCAAACCTAACACACTTAGGGAAAGTATGAGAGTCATGAGAGTGAGATGGTTGGCTCTATCTAAGAAAAAAAGTGGGTTAGAAGATGTTTGTTCATTGTTCAAGGGAAATATGATGAGGTGGAGTAAACTAAATGATTAGAAGAGGAGGGGTTATGTTCAACGTGTGTGCGATCAATGTTATCATGAACTAGGGTATTATGAATGCTGTGAGAAGGTTGAGTGTGGGGATATGATTCAATCACTTGTAACACCTCATGGAGACAAGATCATTGGCATTAAAATATACCAAAACTTGAGTAGGGCCACTCCTAATGAAAGGCCTTCTACCCCGAAGCATACTATGTCCCCTTCGGCCACCCCTAGGTGAACCTATTTGCCATTGAGAATGTCCTCAAAAATTATTGTACCCCCAAGAGTGATGTGAACTTGATCCCCTTGAGTTACCCCATCCATCCCAACCTGACATTGTTGCAATAACTAGAAAATGATAAAATTACTTAAGCAAGTTCAAATGAAACAATTTCCCAAGTTCACATAATCCATCAAAAAAATTGGGATAGTGACCAAAATGATATTTAAATGGAAAATAATATGATGTCAGATGATAATCATTTGACTGAGGACACTATCCATCAAAATTAAAGTAACTCATTTGGTAAAATAATTGTGACCATTATTTCAACAATCTAAATTTGCATGCAAATATCCCACTTCAATTTGAACTTTGTGATAATTTCTTATTTCTCTCGCATAGTACCATTTTTATTCCATACTTCCTCAAAACCAACATTTTACAAAATTTAAAAATCCATATCAAGCTCAAAATCAACAAAGTGTGTAATCAATAAAATGAATGCACAAAATATTCACATAATAAAATGAGTCGTCATTTCTAAGGAACGTTTTATAACATCGTTCAACAAAACAATGTGGATTATTGAATCATAAACTCATGAATAAAACCATATGCCACTAGTTTGACATAGAAATGATAAAACCAATGAATTGAAACCCATTGTTCATCCTTTTATCATGGTCAAAATAAATCTCACATATGCCTATTTATTTAAAATCTACACACAAAACATAAAAGATAAAAACTTTTATACCCATTATCTTAAATATCCTGCACAGGTCGAATGGATCAATAAACTAATACATTCATATAACCAACTCAATAACCAAAAAGGCATGAGAAAAACATAGTTGAATGTCAAATAAATCAAGAAAACCCACAAAATCCCAAATGAACCCATTAAAACCAAATATGAAACCATTTAAAACCGAAAAAATGAACTCAACATTCATATTTTCCACAAAACAATAGAGCTTCATACAAGCTTGTGAAATTGCATTCAAATTTTCTAGACTTCACAACCCATAAAAGATTTTTTTTTGCGAAATATATTCCACCCATTTCAACATTTACAAATATTCTAAATACTTTAGATGTGGGTAATAAATACAAGACAAAATGTGAATACAATACTCCTATGCCCAAAAAGCACCAATTTCATCAAATACTCATGAATTTGTAAACCAAAATAGTGCATGCATGAATGAAAAATGACCAAATTTGGGTAAATTTTTCCTTGTTTATCCAAATAACTACATACCTGAAAATATTTCCATGTATTTTCTTGAAAAAAGGAGAACCCATATGCACATCACCACAACCCAAGCAAAGTTGAAAATGCTTCCAAAACCAAGAGCAATACAAAAATGAATACCACAAAGCCAAAAATTTGAATTTTCTTACATAGATCGAAACCATTGACAAGGTGGAGTTAATGTGAATATGTATGCATTCATTGTATTTACTACAGGTATAAGCACAAAAAAACTACTACTATTACATTATTTCTAATAGCCATTGCTCATGACCCTTTAAAATTGATTATATAATATGAGCTTAGACCAAGGTGGTGTCTTAGAGTAACATGGTAACCAAAAACATTACTACCATTTAACCATTTACCCACATCATGTATAAATCAACCTCAAGATAAATGTAATGCAAGGTGATATAGCCAACATAATCATAGAGGACCAACAAATACCCACTCAAAAAATATGAATCTAGTCATAAGATAATTGAATTGTGATAGGAAACATTCCTAAATGGAGTTAGATAAGAAATAATCATTCCAAAATCTTCAAAACATCACTTGAATAAACCTATTTCTAGAATGGGAAGAAAAGCTATATCATTATCTAGGCCTGAAAACCAAATATTGATATTGGAAAACGAAGCTTGATCTCCATATTCAAAGAAATGAAATAAACTCAATAAATTGTAGAAACAAAATCATGCACTTTAGGTATCTATCTAGTCCCAAACACATACTACTATTCATATGATTCCTAAATAATAAAATTATAAATTAAGCGTGTAGTGCACACTTCCCTTTGGCACCTTTTATTATTGATCATGATACTGTAGACTATATGATGGACATCCTTATAGTTTGGATTTAGTATGGTGTTAGATGTCAGATCTTGGATTATTGTTGGATCTGATTCATATATGATGCATGATGATTGTTAGAGAATTTTATATAGATGTTGACATGTTGTTAGACATGGTTATATTGTAGATGTTGTTCGGACATGTGATATTTGATATTTGGAGTAAACCTAGAAAATGGAAATTATTTGATGATGATGATATAGTTGTTGATTAAAAATGCAAATGATGTAGTTGTTACTTCGATGTTGTTGTGATTCATTTATATAGTTAGTTTTGTGATTTTATTTATATTCATTTTGAATGTTCGATATGGCCACGAGGCCAAAGGAGGTATTTGTGTTTTGTAGGTTAAATATCACAACAAACATTAGGGGATCGGAGACCAACCACAATAGAATTCTAGGTGAATTCAACAAGGTCACCATGGCAACATGTCTTGTGTGTGTGTGTTGTATTTTGTTAGGGATTCCCATGGGGGGATTTCCTTTATATGTGACCATGGGTTTGTGTATTTTATTAATGTGTTTCTTTTATTATTGTTGTATGTATTTTATTAGTAATGTGTTCCCTTCTTTTAATTAATTAAAATTGTGTTAGATTTATGTGAGAAAACATATGGTTAAAAGTTAAATAAGTCAAATTGGGATATGGGAAAGTAATAATGGAAGTGTTGGCTCTTTGTATTAAATATGTAAGTGATGTGTAAGAGTTGCGTAAGTCAGATTTTGGAGTATGAAACACTCCACCTCCTTGGAAATTCGAATTTGTCATTGGGGGCTGTTTTTGGAGGCTTGTGGGACAAGTAAAACTTGTCCCATGCCTCTCAATTTAATTTACCAACCATACTTATGGTTGGAGGGGCGATATTAGACTTTTTGAATGCATTTTATTAATCATGTTGCATTGTTTTGATTGTACTCTCTTGCAATTTATTTATTTTGTTGTCCCTTGAGGTGTGGGCTTTTTGGAGTGTGCAAGTAGCTTGTCATACTTTCACCCACCTCTTTATTGTGCTTGGGAGAATGGATTTTGTTTTTGTGTTGGATTTGAGGATGTGTGATGTGGAATCCTACATGGATCTACATCATCCTCTTCTCTTCCCTCTTCTATTTAACTAAAAATCTTTTCTTGTTTTGGCTTGTTGAATCATTTTTGTAAACTTCCTTGGGGGCACATTTTTTCTTGTGTTTGGAGCTCTTGTTGTTGGAAGGAATTTGGAGAAACTTTGCATGCCTAGAGATTTTTATTTTGGGACTATGTTTTGGGCATTGAAAGCCTGCTGTTTGGAAACAAAATCTACCATGGAGAGGTAGGATTTTAATCCATCTTTTATGTTGTTATTTTTCTTGTTGTGTTGTGTGAATGGTGCATGTTTGATTTCATTGTTGGCTGGTTGGGTAGACTGTCATAGGAATGGTGTAGGAGAAGGCTATGGGGAATCCATTAGGGGGGCATAAGGGAATGCCATTGGCATCAAATTTTGTGGAGGGAATTTGGGTTTGGGATCCACCATGGTAAATAAATATCTTGCATTTCTTACTTTGTGGGGGGGGGGGGGTAGGCATAAGGAAATCTATGGGGAGCATAAGGAAATGTGTGTGATGAATTATTTTGGTGGTTTGTTATTGGTGGATTCCCAATTCCCAATTGGGAGGCATAAGTAGCTTCCCCCATAGACCTTTCTCATTTGGATTACATGATCAAGCCTGAGTTTTGATTGGAATGTTTTCAATTGAAGTTGTAAACTGCTATTTTGTGTTGATCTATATCTTTATAAATGAATAATGCATGTTGAAAGAATGGTGTGTGTTGTGGAATCCAGTTATTTCCATGGGTTGAATTATACCTAATATTGTATTGTGGTTGGGGCTCGGGGGCCAATGATGAAGGATGGCTTCTCCTTTCATTGGATGTCTTGGTTGGGTGGAGAGCGTTTCCTTTCCCCGTTTTGTTGTGATCAAACTGGAAGAAAAATGAAGCTTGCATGTTGCTGTTCTGGAGCAAAGGAAAATGTAGTTTTGACAGTCCCTTGGAAAATTATTTCATTATAACCCTTCCCACTATGATGTGGATGAAAATTGTATTGTATACTTGTGAAGAAAATATGTTGTAATTGATTATGGAAGTATATATTCGAATTGTGAAGGATGTTTATATTTTGTTCTGTTATTGGAAAGAAATAAATAGAATGTTGTTATTGCTTTCAAACACTAAAAGATGTAAAGTATATAACTGGAATTAATAAATAATTGCAAGACCTTCCCTCATTTGCATTGTTGTGTGGAATTGGAATATCAAATTGTGATTGGAATCCTTGTTTTGGAAAATGGAAAAAAAGGAGAAACACGTGAGATGTAATTGTATTAAATTGCCTTGTTCCAAATATATGATTTGGGGAAAGAAAGAAACTGGATTCTTGTTTTAATGATTGCTTGAAGAAGGAAAACACTTAAGTCTACCATGGATTGAATTCAATGTTTCTTTGTATGGAAAAAAGAGATAATTAAATCTCTGGTTGAAAGGAAGAAATGTATGTGGGAATAATACAGTATTATGTCTCCCTTGGAAATGTATAAAATTAAATTCAGTATTGCATTTGATTTAGAATAGTTTCTTAAATGTATTAGATTGAAAAAAGAAATGAACTTCCATACTGGAAGAAGAAATGGCAATTAAATCCCTCAAGAAATTGATCTCTGCCTTAAATTTAAAAACTGGCAATAATTCAATTAAAAATGCACAGTTCGAGCCTGCACACAATCACCAAACATGGAAACATTAAAATTTAACATGATACAATATCAATGAACTCAATTTGACAAAATAAACACTTAAGGAAACATTTAAGACATTGCAAAATCAGACCCAAACCTTTCACAGTCAATTTGCAGTCTTTTTCTGTCAATTGTTGGAAAAACTCAATTTGGAAATCAAACAAGTGAAATTACCTCCCTAAAACATATTAAACCCTTCCTAGAATAATCCTCCATGTTTGTTTGGCATGTTGAGTGAAGGAGGAGATCAGATTGAATAAATTTTATAAGTTAAAATTTACAGCTTGGCTTTTAAAATCTCGTAGAACTTTTTTTTGTAAAATTGACCCCTTAATCTTTGTCTAAATGTAAAATTTATCTTTCTGTGTAAAAGGGCATAGAAAGATTTCCAGAAAGTCCTCATTTTCCCAAAAATTGAGCTCTCTAGCAAAATTTATGGCACTTTGAAGTTTTTTCTACCTTGGTAGGAAAATTTATGAAAATTTTCCCTGGCAGGCCCACGGCCCTAAAATTTCTGTTGAAAATTCCTTAGAATTTTTTTTTAAATATTTGGGGAAAACTTTTAAAATTTCCTCCGCCATCCCCACCAGCCTAATCACAGCTACCGCATGTTCTCACGAGATAGTAGCGGAGGTGCGGCATTATTTTGTCTTCAGGGCTTTTTAAAATTTTGGAAAATTTTCTTAAAATTCCCGCAACCCCGCACTCCCGCCTTCACTTTGGGAATTTATCCTCCGTAGACGCGTGGACCCTTGCATGCCTTTTTCCCCTTATCTCCCCTTTGGCAAATTCCCTAACTTCTCCCGATGCCCTGCCCCTCCCTAACTTCTCCCCCACATTGGTTCATTAAATGCCACATGTCTTTTGGTGGCGTAGCGGAGGCGTGGCCAAAAGGTGAACTTTGCCTCGCGCAAGGAAAAATTTCAAATACCACCCCACCCTTCCCTCTCTTCCTTCCCACTTTGGCTCATGGAGTGACACGTGCCCCTGCGGACCTGCAGGCACACGGGCACAACTTGCATTTCTTTCCCACGCAAAGGAAAAAGGTTCTAAACCTCCCCACGCTCCACCAACCCGCCCCTTTTGGCAAATTTTTTTCTTCCCTAAGCCCGCACATCTACCCTTTGGGGAGAAATTTGAAATCTAACTCCGCTAGCCCATATCTTGAGTTCCTGAAGGAGTTAGGAGGACTTCTTTATATCACCAGAAAGGTGAGAAAATTTCCTATCCAATGGAAATGATTTAGGGAAATTTTGGAAGCATTAGGTATGAGAAAAATCGAGTTAAAACTTTGATCCTGTTAGAGAGTTGGGTGTGGGGGTAAATTACCCCTAAACCTAATCGAAACTTCTAACCCTAAAATTTGAACTATGTGACCTTAATAATTGTTAATAAATGAAAAGTATGATCTAGTAATTTTATAATTTTTCCAAAATCATTAGTGGCGAGTTATTGCCTTGTAACCTGGTTACTGAGACACTCTTAATCGAGTTTGGGGAGTGGGTAAGTGAGACCTTACTCTGATGTTTTAAATAGGTATTCCTTTCTTCACTGTAATTTGACCCTACTCTTGTCTTGATCTTGTGGAATTAAATACCTTGGGTATTTAATTATTTTGGGTCCCTTAACCCTAAAATTTTTAATCAGGGAATATTTATCTAAAATGTTAGTGTAATCAGTATTTAAATTAATCCCTAGGGAGATTTGAGCTAGGTGTGGACTTATTCAACTTGTTGCTTTATAATGGGAAATTAGTAATTATTATAATGGGAAAAGTTATCAGTTGAATTTAATTGTCTTTGAGACTTTGGTCGTTAACTCCTAATAAAAAAAAATTATTCCTTAATTTTCTAAATAAACCGAGGTTGTTCATGGGTCTCAAGTGGGTTGTTTTAACTGGGTATCACACTTGGTATCAGAGTAGTGGTTCAAAATCTTGGACCATTGAGCACACTAGAAAACTTGAGACATGAACTGTAAACCTAGCACACTTTTGAATGTAAGAAAACAAACTTGTTTGAAAATTGAAGAAGAAATAAGTATGAATAAATATTACATTACTCTGTTCATTTGAACTGCCAGAATTAAAATCATAATAAAATAACAAGTTGTTTGAGTTGTTGTGCTTGCTTAGTGGCGTTTTGGCTACACCTAGGTAACTAAGAATGTTAGATTAAATTGATTTTTGGTGAACTTCTAGTATAATGGAGACTTGGTTCCCCTTTGAAAATGTGTTGTTTTACAAGTCCTAAAACTTGATTTAATTATATGATGCATTAAGCCCTTTGTTGAGACCCTTCCTTATTGGAGTTGTTGGAATGATGAGTTGTATGATGTGATTCTTGTGGTTGGACAGTAGTGGTTGTGTTTTGGGTCAAGAAGAGTTGATTAGAATCTATTTAGAGCTTCCTTCCTTCAGTGGTTAGAAAAGAGGGTCTGGTTGTTAGTTTTCCAATTTGTTACCCATATGAGAGAGTGGACACTAAGTCCTGGGTGTCGTTTAGGACCCAATCTGTTTATGTTTTTTTAGAACTAACTCGAGACAGAGTAAGTACCCTATTGGTGGCCATGAAGGGTTGTAGAGTGAATGTGGTTTTAACTTTTGTTTTTTACATTCGTAATCTTGTGTATTTTATCAAGGACCAACATCTTATTTTATGATTGGATTGAGAAGCTATGAGGATCTTTTATTTATTTATTATTCTTACCAGAATTTTCAAACTTTGTAATGCGGATACTTAGCCACTTTTATTGATTGCTGATATTTCTTGGACTTATTTGATTAGTGACTCAGAGCTCATTATGTTGTTGGCTACTTAGCCAAGTGTTACGTGATTATCACTTGCATGTTTTTGAGCTGGTTCTATGTTGTTTGTCTCGTAATATTTTGTCGTATGGGGGTACACCCTAGGTTCCTGGAATGTCTTCTTAGGTGTGTTAAGTCATGCCTTGGCTATGGATGCATGGAACCTTAAGTGTGTCTAAGATATTAGAGTGACCCTTTCATTGCTTGACCTTGTTAGAAAGAAAGTTTGTTGTGTAGTGTGGTCTCGGAGGGCAATCGACATCGGTAGTGGTGGTTCTCTTACAATTTGGTAAGAGCTTGACCTCATCGGAGTAGGATTGTTTTATTATAGGATTTTAGATTTTTTTAGGATTGGATTGCGTTTTGGTTGAGTGTAAATGTTGGTGGAAAAGTGTTGTTTCATCAAAGGCATGTTAAATTGTATCATGGGTTCTTGGTTGCATCAAAAAAGTGTTGACTCATGGAATGTATGCATCTTGGTAACTATGGAAAGATTTAAGCCTTTTTAGGTAGTGAGTTATTTAAGTGTACTTGTTTTTCTCTCTTGACTTATAAATAGGTCTACCCTTACCTTAAATTTCCTTTACTATGGATAACATTCTATGACCTATTAATCTTTGGGTTACTTGAAACACGTATGGATGCTTTGGGTCTTTTAGATCTTCCTCTTAGAAATGTTATTTTGGTAGATCTTAATAATTAATTTCGACGGTGCTTATATTGTACTTCCTCTTTTAAAAAAACTATAACTCTTAGCTGTAAAGTCCATGATTTGGTAAATTATTTAGTTTCCCCATTGCATTTGATGCTTTTAGTGTGTATGTGGTGTCCTTGGAGTAAAGTTGCATTGCCATCTAGTTGCTTGGCTGGTGGTATCTTGTGGAGACATGAGGATTAATTGGAAAACCTTCTTGGGTTATTAGGGAGTAAAATGTTACCACCTTAAACAACAAAAATTGTTAAACCTTAATAGATTCGTAAAAGTAAGATTATACCTCTTTAATGAGCCTTCCTTGAAAATTTCTTGTGAGACTTATGGAGACCCGCTAAGAATGTGTAATGCTTTGCTTGAAATTATTCGGTGAATCTTTGAAATCTTGGTGTGATTCATGTTGGCTCATTATTTGTTAGTTCTTACAAAAATTAGTAGTGTGTTTTCTATGTTGAATGTCTCTTGTTCCTTTAGAATTAAAAATGTGGTGTGTTGATTTACATCTCTTTCCCATAAAAGTAATTATGTGATATGTTTGAACCTTCCTTCTCATTAAAATTTGATTGATAAGATGACTCAACCAGACACCATAAAACTATAATTAAAGAGATTTGACCTTGGAACTTAACAAATAAACTTGAGCATAGAAAAAGGGAAGTGATCCTTGTTGTACCCTTGGTAGATTAATAGAAGAAATAAAAACCATGTAGAAGAATAGAAAGGAAACCTTGTCCATCCAACTTCCTTACGAGTAAGAATAAATGCTCTCTACCTATACAGAATAGTGAGACATCATGCCCACCTTAGTGGTGCTATTTATAACGTAAAATGGTGATGTCATAATAGAAGGAAGTTTGTAACTAAGGAAGCATGAAAGGAATGTTCTTAACAAGAAAAACTATAACTTTTTACTTAATGAGTTGATTTATAACATGGGTAAAATTTATGTGTATTGAGTACAATGTATAGTTGAACCTATAGTTCTTTTATCCACTGAAATTGTGAAATCCTGGTGGATAGTAATGTGTTCTAGTTGCTTATTACTTCTTGTCCATAGATGTATGTGCCTTTCTTGTGGGAGTTTTGGGTCATCACACCCTTATCGTCCCATAGCTCAATGGATGTGAGTTGTGGTCCTTTTGGATTGAGACTTATATTTTGTTTGAGAAGCAACCTCCTTGCGTGTTATCTTGTCCTTGGAGACCTAAGTATTGTAATTTTAAGGAAACATATGTTAAGGATATAAAATAACTTTGGGAAGTCTTATTTTCCTCATATTTTCTTGGGTCACCTTGTTGTTGTAGCCCTTTTTCCCATTAGGATGGAAAGTGCAAGATGATGTTATTCACCCTTGGATTTAATTGGACTCGTGTTACTTGTTCTTCCCTAGCGACCTTGAGTGGTCCTTGATGTTTCTTGTGCTCCCTTTATATTTATTCCGAGCTTGAGTAGGAAATAAGATAAATAAATCTCATAATGATATAAGGTATGGTACTTTTATTGTTATGTTAGTTATTAGGGAGATATAAATGTATATGTATATATTTTATTTTGCTAAATGGTTAAATTATTTAGTCTGGTTGTTTGGTGTGTTTGATTCTTAAAACAAAAGTGTAAAAATCATACTATAGGAAACCTTTTGGTCATGAATTTTCTTAGTATTACCATGAAAAGTTAATTGTTTCCTCTCGAGTTATAGAAGTGCTTTCCTTGAATAGTTCCTTGTTTTTAAATGCTTGCTGATTTAGGTGTCCTTGTTGGTTAACCTCATCTTGTGTGATCTCAATTTGTGGGACCTTGAGTAGACTTGTTCTGGTAAAAATTTGGTCATAGTTTATTTTGCTAGCCTTTTCTAAACAATGAATCTTGAAATCATGGCTTAGACATGTAGAAAACTTAACTTCTATTAATGTGGTATGTGTTATCACCAAATCACATCACCCCTGGATGTTGATCAGATTTATAGGTTGATCATACTAGCATCCAATGTGATTGCACAACATGGAACCCTTTCTCCAAGTGTGGGACTTGAAAAATGAGAAAGGAATCTCTAGAGAAGGCTGGTTCCTATTCCTCTGTTCAGATGCACACGAAAAATACAGAGGGTTTACTCAAAACCTAATCTAACTTGCCAAGGAGACAGGGTAAGAAGATGCATAAAAATAAACCTAAGATAACAGAGGTGATGCACCGAGGAATGAAGAACACCTATCTTTCCAATAAACACAAACCATTCAAATGTGATGCAAGATCATGCACAGATAACAAAATTTGCAGTGAAAGATCAGGAGGATGCAAATGAACACAGAGAGGGTTGAGAATCATCCACAGACATGCATTACTTGCTCCAAAGATCAATACAATACACTACAAAATTCCAAGAGGCAAATTTACATTACAGTTTTAAATGGGAGGTTTGAACTCCACAAGTTCGCCTGCCAAAGAGAAGAAGGGAGGGGCAAAACAGAATGTTTGACCCTTAGAAAGAAGCCCCTCTTTACAATATATAGGAAGAATGAGAGAGGGAAGAGAGAGGAAATTCAGATCTACCCCAACCACTTCTAGGTCGCATTTAGTTTATCTCATTATGGTGGTGGGTGAGAACCCTGGCAAGAGCGGCGAACTATATTTTGCATTAAAGCTGGTTGTTGAAACGTCAATTCTGGCCATTACCACGTGCCAGAGACATTTCTTGATTTTCTCTCTCCAAACTGAACCAAAATACAAGATTGACCCTGGAATCATGTAGAGAATTTCACCAGCTTTCCATTGATATAAAGAACGTGAAAATCCGAGCTCTGGATCGAAAGTTATGGCGATCTGAAGATTTAGGGAAAAAACAGGCCAAAACGGATTTTGAATTTTTTCCCGCGCTCTACCACTTGGATGACACGTGTCAGGCTCTGATTCATCCATGGGTTCATCCTTTGAAAATTTCTTTCGGGCCCTTCCTTAATTTCTTGCCACTTGGACACGTGGCACTATTTTATTGGCTCGGGCCTGAGGGGCGCACTTTGTCCTTTTAAAATTTGGTATTTTTCACTTTGGGAAAACGTTCCCATTTATCCCCGTGCTCTGCCACCCAAGTGCCATATGGCACGATTTCATTGGACGCGGGCCCTTCTTGACCATTTCCCTTTTGCTTTTTTCCTTTGGAAAAATTTTCAAAATTTTCCCGCCGGGCCGATGAGGTGAAGACACGTGGCGAGATTTGATTCGTTGGCGGCTCTTTCGGCTTTTCACGTCCCGTGCGTACTTTTGACCCAGATGTCCCAAACGAAAGTCCTCTATTTCAGCTGATTCGGGCTTCCTTGTCCCTCTTTGCATCGAAGAAATGTGGTGAGATTCCATTGGCTCTTGGCTCTTTCAGCTTTTCACGTCCTCCGCGTACCTTTGGCCCAAATGTCCCAGACGAGAGTCTCTTGTTTCGGCCAAATCAGCTGGTTCGCATCCTCCGCATAATTTTGTCCCAACTATCTCGGACTACCTGGGAAAAATATATCCGATCCACCCGAAATGAATTGACTTACACCAAACGGCCGATCCGCGTCCCGCGCGTACTTTTGGCCCAACTGTCCCAGACCGCGCGAAATGAGACTTAGGAAATTTTCTTCATTTTTTCGGCCGGTTCGGATTTTCGCGCCCCACGCATCCCAATGTCCCAATTGTCCCGGATGCTGCGCAGACCGCCTGGTGGCTTTTCAAATGACCCGATTTGTGCCCCGACGTCCCAACTGTCCCAAGTGCTGCCTGGGCTAGGACTTAGTTGATTTTCTCTGTATTTCGGCTCCAAGCTTGGCTTTCACATTTTTAAAACTTACTGGGTTTTCTTCTTGGAAAAGGGAGTTAGAAAGAACCCGAGGGGACCCCAGAAACATGATTTTTGCCTTGAATCAACATACTTTCTCGGGATTGAGTAATCTGATGCATGTTATCAAAAATTTACCCTTGGGGTGAATTTTGGATAACAATTTTGGTGACTCGGTGGGGCATCGCCTATCGGATGAAAGAACGGCTGCTCATTGTAATCCATTGGGCATGGAGTCTGTTTGATAACCTCTCAGCTGATCTGAAATTTGAAAACCTGTGTCCTTGAGCTGGTTTTCCTGCAGCTGCAAATTCTTTCCAGGAGCTTGATGAACTGCAAACATGCACATACTAGAAGCAATAGGACATGTGCACAAGCACTTAGGGAAATCAAACTATTCTAACAGTAGTACAATGTGCATAAGCACTTAGAGGAATGGAAATTCTAAATTAATATTTACAAGGGTGAAAAGCTTTCTTTCTAGTAGCAACGTTTGAGATAGATCCCATTGACCAGAACCTACAATTCTTCACCATCCAACTTAGCCAGTCGGAAAGCATTGCTACCTTTGCATTCAATGATCATGTAAGGGCCACTCCAGATGGCATCAAACTTGGAATGCTTTCCTGGCTTTGCATGATCTGCATCCCATTTCAACACTAGATCTCCAATTTGGAAGGTTCTGGTCTTGGCTTTTCTATCAAAAGTCTTCTTGATCAGGGCTTGATCTTTCTCTATTGCCTGAGCTGCATGCTCTCTTGTCTCTTCTAATTCCATCAGCTCTGCATACCTAATTTCCATAGGTTCAAACTCAACTATTTCCAACTGTTTCATCAGTTCTAATGCTGGCAACTCGAGTGATATGGGTAGAACTACTTCTTTCCCATACACAAGCTTGTATGGAGAGCTTCCTGTAGACCTCTTGGGTGTGATCCTATCAGCCCATAGGGCTGATTTGAGCTTTGAGTGCCAAGTCCTCTGATTCTCATCTAGAGTCCTTTTGATGATTCTTAGTAGATTCTTGTTCGTAGACTCGGCTTGGCCATTACCCTGAGGGTAATAATTCGATGAAGTGCTGAGATACACACAATTCTTGACAGCCCATTCAGTGATCTTTGTGCCAATGCGTTCGATATGATAGTGACAGGGCACCAAACCTTGTGACTATCCCTTCATAGAACTCTAAGATATTAGATTCATTTGCCTCCTTGAGTGCCACTGCTTCGGTCCACTTGGTGAAATAATCCGTTGCTGTAAGTATCCACTTGTGACCTTGACCTGAATTGGGATTGATAACCCAATGAAGTCCAATCCCCATTACATGAATGGCTGATTTACTGAAATTGGACGAAGGGGCAGCGCTGCTAACGTCTCTTTCCCTATGAAGAATTCACATCTCTTGCATTTTTTGACCCATGAGTAGCAATCATTGAACACTAGTAGGCCAATAGTAACCAACTTTCATGATTTTGTGAGTTGTTACTCGTGGAGCAAAGTGGCCTCCGCTTCCCGTCATGGAACTTGGGCAAGATCTTCTCAACTTGACCTGTTCCAATGCATCTTAATAGAACACCATGGATGTCTTTCTTGAACAAGATACCATTAATGAGTACATACGGGATAGCTTGTAATCTAAAGTATCTCCTCTTTGCTTTGCTCATTTCTGGAGGGCACAAGCCTGTTTGGAGGTAATGCACCAAGTCTTGAGTCCAACATGGAACGGGTGCATCATCAGTCGGTTGTTCTTGATCATTCTGTAGTAGCAGGACAACATCTTCTTCACCTTCTGAGCCATCTGGTTGTTTGGAAGTGAGCTGCTCACACAAACCTTTGCCATGAACCAGTTTGGTTACTCTGATTTCAATATCATATTCCATCACCCGAGTGATCCAACCTGCTCTCTTCTCATTTAAATCCTTGTTTAGGAGAAAGTCCTTGACACCAGCATGAGACACCAGCAGCTGAATCTTATTGTTTGAGACCAAATGTCTGAACTTCTTCAAGCTCCTGATGACAGCAAGGACGTGCTTTTCGATGAAAGAGTACTTTATTTCGTAATCTTCCAAGGTTTGACTGAAGAACGCTATGGGTTGTTCTGAACCTTCTCTATTCAGCTGTGTCAAGATAGCTGAGATTGTATCTGATCCTCCAAATGCATACAACATGAAGTCCTTTGAAAAGTCTGGGTTGATAAGAGTTGGAGCTTGTGATATTGCATGCTTGATGTTTTCAAAACTCTCTTTGCCTTCTGCTGTCCATTTGAATGCCAGATTCTTCTTCAACATCATTGTTAAAGGCTTTACAAGAGTGGCAAAATTAGGCACAAATCTACGGACAAAGTTTATCCTTCCCAAGAAGCTTTGAAGAGATTTCTTGTGGTGTGGCAATGGAAGTGTTCGGATGGCTTCAACCCTTTCAGGATCAATTGTTAGCCCTTCCCTAGAGACAATGTGACCCAACAATTTGCCTTCATGTGCCAAGAATATACACTTCTTTGGATTCAATGATACTCCAAACCTTCTACACCTCTGAAACACTTGTCTGAGGTGAAAGAGATGGTCTGTTGCATTCTTTGAGAAGACAGTGATATCATCTAGGTATACCAGCACTATATTGTTGATTAAGCCTTTGAATGCCATATCCATAGCTCGTTGAAATGTTGCTCTGGCATTTGACAGTCCAAATGGCATCTTCTTGTAAGCATACGTGCCCCATTTTGTAGTGAAGGCCATCTTGAATTGATCTTCTTCCTTCACCATTATCTGATTATAGCCTGAATATCCATCTAGCAATGAAAACCTTTCTGAACCAGCTACAACCTGCAATATTTGCTCCATGGAAGGGAGTGGGTAATGGTCCTTGAGAGAGGCTCTATTCAAGTCTCTGAAGTCAACACACAATCTGATCTCTCCACTCTTCTTTCTGACTGGAACTAAGTTGGCAACCCAACTAGAATGCTTGATTGGGAATATGATTCTTGACTCAATCAGCTTGTCCAATTCTTTCCTCATGAGAGGCTCCATGTGTGGATTGACTGGTCTTTGTTTCTACCTGACAGGCTTAGTATTTGGATCCAATTTGATGGTATGTTGAGCTAAGTTGGGATTGAAACCTTTCAAGTCTTCATAGCTCCAAGAAAACACATCAGGGAACTCTTGACATAGTTGTATGAACTCATACCTTTCTTGTTCAGTTGTCATCCTTCCAATTTGTAATGGTTTGTTCTCTTCTACCAAGATGGATACTGAATCCTCTCTCTTGACTTGAATGTTTGCTTTCTCCTTTCTAAACTGATCATTGGGATTAAAAATGGACTCCAAAGTGATAAGTCCCTTGGGCAGCTTGTTAGTTCTCAGCTGTACCACTTGGTCACCATCTTTGCTGTTCCAATTTTTCTTGATTCTTGGCTGAGAACTCAGCTTCTTCTTGCAAGAAATGGATGATTTGCTGGTCATTTTCAAACACTTGCCAACTGACATTGTTATCCGGAATGAAGGCCTCACAATCACGTGGATGTTTGGCTATACCTTGTCTTGTTGAATACTTTCCACAATGTCAAAGGCTGCCCTACTCCGCTGCAAGCTGTCAACAGACTTGATTCTCTTTCCTAGGAATGGATTTGATGCCAAAACCCTCAAAATCTTCCATGAGGTCCCACACCCTATTCTTGTAGCACTTGAGTAGATCATTCTTGGCAGCAGCATGCTGTCCCCGACCGATTTACAATCAATTCACTGTCCCTAAAGACTTGCAAGTTCTTTATTTTCTTCTTGATTGCCCAATGCATCCCTTGCACCAAGGCTTCATATTCAGCAATGTTATTGGAGCATGTAAACTGAAATCTAAAAGCTGAATAGTACTTTACTCCTCGAGGTGAAACAAACACGGCTCCACCTCCCGCACCTTTTCTACTCCTTGATCCATCAAACAAAAACTACCATACCTCATTGTCATCCTTGTGGTTAGCCTTGGTGATGCTAGGAATAGGTTGATTTTCTTCATGTATACAATAGACCCCTAGCTCAGATTCTTCTACTTCTTGATAAGGATCAAAAGCATGTATCTTGTTTGCCCATTCATCAAGAGTTAGATCCGGGATGCTTCCAACCTTAGTGTCAGCTTCATCAGAGCTTGGGTGATCTTCTTGATCAAATGCTGAGCAATTGGCATTAATCTGACTTGGAGTGTAAGGCTCAATATGGAAGTTTGCAATAGGTTCTGACCTGATTGTGGCTTTGGTTCCATACCTCGTTCTGAACAGCATGTGTGACCAATCAGTAGACAAATATCCTCCAATCTTGGTTGTGAAGTCCCTTGACAAGCAAAGGGAAAAGAGTGGTGGAAGGTCTATGACTGATACATCTTGTAAAACAACAACATTTGGACATGCATGCAAGGTAAGACTCAAGTTTTTAATCACTCCAACTGTTGCTACTGCTGTCCCATCTAGCTGCACTACCCCTTTGGATATTGTTTCATACTAGAGCCCTAGCTGATCAGCTATTTGTTTAGGCATTACTGAGCTACTTGCCCTGAGTCTATCATGTAATTGTGCACTAGCTGATTTCCAATGATCAATGAAACATAGAAAGGAGGGGGTTTCAACATTTTACCTTACTATCCTCCATGATTTCCCTCAGGCTGGGCAGCATTTGTAAGCACTTTGTCTTGCATTTCTTGATTCAAGTTGGCGATCCTTCATGGCAGCTACACAGTATATCTCTTTGGCACGGGATGGATAGGGATTCCCACATTGATATATTGACATTTGTCTTCTTCATCTGATCAATGATACTGAATGGTGATGAAGGATCTCTTTGTTGTCCCTTGGTTTGTACATTCACTCCTTGCACGTGGGCAGCAACAACTGGTATTTGAGTTGGCCTAGGGGCTGTTCTTGGCTGCCCTTGTGCATTTGAAATTGGACTTTGCTTGCCAACCATTTGTGGAACCATGGAAGGTTATGGATTGGTTGGGGCTAATGGCTATTCTTCACCCAAATTCCTCCTTTTTGACCTTGTGTTGGCTGCAACACCTTGAGAAATTGCTTGGTTCATGCCACAAAAATCCTCTGCTTGCCAATTTACCAATGTGGTGTCATTTGGGGCTGATTGTTGTTGGAATGTTTCTTGTTGTTGGCTATTTCCTTGACTTCCCTCACCCTCCACACCAGTAGTTGTCACCATTAATGCTTGATTGAAAGCACCATTGAAGCACATGGATTGGTTATGAGGCTCATTGCATGGAAAACACCAATCATACTCCTGGGCAATGTTGTTTTGTGTTGGCACCAATGCCTTAGAGGTAGATATGGCATTTGGATTATAGGGCTGGAATGGTCTATTGGCAGGAGGCCTTGTTTGATTCATATTTGCAACTGGATTAGGTGGCCTTTGTGGTTGGTATGGCTACTGTTAGGATGAGTTTGGGGCTGATAAGAAGGTCTAAAACCTTGGGCTTGTTGCCTCTTGAGAGTAACCAGCTCATTGCCTAGGTTTTGTAATTGCTTCATGACTTCTTGAAGCTCATTTGGGGCACTTGGAGATGAAGTGGAAGCTTCATTTGAACTCTGATTTCTAGGAGTGGGAGAAGGAGCCAAATTAGGTGCTTGATTGGTGTTTAGACTCTCTAAACTTGGAAACAGTGGCATGGGAGGTCTAGGGGCAAGTTTTCCAGCTTGGATCAAACAATTTTCAGCCCTAATGGAAATGCTATAAGCCATAGGATTAGTTATGCCTCCCATGGACTGAATCAACATAGAAATATCAGAATTTAGAGCTTTGAGATAGTAGAGAAAAGCACCTTCTGCTGTTGGCCTGACTGCCACTAGAATTCTCTCCCAAGTCTTTTGAAATCTGAAGTTGAAATCGGTCAGCTGCTCATTGGGAGCTCTCTTGATGGTTGTCAGCTGCTCCAAAAGAGACAAGTTGTCTCCCTTTTCTCCAAATTGCTCATGAAGTGCTATACACAGCTGATTCCAATTTGTGATAGAACCAGCTCCAAGGCTTCTAAACCATTGCAATGCTTTCCCCTTGAATGAAGATGCCAGCAACTTGACAGCCACTTGCATCTCATTGATTTCATGGATTGCACAAAGGTTAGCAATATCTTTAACATGATCACCTGGAGTAGTCTGATTTTCTCCAGTGAAGTATGGAATGTTCTTCAAGGCTACAATAGGAATTGGATGTTGTGCATTGAGGGCAAGTGGGCTGCTGCCTGTGAAGTTGACATAGGGGTTGTTTTGTGCCATTCTAATTGGTCTTAAAACCCTTGTTGATTGAATGAAAGGCCTATTGGGTGGAGGAGTTGAGAGAGTTGCATTGGTGGAGATGGAGACGTTTGAATCCTTCTTCCTCTTTTCCTTCTTGGAGATAATTGCAGGTATTCAAACAACACTTCTTCTTCTCTAACTCTTAACCTTGTGGTGACTCTTCTCATGAGTTTTCAGGCCTACACTGCTAAAACTAGTATATTCTTCCCCTTGGAGTCACCAGATATGCAAATAATAGCTCTTTTCAAGCAAGAAAATTGCAGCAGATGCACATCAACTTTGCTGCAATAAAAATGAGACCTCTAGTGTCCCACCGGGCATGCCAAAACTGTTATCACCAAATCACAGCACCCCTGGATGTTGATCAGATTTCTAGGTTGATCATACTAGCATCCAGTGTGATTGCATAACATTGAATCCTTTCTCCAAGTGTGGGACTTGAAAAATGAGAAAGGAATCTCCAGAGAAGGCTGGTTCCTATTCCTCTGTTTAGATGCACACGAAAATGCAGAGGGTTTACTCAAAACCTAATCTAACTTGCCAAGGAGACAAGGGAAGAAGATGCATAAAATAAACCTAAGCTAACAGAGGTGATGCACCGAGGAATGAAGAACACCTATCTTTCCAATAAACACAAACCATTCAAATGTGATGCAAGATCATGCACAGATAACAAAATTTGCAGTGAAAGATCAGGAGGATGCAAATGAACACAGAGAGGGTTGAGAATCATCCACAGACATGCATTACTTGCTCCAAAGATCGATACAATACACTACAAAATTCCAAGAGGCAAAGTTGCATTACAGTTTTAAATGGGAGGTTTGAACTCCACAAATTCGCCTGCCAAAGAGAAGAAGGGAGGGGCAAAACAGGAATGTTCGACCCTTAGAAAGAAGCCCCTCTTTACAATATATAGGAAGAATGAGAGAGGGAAGAGAGAGGAAAGTCAGATCTACCCCAACCACTTCTAGGTCACATTTAGTTTATCTCATTATGGCGGTGGGTGAGAACCCTGGCAAGAGCGGCGAACTGTATTTTGCATTAAAGCTGGTTGTTGAAACATCAGTTCTGGCCATTACCACGCGCTAGATACATTTTTTGATTTTCTCTCTTCAAACTGAATCAAAATGCAAGATTGACCATAGAATCATGTAAATAATTTCACCATATTTCCATTGATATAAAGAACGTGAAAATCTGAGCTCTAGATCGAAAGTTATGGCAATCTGAAGATTTAGGGAAAAATCAGGCCAAAACGGATTTTGAATTTTTTCCCACACTCTGCCACTTGGATGACACGTGTCGCTCCGATTCATCTGCGAGTTCATCCTTTGAAAATTTCTTTTGGGCCCTTCTTTAATTTCTTGCCACTTGGACACGTGGCACCATTTTATTGGCTTGGGCCTAAGGGACGCACTTTGTCCTTTTAAAACTTGGTATTTTTCACTTTGGAAAATTTTTCCATTTCTCCCCCACGCTCCGCCACCCAAGTGCCACGTGGCACGATTTCATTGGATGCGGACCCTTCCTGACCATTTCCCTTTTTTTTTTTCCTTTGGAAATCTTTTCAAAATTTTCCCGTCGGGCCGATGAGGTGAAGACACGTGGCGAGATTTGATTCGTTGGCGGCTCTTTCGGATTTTCATGTCCTGTCGTACTTTTGGCCGGATGTCCCAAATGAAAGTCCTCTGTTTCAGCCGATTCAGGCTTCCTTGTCCCTCTTTGCAGCAAAGACACATGGCAAGATTCCATTGGCTCTCGGCTCTTTCGGCTTTTGCGTCCTCCGCGTACCTTTGGCCCAAATGTCTCGGACGAAAGTCTTTTGTTTCGGCTGAATCGGCCGGTTCGCATCCTCCACGTACTTTTTTGCCAACTGTCCTAGACTGCCTGGGACAAATATCTCTGATCCGCCCGAAATGGACTGACTTGCGCCAAACCGGCTGATCTGCATCTCGCGCGTACTTTTGGCCCAACTATCCCGAGATCGCGAAATGAGACTTAGGCAATTTTCTTAATTTTTTCAACCGGTTTGGCTTTTGCGCCCGCGTGTCCCGATGTCCCAAGCTGTCCCTAGATGCTTGCGCAGACGCCCGGTAGATTTTCGGTTGATTCACGCCTAACGTCCTAACTATCCCAAGTGCTGCCTGGGCTAGGACTTAGCTTATTTTCTCTGTATTTCGGCTCCAAGCTTTACTTTCACATTTTTAAAACTTGCTGGGTTTTCTTCTTAGACAGGGGAGTTAGAAAGAACCTGAGGGGACCCTAAAAACATGATTTTTTCCTTGAATCAACATACTTTCTTGGGATTGAGTAATCTGATGCATGTTATCAAAAATTTACCCTAGGGGGTGAATTTTGGATAACAATATGTGTATCATGAGGAAATTGTGTGGTCATCTCAAGTTATGGAAATTCTCCTTGAAATTCTCTTACTTGGTGGTTACTCTTAATAATCTTTTGGAACTCTTCATGTCATATTGTTATGTGTTGTATCTTGTTTGATAGCATAATGTTACTCGATTTAAATGCTCATAGCCTTACATGCAAAAAAATTTAGAACTCATCCCTTCGCAATCTCCCTTCTCCTTGTTAAACTACATTACACCAAACTGGAGTTCTATAGACCCACACTTGTTTGAAGCAAACAATCCCATAATGGGAGTGATCCTTTTTCTGTTACAGTTATTCCTATCTCTCTTTCCTGTGACTTCAAGGAGGAGTTCGAGTCTAAGGGGAGGGGGATGTAGTGCCCACTTCCTTTTGGAACCTTTTATTACTGATCATGATACTGTAGACTATATGATGGACATCCTTATAGTTTGGATTTAGTATGGTGTTAGATGTTAGATCCTGGATTATTGTTGGATCTGATTCATATATGATGCATGATGATTGTTGGAGACATTTTATATAGATGTTGACATGCTGTCGGACATGGTTATATTGTAGATGTTGTTCGGACATGTGATATTTGATATTTGGAGTAAACCTAGAAAATGGAAATTATTTGATGATGATATAGTTGTTGATTAAAAATGTAAATGATGTAGTTGTTACTTCGATGTTGTTGTGATTCATTTATATAGTTGGTTTTGTGATTTTATTTATACTAATTTTGAATTTTCTCATATGGCCATGAGGCCGAAGGAGGTATTTGTGTTTTACAGGTTAAATATCACAACAAACATCGGGGGATCGGAGACCAACCACAATAGAATTCTAGGTGAATTCAACAAGGTCACCATGAAAACATGTCTTGTGTGTGTGTTGTATTTTGTTAGGGATTCCCATGGGGGGATTTCCTTTATATGTGACCATGGGTTTGTGTATTTTATTAATCTGTTTCTTTTATTATTTTTGTATGTATTTTATTAGTAATGTGCTCCCTTCTTTTAATTAATTAAAATTGTGTTAGATTTATGCAAGAAACCATATGGTTATAAGTTAAATAATTCAAATTGGGATATGGGAAAGTAATAATGGAAGTGTTGGCTCTTTGTATTAAATATGTAAGTGATGTGTAAGTTGTGTAAGAGTTGTGTAAGTCATATTTTGGAGTATGAAACACTCCACCTCCTTGGAAATTCGAATTTATCCTTGAGGGCTGTTTTTGGAGGCTTGTGGGACAAGTAAAACTTGTCCCATGCCTCTCAATTTAATTTACCAACCATAATTATGGTTGGAGGGGTGATTTCAAATTTTTTTAATGCATTTTATTAATCATGTTGCATTGTTTTGATTGCACTCTCTTGCATTTTATTTATTTTGTTGTCCCTTGAGGTGTGGGCTTTTTGGAGTGTGTAAGTAGCTTGTCATACTTTCACCCACCTCTTTATTGTGCTTGGGAGAATGGATTTTGTATTTTGTGTTGGATTTGAGGATGTGTGATGTGGCATCCTACATGGATCCACATCATCCTCTTCTCTTCCCTCTTCTATTTAACTCAAACTCTTTTCTTGTTTTGGGTTGTTGAATCATTTTTGCAAACTTCCTTGGGGGCGCATTTTTTCTTGTGTTTGGAGATCTTACTGTTGGAAGGAATTTGGAGAAACTTTGCATGCCCAAGATATTTTTGTTTTGGGACTGTGTTTTGGGCATTGAAAGCCTACTGTTTGGAAACAAAAGCTACCATGGAGAGGTAGGAGTTTAATCCATCTTTTATGCTGTTATTTTTCTTGTTGTGTTGTGTGAATGGTGCATGTTTGATTTCATTGTTGGCTGGTTGGGTAGACTACCATAGGAATGGTGTAGGAGAAGGCTATGGGGAATCCATGTGGGGGGCATAAGGGAATGCCATTGGCATCAGATTTTGTGGAGGGAGTTTGGGTTTGGGATCCACCATGGAAAAATAAATAGCTTGCATTTCTTACTTTGTGAGGGGGCATAAGGAAATATTTGGGGGCATAAAGAGGGATTTTTGGGGGCATAAAGAAATGTTTGTGAAGAATTATTTTGGCGGTTTGTTACTAGTGGATGCCCAATTCCCAATTGAGGGGCATAAGTAGCTTCCCCCATAGACCTTGTTCCTTTGGCTTACGTGATCAAGCCTGAGTTTTGATTGGAATGTTTTCAATTGTAGTTGTAAACTGTTGTTTTGTGTTGATCTATGTCTTTATAAATTAATTATGCATTTTGAAATAATGGTGTGTGTTGTGGAAGCTAGTTTTTGCCATGGGTTGAATTACACCTTGTATTGTATTGTGGTTGCGGCTTGGGGGCCAATGATGAAGGATGGCTTCTCCTTTCATTGGATGTCTTGGTTGGGTGGAGAGTGTTGCCTTTCCCTCACTTTTTTGTGATCAAATTGGAAGAAAAATGAAGCTTGCATGTTGCTATTCTAGAGCAAAGGAAAATGCAGTTTTGACAGTCCCTTGGAAAATTATTTCATTATAACCCTTCCCACTATGATGTGGATGAAAATTGTATTGTATACTTGTGAAGAAAATATGTTGTAATTGATTATGGAAGTATATATTCAAATTGTGAAGGATGTTTATATTTTGTTCTATTATTGGAAATAAATAAATAGAATGTTGTTATTACTTTCAAACACTAAAAGATGTAAATTATATAACTGGAATTAATAAAGAATTACAATACCTTCCCTCATTTGCATTGTTGTGTGGAATTGGAATATCAAATTGTGATTGGAATCCTTGTTTTGGAAAATGGATAAAAAGGATAAGCAAGTGAGATGTAATTGTATTAAATTGCCTTGTTCCAAATATATGATTTGGGGAAAGAAAGAAACTGGATTCTTGTTTTAATGATTTCTTGAAGAAGGGAAACACTTAATTCTACCATGGATTGAATTCAATGTTTCTTTGTATGGGAAAAATATATAATTAAATCTATGGTTGAAAGAAAGAAATGTATGTGGGAATAATACAGTATTATGTCTCCCTTGGAAATGTATAAAATTAAATTCAGTATTGAATTTGATTTAGAATAGTTTCTTAAATGTATTATATTGAAAAATAAATGAACTTCCATACTGGAAGAATAAATGGCAATTAAATCCCTCAAGAAATTGATCTCTGATTTAAATTTAAAAACTATCAATAATTTAATTAAAAATGCATGATTCGGGCCTCGCACATAATCACCAAACATGGAAACATTAAAATTTAACATGATACAATATTAAGTAACTCAATTTGACAAAATAAACACTTAAGGAAACATTTAAGACATTGTAAAATCAGACCCAAACCTTTCATAGTCAATTTGCAGTCTTTTTCTGTCAATTGTTGGAAAAACTCAATTTGGAAATCAAACAAGTGAAATTACCTCCCTAAAACATATTAAACCCTTCCTAGAATAATCCTCCATGTCTGTTTGGCATGTTGAGTGAAGGAGTATATCAGATGGAATAAATTTTATAAGTTAAAATTTACCAGTTGTCTTTTTAAAAGCATGTAGAACATTTTTGTAAAATTGATATTTCTTGTGTAAAGATGTCATCAAGAGATTTCTAGAAATTCATCATTTTCCCAAAACTGAGCTTTCTAGCAAAATTTATGGCACTTTGAAGTTTTTCTACCTTGGCGGAAAATTTGGGAAAATTTTCCCTGGCGGGCTCGTGGCCCAAAATTTCCTGTTGAAAATTCCTTAGAATTTTTTTTTTTGAAAAATATTTGGAGAATTTTTTTAAATTTCCTCTACCGCCTACAACCAATCATAGGTTGCCACGTGTCCTCATGAGGTAGTGGCGGAGGTGTGGCATTTAAAAATTTTGGAAATTTTTTCTTAAAATTCCCGCGGCCCCGCACTCCCGCCTTCGCTTTGGGAATTTCTCCTCCGTGGATGCATGGACCCTTGCATGCCTTTTTCCCCTTATCTCCCCTTGAAAAATTCCCTAACTTCTCCCACCACCCCACCTCTCCCTAAATTCTTCCCCACATTGGTTCATTGAACACCATGTGTATTTTTAGCGGCATAGCAGAGGCACGGGCAAAAAGGTGAACTTTACCCTGTGTAAGGAAAAATTTCAAATACCACCCTGCCCTTCCCTCTCTTCCTTCCCACTTTGGCTTATGGAGCGACACGTGCCCCTGGCGGACCCATGGGCACAACTTGCATTTCTTTCCCACACAAAGGAAAAAGGTTCTAAACCTCCCCACGCTCCACCAACCCACCCCTTTGGGTAATTTGTTTTCTTCCCTGAGCCCGCACATCTGCCCTTTGGGGAAAAATTTGACCTCTAACTCCGTCATCCCATATCTTGAGTTCCTGAAGGATTTAGGAGGACTTATTTATATCACCTTTGGAAAGGTGACAAAATTTCCTATCTAATGGAATGATTTAGGGAAATTTTGGAAGTGTTAGGTATGAGAAAAATCAAATTGAAACTCTGAGTCTGTTAGAGAGTTGGGTATGGGGGTAAATTACTCCCTAAACTTAACTGAAACATCTAACCCTAAAATTTGAACCATGTGACCTTGATAATTGTTAATAAATGAAAAGTATGATTTAGTAATTTTAGACTTGTTCTGAAATCTATTAGTGGTAGTTGTTGCCTTGTAACCTGGTTATAGACACTCTTAATCGAGTTCGGGAGTGGGTAAGTGAGACCTTACTCTGATGTTTTAAATAGGTATTCCTTTCCTCACTGTAATTTAACCCTACTCTTGTCTTGATCTTGTGGAATTAAATACCTTGGGTATTTAATTGTTTTGGGTCCCTTAACCCAAAATTTTTTAATCAGGGAATATTTAGCTAAAATGTCAGTGTAATCAGTATTTAAATTAATCCCTAGGGAGATTTGAGCTAGGTGTGGACTTATTACACTTGTTGCTTTATAATGGGAAATTAGTAATTATTATAATGGGAAAAGTTATCAGTTGAATTTAATTGTCTTTGAGACTTTGGTCGTTAACTCCTAATCAAAAAATAAATTATTCCTTAATTTTCTAACTAAACCTAGGTTGTTCATGGGTCTCAAGTGGGTTTTTTTAACTGGGCATCACATTAACCTATGTATTTGGCCATATTTTCTTTTTCTTTTGGTTCCAATTTTTATCTTACACGCTTTCTTTCCAAGTATCAATTTTGATACTTTGGCATTTCTCACCTTGGACACCAATGCCCAACCAGATGCCAATGTCAAGTGCCCCATCACCTATGGGCGCCCCTTACCTCTTTGTATTTTTTGATCACATATTTTAGGTTATTTCTATCCGTTTGGGCATATTATGTTTTTGGTAGTTGGCCTTTTGGGTTAATTAAGAAATTAAAGCAAGGGAATCATATAAATATAAATTTATGTGACCATAATAAAGGACCAAGCACTAAGCATTATCTATCTCCACCTAAGGTTGCATTCAAAGGATATTCTCAAGCATCCATTCTAGCTCCATACAAGGGATAAGGAACTACATTATTATGCATACAATTCATAGGAGGGGAAGTATATTCTTTCATGCAAACATCTATGTACATTTTCTACATCTATCTACTTACTCACTATCAAGTGTGACACACACAAGAGCCACCTAGGGCATGATTCCACACACACATAGAACTAAACTGAGTACGAAATGTAGTGTAATGCTCAATCATAAGATCACTCATTTGAAAAGCGAGGATAGTTCAACCCCTCATTTGCATTATTTTCTTTTTGAGATATGATGCATTTTGGGTTTTTCAGGCCATTTATTTATTTTACATTATCAACGACATCGGAGATAATTGTGTGACATAATAGGGATAGGAAGGGAGGGATGAAAAATACCTCACTACCCTTCGAAGGAGGTATTTTGAGGTTTTGAGTAGTCATAGGAACCTAGAACATGTATGTAGCACTCGAAGACACCAATGTCCCATTCTAGGCACCCTAGTCTAGCATATTCCAGCATCTCGCATTATTTGGGCTTCATTGTGACAATATGCACTTCAAATTTTCTAGCTTTTCAGTTTTTGCACCTTTGAGATCATAGAGAAAAAACTAAATCAGTTTATCTCCTCATTTGAAATCAGGTTTTAAATATTAGTTGCTTATTTTCTTGGTTCAGATCTATATCTTACTACATATATTAATTTACAGTGCTTTATTACATATTTAGATTAGGAATATTTTATTCATTTATAAATAATTTTGCTTAATCATTTTGGTGAACCCGCATCATTTGGAAATTATTAGGGTCCTCATAATTTTACTCTTCTCATTTCTAGGTTCCTCTCATCATGGCTATCTCTATCCATGATTTCTACTAGCCAATCCTGGGTGCCACTCTAAAATAATTCATCTTTTGGCTATTAATTGTATTCCTTATGCTAGTTATCCCAATATTGTTTATCAAACATTTTTCAATAAATTTTCTCAAAATATTTCTTTTACATAGGCTATGACTTAAAATATTATTGTATATGGTAATGATTCCTCTCTATATACAATTCTATATCAAAAATTAGGTGTCAAGTGAATTTTAGTCGACATTGGATCTAAGCTCAATATTTTTCCTCTATCATTCATTCAATGTATATGACTTTCTATAGCTAATCTTAACCCAATATCTCTCTCTATTAGAGCATATGATTCTACCATGCATCCATCATTAGGTACTATCACCTTGCCACTCATAGTTGGGCCAAAGACTATTCCAATTCCATTTTTTTGTTGATCTCCCACTTTCATATAATTACTTACTTGGTAGGCTATGACTTCATCGAATGCAAACAAAGTCTTCTATAATCCATCAACGTGTTAGATTATTACATGAGCGATTTGAATATGAGATTCCCGCTAATAGTACACAATTCCATTATTGCAACATATATCGTAGCATTGCATTACCTATTCCCACTTCTACTACTATGCATCTAACTATTGTTCCATGATCTGAACATTATCAAGAACACTTACCTCTACTCGAGGGAACCATTTACACATTAGATACCATTCTATCTTCTTTAGAATCCCCTCCTTCTAATACTACTATTGTACTTTATCAAGGTCATGTCCTAAATTCATCTTCTCATGAAAAACCACCATTATCACATCTTCCTTTCACATGCACACTTTTAATGAATAAATATTATTGTGAACACATTCAATTTGATCCTACTTACTCCGATACTATATGTACATATGATGGTTTGAATCGAGATAGGATTTATATACGATATCTTCCCTCCACCTCATGATCCTCATCTTTATCATGGATTCATCTCGCATTACTACTTCTTATGGTATTTGTATCTTTCATCTCATAGTATTTCTTGCATGAGCTCCTCGTGCTTCTCCACTTACACTTAGACAATATTGTCTTGACTACATTAGGGGCATGTTAGATCCCAATCATACTGATGTTTCATTCTCCACGCCTTTTGGCCATTTTTCATTTACAATGACTCATTTCTTAGCTATTCACAAAACCTTATTCATTGGTATGTGCATGAATGTACATCATCACCTTTCAATGATGAGGAATATGCAATGGTCATGTATAATCTCCACCATGATGGATTCTTTCTTGATCAACCACATGCTTTTGATTATCGAGTCTCGATGAATCACCATTTTTTTTTCATGACTATAAAGATATCTTAGATGATATTACTTGCTCATATCTATAGATATACATTTTGACGACATCATGTTTATTCTCTTTTCCCCACTTTTTCTAGAATTATCAACTATCTCATGTTTTTAATCATTTAATCTACACTTCACATATAGTTTATCACATACATCATACACATCTTGATACTTTGGTATCATCATTTCCCAATGACTCACTCTCATTATTTGGTTTGAACTTGACTATTGAGGGAATACTATATACATGAACCTCACACACTACACACTACACACTATACATTGTACACTACTAAATACACATTACATACTTCACACATCATGCATTATTCACACCTCTTTCTCTCAACATCTATCACATATTATGTACATTATTCACCTAGGAATTCATGATACATCTGTCTTGCATCTACTTTTACACTCTACACTCAATTCCCTATGATGCACTCTAGTTCCAAGGTTCATAATAAGCTACCGAGGGTCTCAATCTAAAAGTAACCTCAACATTCTCGCTATCTCACTCACTCATGCACTCTTTATGTCTATGCTTTACGCTTTATCAATCATATATTTCTATCACATAATTAAAACCATTTCCCAATGACATACTCTTTTTTTATAGTTCATTCTTGACTATTGAGGGGGCATGTATAAATGAACCTCATCACATGTATACTCATCCACACTCACTCGAGGGGCATGTTGCTCCTATCATTAAATCTACATTCCATTCCATCTCATCCACAACATACTACATATCTTATTCACATTTACTCTTGCTTTCTTATACTTACATGTACACTTTGTTTCCATGCTAGACATATATCTTGTATGTCATTATATTTATCATATACACATGCACATTCACTTGCCTTCTAGTTGTGATTGTAGGATTTACACATATATTTACAAACAACATGGATGTTTGGTGTAATACCTATAACTAATCCCACAATGGCTCATGGGGAATCCACTTTCATATACACTACAAGTTCTATTGTTTCATTTTTCATAGCACATTAATTTATCATATTATACACGCTTTGACATACTTTCTATCTCTATAACATGATACTAGGTGCTCCATGTGCAACATTTATATTGTAGGTCTATTTGTTTTCATGGTTGTCTATTACTTTGCTTGCTATTTATATGCCATTGTTTGCGGGATTTTCACTTTGTCTTGTGTTCACACACTTTTTTTTCATCCATTTCAACCTCAATTTTCTTGTGAAATTGTGAGTGATGTCCCATGTTTACAACCCACTTTTTGCGGTCTATATTGTGATCTTACATTTTAGCTTACACATTGTTTACTTAGCTTACATATTATCTTCTACATGCATTTTAGTCTTTGCTTTCACTAATAATTGTTTCCTATCCACTTTATTTGTGTGTGAATTGGTTTCTATTAAGCACACTCCCTCCCCTGTAAGTCATTAGTTTTAGTTCAACAGTTGGTACTCATTTGGGAAACATACTCCTTAGCGAAATCAAATGCACCCCAAATGACGGGGCATCATTTGGGTTAATCAATCACCCCATAGAACAATCTATAGTCACATATCAACATAGTTTAGTATCGGTACAACATAGTCTTCAATCTCAGACAAGGCTCAGAATTTGACTTGGATCCTCATCACAACATAGAGACTAGCACCTGGACCTAGGCAATAACACATAGGTTCCCTTGACCTTTCTTAGAAACCTGTGACCAAGGGTTAGTTACACAACATTTTTTTAGTTCAACACAATTTTAAAAATTTTCACAACAAATTTTATAGGGCACACAATCCTTCAGCACTCGACATGCATACATTACACCATATTTTCTAATTTTTCATTGGATCATAATTTTTTAAACTGAATCAAATTTTTACACACCATCTATAGTGGTGTTCACATTTCAGGAAGAATTTAAAGGTTGGAGGATGACACAATACTTTTCTCCCTACACTTATTTTGTTCTTGGCATGAGATCACCCAAAAACTTGTTCTTCTACATCATCTTCAGGATCCTTTCTATCCATTTTCTCATCATGGATTAGGTGCACATGTTCATTTTTCACATTTTCACATTTTTACATTTTACATACTTTTTACTCATTTTGATCATATGCACATATTTTAATACTTGTTCATTCTTCTCTTTTACAGTTCCATCCTTATGGGAAGCAATAGTCACATCATCACACAAAAATCACACATCAACATATCAATGAAAATCAACATCAACAAAAAGCACAAACATGACATCGATAAATACACTCTCACCCGAGGGTCATCATCATCACTTTTGTTGCTTCTTCTTCTTTAACATTCACTCTTCACATTTTTATCACTCCACACTTTTGTTGTCTCTAAACACACTTTTGGCCATCAATCTATATGCTTATTAGGTACACATCTCTTATCTACTTTATTTTATTGATCATTTGATCGACAAAAAAATTGGGTTAAATGTAGACAAAAAATCATGCACTTTTGGTATCTATCTAGTCTTGATCATATACTACTATTCATATGATTCCTAAGTAAGAAAATTACTAATTAACCCATGTCTTTAGCCATCTTTTCTTGCTCTATGTTTCCACTTTTTATCTTACACTCTTGATTGCCTAATATTCCTTTTGATACTTGACATTTCTCACCCTCGGGACACCAACGCGCTTGATCAGGATGCTAAGGATAGGCACTCCTATCCCTTCTGACTGTCCTTGACCTCTTTGTATTTTTTTCTCACATCTTTTGGGTCCTTTTTAGCCATTTGGGCATCTTATCTTTTTGGTAGTCAACATTTTCGGGTTAATTACGAAATTCAAGTAAGGGAATCATATAAATATAAAGTTATGTGACCATAATAAAGGACCAAACACTAAGCATTAACTATCACCACCTAAGGTTGCATTCAAAGGTTATTCAAGAGCATTCAAGCATCCATTCTATCTCCATACAAGGGAAAAGGGACTGCATTCTTCTACATACACTTCATAGGAGGGGAAGTTCATTCTTCCATGCACACATTTATCTACATTTTCTACATCTAGCTACTTGGTCTCTATCAAGTGTGAAACAAACAACTACCACCACCAGGGAATGATTTTGCACACATAAAAATAAAATAGGTCTAAAATGTAGTTTAGCACTCAGTCGTAAGATCACTCATTTGACATATGAGGATTGTTTGACACCTCATTTAAATTATTTTATTTTTAGATTTGATGCACTTTTGAGGGTTTTGCATATCATTTATTTATTTCAGTTATTAGTGATATTGACAATAATTGTGTGACATACTAGAGATAGATAGCGAAGGAAGAAGAATACCTCAGTACAAGGAGGTTTTACGAGGTTACGAGTAGTCATAGGCTCCAAGCAATGTGTGCAACACCCGCAAGTTCTCCTGACCCATTCCAGGGACCCTAGTCTAGCATATTCTAGCACCTCTGCATTTTTATGGACTTTATTGCAATATTTTATACTTTAAATTTTCCATTTTTTTAGTTTTGTGCACCTTTCAAATAATAATAAAACAACTAAGTCATTTTATCTCCTCATTTGCACTTAGGTTTTCAAATGTTAATTTCTTATTTTCTTGGTTGAGATCTATATCTCATTGCATATTTATATTAGGCATATTTTATTCATTTATAAATAATTTTACTTAATCACAAACAAGAAATCATATATATCCTTCACAAAATCAACAATCTGCCGAAAGAGCATATGAATGCCACGAAACCACTTAAATGTTATATAGATTAAATAATGCATTAAAATGTCAAGTGGCCACCACCTAACTTATCATGAATGCATGTAGACAAAATGTTGTGAAATGTAGATAGAGAAGTTTAAAATGATTTTCTCAAAAAAATAAGGGTATGTCAAATTTTGTCGATAACACGTGACCATGCTAGCTAGCTTCTTATAACAAGGAGTTATATTGCATTAAAAGATTAAAAATTAAAGCTTAAGAGTGCAACATAGGCACATTGTTTCTTAAGTCAATCTACGCGGACCCTCAAAATAGCTTAAATTAAAATGGGATGAATTTCGGTTGAATGTAAACAAAGAAGGGATGTAAGAATATTGGGAAGTAAGAAATAGATAAGATCAAATAAAGAGTACAACCTTCATTGGTTTGAAGATCAAGTATAACTCTTCACATCAAGTATATCAGTAAAACATTTATTTATGAAATTAGATAAATTATTTCATAAATCATCTTCAACTAAAATTTCAAGAGAATCTTACCATCTGAACAAATTGATAGATATATTTCACTAATCCAAAACTTTGGAAGCGATGAAGCATATTGATAATTTCATGATCACAACTTATCAAAAATGCCAAGACACAAGCAAGCAAAACCAAAAACAACCAAGGAAAATACAAACAATATGTACATAATATACAAGCCAAGAGACTCAATTGTAATAATGTTTTAAATGTTGACCATTGACTGTAAAACGTAACCAATCACCATCAACTTCCCTCAAGTGAAAAACATTATTTCCCAAAATTGAAGCAATTTGATAAGGACCAAACCAAAGGGAATCAAATTTATGATGTTTTCCAGGATTCTCCCTAGCCTTATCCCAACATAAAACAAGGTCTCCAACTTGGAAATTTTTAATTGTAACCTTTTTGTCAAATAACCTTTTCAAGTTTTTCTTTACCTTTTTCAAGTTTTTGTAAGCAGTAACTCTTGCTTGATCTAAAGCAATCAATTCATCCAATCATAATTGCAAATCATCTAAGTCATCTAAACCATAGTTTAAAGTAATACATGTAGAAGAAATTTGCAATTCAATAGGCATGGTAGCTTCAAAACCATAAGCAAGCATAAAAGGTGAGAAACTAGTATTTGTTTTAATCTGTAGTTTTGTCAACCCATAATGCTTCAAAAAAATTCAAATGCCAATTTCTTTTACTACTATTAACCAAATTTTTAATGATATTGATCAAAATTTTATTCATAGATTAAACTTGTCCATTACCCTATGGGTAATATTTAGATGAAAGACGTGAGATAATCAAATATTTGATAAGAAAATCTAAGTATTCCTTAGAAATTAATTACGTACCATTGTATAATATAATTTCTGAGGGACTCCAAAACATGAAAAGATCTAATTTTGGATGAAATCAACAACTTCACCAATAACAAAACTTTTCAAGGAAATTGTCTCAGCCAATTTGGTAAAATAATTAGTAGTTATTAAAATATATTTATGACTAGTTGAAGAAGGGGGATGAATATCATAAATAAAATCAATTCCCCATTTGATAAAAGGGCCTATCTGGAATGATGAGATTTAATGACATGGTGGTAAATGTTAATGTCCAACAAACATTTTGCAAGGTGTACATGACCTAGCCCATTTGTATGCATATTTGAATAAATTAGGATAATAATATCTTGCACGTAAATTTTTATGAGTTGTTTTAGCAAAATAATGATCACCAAAAACACCTTCGTGATAAATTCTTAATACATGTTCAGTTTAGTCATGTGTTAAACATCCTAAAAGTATACCATCACATTTTTAGGAAAAAAAGCTTTTCTAAAAGCACAAATTTAAGGGATTGAAATTGAAGTGCTCTTCGCTACCTTTCATCTAAGTTTCTAGGACATGATTGGTTTTTGAAGTAATAAATAAGATCATGATACCAATAATATTGGGAAAATAGACAATCCCATTCTTTCATGGTGAACCGTTTTTGAATTTGGAAGAAAAATCAACACTTGTCATAGTATAAAAATGAGGAACAACATGTAAATCCTTGGTCATGACTAAAAAAACAACATTAAAAATAGAGTCAACATTTTAAGCCAAGTTCTTGGAAAGCTCATTTCATTTGATGATCTTACAAGTTTCTAATTATAAGTCAAATTGTTGGATTTTGAAAATCCATTTAGCTAATCTTCCATCAATCACGTGTTGTTTAAGCAAATATGCTAATATAAGGACATTAGAACAAACAATAATTTTATTCCCCATTAGTAAATATTTGTATTTTCCCAAAACTAAGACAAATGTGAAGACAATTTTTTTGATTAAAGGATACTTTTATTTAAGCATATTTGAGAGTTTGACTGAAATAAGCAATAGGTTTTTCATCATTTCCTTCAAAATATTGAGTTATGACAACACAAAAAACTTTATCACTTATATTAAGATATAGAGTAAACAATTTATACAAATCAGGATTGACCAAAACATGGGTTGAAAGTATAACATTATTTACATCAACAAAGGAAGAATTTGTATGAGATTCCCACAAAAAATCATGATTCTTTTTAGTAAGATAAGATTTATCGAGTAAATTTGTTAGAGAAGTTAGATATGAATTTAAGTAGAAAGTTATTTTCCCCAAAAATGAATGTAAAATAGACTCATTCTTAGGAGGATTTAATTCTCGATAGATTTCACCCTTTCTGGGTCAATAGAGATACCATTCTTTGTAATAATATGACCCAATAACTTACCCTCTATAACTCCAAAAATTAGCTTTTTCAATTTAAATAAATACCAAACTTAATAACAAATAAAGATTTATCCTATATGGTCTAAATGTTTCTTTCTTTTAAGAGAATATATAGTCAAGTCATTAAGATAAACTTGGATAATTACTCCAATCAGATCATCAAAAGCAACATGCATTACTCTTTGAAAAGTAGCACTGCGTTAATTAAACCAAAAGGAATTCAGTTGTAAGAAAAGGTACTTTTTTGAGTGGTAAAAGTAGTTTTGTGTTAATCATTTGGATTTACAAAAATATGATTATATCCAGAAAATCCATCTAAAAGAGACATCATTTATGAGTTGGTGACCTGCTACTGATATTTGATCAATATTTGGCAAAGGGAAGTTATCTTTAGTACTTACATGATTTAAATCTCTAAAATCAACACAAAGACGAATGTCTCCATTTTTCTTATGTACATGTACTAAATTAACAACCCACTTAGAATATCTTATAGGGTAAATGACACCACCTTCAAGCATTTTCTCAAGCTCCTTATTGATGGTGTCTTCTAATAAGGGGATTACTCTCCTAGGCTTCTAACATACAGGTTTTATTCTAGGTTTGATAGGGATGTCATGTTTAATGATCTTTGTATCATATCCCTTTAAGTCTTTATATGACCATGCTAGCACATCAATGAATTATTTCAATAACTTCACAAAAGCATCTTTCTCCTTTTGAGTTAAACAAGCACCAAGATAAAAAAATTGGTTCTTCTTTTGTACCTAAGTTAACAAGCAATGATTTCACCCATAAATCTTCTAAAATATTACATAGAAGAAGAAATCTTGGGTTGGTCATGTGGAGAGAACATAGACTCTAGACTTACCAAACCAACAGGTAATTTGTTACTAGATAACTACAAGTAATCACCACAATTTAGCACATAATCATTTCAATAAAATTAATTCCCTTTAAAAGATGTATCAATGTGTTCACCACAAGAGAAAACCATCCCACTAGTTTCAAGATCAGGTACCATAGGCCTATATACTTTTTGAAAGCATAATCAATTTGATTAATATATAAAAGAATTAGAGGGAAAAACAACAAGTTTATCATCTTTTGAATTAAATTATCTAAAAAAAACGTGATTACTTTTAAAGGATTCAATTTTTTCAATCGAGATACTAGAATTTTTGTGTATATTCGATGAAGATGGGGTTGATAGTTTTATAAATATTTTTCACTTGTCTTATTACAAGTTCTAAATCTCTAAAAACTATTAATTTCTTAATGTTTAAACTTAAAGCTTGTTGTAAACCCAAACACAAAGCTTCAAAATCAGCAATGTTATTCATTGTTTCAAATGAGAGTTGAAAATAATAATTAAATTGTTTTTCAAAAGGTGATTTGACAACCACACTAGTTCTATTTCCAATTTGGGAGCATGCACCATCAAAAAAATCCAAATGTCATCAGAAGGAAACAATATAGTATGTTGGTGATATTCATCATCAAAATCATTAATATCTAAAGTATTCAAGCCATAAGTTCCCATACCAATTTCTACAAAAGAAATGTGTGATGAAATTCCTTCAATTGGTGTTCCCACTCCTCTCTGTGTATAAAAACAATAAAATTATAAATCGGTTCCCAAGTAAGATCTTTTCCAACAAAATCTCTTGTATCTTGTGACCAATCCCTTTCAAAAACATAACATAATTAGTAAGAATATGTAAGATATGCACATTTCAATAAATCTTATTCTTTCATCTTGTGGTATCTTGATAACTATGCGTATTTAAATTTTCCATAACATTTAGTTTGAGGAGAATAAAAAATAGTCAATTTCCTATTATCATATTCATAAAGAATGCCTAATTGGTTAGCAATAGATTTGGGCAAAGTATTCTTTGATGCTCATGTATCCGAATACAATTATGAATGATTTAGTTCTAAATCTTGATTGATGCATAGAAAATATTGATGTATCACATGTTGAATTAGAATGGTTCAACACTTGATACTCATTATTGTCATCTTCACTCTAAAATTCATCCTCTTGGACACCCACTAAGTGTTTTGATTCAAATATGTTTTTATGAGCAACCTCTAACTTTTCAAACTGACCAGGTAAACCAAGGCTTTCAAACATATTCAAGTTACTTCTAGAATTCTCATGTCAGCTACAATATCATATCCAACATGGAATATTACTAATTTTATGAATGGTTGACCTTTATAAGGCTGATATTGAGCATTAGTCAATCTAGATGGAATTTTATCATAAGTGGGCTTACTTGTTTTTTGATTATCCAGGTGATTTTATCTTATCATAGGATCAGATTTTTTTTTCCTTTGGAATCATCAACAATTTTTCTTTTCTAATTATCATTTTTGGAATAGCCTTTGGATCGGGTATGAAATGCATTCACATCAGAATGAAAAAACTACACATCTATGAAATATTCTTACCCTTCGTAAAAAAATTTCAATTTTTCAAAGTAGCTTTACATGTTTCAGGATCATGATCTAATTGAAAAACCCAAAATTACATCTCTGTAGGCTCTATTTTAACATTTCCAAATTTATTTTTAACTTTACTTGGTCCAACAAGTAATTTTTAGGATGATGGTTGATCATTTAACTTTCTTTTCATGGTGACCAACTCATTTCACAAATTTCAAATGACATATAAGATTTTTGTATTCTCTATACAAGCATTAGATGATGTTCTATCTTTAAACCTAATTTTATTTAACCTCTTATCATAATCTAATAAAAAATTAATATTTTTTTCAAATTCATAAATTTCCTTATCTTCAACACTAACCTATACTTTGATGGAAAAGCATTGCAATAATACAATCATGCAAGATTCTTAGGAGGTCTGACTTTTGCAGGTATCTTTTGTCTTAATTTGGTGAAATGATAAATGGTTTCACCAGGGTCCATGGTCATATTAGAAAGTTCATTTACCAATTCAAATTCATCCTTGTCTTTTCCAAAGCAATCCTCTAACTAGTCCTCTATATCAGACCATTTAGTAAGGGATTTAGAAGGTAAACTAATAAAATATTTATAAGCTCTCCCTTCAAGTGTTTGTGAAAAATGTACTAAATAAGATTTTCATTGGTCACTCTTATAAGCAACACAAATTAGTTTGAAAGAATCAAGATGATCTTCCTATGAAGAACCATACTCACCAAAAATTAGGAATTTGAATACCTTTTAAAGATGGCAGCTTTGGAGGATTCTTCCCAATTTCAATAATATTTACCCTAAGCTAAGGACTAATATTTTCTTCATCATTATTATATGCTTCATCATCTGTTACATTATCTCTATCACATTTAAATCTAGGGATTCTATTCCATTTATGATTGGGACTATGTATTATTTCTCTTTCCTCTCCACCTGAGATTCTTTCTCTTTCACCTTCAACATCCATCTTGGAAAACTATAAAGGAAAATAAATTAAATGAAATTAGTCTAAAAAAAAGTGTTTTATAAGATGTTTATCGTTAGTAATATCTAAAGATAATACTTTAGATTTATTCGCAGATTTTAATAATATTTCTCTTTCATTTTTAACACGCCTATAATTTTCTATAATGTCTTGTTGAGTTTGAATGTTAGACCTTGTGAGCCTTTGAATATCAGGAGCTCTATCCTCTTTGTCATTGAGAATTTCACTAGCTCATGTAAAATATGAAGCATTAGCACAAGAATCCCAAACTACATTTTGAATATAAAAAATAATGTCTAACTGGGTATTTCCTATAAGAAAACCAACTTGGTCAATAGGATAAAAACCCCTAATGGTCATTTGAAATGTGATAAAGAGTAGATAGTTAGAAGAAATATATTCTTTTGGAAATAAATAGAATTGAAGGAGCAGATAGTTACAAGAAATACAATCTCATACTAGAAATATAAATGTCCCTAGTGGAGTCACCAAATTTTTTGTTGATAAAAAGTAGACCAAAAACTAATCAACCCTTTCACCTAACACAAAAGGTCAAGTTGGAATCAAACCAATTTAATCATGAAGAAACTTAAGGATAACTTAAGCATGGGTAGTTTAAATATAGGTTAATCATAGAAAAACCTAATATTTTGAGGAAATTTCTATCTTCTAAAAAGCAAAGGAATATATAAGAAAACAAAAAATAAATAAACAAACACACAAGACCATAAAAATATGAAACAAGACCATGTATCATTAAACCAAATAGTGGATTGAGATCATTTGAATAATATGATATTCTCTTATCAAAAGGTATAATAAATCACTTATTAATAGGACTAAATTATTTACCCAATAATGTTATCTAACCTTTATCCGAAATAGTGGAGTCTATTAATGAGACAACCTCTTGAAAAGGTGAAAAATAAGTGATGATTTATTTATGATCTCATAGTGTAATCATTGGTCATGTAGTGCAACTTATCTTGAAAACGAAACCAAAAACAAGTCACACAAAGTATATACATAAATACAATATTCATAAGATATGACACATTTACATAAATTTTGAGTCCAAATAAAGATAAATATATTAAAGAGAAACAAATTTATAAGAAGTACAATGACTATCAAGACAGTTTCTAACAAAATTCATGATCAAATCAAAAAGCCAACATGGTTATTAATCTGCAAGTGTCTCAAGATTGAAGTAGAAATGACTTTCATGGCCTTCTCAAGATATGAAAAATTAAAACTCACAACCAGTTTTAGATGAGATACAAAATAATAAAATTAGATAATCAATAAAATAATGTTAAAATTGGATATACCTGTTGTATCAGAATTTCATACTCAAACCTCAAAACAATGTCATCATAACACCTGTAGAATCACTTATCTCAGAAAATCATTTGCACAGAAAAATATTTCTTATGAAATAAGCTTCACCAAATGCTTACAATACCTGATCTCCCTTTGAAAATGTGTCCTCCAAGTCCTTATATAACTCTCCTTTTTGAAAAAATAATCTACAACTAATTTGTCTTCACATTTTAATTAAATTTATAATAAATATTACACTTCATATCAAAGTGAAACTGTTTTATTTTTAATATCAAATGAGGAGGACTCGAGTAACTTTATTTTAAAAATAAATGATGAATTTAAAATATGAGGAATGAGAAAAGAAAGGGAAGGGGCCCACTTAACATTAAACACACTAAATAAAATATACAACATAACCATTAGCATTCGATTCTTTAAACCATAAAAATACTCTATCATAGCAAAATGAAGATAAAAGAATAATCCATAACAAAACCAATCTATCAAGTCAACTAATACCCAAGTATATAATCAAATTCATAAAGTCAATATGTCAAATATCATCAAGTGTATAATCAAAATCCATGAAAAATTGTCAATCAATGGAAATTTATATGCTAAAATCCATGTCTGAATCATCAAACCATAATGTCATAACATGATAAAAATACTAATAATTCCAGTAAGGTCTAATAGTGGTGCCTCTATTTTAGTTAATAACTCCACATACCCATACGAACCAACATGAAGAGTGGTGTGAGTAATGTATCCCTATTCCTTTGTTACCTCCAATTTTACTCTTTTCAATGCTCTAGTCACCCTAGGAACAATGAAAGAGGATCTAACACACTTAGGGGAATTATGGGAGTCATGAGAGAGATGGTTAGATCTGTCCAAGTAAAAAGGTGGGTTAATAGATGGTTGTACATTGTGCAAGGGAAAAAGAGAAGGGGAAAAGTGAACTGAAAAATGAGAAGAGAAGGGATTATGTTCAATGTGTGTGTGATCAATATTATCATGAACTGGGGTATTATGAATGTTGCGAGAAGGTTGAGTATGAGGATATGATTCAATAACTTGTAACAATGCACATAGATAAGGGTCATTAACATCAAAATGGACTAAAAGTAGAGTAGGGCCAATCCTAATGAAAGGCCTTCTATCCCAAAGTGTACTATGTTCCCTTTGAGTCACCCGTATGTGAACCTCTTTTCTATTGAGAATTTCCTAAGAATATATTATACCCACAAGATTGATGCCAACATGACCCCCTTGAGTTACCATATTCATCCCAACTTGACATTGTTGCAATAACTGGAAAATGATAAAATTACTTAAGTAGGTTCAAATTAAACAATTTTCCAATTTTACATAATCCAAAAAAACAAGGTGGGATAATGACCTAAATAATATTATAGAATATAAATGTAGACACCTAAAATTGATTATCCAATCTGGTGTCCCTTGTGCGCGTTTGCTCTCTCTGGTAACCTGGGGCACGTTTATGTCACCACTATCCCCTTGGGATATTATTCGATTTGCATTTTAAACACCTATCCTAAGTTTAATTCACCCCTTTATGTTTTACCCATGAGTAATTAAATATTAACTATTTAATTACACCTTTTCACATGTATCCTAACCACTTATCTACCCCATATCTATCCTATCCATGTGTCCCTCCTATTTCTCCTCCTCACAATCAAGCAGCGGGATATTTCCCGTATTTGAGGTGGAGGGATAACTCTTATCTTTCTAGAAATCATTCATTTTGGCCATCTCGGGAGTCTGTTCCGCGATCGGCGCCGACCGGTACGGTCGACGCCGATTTTTAGGAGCGGCGCCGATTATAAATAGAAGCCCAGAACTCGGTTCTGGGGACGAAAAAGCACACGCACGAACACGAAGGACAGACAGAGACAGATCGTGAAAGAAACACAGACCGTGAAAGAGAGAGAACGAGAGATCTTTGCGCATCTAGTGTCAACATTATCTATCAAATGAGAACGGATCTTGTCCAAATCAATCCCTGAGAGGAGCACCGTTACTCTGCTCTTATCACTTCAACATCACACGTATCCATTGATCTTCTGGTGACTCTGTTCCAGTATCTCACCGGCTTCGGCATATCGAGCAGACATTGACGATCTGGCATTCACTTTCCGATTTCCAAATCTTCTTGCACTGTCCCCGATCGACCGATCTACTTTCAGTCGACGCCGATCTTATTGATTGACGCTGATCACATCGATCGACGCCGATCACATCAATCGATGCCGATTCTACATAATCGACGCCGATCATCCTGCAGACAGGTAAAAGGACACAGGTAACACAAATCTAGCTTTGTTTTCACAGTTCCCTATCTTCTGTTGCTTTCTGCCTTTTAGATTCTGTTTATTACCTTGATCAGAAAATCTAGTCTTATACGTACATCTTTTATCATGTATGCTTCTTTACTTAATTGAAAACATGGACTGACATCCGCCGAGGGAGCTCATCGCGTCCGGACCCGCTTCTTGTAGTCCACCTAAATATCTTTCAACGTGGTCTTTTTACTCAAGCATCGGTGTCTCATAAGTTACTTGGATCTATTGTGCAGAATTGCTCGTGTGCGCCCGTCTTATCTACATCGGCTTCCTCATCCGTCTACATCTTCGGATCTTGTCCATCAGGTATCAATTTCATTGGAGTTTTTCAGGGTTTTTGTGTTTAGTTTGGTGCATTAACTTGGACAGGTAACAAGCGCAAAATTCTTGATCAACATTCTGGCACGCCCGGTGGGACCTAACCAAAGTCCCTTATTGGTAAGTTCATTTCTTTTCTAGTTTTGAGCTTTGTTCTTTTTCTTCACTGATTTCTATCAGTTCCGCCTGAGCATTTCCTATCATCGTTTTAATCTTGCTCTTTATGTGAAATTGTTATTTCCTTGAAATTTTTCTAGTTCCTTGAAATAGAAATCTCCGTTTCACCATTATCTCGGATATATCTTTCTGGATTTTGTTTGGTGTTTGCTTAACCTCTTCTTGCGGAGCACTTTGCTTGTTCATGGGATTGTTCAAAGGGAAGAGCTCAACAATGCGCTTGTTGAAGTCCACACACCTTGGAGAGCTAAATCTACAGGTATTTCTCTTTTACGGTGTTTTCTCCTTTTTAGGAACTAAAAAAAAAAAAAAAAAAAAAAAAAAGTTCTTTGTTTGTTGTCCATCACATTCAAACATTTCAATTTTTGGTGCTTAAAAAGAATTTAATCACATTTGGGAAAGAATCTGTTTGGCTTGTCTTCATCGAAATCAAACACTTCATTTTTAAGTGCTTAAAAGGAACTCTTTCTTTGTCATTTCTGTTGTATGTCTTTCATCTAGTTTTAATTAGGCTGGAAAATTGATCAAAATCGGTAGTGACACTATTTGATTTTTATTTTTCACCCTTGCACACAAAGCCAAAATCATTAGGTATAAAGCATTTAAACAAAAATTCTTTCCCTGGCCTCGCCTACTTGGAAGTGACATCCAAGAGGAAGAGCCTACGCGGTACTCGGGCCACGCTATAAATTCACGAAAGTTCTGGTATATATTGGCAAAGCACCCGACTCCCTTATCGCAGCGGTGTGTGAAGTGCGGGGGTAGGCCCCTATATCAAGCCACGTACCGGTCTTTTACTGAAGTGCCTTCGGGACTCCTCACCAAAACATCCCCCAAACCATCCTTAGTTTGGCTATCTGAGTAGTTCCTGTTCTAAAAGGCCTTCCCTAATATTTTCTTTCTTAAAAGCATAAAAACTTAAAAGAGATAATCACCTATGCTGCTTGAATTTATCTGTGCATTAGTTAGGTCAATCTTCTTTTCTGCTTGTTTATGACGGTCATCACTCGGTTACAATCTAGAAGAATGGCTCAATTAGCCCCTTCTTCCTCCGAGATCACCACTAGCGTGGATGTTTCGGTACCCCCCAGGTCTTCCTCGGGACCGCTGTTAGTTGGTTCCCCATCCTAGTCATATAATCCTTTTTATCAGGCCAAAACAACCCCATCATGTCTAGCTTCCCCTAGTCCTTTAGAAATATCATCTACTTCTGACTCAGAGTATGTTCCTCGTGGGGATCCACGAAATTTCAGGCGCTCCTCGATCGCAACAGTAGCCCTCATGGACTACCTAGTACACAAGTCTATTCAAATATCTGATCAGGGGCCACCAATCCAGCAAGTGTACGATTATTCTCGTGAACCATCCCAGGCTTTTGTAGAACAGTTAGCATCATCTCTCTCGCCTCGAGCCATGGAGAAGGGCGGTGCCCCTGTGCCTCCTTTTTCTCTTCCACCGACCATATCGACTAGTTCTCAAATAGTCTTACCTATTCCTAACACCGCAGTTACCTCGAATATTCCACAACCTACTTCTGAGAGGTCCTCTGCTCTGGCTATAATGAGTGCATCTGTGCACCCGCATATTGCTGTTAATTCATCTATGCCCTCCATCGTGTCCCAAGGTCAGTACCCCTTTATGAGTCAACCCCCTCCGACTAGTCAGTTGGTTCCTGCTTCTCATCCTCCAGTGGGTCTTTCTTCCAATGTTCCAGCAACAGTGACCTTCGCCCATCCTCTAGCATCGGCGCCCTTAATAACTAATCCGGCAGTAGAAACCCTCTTTCAGGTCTTGTTCCCCAATATGTCCAATCAAATCGGCACCCATGTTCCTCAATCTGTTCCGATTCAGTCAACAAGCATAGGAGTCCACCAATCACAGGCTCCATCTGTCATCCAACCTTCATTTTCTCAACCACTTATTATCTCACAGCCTGCCTATACACAGGCTCCTTCACAACAAATACCCCACCAGGTGTCACCCAGAATGCCTGGTTACTCCTCTTATCATCCTATCAATCAATAGATGAATCCCCTGTTGACACCTCAACAACATCCACCATTTGCTTCTTATGTAGGACATACCAGTGTGCCTCCTCCTCAATCTGACGTGGTTCAAATTCTTTTCAAGAAAATCACAGACTTGGAAGCCTCCACCAAAGGGGCTCGTCCTTCATACTCCTTTGAAGAAGTGTGTAATGAACCCATTCACCCCTCAGTGGCTTTTAAGCCTTATCCTCCCCAATGGGAACTTCCTAAATTTTCAAAATTTCATAGTCGAGAGGACCCTCAACAACATTTGCGAGCATTCAAACATGCTTGCTACCTCATAGTCTAGGATCAGGAGCTTATGCTCTATACTTTTCCTATGTCTCTAGCAGGTCCTGCTTTAGACTGGTACAATAACATTCCTCAACATTCCTTGTTTTCTTTCTCTCAATTGGCCCAGATGTTTGTTGAAAACTTTTCAATAAATATCACGCATAAGATCTCGATTACAGATCTTTATAACATTCATCAATTCGATGATGAGTCTATTACAGACTTTGTCACTCGTTGGAGAGGGATAATCAACCAATTGTCTTTCTCCCTTCCTCAATCCCAACAGATCAAGTTGTTTACTCGATCTTGTGCTAATCATATTTCTTCCACTTTAAGGATCTAGACTTTTCATACATTTGAAGAATCCTTTACGATGGCATGCAAACTTGAATCCCGCGCCATTGAACAAGGGAAGTTAAAACTTCGCTCCAAATCTAAACCGGATTTTTCTCGGTTTACCAAATCAAATCCTTCCACTTCTAAAGACAAGAATCAGGGATCCACCAATGCTATCGTATTAAAAACATCACGAGCCGATACCACTTCTAATCAAACACCATGAAGAGACTCCTCATCTTCTCGAAAAGGGTCCTTGTCATCTCGATCTTACACTTCGTTAGGGGAATCATATGCTTCTATCCTGAAAAAAATGTTGGAAGTCCACATGATCGAACTTCCTCCCATTAGGAATATTGATGAAAGCCAAGAACGTCCATTCTGGTATAGGGAAAATGACTTTTGTCATTATCATAGAACCAAAGGTCATGACATTGAGCGATGTCAAACCTTCAAAAATCTTGTCCAGAAATTCATTGATAAAGGTGAGCTCATTCTGGATAACCCAAATGCTCCCCCAAATCAAGCATTGGATGTCTTTAAACAACCTTTTCCTAATCATTCCCTGAACCATGATGCTTCAGAGTCTCAAAAACCAAACACTCATACTATCAGCGTCATCTCTACTGAAGAATCTTCTTCTAAAACTAAGCCATCTACGAACACATCGACCGAATCAGAACCTCCTTCCGCTTCGTTAATCATTGGGATTCCACCATCTTCAGATAGCCCGTCTTTGAATATTCCAACATTGTTAGATACGGATTCACCTCTCTCTGCTTCTTTGTCTGATCTTCCGTCCATACCGAGATAGTGTCATCCTCATCTGTCTCATCATCAGACATTCTTTCAATGCTCGAGGAAATTACATCCCTTCGAGTTTCCACCGCGGATACATCTACTTCTATTTCTCCCATTTTTGCTGCGACTATGCCCTTGGTGAACGTACCTATAGTTGTGCCGACTTCGACGGAAGCGTCCTTGATTTTGAATCTTCCTGTTTCCTTTCCTACGGTAGTTTCACCCACAATTACTGTACCAGAAGTAATTCCCTCGCAAGGAACTGCTTCTTCATCACTCACTTCTTCCATCACAAATGTTACTTTGCCTATTAAGGGGAAATCTAAAGAAGTAGCACCGACACCTATACGCTCGGTTCCTGAACTTAGACCAAGACAACCGAAATCTAACGTTGCGTCATCAGTACCTCCCCATTTTCTTCCCCGAAAAGGTTACAATCACCTTATGCGGTTGAAGTTGTCACCATCCCTGAAAAAGGAAAGCCCATATTTCGAACCATCAAGACTCTTGGTGCTTTCCCACAAAAATCTCTCTACGCCTCATAAAAGATTGGATTTGTCTGCTGAGAAGGTGTCTTCTTCTACACACTTATCAAAACCATCATCTTCTTCTACAACACATTCTTCACCAGCACCTCGAAAAGTGGACTTACCTACTAAAGAGACGTCACCTCTTTTATCAGAATCATCATCTTCATTACCAAAAGCCAGGGCGCCCTATGTTCCTCCGATTACACCTACTTTGGAAGCTTCTCCCTCATCTAAATCGACATCATCTAAATCATCATTAGTTTCGACCAAGCAACCTCCCTTATCTTTGAAGACCACAACACTTGTCACATCTCCATCATCTTCAAAATCTATTTTAGGGGCTCCCCCTCCACCAAAATCAATCATGTCTCACTTACTTCCATCTCAAGTGCCCAAGGCTACCCCTCCAGATGTCCAAAAAAATAAGATGATCCCTAAAAAGACTGTCAAACCAAACATGCAGGTTCTTTTACCTTGGCAGTCTGTTAAAGTGAAAGAGGTGCCTTCATCATCTCTGTCCTCATCCTTGTCTACCGGGTTCTATACTGAAATCCTTCGCCGACTTATCCAATCTTCATCCATATCTCTTCCTCCGATTAAACCCTATAACCCTAAAGGAGTTAAACCGGCCTGGTTTAACTCTGATTTGATTTGTGCTTACCACCGTACCCCGGGTCATGATACCGAGGGATGTAAAGCTCTTCAATCTGTCGTCAACAACCTTTTGGAAGAAAGTGATCTTTTGCTGGAGGAGGAGAAACAAGCACCTCCTGTCATCTTAGCTCCATCTGAGCCTCAACGATCTACTCAGGCCTCTACTTCTAGTGATCCCACGCCAATTGATCTTCCACCTTCTCAAATCGACACAATCCATATCGCCACGAGAACCCAACAGTATGATAATCCATCCCCATCTACAATGTTTCGACCACAGGTTGTCATTTCTGCAGCCCCCGAAGGAGTTCCTCCTTCCTCATTAGCCCCGAGACCTCGGGTCTCTATTCGTGCTGCACCTAGGGCTCAAATTCCTGTGTCAGTTGAGGAGAGTGTTATGAAACAACTCACCCAGGCTCCAGTCAAAATGTCCCTTTTTGATCTCATTCAATCCTCTCCGCAACATCGCCAGGCTCTGATTGATAATCTGCGTCACATCGCAGTGAATTCAGATGAGCCCCAGCCTTTCGAGATGGTTGTTGGATTGAATAGACCATCAACCACCATTTCTTTTGAAGATTCAGAAATTCCTTCTCTTTCTTCCGAGGATTTGGAGGCTCCCCTCTTTATCACAGTCCAAATCGACAACACTACATTAAAACGCATTATGATCGACAGTGGTGCTGCACTCAACGTCATCTCCTCGCACACATTCGAGCAACTTAAGTTACCAAAGAACGTAGTGTCACCCCCGCCTTTCGCTCTTCGATCATTCAACGATCAGCTAGCAGTTACTTTAGGAACTGTGGTCTTACCCATTCGAGTAGGTAAGAAGCTGCTTCACGAACTCTTCTACATTGTTGAAGGGAAATTCCACTATAATATGATCCTCGGACGCTCCTGGATTCACGCAATGCATTGTGTCCCATCTACCCTCCATCGATGCTTAAAATATCAATATGAGGGCAAAATATATACTCATCCAGGAGATCCTTTACCTTCCGCGCAATGCGACATGACCACAGGGTCTGCCCCTCTAAAGGAAAATGCCTGTTCTCCTGACAGGCCTCATCTTCTTCCATACCTGCAACCAAACTACCGGATGTACAAAATTTAGAAGAAACATTGCAGCGTTTCTCACTAGGAGAGCTTCCTCTCCTTTCTTTTGACAACCATCTTAAACCTAGTGAGTATGGTAGACCAGACAAACAACCTGAATATCAGCCAGGTCTTGGTCGCATCGTCACCATTGGTCTGCCCAACCAACAGACTAATTTCATTTACGGTGGTCTTGATACACCTCACTATCACCTGGATTCTCCTCCTAGGGCCAAACCTTATCTAACAGGGTTCGATTGTCTACAGAATCCCACGTTTGCAAAAACTTATTTATATCGATGCACGTGGAAGGGCTTTGGCTTAGGTAAATATGAACAAGGTGTGCATGACCTCACGTCCATTCCAAATCTCAAGCCACATCAAAAATTTGGTTTAGGATTTAAACCTCTTTCAAAAGCCACCGTCACTGTTCTCGATGAGCCTCTTCCTATTGAGGAACCATCTTCTCCCGCTAAGTCAGAAGCATCACTCGATGTGGACGACGCCATTTCCATCCCGTCTAACTTTTTTTTTTTTTTTTTGATCAATACCATTTCCTTAGGGCCACTAGCCTATAAGACTAATGACAGGTCCACTTCCATACCGTTAATTTTCCCTGAAATAGTTGGAGACGACTCTCCTACTATCAACACTATCCACTGTGCGGATGATGATTTTGTCCTCACCTATCCGGGGCGGAGGATTCCTATCCTCCTAAAACCATTCCTTTCGACACATCTACGCTTCTCAACGAAGCCCTTTGTCGACCCTAATATAGGGACTTCTAAAGACCCTCACATCATTAGGGTCGGCCAATCCCTTTAATCCACAGGAATTAGGAGACTTTACCACTTTTCTTTCCAACCATCGTCAAGCTTTTGCTTGGGCATATGAGGATATGCCAGGACTCGATCCTGATATTGTGGTCCACAATATTGTTACTCTTCCCAACATCAAACCAGTTAAACAAAAATTACGTAAAATGCACCCTAGAGTAGCCCTTCTTGTTAAAGAAGAATTGCAGCGCTTGCTCTTGGCTAACTTCATCCAACCCATCGATTATCCACAATGGGTTTCCAATGTAGTACCAGTAACTAAAGCTACTGGGAAAATTTGAATTTGTACCGACTTCCGGGATCTTAATCTTGCTTGTCCAAAAGATGATTTTCCTCTACCTAATATCGACCAACTCGTGGATTTAACTGTGGGTCATGAGATGCTTTCTCTTATGGATGGTTTCTCTGGATATAATCAAATTCTCATCGCACCAGAAGACCAACATAAGACTTCTTTCATAACTCCTTGGGGGACCTTTTGTTATCGTGTCATGCCTTTCGGTCTTAAGAACGCTGGAGCAACCTATCAGCGAGCAATGACCTACATCTTCCATGATCTCTTACACAAAACTGTGGAAGATTACGTCGACGATCTCCTCGGTAAATCCAAGCGTCGGCAGGATCATCTTTTCATCCTTGCACCTCTCTTTGAGAGGCTTATCCGCTTTTGTCTTCGTCTAAATCCATCTAAGTGCGTGTTTGGCGTTCTCACTGGTAAACTTTTAGGTTTTATCATTTCCATTAGGGGTATTGAAGTAGACCCCGCAAAAATAAAAGCTATCCTTGAGATGCCTCCCCCTTCTAACTTAAAGTAACTCCGTAGTCTCCAAGGACATCTTCAATCAGTGCGTCATTTTATCTCACAATTGTCGGACCATTGTCAACCTTTTCATCATCTCCTCTCGTAAGAATGTTCATTTTGAATGGGATGAACATTGCCAAAAGGCCTTCGATGATCTCAAAGCTTATCTTCTTTCCCCACCTGTGCTTACACCTCCACGCGAGGGGGAGCCTTTCTATCTTTATATCTCTGGGAGCCATGATCTTGCAACGGGATGCTTTGCGGTAAAGAACAAGCCGTCTATTACATCGTCGCACCCTCTATGAGTATGAAACACGTTATTCCGAAGCTGAAAAGCTGTGTTGTGCTCTCTTCTTCGTAACTTCTAAACTTCGTCATTACCTCCTTAATCACAAAACTTACATTGTCACAAGTGTCAATCCACTCAAGACAATTCATGCGAAGCCTTATTACTGATGATTGTATCACTCGTTGGCTCATGTTGATGACTGAGTTTGATCTCGAGTTTATCCCACAAAATTCTATCAAAGGTCAGGTCATTGCAGATCAACTAGCTAATGCTCCTCTCCCGGACACTCAAGTCCCCCTTGCTCAATTCCCAATGAATATATCCAACAAATTGATTTTGGTCTATCTCCATTTAAAGTAAAACTCTTCTTTAATGGATCCAAATGCGCAGCAAGGGGAGGTGCGAGTTTCGTGATGATTCCTCCTTGGGGTACGCCTATCCCAGTCACACACAAACTAAACTTTGAGTGCACCAATAATATGGCTGAATATGAAGCTCTTGTCTTGGGTCTTCAAAATGCCATTAATCTCGGCGCTCGTCATATTGACATCTTTGGTGATTCTGAACTCATCGTTAATCAAGTCACGGGTGTCTATCAATGCAGGAATGATATCCTTCAAAAATATCGTGATATCATTCTCATCCAACTCCAATCTTTCGATAAATTCACTATCCAAGCTATTCCTCGCACTGTGAATCGATTCGCAGATACAATGGCTTCGTTAGCCTCACTTATCCCACCTTTTACCGAGGACTCGTGACTTTATGTGGTTGTACAATGATTAGATCAACCATCTCATCTTAGGAAACTAACTTCAATCCATGCTATCACAACCCATACTCAGGATGAGTGGTATCAACAGATCGTTGATTATCTATCTCATTCGGTACTTCCTCCGGATCTGACTCCCAATGGTAGAAGATCTTTTATCCTATGCGCTAATCGCTATACTATTTTAGGTGGGATCCTCTACAAACGCGGCTTTGATGGCATTTTGCTTCGGTGCCTCAAATCCCTTGAATCATCTAAAGCTATCCAGGAGGTCCATGACGGTATCTGTGGTGGACATTTTAGTGGCTCGGCCGTAGCTAAACGCATCTTACGTTTGGGATATTATTGGCCTTATCTTAATCAAGATTGTTTTGAATACACTAAGAAATGTGTCAAGTGTCAACAACATTCCAATCTCACGCACATCCCTAGTCAAGCTTTACAACCTACAGTGGATTTGTGGCCTTTTTCGCAATGGGGTCTTGATCTTATTGGTCTCATCAATCCCCGTTCTTCACAGTGTCATCATTCTATCATTACTGCCACTGAGTACTTTACTAAGTGGGTGGAAGCTATCCCTCTTTCTTCAACAAAAGCTAAACCCATAGTTGATTTTGTCTATCAACACATCATTTGTCACTTTGGTGTTCCACACAAACTCATCACAGATAACGGTAAGTCTTTCAAAAACGTTGATTTACAGAACCTTTGCGACGCTTTCAATATCAAACTGAAATTTTCTTCTCCATACTATCCTCAAGCTAATGGCCAGGCCGAAGCTTCCAATAAAACTTTGCGTAATATCCTCGCAAAGGTAACTAGTCGAGCTGGTAGGGATTGGCATTTACATATCCTTTTGCTCTCTGGGCTTATCGGACTAGCATTCATACTCCTACTAGTGCTACTCCCTTCTCTCTCGTCTATGGGTCTGAGGTCTGTTCTTCCTTTGGAAGTCCAAATCCCATCTCTCCGTGTTTCTCTTAGAGAATTTGTCTCTGATGAGGACTATCGTCAAAATCATCTAGCACAACTTGAATTATTAGATGAGCGGCATCTCAACGCTCTTGAACATCATCAAGTCTATCTTGAGCGTGTCAAACATGCTTATAACAAGCACTTGCAGCATCGTGACTTAAAAATTGGTGATCTTGTTCTTAAAGAAAATCAAAATGTCACTACACTCTAAAGGAGTCAGCGTGGTAAGTTTGCTCCCAACTGGATGGGTCCGTACGTTATTACTCATAAATATGGGTCTGGAGCTTATCGTCTATCTTCCATGGATGGTATACCCGAAGTGGAACCTCTTAATGCCTTGCATCTACGGCCCTTCTACTGTTAAAATCTATCTTACACAAATCTAGTCACAAGACAGATCTTTCATCCATCTAACAACCAGTCATATACTTTCATGGTGATTCAAAATTATGTGGTTCTCCGCCTATTGTCTTGTTTACCTTAAATATGAGTATCGCGGCTCTACTCATAGCATTTTTCTTCTGGATATGTTTCTCCTCATGGTAGGAACACCTTAATCACTGTTTCATTTGTCCCAAGTGCTTATCTTAATCGGATCTACTCGGGGCATGAGTGTATGTTCTTTATACGTTTTCTTCCCCTCTACCTGATCTATCTAGGTCTAAACTCAGCTTCTTCCAAAAATCTTTTCAAAAAAAAAAAAAAAAAAAGATGCTATCCAAAAAAGATAGACTGATCCCTTGAAGGACAGCTATCCATACATTATCAAATGAATCAAAAGATATAGACCATACCCTCGAAGGATGGCTATCATTAAAATTCAAAATACAGACCGCTCCCTTGAAGGACGGCTATTTCTCAAAGGAATACTCAAGGCTTCTTGCATTGATCAGCCTTTCAGTCAATTTATACACTTTTTAGCATCACTGAAAGACTTCCCGTATTGATCAGTCTTTCCATATCTAGCAAACTTCCCGCATTGATCAGTTTGCTTTTCTGCCAGAAATCATGAAGCTGAGATATAAGACCTTTTGTCGATCATATGGAGAATCCTATTTTCCCAGTATAAACATGTATTTTGTCCCTTGTAAATTTCGACAAGATACTTACTTACTGCTCCTTCCGTTTCCCTCCTAAATCTGGTTTGCGACTAGTTAGTGTCAGGTTTATTTTAACCTCATGTAGGGCCTTGTATGCACGATCTTTTGGTTTCTTATCCAGATTCTATTTATGGTCGGTTGAGAGTCCAACTTATCATTTTTCCTCTTATCTGGGTGTATTTCCTTTATTTCTAATCAAGGTCATTTTCATTACATCCTTGACTCTCACAGAGAGTATGTCTGATTATTTCATCCAGTTAAATTGACATTTCACATGTTAATTTAATCAAAATTTATCATCTATCTAATTTCATCTTATCTACTTTGACATCTCAAAGCATGTATTGTCAACACATGTGAATCTATCTATCTATTTTCATCAAAATTTCATCAAAATCTCAAAAATATCAAATCCATTTCAACTATCAAAACCCATCTATCCATCACATCATCTAAACACTTGTCCATCCAAGTAACACTACATCTATCTATATCTATTTTCATCAAAATTAAATTAACATCTCAAACATACCAAATCCATCAATCACATCTATCCATCTATCCATCAAAATATCTAAAAATATGTACATCCAAGTGACACTACATCTATCTATATCTATTTTTCATCAAAATTATATCCACATATCAATCACATCAAATTACATCACATCTATCTATCCTCTATGTCTATGTTCATCCAATCTCATCTATTTATCATCTATCAATCTATGTCTACATCCATCACAATTACGCTACATCTGTCCATGTATATCAAAATTAAAAACAGGAGAACAATCATATGACAAAAACAATGATAAATCTATATATATACATAAGTGTCTGTACAACAAAAAATGGGTGGCTCTCAATCAAGCCATCTATACAATGCCTTCCAATCGAGGCTACATCACTACACTGATACAAAATAAAAAATCCCTATATAGTAAAATCGATGCATGGAGGACACTATCCCTCCACCCTCCTCCGGACAGTGTCTCTCTGCCGCCGCCTATCGAGCTAGATGCACCTGCTGTTGGAGGTCTCTGCCCACCTCGGTCTCTCCTGGTGCTCCCTCCACTCGAGGCCCCGCTTGCTTTGTGGCCGTCGCTGATCTCCTCCTCACCCCGTCCGAGGCGCATCGGGGCATCTTTGCGCTAAGGCATCCTCATAGTATCTCACCTCAGCGAGGAGAGACTGATATGTGCTCAAGCTCACGGTACCCGGTGCTCGTAATGGTGCTGCTGGTGCTGCTGGGGCTCTTTGGTGGTGCTCCTCCTAGGGTCGTGCCCTGTGTACCAGACTCTGACATGGTACCTGTCTCCCCATATTTGGCCCTGAGGGCCTCCCTATGTCGAAGGTAGCGATCCCTCTGCTGGATCACTGTATCTCACTCCTGGCGAGTGGTGTCTCTCTCCAAAATTAGGGCATCCCTCTCCTCTGTCAGAGCTCTGATCTCCTCAAGAGCCACCTGGTGTGTCTGCATGTCAGGGTGGCGTGCTCTCCCTCCAGTCTCTCCAGCACCGTAGCCATATCCTCCTCGTCGGCATCTATAGATGCCGGGAGATGTCGTGGTAGCTCTGTCGCATACCATGCAGCATAACCATCACCTACTCCAGCATCATCATCGCTGTCTGTGGAGGGTGGGGCCTCTCTCAATGGATCTGCCGGGATCAAAATCGGTAGATCAGTCTCCCTGCTATCTCGCCTATAAGGCCTGTAAGTAGTCGGCACTGTCTGCACTAGGCCAAACTGTCTCAATACCCGCATAAACGGGACTCGCTCCCACATATCAGGCCTGCGGCCCCTAACCACCCTGCTCCGTCTCAATGCCACCAAGTGAGCATCCTGACCAGCCCATGTCGGAAATACCCGATATGGCCTCCAGATAACCTGATCCGGTGTCAGCGTCCTGAAACGCTCAGTATACCAATCCACCGACCTCCCTGTATCTCCAGCAGCCATATCAGCCCGCCATCACCGGAATCCATAATCAATAGCTCCCACTGCTGCTGGCATCCAAGGAATCCCGGATGGCCTGATCACTGCTATATGCTCATATGCCCAGCAGTGGAGCACAAAACTAACATCAATACCTGTCCTCCGGCCAGTGGTATACATCCATAGCTCGTGATATATCTGAGCTATCAGAGCATCAGCAAAAGCAAATACCTGTCTGAACTGCAGGATGTCGCAAACGCAATCTAATAATAATAGTGGGAATCTCCCACCTCCTGAATCTGGCAGAGTGAAATAGGATATCGCCATCTGAATCAAAACTATCCGTCTGCTCCAGGGGCTATCCTGTCTGTACTGCGAGGCTATCCGCACTGCCCCAGACACTATCTCTGAATCATCTGCCCTATCTCCATACAATCGAACTAGGGCCCTCTGCTGCTGCTCTCGTGGTGTAATCTCTATCGGGTCCCCAGTGATCGGCAGTCTCAAAATCCTGTATATATCCTCATGGGTGATGGTCATCTCACCCGTCCTGAACCAAAAAGTGCACGTCTGGCTATCCCATCATCGCACTAGTGCTCGCATCAACTCTACATCTCGCGGCACTCGTCTGTAGTACCTAAAGCCCCCGAGCCCGGCTAACTCTAAATGCCGCCAATCTGCATCAGTCACATCAGGAAGAATAGTCTCTAGTAACTCGGGAATAGCATCCCTCATGTGTAGAACCTCTCGTGCCTGCATCCATGACATCAAGAGCAATATTAGTCTCATATTTACCCAAATCAGAACATCCAAAAATCTATTCACAAGTCTATACAATCGGCGTCGATTAAATATAATCGGCGTCGTTTATTTATAGTCGACGCCGATTAACATAAATCGGCGCCGCTTGCATATAATCGGCGTCGACTATACCAATCGGCGCCGATTTCTCGGTCGGATGTAAAAAAACCCTGGCCTCCCACCCGGCAAAATAGAAATTAAAAAAATTAAAAAATTAAAAATAAAGCAAAAGTAAAACAACGGGTTCACGAAGAACCACTTACCCCAGGTCGTGTCCTCCTCCGCTTCTGACCACTTCCAGAGGCTTCCATGGTGCTCAAATCCAATTTTTGACTCTCTCTGATTCGATCGTCACGATGTAAATAAATCGTTCACGTTTTCCGTTCACATATTTATATGTGCTTTCAACGGTCGGCGCCGACTATTTTGGGTCGACGCCGTTTATTTGGATCGGCGCCGCTTATTATAATCGCCGCCGATTTTCCATATCTCTTTGCCATAGTGTTGATGCTTGGCTTATTTATCTATCTGATCATTATTGTGTGTTGAATGTTGCCTTTTGGCACATATTTTCGATATCACCGTCCATTTCGAGTTTGTTCCCTTTGCATGGGGCACTCGTACTTTTTGGCAGCTTAGAGTTAAATGGGTCTGTAGGCACTAACGTCGTCTGCTTTGCAGACCGTCTAGTTGTCCCTACCAATGTGTCTCTCTTTAGATGCTGACTATTTTGCAGCCCTCCTTACACTCATGGGTCTGTAGGTACTAACGTCGTCTCATGAGGAGACCGTCTAGTTTGCCCTACCAATGTGAGTTCCTTAGGTTGCTGCCTTTTTATTTATTTTTATGCATCATCAATGATCAGATCTACTCCCGACATCCAGCTGGGGCACCCTGCGTTTTCATCTACCTTTTTCAAACTTGGGATCATTTCTTCTACCATCCATCCCATCCCTAGTTTGAGGGGATCACATCATCACTTTTTCTTCCTTTCTTCCACCTCCTTGTTTTTGTCTCACAACCTTGCTTATTGCAAGTTACTCGACAAAAAGGGGCAAAATGTAGACACCTAAAACTGATTATCTAATCTGGTGTCCCTTGTGCACGTTTGCTCTCTCTGGTAACCTGGGGCACGTTTATGTCACCACTATCCCCTTGGGATATTATTCGATTTGCATTTTAAACACCTATCCTAAGTTTAATTCACCCCTTTATGTTTTACCCATGAGTAATTAAATATTAACTATTTAATTACACCTTTTCACATGTATCCTAACCACTTATCTACCCCATATCTATCCTATCCATGTGTCCCTCCTATTTCTCCTCCTCACAATCAAGCAGCGGGATATTTCCCGTATTTGAGGTGGAGGGATAACTCTTATCTTTCTAGAAATCATTCATTTTGGCCATCTCGGGAGTCTGTTCCATGATCGGCGCCGACCGGTACGGTCGACGCCAATTTTTAGGAGTGGTGCCGATTATAAATGGAAGCCCAGAACTCAGTTCTGGGGACGAAAAAGCACACGCACGAACACGAAGGACAGACAGAGACAGATCGCGAAAGAAACACAGACCGTGAAAGAGAGAGAACGAGAGATCTTTGCGCATCTAGTGTCAACATTATCTATCAAATGAGAACGGATCTTGTCCAAATCAATCCCTGAGAGGAGCACCGTTACTCTACTCTTATCACTTCAACATCGCACGTATCCATTGATCTTCTGGTGACTCTGTTCCAGTATCTCACCGGCTTCAAAGCATATCCAAGAGACGTTGACGATCCGGCCTTCACTTTCGATTTCCAAATCTTCTCGCGACTGTCCCCCGATCGACCGATCTACTTTGATCGACGCCGATCTTATTCAATGGGCCGACACCGATCACATCGATCGACGCCGATTCTTCATAATCGACGTAGATCACATCATCAACGCCGATTCTACATAATTGACGCGATCATCCTGCGCAGACAGGTAAAAGGACACAGGTAACACAAATCCAACTTTGTTTTCACAGTTCCCTGTCTTCTGTTGCTTTCTGCCTGCTTTTTAGATTCTGTTTATTACCTTGATCTAGAAAATCTAGTCTTATATGTACATCTTTTATCATGTATGCTTCTTTACTTAATTGAAAACGTGGACTGACATCCGCCGTGGGAGCTCATCAGTTCCCAAACCCGCTTCTCGGGCATTCCACCTAAATATCTTTTAACGTGGTCTTTTTTTGTCAAGCATCGGTGTCTCGCAGGTTACTTAGATCTATTGTGCAGAATTTCTTGTGTGCACCCGTCTTATCTACATCGGCTTCCTCATCCATTTACATCTTCGGATCTTGTCCATCAGGTATCAATTTCATTGGAGTTTTTTAGGATTTTTGTGTTTAGTTTGGTGCATTAACTTGGACAGGTAACAAGCGCAAAATTCTTGATCAACAATAAATTCAGATGATAACCATTTGACTAAGGACACTATCCATAGAAAGAAAAATAACTCATTTGGAAAAATAATTGTGACCATTATTTCAACAATCTGAATTTAACAAATCTAAATTTTCATGTAAATATTCCGCTTCAATTCAAGCTCTATGATCATTTCTTATTTCTCTGCGCATGGTACCATTTTTATTCCATACTTCCTTGAAACCAACATTTTAGAAATTTTAAACAACCCATCTCGATCTCATAATCAACAACGTGTAATCAATAAAATGACTACAAAGAATCTTCACATGATAAAATAGACCTCCATTTCCAAGGAACATTTTATATCACCATACAAAAATAGTGTATATTATTGAATCATAAACATCATGAATAAAACCAGATGTCACTAGTTTTAGAGAGAACTGATAAAATTAATGAACTAAAACCATTTTCTCATCCTTTTCTCATGGTAAACACAAATCTCACATATACCTCTTTATTCAAAATTAACACACAAACCATAATAGATTAAAAAAACTTTTATACCCATTATCTTAAGTAGCACAGGAAGCTCAAATGGCTCAATAAAATAATACATTCATATAACCCACAAAGGCATGAGAAAAACACAATCAAATGTCAAATAAATCAAGAAAAACCACAAAATCTCAAGCCAAACCATTAAAATACATATGGAACCATTCATCACTGGAAAAAATGAACTCATCATTCATATTTTCCACAAAACAATTTAGCTTAATATGAGCTTATAAAATTGCATACAAATTTTCTTGACTTCACAACCCATAAAAGAAACATTTTTTCCAAATACATTCCAACCATTTCAACATTTTCAAATATTCTAAATACTTTAGATGTGGGTAGTAAATAAAAGATGAAAATGTGAGCACAATACTCCTATACCCAAAAAACACAAATTTTATCAAAGACTCATGAATTCGCAGACCAAAATGCCACATACATGAATAAAAATGACCAAATTTGGGTAAATTCTTCCTTGTTTTATCCAAATAAATACATACCTAAAAATATTGCCACATATTTTCTTTAAAAGGAGAACCCAAATGCAAGCGACTTGACATGGCTTCCAAAACTAGAACAATATAAACAATGAATACCACAAAGCCCAAATTTCATTTATTTGGCATAACTAGAAACCACTTATGAGGTGGAGTTAATGCAAATATGTACTCATTCATTACATTTAATATGGGAATAACCACAAAATAACGCCACTACTACATTATTTCTAATAGACATTACCCATGACTATTTAAAATCGATCATATAATATGACCTTAGACCAAGGTGGTGGCTTTGAGTAACATGGCGACCAAGAAACATTACTAATGTCTTACCAATTACCCACATCATGTATAAATAAACCTCAAGATAAATGCAATGCAAGGTGATATAACCAACATCATCATAAAGGATCAATAAATACCCACTCAAACAATCAGAATCTAGTCATAAGAGAATTGAATTGTGTTAAGTGGTAGTCGAAATGGAGATAGAAAAGAAATAATCATTTCAACATCTTCAACACATAACGTAATAAACCTATTTATATAATGGGAAAAAGAGGTATATCCTTATCTAAGCATAAAAACCAAATATTGATATTATGAAATGAAGCTTGATCTCCATATTGAAAGCAATGCAATAAACTCAACAAATAAGACATCATATATATCCTTCACAAAATCAATAATCTATCAACAGAGAATATTAATTCCATGAAACCACTTAAATATTATATATATTAAATAATGCATTAAAATATCAAGTGGCCCCTTCATAACTTATCATGAATGCATGCAAGAAAAATGTTGTGAAATATAGATAGAGAAGTTTAAAATGATTTTCTCAAAAAATAAGGGTATTTGAAATTTTGTTGATAAAAAAACAAAAGCAATACAACTATTTTGGAATTTTTATATTTGAATGTTTCTAGATTTTTAGCATATTTGAATGTTTTTAGATTTTAGGCCCCTAAGGGCATAGACTAAAACCTATTATTGAAAGAGAAGGAAGGGTGATCCAAGAATGCCCATAGGGATGAGAATATATAGATTTTTAGTGCGTTTGATGAATTATAGAGTGCATAAATAGAGATGAGAAAGCATAGTAACCACTTGTGTGTGTGTGTGTGTGTGTGTGAAAAGTAATCTTTGGATGTGTAATCATTCCCTCAATATAAAATTGAACCTATAAATATAGTGTGTCATCAAAAATGAGAAGGAAATATTTGGATGCTGTCGGTGTGAGTAACATAGAAACTAGCCAATGAGTATGTTGGGTGGGCCCACTATTTTCCATTGTGAATGAAGGAAGCTTGTGATCATGAATCAAGGGATGAGTGTCATGTGAGACTAACTACATGAGTGTGTATGTAGGGAATTTATGTCATAAGGAAATGTGTTGTGTATAAGATGATACATACCTATTGGAAGACTGGGATGTGAAGTGTGCACTATTAACCCTATGTGAAGGCCAAGTCCTACGTGGTAGAATATGATACTGGAGATGTGTTGAGAGTGAGTGAAGGGAATTAAAGGTCGAGGAGACCTATATAGGCTAGTAACTATTATCTCTCAAAAGTGCACCCTATAGAGAGATGACTGCAGGTGTTCTAAGATTTCTCTAGATCTCTCTCTTTTGTAGATACAATGGAAACACCTTAGGTCTGTGGGTATACCTATTTTTGAGGTGAGTCTCCTAGGTATCAAGGCTAGTTACTTCTTGATGTATCCTAAACTAATTTTTTGGGGTTTTGAGGGTAAAAAGATGACTGTAAATGAATTGAAAACTGGGGTGATACACCAAAATTATTGAGGGCTTTGACTGAGTACATGTAAAAATATCAGAATGGATTCTAGATGCACAAACCAATAGTTTTCAGCAGAATATTAAGGCAAACACTTGATGTATTAAGGGAAAAATTCACAATAATACTGTTAAGATACATATGCACACTAATATCATGCAGAAATTACTAAATTTGTAATAGGGTAGGATGATTAACCAGGGAATTTGACATTCATAAGGATTAATAAGACATACACAAGACTGCAAATTATTGGAAAGGCAAGAATATAATTCTCATTCAAAGGGAAAAACTGGAAAAATCTTCTTCAACACTCCTATGTCCAAAAAGTCCTCCTCTTGTGCTTTTCCAATGCACATAATATATAGAAAAATTATTCATCCCACCCTTCCTAAAAATAGACTAAAATTGCACTCGCTCATGCATCCTATTTTTATCCTTTATCATGAATAAATAAAGGAATAAAAAATAAGCATGCTAATACAATGAGGCATTAATAGCCTTGTTTACAAAAATACAACTTAGTCAAACTGCAGTTGAATGTTCTATTTTTAATAAAGTTGGGTGAGTAATTGGCTAATAATAAACTTTTCTTGATGAGAAAGTCTTCTCCAATGCATGTAATCTCTATCTTCTAGTATTTGATGTGACATCTGCAATTTTGATCCACTTTCCCATTTGGATGCACATGTAAAATAATATGTCATTGTGTGTGAGAAAAAATAAATCCTTTATTAGCAATACTTGGAAAAATATTCACCCATGTATCCATATTGATGGGGACCACCTTTTGGTTCGATCTTTGACATCCCATCTGTCCTCTTATGGTCACGTGAAGAATCACACTCCCTGACTTCATAAGGGTCTCCATTGAACTTGCCATATATATAATAATTATTGATTGATTATTTATTTGATTGAATACTTTATGACACAATATTCAGTCTCCTTCCTCATGTTGTATTGACCCTTAGCTTGCTTTGCATCTTAATATACACCTTTGTTGGACTTTGGGAATCCTTTGAATAATCGACATAGACTATAGTTTTGGTCTTCATAACAATTTTTAATTATGATTTACCTTTTCAGTGATTATGGTTGTTAGCACTTTATATAAATCTTTGACCTTTGATAGGTCAATGTAATTATTTATTTTAAATAATGTGGGTTGGCCCCTTTCTCATGGTGAATCACCCTCTCGAATTTTTGGTGATGGATTAATCAATTACACCCTAATTAGGGTTTCATTATTGGTTGACACGTGGATGCTTTGTCTAAACCATGATTAAGTTGTGGGTTTGTTGAGCTTTGTTTGATCTTCGTTGCACAATCCTCCTCTTTCAATTTCTCGGTACCCTATATTAGGGTTTTCAAACTTGTAATTAATATGGTTAATAACTATGGTTATGGTGTGAATTTTCTTTGATCCTAACGATTGAATGGTGACCATTGATCTCTGTACCCTTGTAAAATTGGATTGTTGATCTTTCGACTCATGGTGAGTGAGGTAGTTATAAGTGGTTAAGATTTTCAATCATTGATTATTGCATGGTTTGATCTTAGCCATCGAAGAATGACTCTGTATGAGTTAGGTTGGGTATAATCTCTTCGAGCTTATCACTTTGTCATTTTCATTTTCTCATTTTGAGTGGAAAAGCCCTCGAAAAATTGCTTCAGGAAACCATTGTTGAAGTTAGGAGCTCGATTTATCGATTTCATTTCTTCTGTAAATGGTTCTTTCATGTTCTGGATATTTGTGCTATCCTATTGTAGAGGCTATGAATGAATGATCTTTCCATGGAGGCTTGGAAAATTTTTCCTCAATGCAGAGGTCATCATTTTCTTGAGTATTTCTACTGAAAGAGCCATCATGAATGTTTCCTTTGAGCTTGGTTGTGCATTCTGAACTTGATATTTAGCTCGATAATGAGCATGCATGGATTATTCTTGGCTATAAGGTCATAATTTTTTCTTGAGTAAGTGATTCCTCTATCTTTTCCCTTCACTGTTGTATAAAATTTTTGATGAGCCTACAACTTGGAGCTTTGGTTTCTTTTGTTTATGGAGGTGCTTATTTCCTATACAACTCTCTCTGCTATGTTTTGGGTATTAGTAGATCTGTGTGTGTCAATTTTGGGTTCTCTGTTGTACCATGGCTCTGAGAATGGATATTAATCTTGATTCACTACCATCTATAAGAGAAGGTAAGCTTTATTTTTCTCTCCTTGCTTCGTACATGATGTTGTAATCTCAAAGATAGACACCATTGATTTACTCTGAATTGGTTGTATATATCTGTTGATACCCAAATTTGCTCATATTCTGGTTGAATGCTTCAATTTTTAACAACCCAAAATGGGTATTAATTCTTTGATTGAAAAGTATGATATTTGAGAGAATTTTGACCTAGGTACTATTATTTAGCTTTGCATTCAATCATCTTTGAGGGTTTCCATATTGCATTTCTTGTGGTAGTAATTTCGAGTGTGGTGGCCATTATTGCAATGATTTGATCTTCATTCTTCCATTACTTCTTCCTCTAGATTTTTTGAAGCTCTTGAAGCTGGGGTTGTTGTCTCAAGCTTGATCCATGGCTGAGTTCTTAATAATCTTCTCTAATGGTTGTTGTTTCTATATCATATGATGTTCGGTTCCTTTTCTTTAGATTTCATGAATGAGAGTTTTGAATTCCTTGTTTGTGTTTCTCTATCGCATTACTTGATGCAAGAACCCTTCAAAATATCTGTATTCTTCCAAAATAGATTTCTTGTATTTTTCTTACAATTTCTTTGCACTCTCATCATCTTTAGAAAACCCTTTTCATCCATTGTATTTTGAGCTCAATTCGATGCCTTCTATTCAACTTGGACACCATTATTCGGGGTTGTTTGTCGATTTGAGGTTATGATCCCCGAGTTTAAATACATTTATTCATAAATTCTTTGTAGTCTATTTGTAGAGATTTTATCATTGTACTTATCATCACTTAAAATAATTCATTCTGCAATAGAGCTAAGTTGTTTTATCTAAAATTGTTGAAAAGCTTGGTTATGGCTCTGAATATTGACAAATTTGAAATTCTATCTGAAGTTGTTAATTTGTAATAGGAGTACAATTGTTTCATTTCCTTTGTATAACTCAATGTATTTAAACACTGTACCATTTGCTATTCTGTACATCTACTCATGATTTCTCAGTTGATTTTATTTTGAGATTTTCTCTAATTTCCCTCTACTTTGGGTCTAGGCTTAGTGTTTTCCATGTTCTTTGAGTTTCATATGCTTCATAATGTATGTAAGATATGCAATTTTAATACTACAATGTACTTTGGAAATGAAAAATCATTGTAACTCACTAGTGTAGCTTGATTCCATTCCTGTGGATAATGATGATTCTTCTTGTAGCCTACTTTCACTTTTCCTACTAGTATTCTTTGAAACTTCCTGAAATATTTCATTTGATGGACATGTTATTCGGAAAACTCTTGAAAATATTTGATGACTTATAATCATGGTTTCTTTCCTATAAAGTATATGGCAAAGAAACTTAAAAGCATGCTGCAATTATTTCTACCAAGTTGTCTTTAAGTTCTCTTGGGTAGTAGATGTATCCTTTGATGAAGATTTTTCTTGATCCTGAGAAAAAAATTTGAGCACTTGATCTTGGGTCTACTATTTGATTTGATCCCCTAAATTAAAACAACAATTATTTATACTATATCATCAGTTATCAACTGGAAAATCTATTTGTTTATGATACTCATTGATCTGTTTATCTGTACTCGGTCATGTAACCTTCATTTGATTCATTTAAAGGTGAAACATTTTGTTTCATTTTGAGTTGTAAGACCCTTGTTTCACTATAGAAACATTCATTTAAAATTTTGAGATGACATCTTCAATGCTAAGCTCCTGGAGTTAAACTGTAGAAACGTTGTGAACTATAACTCTTTTATTTGAGCTTGTATTATGATAGTTTCCAACACCTATCTCTGAATTTGATCATAAGTGAAAATGTTATTTTCAGAAGAACTTTCTATGGTCTACAATATGTATCTTTTAGTGTGTTATGATGATCTGGAAATAACCTACATCTATTAAATGTTGAACATTTTCTCTTCTTCTGTACTATCATTCTTCTTTTTTTGCAATACTGAAATGAGACACTTTTCCTTCTTCAATCCTGCATTTATATTTTCTTTCCATAATAGAAAACTGTAAAACATGCTTTTATTTTTCTTATTTTGCAATTTGTACTTGTACATCTCAATAATTGATTAGAAAACTTAATACTTTTTGGTCTCTCCTGTATACCATATTTCTTCTTTTCAGTTCTTTCTGAGTGAATGAGTCATGTATGTTGCTACAGAATAGTGATTTTATCAATTATGCCTTTGATCTTTATGTAACTTATACCTCCTGATGCTAGGAGATCCACTTGCATGAAATTGGATAGTATAGGAATATGGATCAACCTTGAGCTTGTGATTGACAATCTTTCCTTTTCTTGTTTTTAGGTATAGTGCCATTGCTAAGAAGCAAGGATGAAGATGGAGCAAAGATAGGGCTGGAAATGCATCAACCGAAATGAAATAAACCCAAGGAAATGATGGGTTCTTTCATACTCCTTTACTTTCTTTTTCATGCATATGTACCTCTTACTTCAGTAGTTGTAATTTACTTTTGAGTTACATCCCACACTTGTGTGGGAACATTTGAAATTCCTTATGAATAAAATATTGAATTCTGAAACTGAGTTGTGTGTTTCCTTCGTATTTCAGCTTCATCTATGGTCTATATAATGAATTAACAACTCAATAACATAATTGAATGTATTTAATCATGAAGGAAAGAACTTTAAAATACCTGTAAATTTAGCAATGAACTTTGATTGCCACAATCTGTAACCTTGGTTTTTGTTCCAAAAATTAACACTTCATCTATTATGTAGTTTTTGTCTTCATCAAGATAACACATCTGTCCTTCGGGGCTTTTGTGTTCTTTTGTTGAGGGTAAACATGAAATTGCAAACTATGTGATTTGTTATGTTTTGTAACAACACACATAGTTCAGATTTCATGTAATCATTAATTATAAGAAAATGAAATATGATGACACTTGTGATACACTCCCCTTATTTAGGTTCACTTCATCAATGACATCCATCGTAATGAAGTTTCGATTTGCCCATTTTTGCACAAGTGTAAAAATTGTCAACATTTATAAGCGACCTCATGAGGAAAGCTACTTACTAGCTTGTAGACCAATGCCTTGCTCTTGTCCATTGGGCATGGAGTCAAAAGCATGTAACCAAAATCTTCCTTCATGAAGGTCCAACCCTTACAAAATGAACTAAAACTGGGAAGGATCTGGTAAACCAGATCACGTGCATGAATGCACTTTATTGAATTGAAAAAAATGCAATGTGCATGAATCACTTATTGAAAGGGAAATCCTACTGTAACGAAACACTATGGGATTTTTAGTAACAGTGTTTGAGAAACATACCATTCACAGGAATGGGGAGTTCCTCTCTATTCAGCCTTGAAAGATGAAAAGCATTATGTTATTTGCAAACTGAAATCATGTAAGGAACACTCTAGATTGTATCTAACTTCATGTGATTTCCGGCTTTGCATGATCAACATCCCATTTCAACACAATGTATCCTTAATTGAATATTATAAACTTAGGCTTCTTATCAAAAGTTTTCTTCATCTATTTCTAATTCTTTTCTATGTTCAGATGAGCTAGATCTCTCAACTCTTGTAATTCTATCAATTTTGCATAACAAACCAGAAATGGTTCATTATCAAGTAATTCCATCGATGTAGAAAATCTAAAGCAGTAACTTAACTAAAATAGGAATTATTTCCTCTCTTCCATAAACAAGCTTATACGGTGAGTTTGGTGATCTTTTAGGAATCACTCTGTCAGCCCAAAGAGCTAAATTTAACATTAAATGCCAAGCACTCGCTTATCTTTGAGTGTTCTTATGATGATCCTAAAAAGATTCTTATTAGTACTTTAAGCTAACCCATTACCTTGTGGGTAATTATTAGATGATGTACTTAAATAAATTTCATGCTTAATAGCCCAATCTATTACCTTTGCACAAAGAAATGCTAATGTTATCTCAATTTTGCCCCAGAAAAATTTATCAAAAATGACCCTGTGCAGGAAGAAATCCAAGGGACAGTTCCGTCATACAAGCCCAAATTTCAAATCCAATAAACATGTTGCTGACGGGATCTAAAATAGAGGAGCAGGGTCAGGGAAGGAGAAAACAGTGTCAAATAAAACCAGAGGCTTAATGGAGAGAAACGGAGAAAGACTCAAAGGCTTCAGGCTTCACAAATGATTCAGAGCGGGCCCAAATTGGTGAAGTATAGAGGAGACAGCGGAAGGCGGCACGTGTCTCTTTAGTGCATATCCAAAAATTAAATCCAAAAGTGGAGACTCAAACAAGCACCAAGCCTCCACATGTCCAGTTTCCCAAAAGTCGCATCGGTCGTTAAAAATTCTTCGACTCGGCGAGAAGGTGCTTGAGTGTCGACTCATCGCAACTTCAAAGATGAATCCCAAAGCGGAGACTCAAACAAGCATCGGGCTTCCTTGTGTCTAGGATTCAAGAAAGGCATCAACCTGAATTGGATAAGTATTGCAGACTCACGGAAGGTGCCACATGTCATCCTGGTGCATCTTCAAAGGTAAATCTACAAGCGGGTCCTTAGACTACCGCCAAGCCTCCACGTGTCCCTAGTCAGACATATGACCCCACCAAACAAAAGGACTTAGCCAAAAACATTAGGAAACAAAGCAACCCATGGAAGGTGCCATGTGTCTCTTCGGTGCAACTTCAAAAATAGAATCCAAAGGCGGTCCCTAAACATGTGTCGGCTTACCACGTGGCCATGTTGAAAATTCAAGGTAGGAAGGTGGGTCGTCGAAGGAAATTCAAACTTTTTGGCTTGAAAGGCGTAAAGAATAAAAATCAACCACACCTCCGCTGATGCCCAAGGAGCCACATGTCAAGCCTTAATTGCATGCGGGTTTGGCGGGCCTCGGGAGGATTTTCACCAGATGGAAAATGTGGATCAGTGGGCCCAAAGATGATTTTTGACAAAATGAATTGCGGGGCTACGGGGATTTTTGGCATTTTGTATTTTTTGGTGCCAAAAGGAGAAAAGTAAACTTTGGGCCCATGGACATGTTCTGCTAACTTAATTTTTCCATTGTGATTTTCTAGATAAAGATGTGTAACACCCTCGACAACTAATATATTCCTCTTTTGCATTCAAGTGTTGACATGTGATTTTCTAGATAAAGATGTGTAAGATCATGCTTGATAAGGATAAATATTTTCTGTTCTTAAAATCATTAGACTAAAATTATATGGTTGTCAAGAATTCATTTTCACTTTGGAAAGATGAGCTGCAATCTGGTTTTAAGAGTTGCAGACTTATTTCTTCTTTTGACTCATCCTTGGATCAATTTCAGTGATCCAAGGAATGTTTCAAGTCTTCTTCATAGACTAAATGGTAAAATTGACATTCAAGTAGTTTAAGGAACATAGAAGACTGAATTTTGCATGATACTAATTCTTGGTCTTGTTGCAACGTGTTTTTTCATTAGTTGTATGTTTGTGCCCGGGTCTTTGGTGATTGATCTTGGTGGGACATTAAGGACTTAAGAAAAATTCAATTCTTTGAGGAGAAGTTTGGAGTCCTAAAAATCTAAGGACTATCCTAATGGTAACCTAAGCTAGGTAAGAACAACTATGTTCTAGCTATGTTTATTTATTGGAATTATTTTGTTCTAACCTAAGCCTCTTATTCTATTGTGGGGTTGGCATCCTAACCTAAGCGTTATGCTAAGAAAATAAGGGAAGAGTTACTAAGGGGATACTAAGCTATTTTAGCTACTACCTAATACTAAAGGGTTGTGATTTGAACCTAACCTAAGGTGGGAATTCTAATGGCTAATGTTCTAAGACCTATGTTGGTAATTGTTAAATTAACCTAAGTTCTATTTGAATCTAACCTAAACTAAAGGGAACCTAAAGGGGTCGCATGACATAAGGGTGATGGTTCCAATGACATTTAAATGATTTGAAAGGGGTTTAAATGAGAAGTACTACCAGATTTGGTAGAGGGCTAGTGGACTTGGTGGAGGCCTACGTGGAAACTCCACTAATGGATGGAATTGTATTTTTGTGTTGATTTGGCATTCACCAGATTTAGGAGGTGGTGGCAAGGAAATATAAGTGGGAATTTTGGATTGAATGACATTTATGGAATTTATGAGCCTCGGTCTTCATGTGCAAACCATCTTGGAAACATAGGAGGTGGGTTTGTAGGAGGTCATTTGGTTTTTCTTGCATGGTGGATTTTTCTCTGCATGGAGCTAACTGGTTCTTTGAACCAGTAGTTTGACCTTCACTTCAAAGCTATTTTTGGTTTCTTTGGCCTATTTTTGATCGAAGGAAAGTATTTGAGGTGAAGGAGGAAGAGATGTTTGATTTTTGATCTATCTTGGAGGAGAAAAAGAGTTGGAAGCTCACTGGAAGTCTCCTTTGATTTGGTGGAAGCACTATCAGGCATGATAGGCTCTAACTATTAAAATTCTTTATGTTCTTCTAAATGATTCATTAGAACAACTCTTGCTCTCATGAGATTCTTTTTTTCTTGTCCTGTTTGGTTATTTTTCTTGCTGGGTTTTATGGATCCTTGTGTGTTTGATTTGAATCCATGGAAAAATAGTATTGTTTTGGAAACTGGATTTCTATGCTAGTTTTACGACCTACATGCAAGTAAAAATGGTATTAGAACTTGTTTTGTATCTCTGTTTTGCTCTCTAGATCTTGTATTTGATGGTTATGTGCTTTGAACTGACTTTTCGTGAAAATATATGGATATGAGCTTAAGGGAAACTTGAGTTCTATTTTTATTTGATTTGGGTTGCATTTTCTTTTAGACGTAGACCCATGTTGGAGCTTTTTCTTAGAACCAATGTTTAGAAAACTCGTGCTTGTTGAACTATTGCTTGGAGTTCATTTTTAGCATTGTACATGCATTATTTTGTTAGTGTAGTTCTAAATGTTTGTGTTTGAAGCTCAGGTTCATCTCTGTACTTTTGTTTAACACTTGAGTGTTATGGACTCATATTTGGGTCGATTCATTTGAATATGTCCTGGTATTTTGTATTGGGTTATTATTTTAGTAATGACTAAGTTATAGCTCTTTACTGGAGTGAATACTCACAGGAACTGTGTGGGAACTTGTTTGAGTTGTTTAAATCTCTCTTTTGAGCTTTGGAACTGGAAACGTCTTAAGGAATGTTGAACTTTGTTATGTTTTTGACTGTATCGACTTCTTGAGATAGTATGAGCATGGGAATTGGAGGAAGTGTTCTCTCCCCACTGTTTGGAAGAAACCCACATTTTGGGTTGACTGTATTAAGTTTTGTACTAAGGAACCACTATTGTAATTTTGTGGTTGTGAAGTTTTGTTTTGATATTCCATTCTTGTTGCTTTGGAATTTAAGACCGAGACAACTTTTGTATTGGATGTTTTGGGTTCTAGCTCTCCCTCTCTTTTGTCTCTTTGAATAAATAGGTCTTAGTGGAAAATTTGGGATATTACCATGGACACTAGAATAATAGAAAGGATCCCTTCTCTGTTCAGTTGTATTGAGTTTGATTCCTTTGAATAATGGATTGTTTACTTTTTGTATTATTTGGTGAAGCATTTGTGAGACTTCAATCTTGGGTTTGTGGGTAATTTTGAACCTTATCATTTATTGTTTTGGGATGTTATTCTTGACAAATGAAATAGTGAATAGACCTTGGCTTCTCTTTTGAGAAATAAAATATATATATATATATATGTGTATTCTTTTGTGAATGGTATATTGATTTGGTCTGTAGTGTGCTTTCATCCTGAATTAGTTTGAAACTAGAACTTCTTGTTTAGTTGAAATGATATGATTTATCATTGGTTCTCTTTTATTTGAGTTACCATCCTTCTATCCCTGGATATGCTTATTGTTGAACTTTTTTGTACTCGAATCTCTTTCGAGATGGAGATTTCTTTTGACCTTTGTTGGTCTACCTTATCGAACCATTGATAAAATAATGTTGAGAATTAGTAGCCAAGAGGGTTCTGTTGTTAAGTAAACTTATACTTATGGGTTTGATGTTGTTGTTGACTAGTCTTGCCTAGTTTTTATGGAAAAGAGTAGGTTTGTCTCTTGTACTCTTTATCTTTTGTGAAGAACATGAGTAGAGATTAACTCCTCTTCGGGGCTGCTTTGTTTGTGAACATTGTTGTTTGATATTTGATTGATAACTTCTAACATGAAGAGTTGGAATTGGAATTGTAGATGGACTATTCTGATTTTCTTACCTTCTTGTTTGGTTATGGAATTATGTTTGATGTATATTCTAATGATTGAATGTGCAATATTGTTATCCTAGAAAGGAACAAGTAACTCATGTTATAATCTGGTCTATTTTTCTGATGTTATAGGTTTGGGAAGGAGTTATATAATGGTTCTTTTTATTCCTTACTTATGATTTAGATGAATCATCCTTGAAGGAACCATGTTGTATACATTTATTTTGTCTCTTAGAAAAGATAAATGTGGTATTCTATTAGGATAGAATTATGAAATAATGGGATGGCAAGATTGATTGTTTGTTTTACAAGCCATTGATAGGATTAATAGAACTTTAAGATCTTAGGCAGATATATTGTTTATATTTTCTTTTTTTCTTTTAAAGTTGATCTAGATTTATTAATGTACTTCCTTTTTTTTTGTTATCACTTATGCTGATTTTATGATGATTTAATTATCTCATTAAAGCAAGTGTTGCTTTAATGAAACAATTAGTGGAATGCACTTCATTTTAATGATTAGTGCTTATCATGCTCAGTTCATTGAACTGACCCGTGCTAGCTATTTTTGCAGATGGATGACTTAAGTGGTAAAAGAAGGAAAAAACTTATATGATGCATTGGCTGATATATGTCTAATTCTTAGTAAAGAATTTTGATTCATTCTTTTGTTGAATTGTAAAAGAAAGTTGTATACTTTATAGAATGAAGGTTGTTATGCAGTATGCCTAAAGTGCATAGTCTTGTAAATTTTATAAGTTGTAATGATGAATTGTGAGTTGTGATTTATTTGCATTGGTTGTGAAAATTATCTCGTACTTTTATAAAGAAGATGAAAGTTCCATCTTGTTGATATTCTTTATATTATGTTATGCTTATCTTGTTATCTTTGATAAATGGATAATGGGAATTAGTTCAATTTCCCTTATAATGAAGCAACTTGTTGAGTTGCATAATATGATGTGTTTATCTAAACAATTTAACATAGTAATATGTTGCATAATGAACATGAGTATGAACTATGGATATTGGGAATGATATACCCTAATACTTAATCATATAGAGAAAGACTCTTTCTCTCTCTCAATTGAATATAAACCTAAAAGGTTTGGAGATATGATTACTAATTATTAGACTTCATTTTGTATGAAGTCTACTTTAATTGGATATATGGATGTTAAACCTTCCTAAAAGTTAAAGTACATTTTAAATGAAACTTATGATAACGTTGTCTGTTTTGGTTAATTGTTGGTTTAAACGAGAAAATGAACATTAAAAGCAACCATAAGTTTAACGAAGTTCTTTAATACTCGATTGATACAAGTATACAATAAGAACTTATGGAGTGTTGGATTAGGGTTTAGCAGGGTTGTTGTAATCAAGACATAATCCAAATTAACAACATATTAACAATCTCCTTGGGGTATGTACATCTCGATGAGGTAGTTTTTGTAGGATGTTGGCACATGCCAAATGCAGGGTTGTACTTTGAGAAGACTTGGGTCTTCTTCGAGAATACAACATTGTAGTTGACATGTGGCATCACCCTTCCACATTGATCATCTAGATCTACACACAATAAGAACTCGGACTTGAACTTAGTTTCTCTCTAGGTCAGGATAGGAGCATATTTAGGATAGGAATTAGCTTCCAATGGCTCAGGGTACCTTGGCACACATACGGTTGACTTAGGTCAACCGAGTATGCCCATTTACCCTAAGCCATTGTGAGCATCTTCCTATAATAAGTTATGTTTCTATCTAGGGCTAGGGTTAAACCTAGGACAAGTGGACTGATGGTAGTTAGTAAAGACCAATCATGATAATAGAGGAGTGAGGTGAAGGATGTATTCCAATATGATGAGTATGTCATCTAGGAATAGTGACATACATAGTATGTTGTAAATATTTGGCCAAAGTATCACAAGCTATTGGTTGCATTGTCCTATGTCACCAAGTTTAAAACAACGTGATATCAGATGAATATTGGTAACAGATATTTAGATATGTTCTTTAAATAGATCACTCAGTACCCGGTGTAGGGTAGGAAAACCAAGTATATGAAGTATACGATATGTATTCAATACATAAGATAACATAAATAGATCGGTAGCTTACCGAGTTATGGAATGAATAGATCGGTGGATCACCGAGTCATTACAACTGCATATGGTTATCTATTTGAATTTGATTGGCATGGAATGTTTGTTCTAAATAATGCTTTATTTAGAATAGTGAACATTATATATATTTAAAAAAATTCCCTTGTTTCTAAAGTCTTAAAATGGGAATGTTACATCTTGGTATCAGAGCTGAAGGTTGCAGCTCTTGGACCTATTGTGTCCATAATATGATGAAACTTAAATTTTCTTGTAACAAAAATGGTGAGAACAAGAGGAAATGTTACAAATAACCCTCCACCTGAGGAAGGAGCAGCAACTACCTAGAAACTTGATGAGATCCTTGCTGCCCTGTTGGACACAAGAGATCATTTGGTTGTGCTTGAACAACAAGTAATGGGTAATGAGGAGGAAGAAGAAGCTGATAACAATAATCAGCCACCTCTAGGGGACAATGCCAATGTGGGTGTTGATAATAACAATGTTAACATACATGTTCAGCCTGAGAACAAAAAGGCTAGGCTAGTAGTAGAACTCACTAATGACATAAAAAGGATAAGTCCACCCAAGTTTGATGGCACCACATTAGGAGATGGAGCTGAGAATTGGCTTAGTGAAATGGAGAAATACTTTTACAATAAGAAATTTCTCAGAAGAAACAAAGGCGATATGGGGAGCATATCAACTTTCTCATGAAGCATCTTCGTGGTGGGACAACCGTAAGGATGAGTTGAACATTGATGAATCTAATATCACATGGGACCAATTTAAAGGTTACTTTAGGCAATGATGGCTGCCACAACTCTACTATGATCAGAAAATGACTGAATTCTAGAACTTAGCTCAAGGAAAGCTAACTGTAACTGAGTATTGGGAGTGATTTACAAAACTCCTTAAGTATGTGCCTCAGTACCAAACTGATGAGAAGTTCAGGATATGAAATTCATCATGGGATTGAATCCCATTATAGGGGAGAGGTGGATGTTCACAGCCCAACCATGATGGAAGGGGTTGTTGAAAAAGCCATAAGGTAGGAACATAAATTAAAGGCAATTTCTACTCACAAGGAGGAAGTAAGGAAGAAAAATCCCAACTCCTCTTCATCATCTCTTGCACCCAAGAAAGGACCATGGAAGAAATTTGGAATGAAAAGTAGTTTTTTTCATCTGATATAAAATAAGAAAGCAGCAACAAACAAGTTTGTTGGTAATGCATGGAACAACTTTGCTAAGAACAATAATAATGGACAGAAGTCCTATGGGGGTTAGAATGATAACTCTAAGGCTGGAAATAAACCTGAGCCTAGGAAGGGACCTATAGGAGGCTGTTATAACTATGGAAAAGATCATTACATGAATCAATGTCCTTTGAAGAAGGATGATCGTAATCATAACACAAGATACACACTGCAAAGTAGCTGACAAGAAGGTGAGAAATAGGCCACACCCATAGAAGTTTCGGGTAAGTTATTTGGCTTACCTATAACTATTCTTTTTTATACGGAGCTACTGAATGTTTTATTTCTAGTAAATTAGCATCAAAATTAAAAAGAAAAGATGGAAACATGGATAAAACATGGACTGTATAGTATGGGAATAATGTTGTTCATATGGTTAGTATGTGTCTTTTTGGAGCAGTCCTTGATTTACCTAACTTTTCCACTGAGGTTGATCTTTATGTTGCACCTTTGGGGTCTTATGATGTAATCATAGGTGTTAATTGGTTAGTAGAACATAAGGCTAAAGTGGACTATTTTGAAAAACACATTAGTTGTTTAGATGACCTATAGAAAACAACAGAGATTCAGGGTGTGAAACATGAGATTTTTGTTAGAAAACTGTCAGCTATGCAACTTAAAAAGGCCAAAAATAAAGGATGTACCTTATATGTAGTAAAAATTATTGAATCAATAGAAGAGAGAGTAGTGATATTATGGAATGATATCCATTGTTATGAGACTTCAGTGACGTATTTCTAGAAGAATTGCTAGGTCTTCCACCCAAAAGGGAATTTGATTTCATGATTGAGATCAAGCTGGAACTGAACCTATTTCTAAAGCACCGTATCGAATGACTACTATAGAATTAGTAGAGCTTAAGGCTCAGTTGCATGAAATTTTGTCTAAAGGTTTGATTAGACCAAGTGTTTCACCTTGGGGAGCACCTGTAATTTTTGTGAAAAAGAAAGATGGAACACTTAGATTGTGCATTGATTACAAGAATGTTAAACAAGGCAACAATCAAGAATAGATACCCACTCCCTAGGATTGATGATTTATTTGATCAGATGCGTGGAGCATCGGTATATTCAAGATAGATCTTTGATCTGGATATCATCAATTATGAATTAAGGATGAGGATATTCATAAAACAACTTTTAGAACAAGGTATGGACATTATGAGTTTATGGTTTTACCTTTTGGATTAACTAATGCACCTACAACATTTATGAATTTAATGAATAATATCTTTCAAGAATACTTGGACAAATTTGTGCTTGTATTCTTGGATGACATTCTCATATATTCAAAAATTATTGAGGAACACCATGAGCATTTGAAGATAGTTTTGGGAATATTAAGAAAGAGATGGTTATTTGGTAAGTTGTCTAAATGTTCTTTCTATGACACAAAAGTACACTATTTGGGACATGTAATAAGTAAAGATGGAATTGTTGTAGATCCTTCAAAAATTATAGCTATAATAGAGTGGCTGCACCTAAGAATGTACATGAAGTTAGAAGCTTCATGGGACTTGCTGGCTACTATAGGAAATTTGTAAAAGATTTTTCTAAGATAGTTGCACCAATAACTTCCTTACAAAAGAAAGATAAAAAGTTTGTTTGGAGTGAGAAATGTGAAATTGCATTTAAAACCTTGAAGGAATAGTTAACTTCAACACCTATTCTTGTAGTACCAGATCCTAATGGATTTTATGGTGGTAACTGATGCATCAGGTGAAGGTCTAGGAGGTATTTTGTTACAAAATGGTCATGTCATAGCTTATGAAAGTAGAAAACTAAAGTTACATGAGTTGAATTATGCTCCACATGATTTAGAGCTTGTTGCCATTGTTCATGCACTACAAGTTTGGAGACATTACCTGCTTGGTAAGCCTTTTGAATTGAAAACTGATCACCTTGGACTGAAGTATATCTTCACTCAGCCAAATCTTAATGCAAGACAATGAAGGTGGTTAGAGTTTTTGTCTCAATATGATTTTGACATCAGTTATATTAAGGGTAAAGAAAATAGAGTGGTTGATGCTCTAAGTCGTAGGAAGCACATTTCTGCTCTTATAACGTTAAGAACTCAGTTTAAGGATGAAGTAAAAAGTGTTATGGAATCTGACTCTTACTTTCAGCAAGTAAAAGTAACACTTGCTGTAGATTCGAATGATTTGAGGTATAAAGGTTTTCACTTTGATAAAGAAGGAATCTTATGATTTGAAAACAGAGTCTATGTACCTTCGCTAAATGATTTGAGAAAGAAATTGTTAGTAAAATTTCATAATTCACCTTTTTCTGGACACCCTGGCATTACAAAAATGCTTGCTGATATAAAACAACAATATTTCTGGAAAGGAATGAAAAAGGATGTTCTAGACTTTGTGACACATTGCCTTGAATGTCAATGTGTTAAGGTGGAACATATGCACCCAGCCGGTTTGTTGTATCCTCATAGCATACCGCAATACAAATGGCAAGTAATAAGCATGGATTTTGTACAAGGGTTACCTATGTCAAGAAATAAGCATGATGTTATTTTAGTAGTTGTGGATAAACTAACAAAAGTAGCACATTTTATTGTTGGGAATATGAAGGATGATTCTCCTATTTTGGAAAGAAGATTTGTACATGAAATTTTTAGATTACATGGAGTACCTGAGTTAATCATTTGGATAGAGATCCTAGAATGACATCAAGATTTTGGCAAATGCTTAATGCAGCTCTAGGAACTAAGCTGAATTTTAGTTCTGCGTATCATCCGAAAAAATGGATGGACAGACTGAAAGAGTAAATCAAGTTTTAGAAGATATGTTACGGATGTATTGCATGGATCAACAAGTATAAGTGGGAAGAGTACCTTCCATTAGTTGAATTCACATACAATAATACATATCATGCTTCTCTTAAGATGGCACCTTTTGAGGCATTATATGGAAGAAAATGTAGAACCCCTGTTAGTTGGGATAACATAGAGGATAGAGAGGTAATTGGACCTGAAATTCTTACTGAAATGGAACAACAAGTTAAATTGATTCGTGAATGCTTGAAAGAAGTAGCAAATAGGAAAAAGAGTTATGCTGACTTAAAGAGGGTTGATAGGAAATTTGAACTTGGTGAGAAAGTCTTTCTTTAGGTTAAACCAAAAAAGAGTTCTATAACTTTTGGCAAGGCTGCCAAGTTATCACCTCGTTATGTGGGACCTTTTGAGATAGTTGAAGTAATCAACCCTGTAGCTTATCGTTTAGCATTACCTCTGCTTTGTCATGAATGCATGATGTTTTCCATATTTCTTTGCTTAAGAAATACATTTCAGATTTATCACACGTGTTAAATTGGAATTCCTTGCAGTCCAGGAGACCAGGAATAATCATGGTTAAACCCATATGAGTGCTTGAAACTCACTAGTTGCATTTGAGAAATCGTGAGATAAGTCAATGCAAGGTCAATGGGACTAGTTTAATGAAGAAAGTGCAACTTGGGAAAACCTTGAGGATATGAAAACTAATTTCCATATCTATTTGAATAGGATTGATTCTATTGACTGATAAAAATGTGTGATTTTATCTTTGTAATATAATAAGTATGCCAGTTTTGGGTAGATATTTATTTATTTTGAATAAACAACTATATAATGCTGATTTCTGGAACTTAATTAATGTTGATATGTTTTTGACATATGGTAAGAAAAGTGAATAAGATGATTTTTCCTTGATGCAATCTGTTAAAAATGAGATAATCATCGGGATGATGATTCTTTTAGGAGGGAAGCATGTAACACCCTCGACAACTGATATATTCCTCTTTTGCATTCAAGTGTTGACATGTGATTTTCTGGATAAAGATGTGTTCTTTTGACTATTGAAGATCATGCTTGATAAGGATAAATCTTTTTTATTCTTAAAAATCATTAGACTGAAATTATATGGTTGTCAAGAATTCATTTTCACTTTGGAAAGATGAGCTGCAATCTAGTTTTAAGAGTTGTAGACTTATTTCTTCTTCTGACTCATCCTTGGATCAATTTCAGTGATCCAAGGAATGTTTCAAGTCTTCTTCATAGACTGAATGGTAAAATTGACATTCAGTAGTTTAAGGAACATAGAAGACTGAATTTTGCATGATACTAATTCTTGGTCTTGTTTGCAACGTGTTTTCATTCAGTTGTATGTTTGTGCCGGGTCTTTGGTGATTGATCTTGGTGGGACATTAAGGACTTAAAAAATTCAATTCTCTGAGGAGAAGTTGGAGTCCTAAAAATCTAAGGACTATCCTAATGGTAACCTAAGCTAGGTAAGAACAACTATGTTCTAGCTATGTTTATTTATTGGAATTCTATTCTAACCTAAGCCTCTTATTCTATTGTGGGGTTGGCATCCTAACCTAAGTATTATGCTAAGAGAATAAGGGAAGAGTTACTAAGGGGATACTAAGCTATTTTAGCTACTACCTAATACTAAAGGGTTGTGATTTGAACCTAACCTAAGGTGGGAATTCTAATGGCTAATGTTCTAAGACCTATGTTGGTAATTGTTAAATTAACCTAAGTTCTATTTGAATCTAACCTAAACTAAAGGGAACCTAAAGGGGTCACATGACATAAGGGTGATGGTTCCAATGGCATTTAAATGATTTGAAAGGGGTTTAAATGAAGAAGTACTACCAGATTTGGCAGAGAGGGCAGTGGACTTGGTGGAGGCCTACGTGGAAACTCCACTAATAGATGGAATTGTATTTTTGTGTTGATTTGGCATTCAGCCAAGATTTAGGAGGTGGTGGCAAGGAAATATAAGTGGGAATTTTGGATTGAATGGCATTTATGGCATTTATGAGCCTCGGTCTTCTTGTGTGCAAACCATCTTGGAAACATAGGAGGTGGGTTTGTAGGAGGTCATTTGGTTTTTCTTGCATGGTAGATTTTTCTCTGCATGGAGCTAACTGGTTCTTCGAACCAGTAGTTCGACCTTCACTTCAAAGCTATTTTTGGTTTCTTTGGCCTATTTTTGATCGAAGGAAAGTATTTGAGGTGAAGGAGGAAGAGATGTTTGATTTTTGATCTGTCTTGGAGGAGAAAAAGAGTTGGAAGCTGGCTGGAAGTCTCCTTCGATTTGGTGGAAGCACTATCAGGCATGATAGGCTCTAACTATTAAAATTCTTTGTGTTCTTCTAAATGATTCATTAGAACAACTCTGCTCTCATGAGATTCTTGTTTTCTTTCCTATCTAGTTATTTTTCTTGTTGGGTTTTATGGATCCTTGTGTGTTTGATTTGAATCCATGGAAAAATAGTATTGTTTTGGAAACTAGCTTTCTGTGCTAGTTTTATGACCTGCATGCAAGTAAAAATGGTATTAGAACTTGTTTTGTATCTCTATTTTACTCTCTAGATCTTGTATTCGATGGTTATGTGCTTTGAACTGACTTTCGTGACAATAAAAGCATATGAGCTTAGGGAAACTTGAGTTCTATTTTTATTTTTTGGGTTGCATTTTCTTTTTGGATGTAGACGAGTTGAAACTTTGTTTTGAGCTTTTTGGAGCTTTGCTTTGCTTAGAACCAGTGTTTAGAAAACTCGTGCTTTGTTGAATTGTTGCTTGGAGTTCATTTTTAGCATTGTACACACATTATTTTGTTAGTGTAGTTTTGAATGTTTGTGTTGAAGCTTCAAGTTCATCTTTGTACTTTTGTTTAACACTTGAGTGTTATGGACTCGTATTTGGGTCGATTCATTTGAACATATCCTGGTATTTTGTATTGGGTTATTTTTTAGTAATGACTAAGTTATAACTCTTTATTGGAGTGAATACTCACCAGGGAACTATGTGGGAACTTGTTTGAGTCATTTAAATCTCTCTTTTGAGCTTTGGAACTGGAAACGTCTTAAGGAATGTTGAACTTCTGTTATGTTTTTTGACTATATCGACTTCTTGAGATAGTATGAGCATGGGAATTGAGGAAGTGTTCTCCCCACTGTTTGGAAGAAACCGCATTTTGGGTTGACTGTATAAAGTTGTACTAAGGAACCACTATTGTAATTTCATGGTTGTGAAGTTTTATTTTGATATTCCATTATTCTTGTTGCTTTGGAATTTAAGACTGAGACAACTTTGTATTGGACGTTTTGGGTTCTAGCTCTCCCTCTCTTCTGTCTCTTTGAATAAATCAGGTTTTAGTGGAAAATTTGGGATATTACCATGGACACTGGAATAATTAGAAAGGATCCCTTCTCTTATTCAGTTGTATTGAGTTTGATTCCTTTGAATAATGGAATTGTTTACTTTTTTTGTATTTTGGTGAAGCATTTGTGAGACTTCAATCTTGGGTTCGTGGGTAACTTTGAACCTTATCGTTATTGTTTTGGGATGCTATTCTCGACTGAAATAGTGAATAGACCTTGGCTTCTCTTTGAGAAAGAAAATATATATATATATGTGTGTATTCTTTTGTGAATGGTATATTGATTTGGTCTGCAGTGTGCTTTCATCTGAATTAGTTTGAAACTGGAACTTCTTGTTTAGTTGAAATGATATGATTTATCATTGGTTCTCTTTTATTTGAGTTACCATCCTTTTTCCTAGATATGCTCATTGTTTGAACTTTTTCTATACTCAAATCTCTTTTGAGATGGAGATTTCTTTTGACTGTTGGTCTACCTTGTCGAACCATTGATAAAATAATGTTGAGAACTAGTAGCCAAGAGGGTTTTGTTGTTAAGTAAACTTATACTTATGGGTTTGACTGTTGTTGACTAGTCTTGCCTAGTTTTTATGGAAAAGAGTAGGTTTGTCTCTTGTACTCTTTATCTTTTGTGAAGAACATGAGTAGAGATTAACTCCTCTTTGGGGCTGCTTTGTTTGTGAACATTGTTGTTTGATATTTGATTGATAACTTCTAACATGAAGAGTTGGAATTGGAATTGTAGATGGACTATTCTGATTTTCTATACCTTCTTGTTTGGTTATGGAATTTTGTTTGATGTATATTCTAATGATGAATGTGCAATATTGTTATCCCGGAAAGGAACATGTAACTCATGTTATAATCTGGTCTGTTTTTCTGATGTTATAGGTTTGGGTAAGGTATATAATGGTTCTTTTTATTCTTTACTTATGATTTAGATGAATCATCCTTGAAGGAACCATGTTGTATACATTTATTTTGTCTCTTAGAAAAGATAAAATGTGGTATTCTATTAGGATAGAATTATGAGACAATGGGATGGCAAGATATATTGTTGTTTACAAGCCATTGATAGAATTAATAGAACTTAAGATCTTAGGCAGATATTGTTTATTATATTCTTCTCTTCTCTTTTAAAGTTGATCTAAGTTTATTAATGTACTTCCTTTCTTTTGTTATCATTTATGCTGATTTTATGATGTTTTAATTATCTCATTAAAGCAGTGTTGCTTTAATGAAACAATTAGTGGAATGCACTTCATTTTAATGATTAGTGCTTATCATGCTCAGTTCATTGAACTGACCCGTGCTAGCTATTTTTGTAGATGGATGACTTAAGTGGTAAAGAAGGAAAAAACTTATATGATGCATTGGCTGATATATGTATAATTCTTAGTAAAGAATTATGATTCATTCTTTTGTTGAATTGTAAAAAAGAAAGTTGTATACTTTATAGAATGAAGGTTGTTGTTATGCAGTATGCCTAAAGTGCATAGTCTTGTAAATTTTATAAGTTGTAATGATGAATTGTGAGTTGTGATTTATTTGCATTGGTTGTGTAAATTATCTTGTACTTTTATAAAGAAGATGAAATTCCATCTTGTTGATATTCTTTATATTATGTTATGCTTATCTTGTTATCTTTGATAAATGGATAATGGGAATTAGTTCAATTTCCCTATAATGAAGCAACTTGTTGAGTTGCATAATATGATGTGTTTTATCTAAACAATTTAACATAATAATGTGTTGCATAATGAACATGGAGTATGAACTAGGGATATTGGGAATGATATAGCCTAATACTTAATCATATCGAGAAAGACTCTTTCTCTCTCTCAATTGAATATAAACCTAAAAGGTTTGGAGATATGATTACTATTTATTAGACTTCATTTTGTATGAAGTCTACTTTAATTGGATATATACAAATGTTAAACCTTCCTAAAAGTTAAAGTACATTTTAAATGAAACTTATGATAACGTTGTTCTCCTTTTTGGTTAATTGTTGGTTAACTAAGAAAATGAACATTAAAAGCAACCATAAGTTTAACAAAGTTCTTTAATACTCGATTGATACAAGTATACAATAAGAACTTATGGAGTGTTGGATTAGGGTTTAGCAGGTTATGTAATCAAGACATAATCCAAATTAACAACGTATTAACAATCTCCTTGGGGTATGTACATCTTGATGAGGTAGTTTCTGTAGGATGTTGGCACATGCCAACTATAGGGTTGTACTTTTGAGAAGACTTGGGTCTTCTCGAGAATACAAGCGTTGTAGTTGACATGTGGCATCACCCTTCCGCATTGATCATCTAGATCTACACACAATAAGAACTCGGACTTGAACTTAGTTTCTCTCTAGGTCAGGATAGGAGCATATTTAGGATAGGAATTAGCTTCCAATGGCTCAGGGTACCTTGGCACATCCGGTTGACTTAGGTCAACCGAGTATGCCCATTTACCCTAAGCCATTGTGAGCATCTTCCTATAATAAGTTATGTTTCTATCTAGGGCTAGGGTTAAACCTGGGACAAGTGGACTGATGGTAGTCAGTAAAGACCAATCATGATAATAGAGGAGTGAGGTGAAGGATGTATTCCAATATGATGAGTATGTCATCTAGGAATAGTGACATACACAGTATGTTGTAAATCTTTGGCCAAAGTATCGCAAGTTTGTTGTGCATTGTCCTATGTCACCAAGTTTAAAACAACGTGATATCAGATGAATATTGGTAATAGATATTTAGATATGTTCTTTAAATAGATCACTCAATACCGGTGTAGGGTAGGAAAACCAAGTATATGAAGTATATGATATGTATTCAATACATAAGATAACATAAATAGATTGGTAGCTTACCGAGTTATGGAATGAATAGATCGGTGGATCACCGAGTCATTATCAGTTGCATATGGTTATCTATTTGAATTTGATTGGCATGGAATGTTTGTTCTAAATAATACTTTATTTAGAACGATGAACATTATATTTATATAAAAAAAATCCCTTGTTTTTAAAGTCTTAAAACTTAGTGCATTATCTCCAGATAGGTTTTTGCCCTATTGGATGGGACAAAGAAAAGAGGAGATACTTTAGGCTACAAGCCATCCCATATGTACTTATTGATGGTGTTTTGTTCAAGAAGGATATCAACAGTGTCCTATTGAGGTGTATTGGGATAGGCAAAATTGAAAGGGTTTTGTATGAGTTCCATGATGGAGAAGCGGAGGCCACTTTTCTCCTTGAGTAACAGCTCTCAAAATCATGAAAGCTTGTTATTATTGGCCTATAGTGTTTAGGGATTGCTACTCATGGGTCAAGAAGTTCCAGAAGTGTACATTCTTGACAAGGAAGGAAAATTTAGCAGCCCTACCCCTTCGTCCAATCTCAGTGGATCAACCATTCATGCAATGGGGACTAGACTTCATTGGAGTGATTAACCCAAATTCAAGCCAGGGCCACAAGTGGATACTTACAAGCAACAAACTATTTCACCAAGGATCAAGACAGTGGCACTTAAAGAGGCAAATGAATCCAAAATCTTGGATTTGTATGAAGGAATAGACACCAGGTTTGGAGTCCCTACCACTATTATATCAAATAATACATTAGCATTCTTTAGTACTAGGATCACTGAATGGGCTATAAGGAAAGGTGTATACCTCATCACTTCTTCAAATTATTACCCTCAAGGTAATGGCCAAGAAGAGTCCACAAACAAGAAACTGTTAAGAATTATGAAGGACTCTTGATGAAAAATAGAGAACTTGGAATACAAAGATCAAATCAGCCCTATGGGCTGATAGGATCACATCCAAAAGGTCCATAGGAAGCTCCCCATACAAGCTTGTATTTGGAAAAGAGGCAGTATTTCTCATATCATTGGATTTTCCCACTTTGGAGCTAATGAAATAGTTAGAATTGGCCGAATTTGAACCTATGGCAATCAGGTATGCAGAGTTGATGGAAGTAGGAGAGGCAAGAGAGCATGCAATGCAGGTCATGGAGAAAGATCAAGCATCGATCAAGAAGACCTTTGATAAGAAAGCAAGAACAAGGACCTTTTAAGAGGGGGACTTAGTTCTAAAGTGGGATGTTGATTAGGTAAAAACAGGAAAGAATTCCAAGTTTGATGCCATTTGGAGAGGCCCATACATGGTCACAAGATGTATAACTAGTAATTCCTTCCATCGGCTAAGTTGGATAGCGAAGAATTACATATTCTAGTCAATGGAATCTACCTCAAACACTGCTACTGAAAGGAAAAATTCCTCGCCCCTGTAAATATTAGCATAGGACTTTAATTTCTCTAAGTGCGTATGAATGTTGTTTTGTTGTAGCATAGGTTTTATTTCCCTAAGGGTTACGGCATAGTTTTTTTACTCCAAGTTTGTGTCATTATAGAGTTCAATGCACCTATAGGTTAATGCATCAGGCCCTTCATCATTTACAACAAGAAGACCCATAAATGTCGTAACAAATGCTTATTTTAAAATAGAACAAATACAGAGCAATAAAAATCCAGGTCTTGAAGGGTCCATTTCTAGAGAAGTGGGGTGAATTTAGGGTTAGCTCTAGTTCCAATAGTGTCCAAGAGGCTCAGGGATCATATTTTCAAAGTTTAGATCAGATTAGGATATCAATTATGACTCCATGCCCAATGGATGCTTCAAGGAAGTTGATCTCTTCATCTAGCTAGGCAGATGTCCCCGCGAGTCACCAAATTGTTATCTCAATTTTTCCTGAGAAAAATTGATCAAACACGACCTTGTGTAGGAAGAAATCTAAGGGACAGTTCCATCGCACGAGCCCACATTTCAAATCCAACAAACAGGTTGCCGACGGGCTCTAAAATGAAGGATCAGGGTTGGGGAAGGAGTAAATAGTGTCAAAGAAAACAAGAGGCTCAAAGGAGAGAAATAGAGAAAGACTCAATAGCCGGGCTTCATAAAGCGATTAAGAGTCGATCCAAATTGGTGAAGTATGGAGGAGACAATGGAAGGTGCCACATGTCTCTTTAACACATCTCCAAAAATAAATCCAAAAGTGGAGACTCAAAAAACGTCAAGACTTCATGTGTCAAGTTCCCAAAAGTTGCATTGATCATTACAAATTCTTCAACTCAAGCAGAAGGTTCCAAGTGTCGACTCGGTGCAACTTCAAAGATAAATCCCAAAGCGGAGACTCAAACAAGCATCGGGATTCCACGTGTCTAGGATTCAGGAAAGTCATCGGCCCAAATTGGCTAAGTATCGCAGACTCGTGGAAGGTGCCATGTGTCATCTTGGCACATCTTCAAAGGTAAATCTACAAGTGGGTCCTTAGAATAGTGCCAAGCCTCCACGTGTCCCTGGTCAGACATATGACCCGGCGAAACAAAAGGACTTAGCCAAAAACTTAAGGAAACAGAGCAAGTCATGGAAGGTGCCACATGTCTCCTTGGTGTAACTTCAAAAATAGAATCCAAAGGTGGTCCCTAAACACGCGACACTTGCCACGTGGCCATATTGAAAAGTCAAGGCGGAAGACATGTCATCGAGGAAATTCAAAAATTTTGGCTCAAAAGGCATAAAGTATAAAAATGAACCGCACCTCTACTAATGCCCAAGGAGCCACATGTCAAGCCTTAATTACATACAAGTGAAGGGCACTGGGAGTATTTTTCACCCAAATGGAAAATGCAAACCGGTGGGCCCGAAGATAGTTTTTTGAGAAAATGAATTGCGGGGTTGCGGGGCATTTTTACATTTTGTATTTTTGGTGACAAAAAGAGCAAAGTAAATTTCGAGGCTAAGCGGACCCATTCTACTAACTAGTTTTTTCCATTTTTGTATGGACTTGACCCAAATATTCAAATGGACATATCTCTTAATCCAATGCCTAAAATCCAACAAATTTGGCACCATTGGAGCGGTATCGACCTTTTCTACACCATGAAAACCTTAAAATTTAATTTCGAGGAGGTTTGGGGGGTAAGAAATGGGAAAACATCTTCATGCCATTAATATTTAATCTGATTTTCCCCAAAAACCAGATCAAATTTGATTTTATCCTCTGTTCTTCCTTCTATAACACGCCAAATAGACATAGATTGGTGGACTCAAGAGATTGTGGGAAGATTTGTAGGAGCATTGATGACCAGCGAGGTGAGCTTCAAATCAAGTTTCCTACCTCTTTTCTTCTTCCCTCTTCATTACATCTATAAAATAAGGAGATGGGATCATTGTAAAGGGTTGGAATTTTTCAACTTTTCACCCTCCCTTCTCCTGCGGTCTCTGAGACGAGTTCATGGAGTCCAAACCTCTCATTCAAGTTTTAATATGAATTTTTTTCCTTTTGGCTAAGCGTAATGTATTGTATAAATTCTAGAGCAATAATATATGTCTGTGGATGATTCTTAACCCTCTTATGTGTTCATTTTTATCTTTTGATCTCTCACTATAGTTTGGTTATTTGTGCATGGTAGTTGGATTGCGTTGTTATGGTTTGTGTTAAAGTTGCAAAATGAGTGTTTGACATTCCTTTGGTGGATCACCTTATTAGCTTAGGTTTATTTCTTCCACATCTTCTCAACCTTATCCCCTTGTTAAGATAGAGTAGGTTTAGAGTAGATCCTCTGTAACTTATTTGTGTGCACCGGAACAAAGGAATAGGAACCGACCTTCATCGAAGATCTCTCTCAATTTCAAAGTCTCATAGTTTGAGAGATGCTCCATGTTATGTTATCACACTAAGAATCTCAACCCATATGGTTGTAGATATTTAGGGTGTGATGTTGCACTATTAGATTTGGAATGCCCAAAGTGGGACCAAGAGATCTTCATTTTATTTCTACAAAGCAAGATTTATGTACACTTGTAAGTTTTGGCTTTTAAGAAGATCTAAAATTGCACATCCGATGACTCCAAAAGAATCGAGTCACTTGTTTTAGCAGCCCGAGGCTAGGAAGTTTCATGAGTCCACTTGCTCTCAATGCAAAAATCTAGTCCCGATTGCGGCATTAAAGAGAATCCCATATTTCATTGGAGAGAACCATACTTCTCTCGGTAAACCACATTCAAGTCATTGTAAATATATGCACAATTCATGAGATCACCGATATGGATATTGTATTCAAATTGTTAGCCTCTTCACTCAAGGGTAAAGCTTCGTAATGGTTCAAGAGTCTTACTGTGAGGCTCTATTTAGAATTTGGACCATCTGTGTAGAGATCTTCATAATCAATTTGGAGAGAAGGGAGATAATCTATCCTTTTTGGAACAATTGACAACAATCAAGAGGGCCCCTAATGAGTAGTTGACAAATTTCAACCTCAGATTTCAAAGGACATGGGATAGGATTCCATTGGCCATGAGGCCCATAGATGAAGGTGCTTTCTTATACTTTCTTAGAGCTTTAAATTATGATATTGCTTTAATGATTCAATCAATGGGAGGCACAACCTTACCTATAGCCTATAACATTTCTATTAGAGCTGAAAATTGTTTAATTCAGGCTAGTAAAATTTCTCCTAGGCCACCTATGCCTCTATATTCAGAACTAGGAGCTCCAAGCACTAGTCAAACACCCACATTAGCTCCCATACCCACTCCAAGGAATCAAAGTTTAGCTGAAGCTTCCACCTCATCTTCTAGCACTTCAAAATAACTACAAGAGGTTATGAAATAGATGCAGAACCTTGGGTATGAGCTAGTGACCATCAAAATGCAACAAGCTCAAAGTTCTATTCCATATCAACCTCAAACTCAGTATTAAGCTAGGCCCCCATACAAAAAAATAGACCACCAGCTCAGGCTGCAAATCAAAATAAAAACCAAGGAAAACCTCAATTTGTTAGGCCTTTCTGATCATATGATCCAAACATAGCTTTAACATCAAAGGCCTTGGTTCTAACACAAAAAAATATGGCATAATAATATTATTGGTGTTTCCCATGCAATCAGCCCCACAACCAATCGATGTGTTTCAATGGTGCACTAAACCAAGAATTGATGGTATAAAACATTGGTGTGTCCCAAGAGCCCAGTCAAGAAGAAAATCAGCAACAAGAAACCCAGGAAGAGGAACCTCCAAGTGAGAGCATGCTTGTCAATTGGCAGGCTAAAGATTTCTGTGGGATGAATCAAGCACCTTCTCAAAGTGTATCTGCTAATACATGGTCCAAGAAAAGGAATATAGGAGAGGGATAGTTATCAAAATTAGGTAACCCTCAACCCTCTATTATTCCACAAGGTATTGGCACTCAAAATGCAACTCCCAATGTGAAAAGTCAGCCTAAGCCACCTTCGAGAACCACTTAGAGACCGAATAACGACTCATGTGCAAGAGAAAAATGTACCATGGAAGGGGCAGCAAAAGATAGCTCATCCCCATTTAACATCATTGAACAAATGAAGAAAACAAATGTGAATATTTAAATGTGGGAGTCATTAGCTATCCTAGGACAGAGGGACCTATTGTAGGCTGCCATGGCCAATTGGTCAACCTAAAATCAGCCCCCCAACCAACAAGAGAAAGTGCTTACAAATGTTTCTCGGTCTGGAGGAAACCATGGAGGACAACAAGGTAAGAATATGAAGCCCCATCCATTCTATGTTTCATTGATCATTGGGGACAAATTGGTACATAATTGCATGATTTATTTAGGAGCAAAGAGCTTTGTAATGCCAAAAAAAATAGCCGATTAGTTGGGTCTCCAATATGAAGTCATCACAAAGGGCATAGTGTAATTGAATGGGAAAACGGTAACAACAGTTGGAGTCATAAAGGATTTAATCCTCACACTACATGTCTACCCCAATGTGACTGTATTGAAAAATGTATCAATCATAGAATTTCCACCACATTTTGCATTTTGTTTGTAAAGAGACTTCTTTGCTAAAATCGAGAGGTTATTTGTCTCTTTGATTGGTTGTACATGATTTTTAGGACAAGCTATGGAGCCAAGGCTATGATCAGATCTGAGCCCATCATGGATTACCATATTCAGCCTCATGTGCCTAACCTAATCAATGCAAACTATTCATCCTTTGATCAAGAGGACCCCCGAGAACTTGTGAGGTAGATACCAAGGTTAGGTGTATTCCAGACTTGACCCTCAATGAGTGGGTGAACAAGAGGCATGATTTTGACCCTTACAAGGAAATGGAGGAATCTGAGCTAGGAGTCTATTATTTTCATGAGGAGAATCATCCTCTTCCTAACATCATTAAGTCAGACCAAAAAGATGATAATGAGGTATGGAAGTTATTCTTTGATGGCTCAAGAAGTATACAAGGAGCCAAAGGAGGAGCTATGCTTGTTTCACCTCAAGGTACGAAATATTACTCAGCCTTCCATTTCCAATTTTCTTGCTCAAACAACACAACAGTATGAGGCCTTGATCCATGGACTTCATTGGGAGAGAAAGAGAGGGATCAAGAATCTGCAAGTATTTAAAGATAGTGAGATGGTTTTGAATCAAGTCTGAGGAAAAAATGCTGTCAAGAATGATCTATTAAAGAACTACAAGAATCAGGTATGGGATCTTATCGAATATTTCAAAGCATTCGACATCAATTCCATCCCAAGGAAGAAGAATGAAGTAGCAGACATACTAGCAGTGATTGGGGCAACATTTGATGTAGTAGAGAGTATCAAAAGTGATAAGTCTCAGCCTCATATCAAGGTGGTTGTGAGGCTAGCTGTCCTTGATAATAACACAAGTTGGCAGGTCTTCGAGAATGATCAACAAATTGTCAACTTTCTACAAGAAGAAGTTGAGTTCTCCACTAGAAACCAAGACAAGTTAGAATAGCGTTATGGTGACCAAGTGGTATAGTTGAGAACCAACAAATTACCAAAGGGTCTTATAAATTTGGAGTCAATCTTCAACCCAAATGATCAATTCCGGAAGGAGAAAGAAAATATCTAGGTAAAGGGTGAAGATTCAGAGCCCATTTCCATGGGAGAAGGAAAAAAATTGTGAATTGGCACAAATAAGTACTCAACAAGAAAATTATGAATTCATTCAACTTTGCCAAGAATTCTCAGATGTCTTTGCTTAGACTTACAAGGATTTAAGACGTTTCAACCCAAATTTGACACAACATACTATCGAGATAGACCTAGAATCTAATCCTTTCAGACAGAATAAAAGGAAAGTAAACCCTCACATTTATCCTCTCATGAGAAAGAGTTAAACAAGCTAATTGAGGCCAACATCATCTTCCCTACCAAGCACTCAAGTTGGTTTGTAAAATTAGTTCCTGTGAGGAAAGGAAATGGAGAAATCAGGTTGTGTGTAGAGTTTCATGCTATGAATAGAGTTTCACTCAAAGATCACTACCCACTTCCATCGATGGATAAAATATTACAGGTTGTAGCAAGATCGAGAGGTTTTCATTGCTAGATAGATACTCAGGATATAATCGGATAATGGTGAAAGAGAAGGATCAATTCAATATAGCCTTCACCACCAAATGGGGAACATATGCTTATAAGAAGATGCCATTTAGATTTTCAAATTCCAGAGCAACATTTCAAAGTGAGCTTGGACATGGAGGTCGAGGCTTGATCAACAATATAGTTCTAGTGTATCTAGATAATATCACCATATTTTGAAAAAATGTCAGACCATATGTTCCACCTTAGATAGGTATTTCTAAGGTGTAGAAGGTTCGAGTTTCATTAAACCCAAAGAAGTGTGTATTCTTGGCACATGAGGGAAAATTTTGGGGCACATTGTCTTAAGAGAAGGGTTAACAATTTATCCAAATAGGGTTAAAGCCATCTGAACACATCCATTACCATAACACAAAAATTATCTCCAAAGCTTCTTGGGGAGAATAAAATTTGTTCGCATGTTTGTGCTTGATTTTTCCACTTTTGAGAAGCCTTTTACAATGATGTTGAAGAAGAGTCGTGCATTCAAATGGACAACAGAAGGTAAAGAGAGTTTTGAGGCCATCAATCCCACAATATCACAGGCCTCAAATCTTGTTAACCCGAGAATTTTCAAAGGACTTCATGATGTATGATTTTGGAGGGTCGAAATAGTCTCGGCTATCTTGGTTTAGCCCAACAAGGAAGGGTCAGAACATCCCATACCTTTCTTCAGCCAAATCTTAGAGGATTACGAGGAAAAGTACTCTTTCATTGAGAAGCAGGTCCTTGCTATCATCAAGAGTTTGAAGAAGTTCAGACACTTAGTCTCAAACAATAAGATTCAACTACTAGTATCTCATGTTGGTGTCAAGGATTTTCTCCTAAATAAGGACTTGAATGAGAAGAGAGTGGGTTGGATCACTCAGGTAATGGAATATAACATTGAGATTAAAGTGACCAAACTGGTTCATGGCAAGGGTTTGTGTGAGCATCTCGCCTCCAAGAAATAAGCTAATTCAATGGATGAAGAAGAGGTTTCCTATTACTAAAGAATGATCAAGAGCAGCCAACTAATGATACACCTATTCCATGTTGGACCCAAGCCTTGGTGCATTATCTCAACACAATTTTTTTCCCTATTAGATGGGACAAAGCAAAGAGGAGATACTTTAGGCTACAAGCCATCCCATATGTACTTATCGATGGTGTTTTGTTCAAGAAGGATATCAATAGTGTCCTATTGAGGTGCATTGGGACAAGCCAAATTGAAAGGGTTTTGCATGAGTTCCATGATGGAGAAGGATGAGGCCACTTTTCTCCTCGAGTAACAGCTCTCAAAATCATGAAGGCTGGTTATTATTGGCCTACAGTATTTAGAGATTGCTACTCATGGGTCAAGAAGTGCCAGAATTATGCATTCTTCATAGGGAAGGAAAATTTAGTAGCCCTACCCCTTCGTCCAATCTCAGTGGATCAACCATTCATGCAATGGGGACTAGACTTCATTGGAGTGATTAACCCAAATTGAAGCCAGGGCCATAAGTGGATTCTTACAGCAATAGACTATTTCAGCCAAGTGGGTAAGCAAAGGTGGCACTTAAAGAGGTAAATGAATCCAACATCTTGGATTTTTATGAAGGAATGGCCACCAGGTTTGGAGTCCTTGCCACTATTCTATCAAATAATGCATTAGCATTCCTTAGTACAAGGATCACTGAATGGGCTATAAGGAAAGGTGTATTCCTCAACACTTCATCAAACTATTACCCTCAAGGAAATGGCCAAGAAGATTCCAAAAATAAGAACCCGTTAAGGATTATCGGAAGGAATCTTGATGAAAACCGGAAAACTTAGCATACAAAGCTCAAATCAGCCTATGGGATTATAGGATCACATCCAAAAGGTCCACAGGAAGCTCCCCATACAAGGTTGTATATGGATAATAGGTATTATTTCCCATATCATTTGATTTTTACCGCTTTGGATCTCATGAAATAGTTGGAATTGGCCAAGTTTGAACCTATGACAATCAAGTATGCGAGCTAATGGAAGTAAGAGAGGAAAGAGAGCATGCAATGTAGGTTATGGAGAAATATCAAGCATTGATCAAGAAGAAATTTAATAAGAAAGAAAGAATAAGGACCTATCAAGAGGGGGACTTAGTTCTAAAGTGGGATGTCGATCGGGAAAAACTAGGAAAGCATTCCAATTTTTATGCCATTTGGAGTGGCCCTTACATTGTCACAAGATGTACAAAGTAGCAATGCCTTGGTGGCTAAGTTGGATGGCGAAGAATTGCAGATTCCAATCAATGGAATCTACCTCAAATGCTACTATCTGAAAGGAAAAATTCCTTGCCCTATAAATATTAGCATAGGAATTTAGCTTCTCTAAGTGCGTATGCATGTTGTTTTATTATAGCATAGGTTTTATTTCCCTAAGTTCTCTCACATAGTTTTGTTGCTCTAGGTTTGTGTCATTATACGATTCTATGCACTTATAGGTGAATGCGCCAGGCCCTTCATCATTTACAACAGGAAGACCCATAGTTGCTGTAATAGTTACTTATTTTAAAATAGAAAAATACAGAGCAACTAAAATCGGGTCTCGAAGGGTCCATTTCAGAGCAGCGGGGTGAATTCAGGGTCAGATCTAGTTCCAACAGTGTCCAAGTGGCTCAGCAATCAGATTTTCAAATTTCAAATCAGATTAGGCTGTCAATTATGACTCCATGCCCAATGGATGCTTCAAGGTAGCTGATATCTTCATCTAGTAGGAAGACATCCTTGCGATTTGTCAAATTGTTATCTCAATTTTGCCCCCAGAAAAATTGATCAAACATGACCCTATGCAGGATGAAATCCAAGGGAGGGTTCCGTTGTATGAGCCCACATTTCAAATCCAACAAACATGTTTCCGACGGGCTCTAAAATGGAGGAGCAGGGTTGGGGAAGGAGAAAATAGTGTCAAAGAAAACTAGAGGCTCAAAGGAGAGAAATGGAGAAAGGCTCAAAGGCTTCAGGATTTGCAAATGATTCAGAGAGGGCCTAAATTGGCGAAGTATGGAGGAGACGATGGAAGGTGCCACGTGTCTCTTCGGTGCATCTCCAAAAATTAAATCCAAACGCGGAGACTCAAACAAGCACCAAGCCTCCACATGTCTAGTTTCCCAAAATTCAAAATGGTCGTTAAAAGTTTTTGACTCAGCGGAAGGTGCCAAGTGTCGACTTGTTGCAACTTCAAAGATGAATCCCAAAGTGAAGACTTAAACAAGCATCGGGCTTCCATGTGTCTAGGATTTAGGAAACGCATCAACCTGAATTGACTAAGTATCACAGACTCACTGAAGGTACCACGTGTTAACCCGACACATCTTCAAAGGTAAATCTACAAGCGGGTCCTTAGACTAGGGCCAAGCCTCCATGTGTCCCTAGTGGACATATATGACCCGCCAAATAAAAGGACTTAGCCAAAAACATAAGGAAACAGATAAATCTACGGAAGGCGCCACATGTCTCTTTAGCGCAACTTCAAAAATAGAATCTAAAGGTGGTCCCTAAGCATGCGTCGGCTTGCCGCGTGGCCATGTTAAAAAGTCAAGGAAGGAAGGCGGGTCGTCGGAGGAAATTTGAAATTTTTTGCTCAAAAGACGTAAAGTATAAAGAGCCGCACCTCCTCCCGGATGCCCATGGAGCCACGTGTCAAGCCTTAATTACATGCGGGTTGGTGGGCTCTGTCAAGGACATTTCACCCAAATGGAAAATGTGGACTAAGAGGTTCGAAGATGGTTTTTGACAAAATGAATTGTAGGGAATTTTTACATTTTTATTTTTGGTGCCAAAAGGAGCAAAGTAAATTTTGGGTCCACTGAGACCCATTCTCGCTAACTAGTTTTTTCCATTTTTATATGAACCCGACCCAAATATTCAAATGGACATATCTCTCAATCCATTTCCTAAAATCCAACAAATTTGGCACCATTGGAAAGGTCTCGACCTCGTCTATGCCATGGAAACCTGAAACTTTAATTTTGAGGAGGTTTGGTGGGTAAGAAATGGTAAAATGTCTTCATGCCATTAATATGCAATCTGATTGTTCCCAACAACCAGATTAGAGTTGATTTGATCTGCCATTCTTCCTTCTTCAACACGCTGAACAGACATAGACCGGTAGACTCGGACAGATTGCAGATGGATTTATAGGGGCATTGATGACCGATAATGAGCTTGAAATCAAGTTTCCCACCTCTTTTCTTCTTCCCTCTTCGCTACATCTATAATTGAAGGATCTGGGCATATTGTAAAGGGTTAGAAATTTTTGATTTTATGCCCTCCCTTCTCCTTTGGTCTCGCAAATGAGTTCATGGAGTCCAAACCTCTCATTCAAGTTGTAATACAAATTTTTTCCTCTTGGTTAATCGTAATGTATTGTATCAATTTCGGAGAAATAATATATGTCATGGATGATTCTCAACCTTCTCATGTGTTTATTGTTATCTTCTAATCTCTCACTACAGTTTGGTTATCATGCATGGTAGTTGTGATTGCATTTCTATGTTTTGTGTTAAAGTTGAAAAACGAGTGTTTGAAATTCCTTTGGTGCATCACCTTGTCGGCTTAGGTTTATTTCTTTCGCATCTTCTCAACCTTGTCCCCTTGGTAAGATAGAGTAGGTTTATAGTATATCCTCTGTAACTTATTTGTGTGCACCGAAGCAGAGGAATAGGAACCGGATTTCATCCAGAGAGTTCTCTCGATTTCAAAGTCCCAAACTTAGAGAGATGCTCCATATTATGCTATCACACTGAGAATCTCAACCCATCTCAGTTGCAAAAATTCGGGGTGCTATGATTTTCCAAAGAATAGCTTTTAGCACACTTGGTGGGACCAAGAGGACTTCATTTTCTTTCTACAACAAGATTGATGTGCACTTGTGTAAGTTTCAAATTTTAAGAACCTTTGAAATTACACATCTTATGACTCCAAAAGAATCGAGTTCACTGGTTTCAATAGCCTGAGCTTTGTAGATGCATGAGAAGAATCCAAATCAGATCAAGAACTAGAGAGGAAGGATTATTTGTCTATCTACACTTGTCCCCAGACAAAGGGAGAATGGGGAGAAGATCCCAGATGTCTCCATCTCCACCAAAAAGAACCTTGTCAACACCTCCTCCCGATAGGCCGTTCATTCAATCAACAAGGGTTCATGATTTTCTTGAATAAGCTTAGGTTGTTGATACATAACTTCAACATGTTATTATGTATCTTCCGATTCTACACTGTTATTTTTCCATATTAGTAATTAGATGCTCCAAAAAAACCTTTACCTCGAACAAGATTTGTAACACGAATATCAACATCATATTCCATGATCTTTGTTATCTAGCATGCCCTCTTCTCATTCAATTATTTATTCAGCAAGAATGCTTTACCACTTAGATGAGATACTAAGACGTGTATCTTGTTATATGAAAGTGTGTACTTAAAATTATTTAGTCCCTTGACTCATGAAAGTACTTGTTTTTCAAGAAAAGTGTACCTTGTTTCATAGTTGTGTAGGATCTCGTCTAAAGAAAGCAATGGGTTGCTCAGCTTTTTCATCATTAACTTGAGTTAATATGGCTGAAATTGTTTCACTCCTCGCAAGTGCATACATTGTAAAATATTTATTGAAATTTGGATTTGTAAGAGTAGCATCTTGTGAAATGGCTGATTTGATGGCCTCAAACCCTTCTCTCCCTTTTGGTCCAAGATAAATTCTTCTCTTTCTTTAACATAGTTGTAAATGGCTTAACTAATGCTTTGTAAAACTGGAACAAATCTTCTAACACTATTGATTTTTCCCCTAAAGCTCTATAATGACTTCTTGTGATGAGGCAAGGATAGCTCGATATGACTTCAATTCTAAAAGGGCCAATTGCCAAACCTTATTTAGAAACAATATGACCAAGAAATTTACCTTGATGTACTAAAAAGATGGACTTTTTGGGATTCAAAGATATTCCAAACTATCTACATAACTGAAAAGTATGCCTTAAATGTATTAGATGTTCATCGAATTTTTGAAAATACGGTAACATCATCCAAATAAACCAATATGCATCTATTTAATAAGCTATGAAAATCCATGTCCATTACACGTTGAAACATTGCACCAGATTTGAAAGGCCAAAAGGCATTATTTTGTAAGCATAAGTACCCCACTTGGTGGTAAAAGTTATTTTGTACCTATCTTCTTCTCATACTAGAATTTGATTGTATCCACTATAACCATCCATAAGAGATAGTCTATCAGAACCAGAAACTATTCTCAAAATCTGATCCATATTGGGCAGTGGGTAATGATCTTTTAGTGAAGCTTTATTAAGATCTCTAAAATCTACACATAATCTTATTTCTCCATTCTCTTTCCGAACAAGAAAAATATTGGCTACCCAACTTGAAAGCTTAACTGCAAAGATAATCCCTGATTCGATCAACTTAGATAACTCTTTTCTCATTAAAGGCTCTATCTTGGGATTTACAAGCCTCTATTTTTGCCTAACTGGCTTGGAATTTGGCTGTAATTCAATGGTATGTTGTGCCAAAATTGGATCAAACCCTTTCAGATCTTGGTATTTCCAAGCAAAAACATCCTTAAATTCCTTACAAAGATTGATAAAGGAAAGTTTCTCAACTAAGGAACATACCTTTCCAAGAAATAAATTTTTTCCATCATCAACTAAGATCTCTTCATAATTGTCTGCATGTGTTGACATCTTTGTTTTGTCTTTCCTTAATTGATCATCAGTGTTGAATATGTCTTCCAATGTGACCAACCCTTGAGGTAGTTTATTCGTCTTCAATTGAACAATCTGGTCACCATATAAGTGCTACAATTTCTCTTGATTTACTGTAGAAAATTCAACTTCTTGCTGCAAAAACCTACAAATTTGTTCATCATTTTCAAAAAACTACCAATTCAAATCATTATCAGGTATAGAAGTACCGATAATCATCTTTATGTGAGGCTGAATCTCATTGTTTTTAATTTTTTCTAGCACTTCAAAACTAGTACCAATTGCTGCAAGTCTATCTTGCATGCTTGTTTTCTCGATCTTGGAATGTCTTGGATATTAATAACATCAAAATATTCCATCTAATTTGAAACTCTATGTTTGTAAGACTTCATTAATGGTTTCTTACTTGATTGATAACCAACTTAGAATCACCGAAAATCTATAACATGCTAATACCTCTCTTTCTAGCCCAAAGTAAGCCATGAATTAATGCTTCGTATTCAACTACATTAAAAGTACATGAAAATTAGATACTCAAAGTGAGAAATACCTTTCTTTTTTGGGGGAAGTGAGTATCAAACCTGATCTTTTTCCTTTCTTGTTCTTAACTCCATCAAAATGAAGCTTCCAAATCCCTTGTGTTGTATTTTCTATTTTGGAAAATAAGGGAATTGGTGTGTTTTCCTCATGTAGGAAATACACACCAAATACATGTTCTTCATGTGTCTTTTCATCCATGAACATATTAGAAACACCATCTAGTGTTGAAACATGAGTTGTATTATCGAAATCAGACTAGTATATGGTTGCATAATTAGCTAATGCATTAGAAGCATGAGACTCGATATGAAATCTAGCCAACGGTTCAAAATTGATAGTAAATTTGGTCCCATAACATGTAGTGAAGAACAAAAAGGACCAATTTGAAGAGAGATAACCTCTTATTTTTGTTGTGAAATATCTCGATAAGCATAAAGAAAAGTAAGGAGATAAATCTACAATAGTAACATCTTGCGAAATGGAAATGTTTATACAAGCATGTAATGTTACCTCAAGATTTCGATGAAATCAACAATATTAGTTGCAGTCCCATCAAGTTGTAGCACACTTTTCTCTGTAGGTTCATACTGCAAACCCAACTTTTCTGCAATTACTTTTAGCATAACTATGTTACTTACACCGTTGTCAACCATGCAATTATGAACAAGATGCTCTCCAATAATTAGAGACATATAAAATGGTGGTGTTTTCTTGATATCATAAGAGTTTAAAACCTTTTAAACCATCCATTTAACATATTTAATATGGTCTTGTTCCATTTTTCTAAGGACCATGTCTATTTTTTGAACTTCCTTTTTTGTTGTTTCTTTAGAAATTTGTAGCTTAGCAAGTTCATGAGAAAGTAGCTCCTGCTACCCTCGGGATACCGAGAGTGTCCCACATTGAGATATTGACATTATGATTTTTCATCACATCAACAATATTAAAAGAAGCAACTGTTTTGGAAATAGATTCTCTTGTTTAGCGTAGGCTTTAGCAAAGACTAACTCTGATTTTGTAGCTTTCAATATATGAGGTATGAAAAGCCTTCTTAGATCAGGTTGTAATGACTTTGGTTGGTCCTTTTGGATTGGAACACTTGCTATTTTCTAAGGAAAAGGACTATTGGATGTTTTTTGACCTGCAGTTGTTGTTTTATTTGTGATTATGGGAAAAACAAGCCTACTTTGTTGTTTTCTTCTCTTTTGAGCCTTTTCTTGGGCTCTAGTCGTAACTACAATGAAGTATTCCTCTTCAAAGCTGAATTTTTTTGTTCGTGGTTTCTAAACATGAGTTTTTGCTTCCCACCCTCCATTTGAGGCATGAAAAATGTCTTAGGTTGAGGTTGTGCAACAAGGCTTATATTCAAGAAATAATTTGGGCAACTTGCAACTGAATGAGGTTGATTACAAGGTTGACACCATTCTTCTATAGCCATATTAATTGGGACTAAAGTGTTATATGAACTAAGAGCTTTTGGGTCAAACTACCTTTGTTGATATGGTTGTCTATAATTATGATTCGTTGATAAGGCTTCCTATTTTGTTGGTTTTACTGATAAGGAGCTTGATAAGGCCTGCTAGGTAATGCAAGTCTATTTTCAATTGAAGTTAGCTTGTTTCCCATAGTCTGTAAATATTTAAACACATCATCTGATGGGGCTGCAATAATAGGTTCCAAAATGGTGATAGGTTGTGGGATAGGTGTCAAATATGCTAAAAAAGGCATTGAAGGCCTTGGTGCTAACTTTCTAGCTTGAATAATACTATTTTTATCTTTTATAGAAATATCATAAGCTGTTGGGAGAGTGTCACCTCCCATAGACTAAATCATAGTTGAAATATCACTATTTAAGGCTCTAAGGTAGTATAGAAAAGCATGGTCTACTTGAGGCTTAACACTTGCTAGAATTCTTTCCCAAGTTCTAGAAAAACAGATATTAAAGCTAGCCATAAATTCATGAGGGTCTCTTTTAATTGTAGATAACTGCTCTATAAGGGACAAGTGATCAGAATGATCTTGAAATTATTTCAGAAATTTAGCACCTAACTCATCCCAAGTTCTTATGCTTCTAATCTCTAAGTTTTTATACCATTGCAAGGCTTTCCCTTTAAAGGATGCAACTAGAAGTCTCAAGGCCACATATTCATGTGTTATATTATGGACTTCACATAGGGCTGCAACATATTTGATGTGCTTTGTAGGTGTAACCTGATTTTCACTAGTGAATGAAGGAAAAAATTTCATGGTAGAATTAGGGATATCATGATAGACTAGAATTACTAATGGGCTGCCATTAGTAAAGGTCACAAAATTCCTATATGGTTGAATAACCATTGGAAAAAATGGAGTCTGAACAAATAAATTGATACGTGGTGAATGAGGATTTGGATGAGGAGGGTTGTTAAAACTAGGCCTATTATAAGGTAGGGTGTTACCAACTCTTCTTCTTCTTGTAAAATTCAAAGGTAAAGAAACAAAATCGGGAAGAATTCATCTTATCGATTATCTTGTAGTAACTTTGGGCATGGAACATGTTGCAAAACTAGTTTGAAATCAGCCTTACGGAGTTGCCAAATAAATATTTTAATATTTAGAATAAATTGTTATAGCTTGTTTCCCTGAAAGTAACTTTTCTTGCTGTGAATCTGCTTTGTAAATTGTTGTAATCGATCGCATATCTAATTTGTTGTCGCACCGTGCATGCCAAATATTGTTCTCTCTTAAAATTACACCCTATAGAGAGATGAATGCAAGTGTTCTAAGCTTGGTCTAGATCTCTCTCTTTCATAGATACAATGGAAACACCTCAGGTCTATGGGTATACCTATTTTTGAAGTGATTCTCTGGTATCAAGGCCGGTTCCTTCTTGATGTATCCTAAACTAATTTTTTTGGGGGTTTTAAGGGTAAAAGATGACTGTAAATGAATTGAAAACTAGGGTGATACACCAAAATTGTTGAGGGCTTGACTGAGTAAATGCACAAATATTTGAGAATGGATTATGGATGTACAAACCAATAGTTTTCAGTAGAATATTAAGGAAAAACTTGATGTATTGAGGGAAAAATTCACAACAATATTGTTAAGATACACATGCACACTAATATTATGCAAAAATTACTAAATTTGCAATAGGGTAGGATGATTAACCAGGGAATTTGACATTCACAAGGATTAATAAGACATACACAAGACTAAAAATTATTGGAAAGGTAGAATATAATTCTCATTCAAAGGGAAAAAATGTAAAAAAATTCTTTAGCAATCCTATGTCAAATAAGTCCTCCTTTTTTATTTTCCAATACACACAATGTATAACAAAATTATTCATCCCACCCTTCCTATACATGCTAGTAATTGTTATCTCTCGAAAGTGCACCATGTAGAGAGATGACTGCAGGTGTTCTAATCTTTCTCTAGATCTCTCTCTTTTGTAGATACAATGGAAACACCTCAGGTCTGTGGGTATACCTATTGTTGAGGTGAGTCTTCGGTATCAAGGCTAGTTCCTTCTTGATGTATCCTAAACTAATTTTTGGGGGTTTTGAGGGTAAAAAGATGACTGTAAATGAATTAAAAACTGGGGTGATACACCAAAATTGTTGAGGGATTTGACTGAGTACATGCAAAAATATATGAGAATGGATTCGGATGCACAAACCAATAGTTTTTAATAGAATATTAAGGCAAACACTTGATGTATTGAGGGAAAAATTCACAACAATACTGTTAAGATACACATGCACACTAATATCATGCAGAAATTACTAAATTTTCAATAGGGTAGGATGATTAACCAGGGAATTTGACATTCACAAGGATTAATAAGACATACACAAGACTGCAAATTATTGGAAAGGCAAAATATAATTCTCATTCAAAGGGAAAAACTAGAAAAATCTGCTTCAACACTCCTATGTCCAAAATTCCTCCTCTTGTGCTTTGCCAATGCACACAATATATAGCAAAATTATTCATCCCACCCTTCCTAAAAATAGACTAAAATTGTACTCACCCATGCATCCTATTTTTATCCTTTATCATGAATAAATAAAGGAATAAAAATAAGCATGCTAATACAATGAGGCATTAATAACCTTGTTTACAAAAATACAACTCAATTAAATTGTAGTTGATTGTTCTATTTTTAATAAATTTGGGTGAATAATTGGCTAATAATAAAATTTTCTTAATGAGCAAGTCTTCTCCAATGCATGCAATCTTTGTCTTCTAGTGGTTGATGTGACATCTATAATTTTGATCCACTTGCCCCCTTGGATGCACATGCAAAATAATATGTCCCTGTGTGTGAGCAAAAATAAATCCTTTATTAGCAATACTTGGCAAAATATTCACCCATGTATCCATCTTGATGGGGACCACCTTTTGGTTTTGATGCTAACATCCCCTCTGTCCTCTTATGGTCACATGAATAATTTCACTCCTTGACTTCATAGGGGTCTCCATGAACTTTCCATATATATAATAATCATTGATTGATTATCTGTTTGATAGACTACTTTATGGCACAATATTTAGTCCCCTTCCGCACATTGTATTGACCCTTAGCTTGCTTGGGATCTTACTATAGACCTTTGTTGATATTTGGGCATCCTTTGAAAAATTGACATAGACTCTAGTTTTTGTATTCATAATAATTTTTATTATGATTTACCTTTTCGGTGATTATGGTTGTCGGCACTTTATATAAATCTTCGACCTTTGATAGGTCAATGCAATGATTTCTTTTAAATAATGTGGGTTGGCCCCTTTCTCATGGTGACTCACCCCTCTGAATTTTTGGTGATGGATTACTCAATTACACCCTAATTAGGGTTTCATCATTAGTTGACATGTGGATGCTTTTTCTGAACCATGGTTAAGTTGTGGGTTTACTGAGATCCATTTGATCTTCATTGCATAATCCTCCTCCATCAATTTCTCTATACCCTTGGTTAGGGTTTTCGACCTTGTAATTAATATGGTTGGTGATTGTGGTTATGATGTGCATTTTCTTTGATCCTGATGATTGAATGGTGGCCATTGATCTCTGTACCCTTGTAAAATTAGATCATTTATCTTTTAACTCATGGTGAGTGAGCTAGTTGGCAGTGGTTAAGATTTTCGATCATTGATTGTTGCACGGTTTTATCTTAGCCATCGAAGAATGACTCTAGATGAGTTAGGTTGGGTATAAGCTCATCCATATTATCACTTTTCATTTTCATTTTCTTGTTCCGAGCGGTGAATCCTGGAAAATTTTCTTGAGGAAGCCTTTGTTAATGTTAGGAGCTCGATTTATTCATTTAATTTATTATTTAAACATTTATCTCGAGGTTTTGGATATATGTGTTAGCCTATTGCAGAGGCTCTAAATGAATTATCTTTCCATGGAGGCTTGGATAAAGCTTTCCTCAATGCAGGGTCACCTTTTTCTTGAGTATTTCTACTTAAAGAGCCACCATAAATGTTTCCTTTAAGCTCATCTATGCATTCTGAACTTGACATTTAGCTCGATAACGAGCATGCATGGATTACTCTTGGCTATAAGGTCATCATTTTTTCTGAGTAAGTGATTCCTCTATCTTTTCCCTTCACTGTTGTATAAAAATGTTGATGAGCCTGCAACTTGGAGCTTTGGTTTCTTTTGTCTGTGGAGGTGTTTATTTCTTATACAACTCTATGTTGTGTTTTGGGTATTTGTAGATCTATATGTGTCAGTTTTGGGTTCTCTGTTGTACCATGGCTCGAGAATATGTATTCATCTTGATTCACTTTGTTATCTAGGAGAAGGTAAGCTCGATATTTCTACTTGCTTCTATACATGATGTTGTACTCTCAAAGAATGACACCATTGATTTACTTGAATTGGTTGTATATATCTGTTGATACCCAAATCTACTCATATTCTGGTTGAATGCTTCAATTTTTAACAACCCAAAATGGGTATTAATTCTTTGATCAAAAAGTATGATATTTCAGAGAATTTTGACCTAGGTATTCTTATTTAGCTTTGCATTCAATCATATTTGAGGGTTTCCATATTGCATTTATTCTAGCATGGTAATTTTTTAGTGTGGTGGCCATTATTGCAATGATTTGATCTTCATTCTTCCATTACTTATTCCTCTAGATTTGTTGAAGCTCTTGAAGCTAGGGTTGATGTCTCAGGCTTGATCCATGGCTGAGTTCTCAATAATATTCTCCAATGGTTTTCATTTCTATATCATAGGATGTTTTGGTTCCTTTTCTTTGGCTTTCATGAATGAGATTTTTTAATTCCTTGTTTCAGGTTTATTATCGCATTCTTTGATACAGGACCCCTTGAAAATATTTTTATTCTTCCCAAAAAAATTTCTTGTACTTATCTTACAATTTCTTTGCACTATCATCATCTTCAAAAAACCCTTTTCATCCACTGTATTTCAAGCTTGATTCGAGGCCTTCTATTTAGCTTGTAGACACCATTGTTGAGGGTCATTTGTCGATTTGGGGTTCTACTCCCTGAGTGTAAATACATTGATTCATACATTCTTTGTAGTCTATTTGTAGATATTTTATCATTATACTCAGTCATCACTTAAAATAATTCATTCTGTAGTAGAGCTGAGTTGTTTCATCAAAAATTGTTGAAAAGCTTGGTTATGGCTCTGAATTTGATAAATTTGAAATTTTTTCTAAAGCTGTTAATTTTTAATAGGAGTGTTGTTTCATTTCCTTTGTAGAACTCAATGTATTTAAACATTGTACCATTTGCTATTTTGTACATCTACTCATGATTTCTCAGTTTATTTTATTTTGAGCTTTTCTCTAATCTCCCTCTACTTTGGGTTTGGGTTTAGTGTTTTCCATGTGCTTTGAGTTTCATATGCTTCATAATTTATGTAATATATGCAGTTTTAATACTACAATGTACTTTGGAAATGAAAAATCATTGTAACTCACCGGTGTAGCTTGATTCCATTCTGTGGATAATGATGATTCTTCATATAGCATACTTTCACTTTTCCTACTTATAGCTACTGAAACTTCCTAAAATATTTCATCTGATAGACATGTTGGAAAACTCTTAAAAAGCTTTGATGAATTTTAATCATGGTCATTTTCCTGTAAAGTATATGGAAAAGAAACTTAAAAGCATGCTGCAATTATTTCCACCAAGTTGTCTTTAAGTGCTCTTGGGTAGTAGATGTAGCCTTTGATGAAGATCTTTGTTGATCCGAGACAAAATTTTGAGCACTTGATCTTGGGTCTGCTAGTTAATTTGATCCCCTACATTAAAACAACACTTATTTATTTTATATCATAATTTATTAGTTGGAAAATCTATTTGTTTATGATACTCATTGATCTGTTTATCTGTACTTGGTCATGTAACTTGCATTTGATTCATCTAAAGGTGAAAGATTTTGTTTTCTTTTGAGCTGGAAAAAACTTGTTTCATTGTAGAAACATTCATTTAAAATTTTGACATCACATATTCAATGCTTTGAGATCTTGGAGTTGAACTGTAGAAACATTGTGAACTATAACTCTTTTATTTGAGCTTGTATTATGATAGTTTCCAACACCTATCTCTGAATTTTATCATAAGTGAAAATATTATTTTCGAAGCACTTTTATATGGTCTACAATGTGTTATGATGATCTCGGAAATAGTCTACATCTATTAAATGTTGAAATTTTTCTTCTTCTATATTATCATTCTTATTTTTCGCAATCCTGAAATGAGACACTTTTCCTTCTTCAGTCGTGCATTTATATTTTATTTTCATAATAGAAAAGCGTAAAATAGGCTTTTTTTCTTCTTTTGCAATCTGTGCACTGTACATCTCAAAAATTGATTAGAAAACTTAATACTTTTTGGTCTCTCTTGTATACCATATTTCTTCTTTTTGGTTCTTTCTGAGTGAATGAGTCATGTATGTTGCTACAGAATAGTATTTTTATAAATTATTCCTTTGATCTTCATGTAACTTATACCTCTTGATGCTAGGAGATCCACTTACACGAAATTGGATAGTATAGGAATATGGATCAACCTCGAGCTTGTGATTAAGAATCCTTCCTTTTCTTGTTTTCAGGTATAGTGTCATTCTAAGAAGTGAGGATGAAGATGGAGCAAAGCTGGAGCTAGAAATGCATCAACCAAAATTAAAGAAACCCAAGGCAATGATGGGTTTTTTCATATTCCTTTACTTTATTTTTCATGCATATGTTCCTCTTACTTCAGTAGTTGTAATTTACTTTTGAATTACATTCCATGACTTGTGTGGGAACATTTGAAATTCCTTATGAATAAAACATTGAATTCTAAAAATGAGTTGTGTATTTCCTTATGCATTTCAACTTCGTATATGGATTGTATAATTAATTAACAACTCAATAACATAATTAAATATATTTAATCATGAAGTAGAGAACTTTAAAATACCTATAACTTTAGCAATGAACTTTGATTTCGCAATATGTAACCTTTGTTGTTCCAAAACTTAACACTTCATATATTCTGCATTTTTTGTCTTCATCAAGATAACACATTTTCCTTTGAGGATTTTTTGTTCTTTTGCTGAGGGTAAACATGAAATTACAGACTATGTGATTTGTTACATTTTTAACAACACACATAGATGCATATTTCATGTAATCATTAATTAAAAGCAACTGAACTATGACAACACTTTTAATACAATCCCCTTAGTTAGGTTCACTTCATCAATGACATCCATCGTAATGAAGTTTTGATTTGCCCATTTTTGCACAAGTGCAAAAATTGTCAACAATAAGTGGTGGTGAAAATGTGGGACTATCACTAAGAGTGTGTGAGAAAACTATAAGAGTAACATCAATAACCGTAGGAGTAATTGTGATAGTAGGTAGACTGGGAGTGATGCTAACCGACGTAAGAGGTGCACTAGTGGTAAGAAATTGTGAATCTTGAGAGATAATAGGTAACGGGTCCAAGGTGGGATACCTTAAATAGTGATGAATTGACACTCGTGTATGAATTTGGAACATTGATGTATTATAGATGGAATAACCCTAGTAGCCTTAAGCCTAGGAAGATCTAAGATCAAGTCACAATGTTTTATTCCATATGATACAAAAATGATAAGCTTATAGTAAGAGGACCGATTGTGATGAGAAGAGTTATACACTCATGGGAAGTAGGAGACTTGTGATTGATTTGAGATAATGGAAAGCCAAAATAAAATGAAAGAGGGGAAGTAAAAAGTGTTATGTCTAAAAGTAGGATTGATCATGACATTATTGAGATATTGATTATCAATGGATGCAAAAATGTGAAGCTTGGAAGATGTGAAAGAAGCATGGAAATTTGCATTAGTAAAATAAATGACTAGCAAGAGAGTAATAAAAATACCAACATGAAAATCTAGAGGACTACTAGTATATTATAGAGGTGGAAATACATGGTAAGAATGATTAACTTTTTGATTTAACCTAAATTGGTTAATATCTAGGGGTAATAATCGATGGTAGATTCATAATCAACTAGTTTTCGAATATAATTGGAACAATATCAGAATAAGCATATGATCAATACTAAATAATGATTAACATCAAATAGATAAATAACTTGCAATGAGAGAGAGAGAAGATGAATTACTTGATCTCCGCATTTGTGTAATGATCTGGGCTGATTTAATGACCTGAAAAGGTTAGAAATGGCCTAATAGATCCTTATTGTTGAAATTGTGTCCCTAACTACTACATAGACCAAAGCGGGTGGCTCTTCTTGTACATTTCCATCCCTTTATATTGTTTACTCCTGATACTTTCTGGGTCTATGCATTGTCTTCTAATTTATTCTTGTTTGGAATCTAAATATTCCACATTATATGCCAATCATTGTGTAACTAGTTGATTCTTCAAAACCCTATATATCCAAGAATTCTTGTAAAAAAAACATTAGGTGGGTTATGATGGGTTTCAAATTTGCACTTGGAATGAAACCATAGTCAGGGGACAAGTAAGTCCCTCCTCTTTAATGGGAGAGGTTCCCTTATTGAAAGCAAGGGCAAAACCTATGTATAAATACACATTCTTTCATTCAATGGTGGTTTCTCGATATCTTGAAATGTGTTTTATGCCTAGAAAATTATCAATACATGAGGATAGAATAATTAAAGGGAGAAGGGAGGCAAGTATAAGACAATACTTTCAGGTAAAAGAGATGGAAGAGAAAAACCTTATATGTATTGAGCAAATGAGATATAGAGTAGAACCATTCACATTTATAACGGGCACAATCTGTAGACTCAAAGTTCTTGAGATTGTATAAATTAGAACACAAAGTTTCTAAGCATGCAAGGATTAAATGATTCATAGATCAAAGAAAAAAGGGAAGAGAAAGTAGAGGAAAAGGGGAAAACCTTTGTATTGATTTCTTCCAATTAGAAATTACAGTTCAGAATCTCAAAATTCCAACCCTTACAATGGCTTTGAAAGCCCATGAAATAGCTCGTAAGAGATGGTTACAACTTCCTTGAGCAAGCAAGAAATGGTTACAACTCATTCCAACCATCCACACCCTTTCGAATTCTTGATTTGCAAAGAAACTTAATGGAAAAAAACTTGGTTTAAATATACTGTCGTTACATTATTTTCGCTAGTTAAAATATGGGCCATTATATTTGCTTTTACAACTTTAAATTTGGGCCGCCCACATGGAAGGAATTGATTGGAGCGGGCTGCAGACGCCTTTTTCATTTTTGCCTTTAAAGTTGCACTAGGATGACATGTGGAGAGCTTTGCTAGCTCCTCTATACTTATCGATTCGAGCCAATTTCCTGCTTGAATTATGTTAACCCCTAGACACATGGAGGGTTGGTGCTCATTTGAGTTTCCATTTTGGAAATTCCTCTTAGAACTATGTTGAGATGATGCGTGTCTCCTTCCTCCAGTCTTGGACTTTTCAACGACCAACTCTGTCTCTCCATTGACTTTGAGCACATGGAGAGCTGGGGCTCATTTGAGTTTCCACTTTGGAAATGCCTCTTGAAATTACGTTGTGATAACGCGTGTCTTCTTCCGCTTGATCCCGACATGGCAAGATGGCACTCATTTTGAGATTGTCCATTTGGTTTCACTTTTGAAATTTCATCGTTGAGGCATGTGGAGGCTCCCGCTAACCCGCTCATACTTGGTCAATTTTAATGATCGACTCTTCTCTTTTGGACCTGGGACATGTGGAGGTGGCGTAAATTTTAGAACTACCCCAGATTTGAATCTTGAAGATGTGCCAATGAGGCATGTGGTGTCACCGACTGAAACTTCCATACTTAGCTGATTTGAGCTTTTTTACTCGCACTTATTTGAGGACTCCCCTTAGGCCCTACCCCTAGAGTTACACTGTTTGGATGGGTAAAGGCCTCATTGTCACTTAAAACATGACCAAACCACATCCAATCAGAGATTCCCATGTACTACCCATGGATGCTGGGACAAAATTTAACGAGGAAGATACACCTGTCATTCTTGACTGTGGGAAGAAAATAAAAAGAAGGGAAATTACTTCACCATCATGCCCAACTTTTAAATTGTTCTCCATGAATGGGAAAAATACAAACAATGACGGGATAGACGTGATCTAATACTCCAAAGAACAAACTCAAAATTTTGAAACTTGACTTCAAAAGAGGGTAATTTTGAGGGTGACAACATAACCTGGATTTTTCCGGGGATAACTTGACTTGGAACAAAGACACAAGGAAAGATCAAGAACTATAGATAACTCTGGGAAAGAGGACCAGTTCCTTATCCATTAGGCAAAGGATTCAAAAACAAAACCAATACAAGGCAACACACACAAGACGGGAAAAGAAATAACACAAACCAAAAGGGAAAAACATAAACGAAACACAAAGGAACAACCCAAAACCAAAATGTTGTCTGAGAATATATAGAAGGACTGCCTAGTCACCTAGGACTTGAACAACTTTAGATACTACCCATTCTAAGGAAGTGGGAAAGGATATCCATCCATGTAATCTAGATAAAAAGAGTTCTCTCCAGAAAAATTTCTGATTCTAACAGGACCAAGCTAAAGATAATCAAACTTACCATGACTTCCTCATGGCTCATGTATTTTGTCCCAAAGTAGCACAATGTCTCCCACTTGGAAAAATCTGGGTTTGGATTTCTTGTCAAATAAATCCTTCACTTTCAACTGATGAGTTGTTATCCTATCAACCACTTGCAATCTGTCCTCATCAAGCTTCTGAAGGTACAAAATTCTCTTGTCCAAAGAGCTACTAAAACTTGAATCTTCAATGGTTTTCATCAAATGCAAGGCTGGAAATTCCACCATGACTGGCATTTGAGCTTCCACACCATACACCACTTGGAAAGGAGACATTCCAATTGCTCTCTTGGGTGTAATTCTATCAGCCCAAAGTGCATCATATAGCTTCTTATGCCAATTCCTCTGAGAAAAATTTATAAGCTTTCTAACTATGTTCACCAAGTTCTTATTTGTTGATTCTTCCTATCCATTCCCTTGGGGGTAGTAATATGAAGAATGAGAAAGGGAGATCCCATACCCATAGAAAAATTCCATCATCTCATTATAACAAAATTTAGAATCATTTTTATTCACAATCTTGTTTGGTACCCCAAACCTTATCAATATGTTCTCCTTAATGAAGTTGCAAACTACCTCAAAAGTAGTGCTCTTGACTGGGATGGCTTCCACCCACTTGGTGATGTAATCCATGGCATTCAACACATGGGTATGTCCATCACTAGAAGGTTGGTTAAGAGTTCCAATGAAATCCAATCCCTATTGTTGAAAGGGATCATCAATCACTATTGGCTTTAGTGGCAAAGCAGCCAACTTAGGTCTTCCAACAAATTTTTGGCATGATTCACATTTACCAACCCATTTTGATGCATCTCTGAACAAAGTGGGCCAATAATAACAAGCATGAAGTATTTTATGAGCTGTTACAATAGAGGAGAAATGACCTCCACAAGCCTAGTCATGAAAAGCAGAGAACAACTTCTTTTGTTTCTCCTTGTCTACACACTTCAAAAACCTTACATCTATGCCTCATTTGAACAAAGCATTATCCCATAGCACATATTGTGCAGACCTCAATTTGATGGATCTCTTCTCTTTGGAACTCAAGTGAGATGGAAACTCTCCATAGGTCAGAAAGTGAGAAATTTCAGCATACCATACATCTATCGAGCTGAGGAATAGAACAATAGGGACATCAACTCCATCTTTGGACAACTCCAAGGCATCTCCCTCAACAACGAGTTCACACAGGCCTTTACCCCGAACCAGATTTGTTGGCCTGATGTCAAGATCATACTCTTACACGTTTGCTACCCAATTACCTCTCTTGGTTCCAAATTCTTACTGAGTAAGAATGGATTTGATTGTTGTATCAGGCACCAGCACCACAGAATGAGAATTAAGGATGTAAAACCTAAACTGTTTGACAACTTTGACAACTACAAAAGCATGTTTCTCCATCATGGTGTACTTCAGATCATGAGTTTTCAAGACATAACTCATGAATGCAATTGGGAGTTCATGATCTTCAGAATTCTTCTAGGCTAACACAACAGCTAGGGTATTTTCAGTGGCATAACAATAGATAATGAAATATTTTCTAAATTCAGGGCATGCCAAGATTAGAGTCTTTACAATAGCCTGTTTAATGTTCTCAAATGATTTCTTCCCTTCAGAGGACCAACAAAAGTTTTCTTCCCTTGCATCATGTGAGCAATGCTCATAGTAAGTTCTACAAAATTGGGGATGAATCTCCTTAGGAAATTGATCTTACCAAAGAAATAATGGACACCTTTCTTACTTGATGGAAGAGGAATTTTTTGGATGGCCTGAACTCTCTCAGATCAATCTTGATCCCTTCCTTTGAAATAATGTGTCCCAACAGCTTTCCTTCTGTGACACAAAACATAGACTTCTTAGGGTTTAAAGAAATCCCATGCTCTCTACACTTCTATAATATTGTTTCAAGGTGTTGGAAGTGATCTTTTCTTTCTTTAGAAAACACTGTCAAGTCATCTAAATACACAACAATGCATTTCCCTTTCAAACTACCAAAAGCGAAGTCCATGGCCCTTTATAAAGTATCACCAGCATTGATGACACCAAATGACATCCTTTTGTATGAAAAGGTTCCCCAAGGAGTAGTAAAGGTAGTCTTATGTTGATCTGTAGTATTCACCACTACTTGATTATACCCTAAGAATCCATCTAACATAGATAGCATCTCCGAGCTGTGACAACTTGCAATACTTGGTCCATCATGGGGAGAGGGTAGTTTTCCTTCAAAGAACCCTGATTTAGATTTATAAAGTCCACACAGATCCAGATCTCACCATTCTTCTTCCTGACATGCACTATATTAGTAATCCATGTTGAATGGTGGATGGGGAAGATGATCCTAGCCTTCAGAAGCTTTTGTATTTCTTGGAAAATTGTATCAACTATCTTTGGATTATATTGTCTTTGCTTTTGTTTGAAGGGTTTGATCCTAGGCTTAAGAGGAATGAAATGTTGCATTTCTTTAGGCTAAAAATCCTTAAGATCATCATAAGAGTAAGATAGAACATCAACATACCTCTTCAATAGATTCACCACCTTTTTTCTCTTCCTGAGTGCAGCATTTTCCAATTTTGACCATTTTGGGATCATCAGGACTCCCAACATTCACTTGCTCAGTCTCAAGAGATTGTCGAGCTCCTTGGGAAACTTTAGAATTCATATATCTATCATTTTTATCAAAAAGATCCTCCAAACTCACCATCCTTTTAGGAATTTGGTTTCCTTTCAGTTTTATGCATCCATCTTGATCCATCTCTTCTTTGGCACCATCTTCATTTGATGACACACTCTCTCTAGGAATATTGTCACTTCCTTCAAAGTACAGCTGATCAAAGTTGTCTCTGAGCTCCAAAAAAGAGATAAAATGATGGTCATCATTGAAAACTTGCCAAGTATTTGCATTGTCATGCACACTGGGTCTATGGATCAACTCAATGGTGAATTTCTCCTAAGGGAAATCAGGTGAGGAATCAACAAGGACCCTGAAATAGCTAGAGATTCAGCCCTAGTGTTCCTTTCCCTTGGCACAAATTCAATGGAAAAAGCATCAAGGAATTCAATGGAATCCCATACTAGATTCCTATAGTGCTTCAACCTTCTATTCTTTACCTAATAAAGGTCTCTAACTTGTTTTACAATTAACTCTACATCTCCATGAAAGAAGGTTCTTCACTCCCATTTCCTTTGCCATGCTCAACCCAAGAATAAGGGCCTCATACTTGGCAGTATTGTTGGTATTTTTAAACTAAATTTTTAAGGAGAAAGGATGAACCTTACCCTAGGAGAAATGAGCACTACACCATCTTCGGAACTAGTTGAAGAGAATCTTCCATCAAAATCCAAAGTCCACACACCATTAGGGTCAAGAAACACTCCCTTTGGAAGACTTTTCTCCTCTTGTGACATGATCATGTAGTTCCCATGCCCAATTTCTACATACAGTATTTTTGCTTTAGGCATTTGTCTTTTGCACAATATACTCTATCTGTTTCTCAGGTAACAGCTTCTTCATTTTTCCATTGACCGGGATCAAAGCATGCGACCAGTCCATTTGAATTTCCCCTCCTACCTCCTTACAAAAATTTATACTCAGCAACATCCCATATGAAGGAGGAATATCAGCTACCAAAATGGTGGCTAAGACCCTTTTCTATGGAAAAGCAACAAAAGCTACTTGTGCATCTTTAATTCTGCCAACCAAAGGTACTTTCTTACTTTCCATGGAATAACAAAAGCCACAAGTGTGGGTTAGGGTTAGACCCAAAGCATGGGCCACTTTTGCAGGCATTACATTATTAGATGCACCGAGAATCAATGACACCATTCTTTGAGATTATGGCTAGCTATGAGAAGGGTCACATAGAATGGTTCAATTTTCTCATTAGGGGAAGTGAATGCAGCCACAAGGCTTGATTGAGGTGAGGAAGCGGGAGTGGGAAAAGGCCTATAGAAATCTTGGATGAGACTTTGGATTTGGAATTTACAAAGTTTTTCATTTTAGCAAAATATTTTTGATGGGTTTGGTAGAACTCTACCTCAGAAATTTGAATCTTGGTCTTTTTAAGATGGTCTATAATGTCAAAAGATCCAGATGTGGATGGGGAATCACTACTAGGAGTAGGAGGAGCTTTTGATCTATCAGCTTTATCATTTGTTGGACAAGAATTCTCAGAAGCAGAAGTAGAGGGAGAAGGACTAGAAGAGCTTAACTTTTGGGTGGAAGTAGTAGGAATAAGAGCTCCTCTTCTTGTAATCACCAGGATGGTGATGGGGTACTCCTTGGATATTTTTGTAGGTTACATGAGTTTTCATTTTTTTGGTCTACTCTCTAGTCATAACAACATATGAACCACTATTCATCTCAGCCACTACATCATCATAGTCATCTTTATCATCCAAACCTTCAGTGGTGAGGAAATGAACTCGAGAACCACCAAGCTCCTCCAATTCTTCATAAGCCTCCTCTCTTGTTCATCATAGAGCCAATATTCTTCCTCATCATCGGACTCAAGAACCTCACAAGTAGCATTAATTGGAACCTTGAGGGGTGGACCTTCAATGACCAACCTAGTTTGAGAAGAGGGAAAGTGGTTCCTAGGTTGAAAGTTCTTCCTTGGAACATCTTGATATGGATCATGTTGAGCCAATTATTTCTTGATGGCAATGAGGTCATTAGCTAGCTTTTACACCAACTGATATGCATTACCTCCAGGAGAAGAGGAAGAAGAAGATGCTTTGGATTTGAAAGAATCCCTTTTCAGCTTGCTAGACATGATCAAGTCATCTTCCACACTGACAACCAATCTCTGATCAACATCCAAATTTGTAATATTTTCTCTCCTCAGGGCATAGTTTACCTCCGGAAATTAAGCATTCAAGAAGAAATACTTTTGAATATGATCAACAGGACTAGTATTTAGTGGAATCTTGTTAATAAAATTGTTGAACTTGGCCACAAATTATCTCATAGGCTCATGTGGATCCTTCTTTATTTGAGAAATATGAGCTAGCAAAGCATGCACATCTTCAACAAGTTTGAAATGCTGCTCAAATTCAGTCCTCATAGTAGTCCAATCGGTGATGGTCCTAGCAAGAAGATGATAAAACCAATCTGCAGCATTGTCTTGTAAGGTCTCCACAAATAGCCTAACAAAAACATCCTCATGTTCAAATCCAAGGACCCCTCATGCAACAATGAAGGATTCAATGTGTTCATCAAGGTGAAGTTTTCCATCACCTCTAAATTTGGGAAAAATCTTCCTGTTACCCCTAAGTAACTCATGGAGCAGTTGAGGAAGATCCAAAGGCCCAACTCTTTATCCCCAAGGCCGAGGTGCGCCATCCTTGGAAATATTACTTGAAGTGGAACCGAGACACCAAAGTAAGAACAAGGGTATGGAGATAAGGGCTAAGTTGTGCTTGAGGAATGCTACTACTAGAAGCTTTGTCTTCAATAAGAGGTGTGCTTTTGGAATGAACTCTTCTATTTATTCTCGTTAGAGGAAGTTAAAATCCTTGTTGATCCAAGAGATGAAATTGGGGATCTTCAATTCCAAGAGCCCATCGCCATGAGTGTATCTTAGAGTCGCCAGATCAAAGAAATGATCAAATTAGTTGTTCTTTTTAGAAAGGAAATTTTTAAACAAATTCCCCAGTAGAGTTGCCAAAAACTATTGGGTTTTAGATTTGCACTTGGAATGAAACCATAGTTAGGGGACAAGAAAGTCCCTCCTCTTTAATGGGAGAGGTTCCCTTATTGAAATAAGGGAAAAACCTATGTACAAATACACAATCTTTCATTCAATGGTGGTTTCCTAATATCTTGAAATGTGTTTTATTCCTAGAAAGTTATCAATACATGAGGATAGAAGACTTGAAGAGAGGAGGGAGGTAGAAGAAGACAATACTTTCAGGAAAAGAGATGGTAGATAAAACCCTTATATGTATTGAGAAAATGAGATATAGAGTAGAACCATTCACATTTATAATGGGCACAATCCGTAGACTCAAAGTTCTTGAGATTGTATAAACTAGAACACAAAGTTTCTAAGCATGCAAGGATTAAATGATTCATAGATCATAGAAAAAGGAAAGAGAAAGCAGAGGAAAAAGGGGAAAACCTTTGTATTGATTTCTTCTAATTAGAAATTACAATTCTAGAATCTCAAAATTCTAACCCTTATAATGGATTTGAAAGCCCATGAAATAGCTCACAAGAGACGGTTACAACTTCCTCGAGCAAGCAAGAAATGGTTACAACTCATTCCAGCCATGCATGCCCTTTCAAATTATTGATTTGTAAAGAAATGTTAATGGCAGAATTACCAGGTTAAAATATATGGCTGTTACATTATTTCACGAGTTAAAATATGGGCCATTCGATTTGCTTTTACAACTTTAAATTTGGTCCACCCACGTGGAAGGAATTGATTGGAGTGGGCTGTCGGACGGCTTTTACATTTTTTTCCTTTGAAGTTGTGTCAGGCTGACACATGGAGAGCTCTGCCGGTTCCTTTATACTTAGCCGATTTGGGCCAATTTCCTACTTGACTTATGTTGACCCCTAGACACATGGAGGGTTAGTGCTCATTTGAGTTTCCATTTTGGAAATGCCTCTTAAAACTTCTCGAGATGACGCGTGTCTCCTTCTTACGGTCTTGTACTTTTCAATGACCAACTCGTCTCTCCATTAACTTTGACCACATGGTGAGCTGGCACTCATTTGAGTTTCCACTTTGAAAATGTCTCTGAAAGCGCACCATGATAACACATGTCTCCTTCCACCAGTCCTTACATGGTAATCTGGCACTCATTTTGAGATTGGCCATTTGGTTTCACTTTTGAAATTTCTTTGTTGAGGCACATGGAGGCTCCCGCCAACCCACTCATACTTAGTCAATTTTAATGATTGGCTCCTTCTCTTTTGGACTGGGACATGTGGAGGACTAGCACAAGTTTGAGAACTACCCCTATATTTGACTCTTGAAGCTATGCCGATGAGGCATGTGGCACTGTCCATTGAACCTTCCATACTTAGCCGATTTGAGCTTGTTTTACCTTCATTTTGAACTGGGACACGTGGAAATCTTGTGCTTATTTGAGGACTGTCCCTTAGACCCTACCCCTAGAGTTACGTCATTTGGACATGTGGAGGCCTCCACTATCACTTGAAACATGACCAAACTGCATCCAATCAGAGATTCCCACATACTACCTGTGGATGCTAGGAAAAATTTAACGGGGAAGATACACCTATCATTCCCGACTGCGGGAAGAAAATAAAAATAAGGGAATAAAATTCACCATCACTCCTGAATTTTAAATTTTTCTCCATGAATGGGAAAAACTGTAAACAATGCCAAGCTCGACACAATCCAATACTCCAAAGAATAGACTCAAAATTTTGAAACTTGACTTCAAAAGAGGGGAATTTTGAGGGTGAAAATAGGTTGTATACGCCCCCATGCATCACCAACATTGCCACTACTCTAAAGAGGGTTCAAACCTCATGTTGTTCTCACCTAACATGTAATCTCTAAATAGTGTGTAACTAAATAGATAACCATGATATTGCAACAATGAGATTGCACTTTCACCTTTGAACTAACATGACTTAGAATGATGATATGTTCTTTGTATTTGTATATATGAGTGGGTGACTACTCTATAATGAGTATACATATTACATAGAGCTCAAGGGAGTCTTGAAATGAATTTTTATGATTTCTCTTAGTGTATGCTCATTTGGATCTTTGGGTGTCAATTTTGCATCATTATTTCTTTGATAATAGACGAATAACTATCTTATACATGCATTTTAAAAATGGAAAACTCGAGATAAGGATGAATAGAAGTGTCACAAAGGAATTTTAATTAAGAAAGGCATTGTTGGAAGGAAGGAAATAAAGAATACGGGAATTTCCATAACATTATGGAAATTACGGCCCTTTTCTGGGCGCTTTAGTTTGAGATACATATGTAAGTGCTTTTAAAAATGGGATTTTGTTGTGCAAGAGTTTAGCCATGTGAATAAATAAGCTATGTGTGCAAGTAATAATTAATGGGATATAACTAAGGCTAACATGATTTAACAAGTTAGACAAGTGTCCAGACTTCGTGTAAATGAATTGTATAATTTGTGTTGCTATAACACATGAATTACTAAAATGAGTGTCTACATCAATTGTGATTTCAATTTCATATATTTTGTTGGGTATTCTAATTTCTTTGGGATATCATTTCCTTGATAAATCATATACAAAACCCTATATAAGAAAGTAAAGTAAACATGACCTCATGTTATAACCTCGAAATCATATGGAACTTAATTGATACACTCACTTCTAATAGCTAGAAAAGCACCCAAGGATCCTTAAATCACACAATAATAGAATTATAGTCATTTGGGAACAAATATATACATGTTTGAAGATTCTTACCAAGTTAAGAATTTGTTTATCTCATTTAAAAGTAGTCAAACATCCCTTCCTAAGAATCTTAGCAAGAGAAAATGTAATTCAAGTATGGTTAAATCTGGTTATCAAATCTAGTTTGTATTCATTCAGATTTCACATGATAGGTGGAGAACAACATGTGGTTTAAGACCTCTTCATAGTAGTGCCAAAGTTAGTTTTGCACGAGGGTAAACACAACTCCGACTAATGTTTATTTTATATGACTTCACATCTGTTGTTGTGGTTTGATATAATGATCAGAGTATTCAGAGAGCTTTTTAACATGATCACAAATTAGGGTTTTGATAATGACAAGTAGTTCTAGGAAACTTACAATGCGTATAATTTATAGATATCCAAATCAAACACATCTAAGAATGTAAAGAAGGGTCAAGACCATATGATACGACCCTATAAGATTTTTATGGTCTGATCCGAGGTAATTTTCTAGTTACAATCCTAGAAATGAAGAATCATCAAGTTAATACCTTCATGTTCCAATAGTGCATCCTTCTAAAACTTTGCAGAATCATCTATAATCAACTAAGTGCACACTTTCCTTTATTTCTTCAAGTACATATATTATCTATCATATTATTTACAAGTATACAAGCCTTGTTCTAATTGTGGTAATTATTTTTTAAAGTTAATTAATTAGAATAATCACCTATTACTAACTCTTAAATCCTTTAGTTTGTTAATTCACTTAAATTAATGATGTTTCATGTAAAATCTATTTAGGTGTAAACAATATATTAAATTTCGTTAAAATAAAAATATATAGTATATGCCACATTAAATGGAGAATTTTAAAATCACTCAAATGTGTAATATAAATAAGATAAAATGACAAATACAAAATATTTTAATTTTCAATAAAATGTGCTATACACATCACACAAAATATCAATAATATATTATTTCATTTCATTCATACAAAGGAATTTTTAATAAGTACATGACATTATTTATCTTCTAAGAACTATAACCTCTCTTCCTAAACTTTCTATTTATAAAGTTTTTTTCCTATTTCATCTTTTCATAATGGTCATATGTAATCGATGACAATATTATTAGTATTTCTAAGAACTTTACATGAAATATACCCACAAATGTTAAACATGTTATTTCTTTTAGTCGTATATCAATTATAATTGTTAAAAGAGTTAAACTTTGTGGTTTTTGTATTGTTAATACCCAAGCCAACTGTAAGGGTAGTAGATGTGCGTGTCACCTTTGTATTGGTGAAATTGGAATTGTAAGTGGAGTTCCATCTTCAAATGCTATTCTTAAGTAATTTTCAAACTCAACTATAACATATGTCAGTGGTTCTAATGGGGCACTTCCATTTTATATATTATATTTTGAATATACGCTAGAGATCCATATACAATATTTGCATATATCTAGAGAATGGATATTAACATGACCCTTACATCCTTAAAAATTAATAACTCCACATCAAGTTCATCATTTTCACTTCCAATTTTTGTATTGACATTACCTAGTTTGATCGCAATGTTATGTGCAACATGTCATTTCAATTAACACAAATTTATTATGTCATGTTTATGCACATTACCATTTGTGGAAAATAAATGAATAATATTTTCAAATTCTTCATTGGTGGATTTATCTAATCTAACATTGATTTTTTTCATCAATAACTTTTGATCATTAATTTTTGGATTTATATATTTTATATTTATGATAAGTTGATGAAACCTTTATTATTGCTCACTTTCTTCTTCTTGTTTAAATATCTTATCCAAAGTAACAATTATTTTGAATTCTTCCTATAATAAAGTTGAATGTTTGTTACTATTTTATGTTGGGAAATCACTAATAAGAGAAATTCATCCCAAATCTCCCATTTAAATCATCCATATACATGTAAAACTCATGTCTCAATTTTTAGAAAAAAAATCCTTGACAAAGTTGAGAGTCATGTTTTGTAGCAAATTTCAAGGAAAATTTTAAGGAACCCACCTAAAAAAACTTATAGAAATCATGGCAAATATGATCAAAACCGATTCATTGGGTTGGTGAATTATCTAAAATCAACGTTCGTGGCATTGGTGAAATATAATATTTTTTGAAGGAAATTATAGATGGAGTGGTAAAGAAGGATAATTCATTGGCATGAAGGATATTTCTTGCACAAAATGCATTTTAAGTCCAAATGGAGGTCTGCCACATGTTCCCTTGACTATCACTTTGCCTCACCTAATCGCGGACCTGAAAATTTATTGAATTGGTTCATTCCATGGGCTTGGAGTCCACATAATGCCTTTTCTTGAGGATGCCCAAAATCCGCCACTGTCCCGCTGATATCCAATTCCAATTGTTTAGGCTCCTTTTGCATACCTTTACGCTTAGGTGCCTAGAATGGGTGACACTTGGCCGCTCCTCATGCATCGAGGCTTATCAAAAATTTTAGTGGCTTCCTAGGTAGTTAGCAGATTCTTTTAAATTTGGTGGGTCTTCTAAAGGTTTAACGACTTCAAATTTAGATCTATATCTCTCTCTCATATAGAGAGAGAGATCTAAATTTAATCAAATTTAGTATATGTATATATATTAAATATGTATATATATAGAGAGAGAGATCTAAATTTAATCAAATTTCAAAAAAATCCTAAACATGTCAGTGAATGAGACCAAATGAATAGGAAGGTTCCATAGATTCTAACACACGATGTTTCAATAAAAAAATATATGTTGGGATTGGAGATCCATTGGCTATTCACATGGGAAAAATTATTATTTGTGGAATTTTTGGGCAAAACGTGGTCACTTTGTCATGGTCGTAAAAATAGCCAAATTCATATTCTAGAATTCCTACTTTTAGCCAAATTACAAATATTAGCCACTAAATTTTTCCCTGGAAAATTTTATCTAACGAAACTCATTTCATCCAATAATATGTATTTTATGTGATGAATCTCTTCTTAAAAGTTGTGGCTTTTTCTTTCTAATTCAACAAAATATATGATTGGGATTCATAGTTTTGCATAGATTGTTGTCACACTGATATTTAATGCTACAAATCTAATTGGTGTAAATAATAAAAGTGAGAAAGATGGGAATGTTGCTTCTTGAATATTTTAATGAATGACATCGATTATATATGATTTTATTTTTCTTTTTATTCCTTTATTTTTGTATTGTTAAACCTTTTAGAAAAATCTATGAAACAAATATGTTAATATAAAAAATATGACATGATATTAGAGTGACCATAAGATAATGCATAAGAATTTGAGCTCTGATAAATATTTTGTCACCAAAATTTATTTAGAGTTAGTAAGGACTTACAAAATGTAGCACCATTCCTAATTATGAAGGATATAAAATAAATTCCTTAGTTATTCTCATGGAAGTATATCCAATCTATGAAGGCTTAGCTAAAACTACATATTATTATCTTGGTTGTAGGATGCATAACAATTTGAAGACATACAACATTACCCATGTCATGTAACACCGCCTCATCAACATCGATACAATTAGGAGTCATACATGGTTCTTGATTCATCTTTCATGGCGGGGACCAACCAAATGATTTGATTAAGCTTTATTCAACAAATGAAAATTTACAATATGGAAAAAGCTAAGGAAAAGGAAAACTTCAAACTGATGATGAGGAGGGTGTTATTGCTGAAGTGTTCAAGAAGCTTCAATCTTTGGATGGCAGAATGGGAAATGCAAAAATCCGTAATGACTGCATCCTATCTGCACTTAAAAGTATTTACAATTTCATCGAACAACATGTTCAAAGTGTATGCAGCCTCAGTGGGATTACTGAAGACATTTAGGGTCCCAAAGAGAAAAGAGACATGGTAATTTCTCAGGCGGATCTGAAAGACCCTTCTCAGGCCATAGCCATTGTATTCTTTATCTCACTGCAAACGATCAAAACCAAGATTGACAGGGCTATCAAGGAATGTGGAGTTGTCTTTGTTGTTTCTTGAGCTGCGAAGTTCTTGATGGTAGCGGATATGGTGCTATTTTTGTCAGAGATATTCTAGGATAGATATCTCTTGGTTGTTTTTTGATCTCTTAAGCTGTTTTTTGGGTCATTGTACGTCTGGATCCTTTATATTAATTTTTTGTTTTATCTAGCTGTTGAGCCCTCTGAGGTTGGTTGTTTTCCTCTTCTCTGGGTTGTTTCTCTTGCTTTGGGTATCTATCTTTTGAGCCCTTTTGTATACAAGGTATAGTCCCTTCAAAACTATTTTCCCTTAATAAAAAAACAAATGAAAATTTACTAAATAGATCAATGACAAGTTGAAGCATTTTTAGGAATATAATACAAGGTATCTCTACTTGCAACACATATTTGTTCTCCTATTATAGATTTTATGAGTTACATAAATAGAAGTGATTTATAATTATGAGGGAATCAAATAATAGATTAAGGAATCAAGTGACCTTCATGTTGAATCTAGTTTGGGATCCAGTATGAGATTACCGAATTGCGCCAAGTGAGATTCTATAAAATCTTTGTAGAGTCTTCAAGCTTAGGATAGTTCATAGGATTAGAATTATTAGAGTAATTATTAAAAAAGAATTTATTAAGAATCTCATTAGAGTGTAATGTCATTGTTTCATCAAGACTGTAATAATCTTCCCCATTCGATAAAAAAGTTTTTTTCTTGTTTCTTGTTAAGTTGTGGTTAAGATATTACTTTAGTGAAATATAACTCGATATAGGCTATGTAGTGTAAGGAATCTATTCATTAGGATCCTTGACCATAATTACATAATTTTTGGCCTCAAAGTAATTATTTTTGAGTTTTTCTTAAGAGATTGGTATAGAAATCAATCTCTCTCTCTCTCTCTCTCTCTCTCTCTCTCTCTGTGATCTATATATTTGTTGATTTCCATACTAGGGATGTGGGTAGAAAGTTGTTGTTGGAACCTCCTAGCATTTTTATTTGTTGGGTATAAGATGTAGGTGGTAGAATATTGTTGATAAATTGTGAGGAAAGTAAACATGACATGAGGGATGTATTTTGGTGCTAGAGAAAATAAAGCACCAAGAATTGTGGACTTGGCCAATATTTTTTATTATTGATAAATGGTTTTGAAGGGGACCATACCCGTAGTACAAAAGGGCTCAAGATCCAAATGAAACAAGAAAAATTAGTGGTTTTTTGACATGTGGGGACCACACCCCTTAAAAATTCCTAAGGCCAAAACAAAATGTTACAAATAAGGTTAGGGGATAACTGCTTGCATGAAGCCAAAATACAACCGAACAACAACATCACAATAGCTATACAACCTCAAAATACCAACGAAATACTAAAAAGAAGATATATTGAAACCTTCATTTGAGAGAAATTTTTAAGACATTTTTTACCTCCTCCATGACTTTAAACAGATTAAGGACAATGTGCGAGAGAGAGGGGTATTTGTTGATTGAAGAGATTTCCATTTTATTTTCTTTACCTCCTTTCCAAATTCCTGCTGGAATGTCACTAAGATCACAAACTTGTTTAACCTATACTTCAATGAAATCAAGTATGGCCTTATGCATAATCAGGTGGTCAATTTTCTTGTTTATGATCTTCTCCATAGTATCTTCCATGTCCCTTTATTTATTAGCTATATCTTAAATTTTTTTCCTCAATGTTATATTCAGGGACATGTTTATGTTTACCTCCCTCTTTGAGTAAAATAGCCACATCCTCTCCAAGGACCTTGATTTTTTTGCATGCATCTTAATTTGGGCCTTCAAATCATAACTAGTTGATGGATCTGGGCAATTTTGTTGATGGAAAATAAGCTCTGTTGTAGCTAGATCCTTACGTTGTCACTACTTTGGAGGACCCTTTTGACCAGTGGAGGAGATGGTGGTATAAGGTTTTTATTCCTAAATTTATGATACTGAGATGGCGTTGGACATGAGGAATAAGATGAGAGGGAACATTAACAACAACATCATAACAATACTGGTGTAAAATAATTATAAATCCTTCATGGATAGGTAGAACGGATTGGTGGGAGTGGAATTTATTTAGCACAATATAATACCTGAGAGGGGGGGGTGAATCAGTATTATGAAATTATTTCAAACTTTAATACTTGAACTTAGATCTATAATCATGAGCAATGTGAATATATCAAATCAATCAAAGAACACAAAGCTTAATGCAAGTAGACACAGATATACGTGGAAACCCTTTTGGGAGAAAACCATGGAGAAACTTCTTTCTTTATATATATTTCTCAAAAATTTGTAGGCACCAACCTACTGGAGACACCAATCCCCAAATTACAGTTTTGTAGGCACCAACCCACGGAGCACCCACCCCTTTTGCTACTAAGCACCAACTCGTAAAACGACACCAATCTCTTCAATATGAAGGAACCAACCTTCCTTAAAAAAATTTCTTTCCACTTTTGAACTTGTTGCTTCCTCAACGAATAATGGAAAAATTTTCTTCTTACTTTCAGATTTGCTCTTCTAAAATTATGCCCTTACACTTCCTCTTCTTCTTTTTTTCCTTAAGATATTTAACTTGAATCCATGCTTAATAAGTCTCATATGAATCTTCTTATATAGCCTTTTGTACCTTTTAAAAAGACACATCGTTCCAACCGACACAACCTTTCCATTAACACAACTTAATTAAGTGCATTAGTCACTAAAACCAAAAAAATAATTAATGCAGCCCATAATTATTAAATGAACATTAATCAATGCAATTAACCACTTGATAGAGCACCCGCCCCTCCTTAGACTAATCTTGTTATCATTAAATCGCTGCCATCCATCATTAAATCTTCTTTCTCACCATAAAACATTGCATATGAACACCTTAAAATGCAGATATCTCTCTCTTATGTATAGCTGTGTATATCTCGCTTATACCATGATAATCCTCATGAAAAAATGCTTCTTTTCATGTATTTAAACTTTTTTCTACCCTTCTATACTTGTTGGTTATTTCGTTACTTTCTACCATTTCGTCAATAATTCCGTTCCTTTCGACAAATTTCCGTTTACGATTCAAGACCTCTTTTGACATCAATGACAATATTTCAAAAAATCTCCCCCTTTGTCATTAATGGAAACCCCAAAAATAATCTCCTCTTTTGCATCTTCCTCTTGTCGTAGCTCCCCTTACTACCATTCTCCCCCTTAGACATTAATGGCAAAGGGTTATCCTAGGAGTTGAAAAATTTGTAAAGTTTTAGCTCCCCCTTAACTAGTGCTACCCTTGACTCTTCAATGTAAAGATGTAAAATAAATTACTCCCAGCTTATGCTGTAGATATTCAAATGTCTCCTTTGGAAGTGGCTTAGTGAAAATATCTGCTATCTATTCGGATGTAGCGACATACTCCAACTTTACCTGTTTCTCTGCCACCTGCTCTCTTAAGAAGTGATATCTTATGGGAATGTGCTTTGTTCTGGAATGCATAACTGGATTCTTTGAAATACTTATTGCACTAGTATTATCACATAATATGGAGATGGGATGATCATACTCTACTTTGATATCCTTCAAGGTCTGCTTCATCCATAAAATTTGCATGCAACATAGTACCACTACTATATACTCGCTTCATCTTTGTGGATAGGGATATAGAATTTTGCTTCTTACTTAGCCAAGATAGCAGTGTTTCCAAGAAAAAATGCTCCTCCGCTTGTACTTTTTCTATCATCTACACATCCTACCCAATCTGAATTTGTATAAGCTGTCAATGTGAAATATTTTCCTTTTGGATACCACAACCCATATTCCATAGTTCCCTTTAGATATCTGAATATGCATTTTACAACTTGCACATGTGTTTCTTTCGGCCTTGCTTGAAAACGTGCCACCATACCCACTGCTTGCATGATATCTGGTCTGGATGTTGTCGCATATAATAAACTCCCAATCATTGATCTATAGAGAGATTGATCAGCATCTGGAGATTCTTCATCTTTGCTTAACTTGGTTCTAGTGATCATCGATGTGCTGACAGGTGCACACTCATCCATACCAAACTTTTTCAAAATTTCCTTCACATACTTGGTTTGGGATATAAATATTCCTTCATTAGATTGAGAAATTTTCAATCCAAGGAAAAAAGATAACTCACCCAACATAGACATTTATAATTCCTTTTACATGTCTTCTGAAAATTTTCTAGACATTTCTTCATTGTCTCCTCCAAAGATTATGTCATCCACATATACAACCACAATTAACTGGTGTTCATCTTCAATTTTGATGTAAATATTACTATCAGCATGTCCTCTCTTGAATCCTTGGTCCTGTAGATGTTGATCAAGCCTTGAGTACCATGCTCTGGGGGCTTGTTTTAATCCATACAATGCATTTTTCAACCTACACACATAATCTTCATTTTCTGATAATAGGAACCCTTCAGGTTGTTCTATGTAAACCTCCTCTTCTAAATTCCCATTTAAAAAGGCTGATTTGACATCCATTTGGTAGACTTTGAAATTTTTAAACACTGCAAAAGCAAGGAACATTCTGATTGCTTCTAGTCTGGCAACTAGAGCAAAAGTCTCTTCAAAATCAACACCTTCCACTTGAGCATACCCTTTTCATACCAATCTTGCCTTATTTTGAGTGACTTGACCATCTTCATTTAGTTTGTTCTAAAATACCCACTTAGTGCCAATCACATTCTAACTCTTTGGTCTGGGAACCAGTTCCCAAGTTTCATTTTTCTAAATTTGATCTAATTCTTATTCCATCACCTTCAACCAATGTTTATCATGTCTTATTTATAAAAATTTCTTAGGTTCTACCTTAGATAATGAGAGAAAAATACCCTTGCTCAGAAGCATTTTTAATTCTTCTTTTGGTTTGAACCCCAGTATCAAGTTCTCCAATAATCTAACTTTTATCATGATTTTTCGAACAAAGCGAGATGGCATCTTGGTATCTTGCCTTTCGATTTACTCCACTCTTCAATATCTTCTTACTTCCTCTTGTTCTTCTTTCACAAGACTTGGTATTTCTAAAGACTCTTATGAATTTTCTTTTGTCTTTAGATCCAGACCCTCATCCACTCTGACACTTGCACTTTCTATGATAGTCCGCAACCTCTTGTTATAACATCTGAAGGCTTTACTTTTAGTGGAGTACCCAAGAAAAATCCCTTCATCGGATCTTGAATCAAATTTTCCTAAGTCCTCTTCGGTTCTTTTAATGAAACATTTTCTCCCAAAAACATTAAAATATTTGACCGAGGCTAGTCTTCCTTTCCATAATTCATATGGAGTTTTGTCATGGTTAACTTTGATTTGCACTTTATCCAAAATATAAACGGAAGTGCTTACCGCTTCTTTCCAGAATCTATTTGATAGCTTAGATTCATTCAACATTGTTCGGGCCATCTCTTGAAGGGTTCTGTTCTTCCTTTCTACTACTCCATTTTGTTGTGGAGTTCTTGCAGTGAGTATTGTATTTTAATTCCATGGTCTTCACAATATTCAATAAATTCATTTGACATGAATTCACCTCCATGATATGATCTTAGACATTTTATCTTCAGCCCTGTTTCATTTTCTACTAATGCCTTGAAAGCTTTGAACTTTCCAAATGCTTCAGATTTTTATTTCAAAAATGATACCCATGTCATTATAGTGTAGTCATCATCAATGAGTAACATAAAATAACTCTCACCTTGAATACTTTTTGTTCTAGTAGGTCCACACAAATCCGTGTGAATTAGCTCTAATGGTTTGGTGGATGAATACTCCTTTGTTTTGAATCTTGTTCTGTTCTGCTTCCCAAGGCACACTGCTGCATAGAGTACTTCAAGGCTTTGTTATTTTAGGCATGTCCGTATGGCTCGCTTATTGTTTATCTTCACAAGATTATCAAAATTTATATGTCCCATCCTTATATGCCATAACCAAATTTCCTCAATTGGACTCAGAAACATTTTTCTTCTTTTATTTCTCCGAGCATATATAGATTATTTACGATTCGGTGGAAATCTGCAATTAGTTCTCCGTATTTTCTTTCCTTATTTCAAATCCTTGAGAATAGAACTCAAGAGTGTGTCCCGATCACACATTTAACTCACACTTAAGAGGTTATGTTTTAATCCTTCAACATACAAAACATTCTCTATTTTTGTTTTTCCATTATCCAAACTCGGTGTACCTTTGCAACGATCTTCGTTGTAGCATTATCACCAAATTTTTACTGTACCTTCATTTACTTTCTTTAAGGAGAGAAACTTAATTTTATCACGGTCATATGTCTTGAACATCCGCTATCAATGTACCATTGCTATCCTTCATTTCAAGCATGAAAATTTGTTTGAACAAGCATGGATTTTTCTTTGTCTAGCCCATCTTCCTCCTGCTTCCTTGTCCGTGATTTCATAGCCTCCCTTTTCTTTGTATCTAAAGGCTTTGTCTTTTGATCTTGTCTTGAGTCAAACACACTTCTACAAAAGCATACTATATGTCCATAATTTTTGCACTTGTAGCAGATAATGGTTTCCTCGTTATAATAGGATAGTGGAGCAAACAAATTATAGTTCATATTCAACACTTTATGAGCAGATTCGGTTTTTCCGGCTTCATTATCTCTCATTCAATTTCTACACTCTATCTTTTCATGCCCATATATATTGCAATAAAAACAATAACCATGAAAGGAACTTTCGAACCTATTCATATTCCTATGTCATGAAATAAATGGTCTTTTGGTGTCATTCTCTTTAACACCTTCCTTGTGGATGGAACTCGGTCTTTGTAGTTTCCTCTTCCTTTCTGATTTTATTCTTCGTAGGCGTATTTAGAATTTCTTCATAAATTTTTGCCTTTTCTAAACCTTTCTTCGTAAGCTCAATGGATTTTGAAGCTTTCTCTAGTTTTTCTTCATATCCGAGTCCCGATTTGTTGGATGGTGATCTTTGACTTTATAGAATCTCATCTAGAACCTTAGTAATCTTTTCAAATTTCAATTTGTTCATTAGTTTGGTATTTACCTTTTCTAATTCTTTTTCATCACAACAATCTCGACTCACGATTTTCACATTCTTCTTGTTTCACCTTGAGCTGACTTCTCAACCCTTCCTCATTTCTCTTTGCTTCTTCAATATGGGTCTTCAGGTCAATGATTAGATTCTTTGATTCTTCAAGAATCTGGGCTAACTTAGCTTCAAAAGATTGATTTTGTTCTTCATATTTCTGGAGCTGAATTCTTTTCTTTTGATTCCTCTTTTTGAGTGATTTTATTTCACCCAATGCACAAATGAGTTCTTCTTCGAGGTTTACCTCACCTTCTTCTTCTATGTCCTTGATTCCTTTCAAATCAACTTTTCTAGTTGATGAACCTTCTTCTATAGCCATAAACAATGTTTCTTCATCATTATTGTTTGAATCACTTATTCTACTTTCTTCGGATGAGATGCTACCTCTTTTTGAATATAGACTCTTCTTTTGCTTTTAAGATCTTTTCTTGCCTCTGCTTTGCCTAAATTCTCTTTTGAACTTGGGCTTGCTTTCTTCATCTTCGTTATCTTCCTTCTCTAGGCATTTAGCTGCAAAATGACCAATTTTACCACAGTTAAAGCATTTAATGGTAACTTATCTTTGTATCTCCTCAGATCCTTTCTTTAGCTTTCGAATGAATAAAGATTCCTTTTCATCTTCTTCACTATTTGATTCATCATTCACTCCAGATTCCTTCATTGCATTTTTCTTCTAGACTTTGAATGCGACTTCCTTCTTTGCTGGTTTATTAGACTCGGTCCTCATTTCATAAGCCATCAGTATTCCATGTAGTTCGTCCATGCTTAGCTTGTCAAGATCCTTCATTTCTTCGATGGCAGACACCTTAGCATCAAATATTAATGGTAAAGATCTTAAGACCTTCTGGATGATCATAGGTTCCTCAATATTTTCTCCAAGCCCTCTTATGGCATTGACAACTTCATCCACCCACAGAAGATAAGCTGCAACATCTTCCTCATCCTTCATTTTTAGGCTCTCAAATTTTCTCCTATGGATTTGAAGCTTAGCTTTTCTGACCTTATCATCACCTTCATATATTGTTCGAATTTTATCCCATATTTCCTTTTCTGTGTCACATTGCATTACCTTGACAAATTCAGACTCTGATAGACCACACAAGATTGCATTCATTGCCTTGGAATTATTTTCAAAATCCTTCTTACCAGATTGGTCTGTTGGTGGAGTTGATGGAATGGTATATCCAACCGCTACTGATTTCCAAATATCAAACCCTAGTGCCATCAGATAGGTTCTCATCCTTACGCTCCAAAATGCATAGTTTGTTCTGTTAAACAACAGAGCCTTGTTCGAGGAAAATCCTTCTTGTACTTGACTAGCCATATGTGCTCCCGAGATCTACCTTCCAACTGTTAGATTGTTCCTAAAGGAACCTACTCTGATACCAATTGTTGAGCACAAGATAATACTGAGAGGGGGGGTGAATCAGTATTATGAAATTATTTCAAACTTTAATACTTGAACTTAGATCTATAATCACGAGCAATGTGAATATATCAAATCAATCAAAGAACACAAAACTTAATGCAAGTAGACACAGATATACATGGAAACCCTTTTGGGAGAAAACCATGGAGAAACTTCTTTCTTTATATATATTTCTCAAAAATTTGTAGGCACCAACCTACTGGAGACACCAATCCCCAAATTACAGTTTTGTAGGCACCAACCTACAGGAGCACCCACCCCTTTTGCTAAGCACCAACTTAGCAAGTGACGCTGATCTCTTCGAATATGAAGGCACCAACCTTCCTTACAAAATTTTCTTTCCACTTTTGAACTTGTTGCTTCCTCAACGAATAATGAAAAATTCTTCTTCTTACTTTCAGATTTGCTCTTCTAAAATTATGCCCTTACGCTTCCTCTTCTTCTTCTTTTTTCCTTAAGATATTCAACTTGAATCCATGCTTAATAAGTCTCATATGAATCTTCTTATATAGCCTTTCGTACCTTTTTGAAAAGACACATTGTTCCAACTGACACAACCTTTCCATTAACACAACTTAATTAAGTGCATTAGTCACCTAAAACCAAAAATAATTAATGCAACCTATATTAAATGCACATTAATCAATGCAATTAACCACTTGATAGAGCACCGCCCTCCTTAGACAAATCACTTGTTATCATTAAATCGCTGCCATCCATCATTAAATCTTCTTTTTCACCATAAAACATTGTATATGAACACCTTAAAATGTGGATATCTCTCTCTTATGTATAGTTGTGTATATCTCACTTATACCATGATAATACTCATGCAAAAATGCTTCTTCTCATGTATTTAAACTTTCATTTTCTACCCTTCTATACTACTGGTTATTTCCATTACTTTCTACCATTTCCATCAATAATTCCATTACTTTCTAATATATTTCCGTTTATCAGTTCAACACCTCTTTTGACATCAATGACAATATTTCCAACAGAATTCAATAATGGATTTCTCCAAGGATTGGAGAATGTAATATGATTGATCTCACTTTGGGGGTCCTGCGAAAATGATTCGAAGGACGAGTTGGTGTAAAGCGGGGTTGTGAATCTACCCTCAAGTGTAATATATCTAACCACCTGTTTTATTGACCTCGTCAAAGTAGGGAGGAATGGAGGAGCATACCAAACACACCTTGAGAAACTTGAGGGTGTCTTACCCTTAAAAAAAAATCTCCTCTACCTCTTTATCAAATTTGTTTCTACCATGCTCGTAATAAAGGAAATCATATTTTCAATAATTGGAAATTCCTTACCTTTGAAAGTGATTACACTATCCTTCCAGTGTTTAGAAAAAGTGACAAAGATGTGCTTATTATGGCCCTTGATCCTCTTATGAAGGTATAAAATCCATCAATAGACAACACCTTCCATAGTTCCTCATTTTCCTATCAAGAAGGATCATAAATTGTCTCGACTCTATAGGGAGGTCCACCCATGGTTGTGGAGAGAATAAATACGCCGAATAAAAGGGCACACGCATACTTACGATGGCAGATGGAATGAATCAAAACAACATATAAATAAGAAATATTTATAAAAAAATTATGTCTTGATTAAACCATAGGGGAAAAGCATGAGCCAAGCATGCAATGTACTCATTAAGCAATTTCTCACTTGCCCTCTCCATTCACAGTACCTATTATTTTTTTACAAATTTTCATATTATCTTTGGAAATGATTTCATTTACAATTTGGGGGATTTCATTATAATCATGCCAATAAATTAAATGATTATTAGATACCCCTATGTTGGCTAGGGAGTCAACACCTTTGTTTCCCCTCTCGTACTTACTACATAATTTGACATTTGTGATTACAAATACTTATAACCTCATGAATAAAATACTTGATATTCTATCTTAGAGGATGAATACATTTAAGATGGTTAATTATATTTAGGGATTGACCCTTGACAATAACATTAGCAATATTATGATCTTTAGAAGCTCTTATACCCCATATATCAACATGTGCCTCAACATAGTGGTTGGATTGGGTTCAATTGACCACAGATGCAATCTGACAAAGAGATGACTAAGATCATTTATAATTAAGCCTCCACTACTCAAATATCCTGGGTTGCCTTTAGAGGAACCATCAAAATTTATTTTGTACTAAATTTCAAGAGGAGTAATAATCCATTGTATGACGGAGTGGTCAATGATGATAGTTTTGTCTTGAGTATCCTCTAAATTAATATTCTAGTTTATTAGGAATATCTCTTCTTCTTTGGGAAAGTTTGTATTTTAGGGGATGTAACATTCCCATTTTAAGTCATTAGAACAAGGGAATTTATATATATATATATAGATATAACGATAACGTTCTATGTTCTAGTTTATATAATTCGTAAGCATACGACCAAGTTTTAATAATTGTTCTTTGTCCCATTAACGTAATATAGAACACACAATACTTTTAAAACCAATGTTCTCTGTTTGCATATTTATAATATGGAACACACATTCAATGCCATTCAATCATATAACAGATACCATTATGCTGTTGTAATGACTCGAAGAACTACCGATCTCCCATTTATGGCTCGGAGTTTCAACGATCTCTCATTTCATGACTCGGCTACTTACCGATCCTTCATGTTAACCCATGCAAGGTATACTAAGTATACTAGGTTCTCTTTACCATTTTCGGTTATCGAAGTGTTCCATTTAAGAGGCCTATCTGAATATCTATTACCGATACTCATCTGAAATCCTACTTCTTAAACTAGGTGATTAGGACAACGCAACCAACAACTTGCGATACTTTGGCCAAATATTTTCACATGCTTTGCATGATCATATTCCTAGACGTTATACACATCAATGGAATACGTCCTTCACCTCACTTCGTCTGTTATCTAGAATGGTATTTTCTGACCTCTGTCAGTCCTCTCGTCCAAGTTTAAACTTTAACCCAAGATAGCAATATGAAAGAGTATAGGAGACACTCGCGGTGACTAAAGGTACGCAGACATACTTTGTCGACCCTAGTCGACTGCGTGTGTCTAGTTACCTTTAGTCTTCCTGAGTCACTCCGTATACACGGTCACATTCCTAACTTCATCCAAGTAACTTGGTCCCAGCTTATGTAAACTTGATGATTCGATTCGGGAGGGCGTTGTAACATGTCAGCTGCAACATTGTGTCATCATGAAGGCCCCACCTTCGTGAAGACACTAGATTGCAGCTGGCGTGTGCCAAAGTCCTACGGAATCCTCCCATCAAGGGATACACATCCAGCTAGAAGTGTGATTAGATTATTATCTTAAATATTTTAAGAATAAGTTTCAGCAACCGTGTTGATCTTCTAACCTCACTGTTCGTTACAGTTGCATAGCTAAGAAGGATTTAAATTGTCATACAACTTAATATAAAATTACTCCTCCTTACCGAAGGATTGCATATTTCCATCTTAGTTTTATTTATTTAGGCTGCAGACTAACATTCCACTACAGCTTAACGTAGTAAGGTCAACTTACTAAACTTAATCAAGTTTTATTCACAACCAAATTTAAATTAAAAATTCCATCTCATTATATGTCATTTAAATGAGGCCTAATCCCAAATGAATATATTCATTTATTCACTATAACCTTACTTCAGTTAAGGTTTTTTACGAGGAGATATGATTCCTCCTACCAAATATACTTTTGATCAAAACATCCTAAGGATATTAACGAAATCAGAATACATAATTCAATTATCTCTGTACTAATATTCATTAGTTTATATTCTAATTATGAATATCATTCATTTAAGAGTTCATGTTCACTTTTTACTCTTTACTAATGTCAATTTTAAATCCTTATTGACCCAAGTATTAATTAATTGCACATTCCAACTTAAAAGTTTTATTCAAGTATGGAATAGGTATTTTTTTCCTTTAAAATCTATCAACCATCATTTGAATAAATCCAAATTCAATGAATAAAATTATATTCTCAATCCTATTCAAACAGTTCCAAAGTGGTACAACCATTAAAATATCACACCTTCTTCTTTTACTCATTACTCTAGATTAAAATTCATACAATATACAAGTCCATACTACCGGACTTCATTCATGCCAAACAACATTAACAACTCGTAAAGAAAGAAGAATACAACTTTTTCTTTTTCCATTTCTTGGTGAAGAATAATAAAATCTCAGAAGAGATCCATCCCTTAGTCAATCAGAAGAAGCATCATAAAACAACATGTCTTCATTTTTACTCGTAGAAACCATCTGCAAAATTTACTTGCACGGGTCAGTTCATCGAACTGAGCATATTAAGCACTTATCATTAAAATGAGGTGCTCTTGATTAACTGTCTCAATAAAAGAACCCTGCTTTTATGAAACGTCTCTAAATAGAGATAAACATCATGTAATAGTTACGCACCAATAAGGTTGAACAATCTTAACAACCTGAGTTCAATAATTAGTATCATTTTTAAACAGTAATAATAAATACCAGCACACCAATTTCTATATTGGCTAACCTATCATGATGTATATTTCACCATTCTCATAGTTGTTTTCAATGAAAAGAAAAGAGTTCATTCCAAATTTAGATAATACTAAAAAGGAGTATTTTCTCTAAACAATCACGTATTAAGACAACTATATTAACTGATTTATAGATTGTTGTTCGATTGCATGCATTGTCCAACCCATTTCATCATCAAGAATGAATTCCATATACTGAGTCGATTTTAAATTAAGATAGAACTCTCTTACCTTCAGGTCATCCACTGGATTTCAACTATATCAAATGCAAAAGTGAAAAGAAACCTTACGTCACAGCAACAATCTATTAAACTTCCCAGAATTCAATAAACAACATAGTACTTCTTTCAATTTAGAAAGAGAAAAACAATAGTTAAAATGTAGTTGCTTATGCCGAAGGCAGTAGGAAATTCATTCAACATCAAATAATAGAATTTCATCTGGATAAGAGAAGAAAATAATTATTACTTCCGATTACCCATTCAATATTCTCTTTCCTTTCATCACAACTAAATAGGTGGATTTGAACAAGAAGTGATAACAATCAATATACCATCAAGGAGAGAGAACAATTAAAGTCAACAATCGAATGAAAGGAAGAAGACTCATATTACCTCTTCTCAATGCTTGGCCGAGTATCAACTATATAGTACAGACCTGTTTTCAATAGGGTAATTTTCCTATACAAGACTATTACAGTAATCATGATTTACTAATTATCATTCAAGGAAGTACTCCTGAATTCATTTTACATCTGACCCGCAAATATCAACAACAACTGAATCTTTCAATTTAAAATCATTTTCAATACTTATCCCAAAAAAAAAAACATTTCTAGCTAGGTCTAAAAAAAAGTAAGAATGTACAACAAGCTATATGACCATAATTATTCACCAAAAATGAACATTCCAGCTAGGTCTGAAACAAGCAAGAATGTACAACAAGCTATATGACCATAATATCACTGTAATAAATAAAGAAACCATCTTTTCAACCGCAAGAACAAGAATCTACTCAAGTATGGTTCTAATCGAACACAATGAAAAAGTTCAGATATGTAGTTCCTTTATATATATACATATATATATCAATGGATTCAAGGAAGGATAAACGATACACTCTACTCCATTCACCAAATAACCAAGTTATTCTTTCTCAGTTTTAAATAATTTATTCCCCAACAAACATTCACGGCCTTCAACCCAATATGGAGACATTGAATCGTTTTAAATCAAGCAAGGGTAAGACGATGGAACGAATTTCATTGTCCCCAAAGAATTCGTATTCTATGCACTGTAATGCTACCAGAAAAATAACTCACACAAACAGTTCCATCAAGCATTCTCATGATTTTTCCCAAACCATTTACACGCATAGAACTCAGAAAAACAATATTCACATCATTGTTACTTCCATCAACTCAAACCCATAATGGGTAATAAAACCAAATACCCAATACTATCAAAACTCCTACAACAAGGATAGATTTCATTTCATTTACCCTTTTTGTAAAGAAAATACCCAAATCGTATTCATCTTCAAAAGACAACTCAACCCAGAAATCATATCAAACATATCAACATTTTCATTTTACAAAAACACCCAACATAAGAGTAGAGTTCTTTTAATGAAGACGCTTAACAAAGAGAAAAACGGTTTAAAGAGAAGAGCTCAACATGCCTGTAAAATTTCTTGTTGCTTGAAGAAAACCGCGTCCGTGCCCACAAGAGTTACTCTTTTTCCATGGCGATAACAACAAGGTTTTCCCCAACTATCTCCTTACTCCCACAGGCTCAAAGATAGCCGTGGTTACTCAAAACAACAAGCAACAATGACCAGAATGGTTGCAGGTTCGAAAGAACCTCAAAAGAAATGCAGAGCAAATACAAGAAACCCAAATGAACACGATAACCACAAAATTCCTCTTTCCCCTTTCCAAGGTGAGTTGGTCACCAAAACCAAGATCAATAAATGCATTAAATGCATTGCTTTTTCCTCTATCTCCATGCCACCACCGACTCAGGTTTGGTGAGTTCCACTTTTCAAATATTTGCATGTAATTTCATTTTAACTACACTGCTAATTAGATACCCCCAACTCCCATGTTCTCACCAAATTTGGTGTTCAAAACTTCAAGGACATCATTTAATGTCCTTTATTAAATTCTAAACCTTCTCTTCTTATCCATTCATCAGCATGTGTCCATAGGTCCCCTCCTTAGGTTAACAATAGTTTAGGTGGTATTGTCCATAGTTAGGTTTCCACCTAGGTCGCAAGTCATTAGGATTTGCAATAATTTACATCCTTTTTTTTTTTTAATTTAAATCCACATAGGTTAGTTGTTAGGCCATGGGTTAGAACTTAACCCTCGTAGTGTTTTAGTTAATAGGTTCCTTAGTAAGTTTTACAAACTTACGTTCATATCAGCATAATGTAGGACGTTTGTTCCATGCTCGACATATCTATACCTTGTTCGCTTGCACCAAAACTCTTACTGCCTTACGCTCCCTAGCATTACTATTTGTATGTAGTTCAGAAATCAAACCTTTCCATTGGCAACATGGTGCCGATTAATTATACCTGTGACCGTGTTCGTAAAATTTATAATGATCTCAGTCTGGTTCCAGACTTCATTCAAATTAGAAAGTAAATCAACAAAGTGATCAAAAAGAAGGCCGCAGCATACCTTGGATCAATGGAATTGATTCAAGGTGTGCTTTCAATCAACAATAAGAGTTCATCAAACACATAAGCAAGTCTGTTGTTTCACACTTTGCAAAACACAAGTTATAATGACCTCCGTCCCAAGTAAACAAGTTACAGTCAGCAAGGGTTCAGATCAGTAATACATTCTTTTTAAGATTAAAAGATATATCACAACCTAATTATCCTCATTTCCATAGTTACAACATCACGAAAAGAGGTTATCATAGTAGCTTCTAAAAATCAAGATGTTACATTCCTCCCTTCTTAAAATAATCATCGTCCCGATGATCAAATTAGCCAATTCATAGATTTTTTAGGACAAAATTCAATTATCATCCTTCCATTCATAAGTTCATACCAAAATCAGATTCAACCTTTAAAACAATGTTTTAAGATAACCATAAAATAGACCAGTAATTGTCCATGTTTGGCAGAATTATCAGTTTTTTGAATTCAATTTCAATCAAACAAGTATGGAAAAGTAGATCTCATCTCCTTGAGATTTTCCCAAGTTGCACTTTCTTCACTGAACTGATCCCACCGGACCTTACATTGATTCACTTTACGATTTCTTAAGTACATCATTGGAGTGCCCAAAGACTCGAATGGGCTTAACCATGATTATTCCGGGTCTTGGACCTACAAGGAATTCCAATTCAGCACATGTGATAAATCTGATACGTATTTCTTAAGCAAAGAAATATGAAAAACATCATGCATTTGTGATAAAGCAGGAGGTAAAGCTAGACGATAAGCTACAGGGTTGATTATTTCAACAATTTCAAAAGGTCCCACATAACGAGGTGATAACTTGGCAGCCTTGCCAAAAGTTATAGAACTCTTTTTCGGCTTAACCCAAAGAAAGACCTTCTCACCAAGTTTATAATTCCTATCAACCCACTTTAAGTCTGCATAACTCTTTTGCCTATTGGCAGCCTCCTTTAAATGTTCCCGAATCATTTTAATTTGTTGTTCCATTTCCGTAAGGATTTTTGGCCCAATTACCTCTCTATCCTCTACGCTGTCCCAACTAACAGGGGTTCTGCATTTCCTTCCATACAATGCTTCAAAAGGTGTCATCTTTAAAGAGGTGTGGTATGTATTATTATAGGAAAATTCAACCAGTGGAAGGTATTCCTCCCATTTATACTGCTGGTCCATGCAATACATTCTTAACATATCCTCTAAAACTTGATTGACTCTTTCAGTTTGTCCATCTGTTTCTGGATGATATGCAGAACTGAAATTTAATTTAGTTCCCAAGGCCGCATTAAGCGTTTGCCAAAATCTTGATGTCATTCTTGGATCTCTGTCTGATATGATCAATTCGGGTATTCCATGCAATCTGAAAATTTCATGTACAAATCTTCTTGCTAACACTGGTGCATCATCTTTTAAATTACCAGCAATGAAGTGTGCCACTTTGGTTAGTTTTTCAATGACAACCAGGATGATATCATGTTTATTCCTTGACATAGGTAATCCTTGAATGAAATCCATAGTTATCACTTGCCATTTGTACTACGGAATGTTGTGGGGGTACAACAATCCAACGGGATGCATATGTTCCACCTTAACATGCTGACATTCCAAGTAGTGTGTCACAAATTCCACCACATCCTTTTTCATTCCCTTCTAGAAATATTGTTTCTTGAGATCAAGCAAGCATTTTCGTAATGCGGTGGTGTCAGAGAAAAAGGTGAATTATGAAATTCAGTTAATAATTTCTTTCTTAAATCATTTGCCAAGGGTATATATACCCTATTTTCAAACCTTAGAATCCCTTCATTATCAAAACGAAATCCTTTATACTTCACATCCTTTGGATGTGCGCAGCAAGAAGTGATTTTAACTTGCTGAAAATAAGAGTCAGATTCCATGGCATCTTTCACCTCATCCTTAAACTGTGTTCTTAATGTTATAAGAGCAGAGATGTGCTTCCTACGACTCAGAGCATCTGCTACCCTATTTTCCTTTCCTTTAATGTAGCTTATATCAAAATCATACTGAGATAGAAATTCTAACCATCTTCGTTGTCTTGCATTCAGGTTTGGTTGAGTAAAAATATACTTCAACCCCAGATGGAGTGGTCCATATATAATCACGGAGTGTAAAAGTAGCAACGTCTTACGACAGGATAAGTTAAATGGTGAAGAACTATAGATTCCAAATCAATGTAATCTATCTCAAACATCTCTACTAAAAGGAGAATTTCTCACCCGTGTACATATTAGTTTAGGTTTGTTCAATTCCTCCAAGTTCTTTTACACATTTTCATTGTTGTTAGAGTAGGTTTTAATTTCCCTAAGTGTTGGTGCACATGTTCTATTACTTCTAGTATATGCTTCGTATAAAGTTCATCACATTTCAGAAAGAGAAAGCATTGCAGGTGGGAAGATCGTAGTTTCTTGCAATAGTTACAAATTTCAAATAGCTCCAATATCAAAAAGTATGACTACAAAGTGGTACCGAATAACTTACCGAAACTTCGATGGGTGTGACTTGCTTTTTAGCTTGTTTGTTAGCCACCGCAGCGTGTATCCTATGTTTTTGATCGTGATCATCCTTCTTCAAAGGACAGTGACTTGCATAATGGTCCTTTCCATAGTTCAAGCAGACCTCTGACGGGACCCTTCCTAGGTTCAAATTCTTCTTGCCACTGAAGTTATCACTCTGGCTTCCATAGGACTTTTGTCCATTACCACTAATTTTTGCAAAGCTGCTTCGCACACTATTAACAGGTTTGTTCATTACTGATTTCTTATTATTATCCAAAACAATTTTGTTTTTCATACCAAACCTTTTCCAGGGTCCCTTTTTAGGTGCGAGAGATGAAGAAGAGTTGGGAATCTTCTTCCTAATCTCCTCCCTATGAGCAGAGATATTTCTCTCAATTTTTAAGGCAAACATGTTAAGATATATATTTTGATCTTAAGGGAATGTGTGTGCTAATAACTGGATTCTTCGCATCAACCTGTAATTTATTTGCATGGGACAAGCAAAGCTTTATTGTTACTTGTGTGTTTGATGTGACGACAAATTGTCGTATATGCTTGCTGAACTCTTTATGTCTGTGATGGCCTTCTTGTAATCGCTTTGTCGATTTACTCGAACCGAATCAAGGTTGATATAAATGTGCAAAGCACCTGATTAGGTATGAACAGATGGCACGTAGATGCCAACGGAAAAGGGTTCGATTCACGAACCATACACTGTCGTAACGTGAGACCCCGTAAGGTGAGAAATGCCGGGATACGGGTGGCTCAGGCATGTTAACAAAGGACGAAATGTCCTGCATACAGTTGTTGAAATTGGAAGTCACTGGGAAGACTTGACTCGGATCAAGGTTGATTAGTGTTAGGTGTTAGAGGGAATTAGATCCTAATCTAATCCTAAGTTCTACCTTACATCCTAAACTACTATCCTAAGTGGATTTTTAAATTATATAAAAAGGTGGAAATAGACCTAAGTTCTATTAACCTAAAGACTAGGCTATGACCTAGGTCGAACACTAATATGAATCCTAAACTAATCCTAACCTAGAAGGGGACGCACAGACCCATGGGAAGAGGATAAGGATGAAAGGGAATTTAATGGCATTAATGTGAAGTCCTTACGTGGACAGCGCCAGTTTGGTGGGAACAGGAAAACTAGAGGTATCTAGTTGGTTATGAAGCTAAACTTGGTTTTGCATGCAAAATTTGAATTTGATGGTTCGCCAACCCAAGTCGGCGGTGGCGTGAGAAAATAGGAAAAGGCAGAGCCTTTAATGCATTTAATTTTTTTGGTCTTCGTGACCAGCCCGCCTTGGAAAGTGTATGGAGGAAATTTTGATTGTTTATTGTGTTGTTCGGATTTTTGAGAAGTTGCTTCTCGCATTTGGTTTTTTTGCTTGGTTCAAATTCGAACCAGCTTTCAGTTTGGTTTTTATCATCGTTCTTTGGAAATCGGAGGTCTCACGAGCCTCAAGAGGAAGGTGATTTTTGGGAAGCTCATGTGTCGCCGTGGAAGGAAACACCTTTCAGAGACGTGGTTTTCTTCGAGTTTCGAGGAAGAAATTGCAGCATGTTAAGCCCTTCTCTTTAAAACACTTGCTTTGTTTAAGCTGTCTCATTAAAACAACCCGCTTCGCTTCTTGGGTTTTGGGTTTATTCGATTTTTTTCATCATTGTTTGAAATGAATGGGTAAAATTTTTTGCTATTGTGATTGATCTGTCTTTGCATGAATTTGAGTAGGAAATACGAACTTGCTGTGTGGGTTTGTTTGACAGTTTTGGAGAATTCGAAATGGGTATTTTCTCTGTTAATGTTTATATGAAAACGGTACAAAGATGAGTTGTTTCTCATCATCAGGCAATCGCTTTTTTGTTATATGAACTTGAATGATGAAAATCATATGCATTGAGTTGTTTTCATTGTTGTGCAATTGTTCTTTTGCTATATGAACTTGAATGATAAAATCTCTACAGGCTGTGTGAGTTGTTTGATGTTGTTTCTATACTGAAATTTTTAAAAGGAAATAAGATCCTTTTCCTTCTGCTGTTTTGGATTTTGATGGAAATAGCATTTGGGTTTTATTTGAGCATATGAACTCGATTTGAAGGAAGTAATAGTAATATTTTTATTGCTGTGCCTTTTTCTTGTATAAGAAATGAACGAATAACGTTTTGGGTATTCGTGAAAGTAGGAGAAGTTAACTGTTTTTCTTCTGAACTTATAAATGATTACATTCTTTCCTTGCTGTGATGGAAAGTTGATTTTGTTGTGTTTTATTATGATGCAATTTGTCTTCCTGCTCGACCTAGTTGACACGATTACAAACTGGCAACTTGTATTTTTCGTGCAATAATGAATGGAAATTTATGAAATTTTTTTGCTTGTGGAAAGTTGATTTATCTGTGTCTTATCGACTGTTACAAGCTTTGATCTTCTACCCTATGGGTTAAGAACTTGGCTTTTTATTTGTATATATGAATATGGAATATTATTTTTTGGGTCAGTCTCATTAAGATAAAAAGGAGTATGTTGTTTGAAAATGCATTTTGGGTTTCGACATTTGAATAGAAAAATGGATTGAGGTAGAAACATTATGGTAAGGAATCAAATTGAGTATTCATTGCTTATGGTATATTGAATGAAAACAGATGTGCTATGTGAGTTTGCTTTTCAATGTTGAACGATTGTTCTGTTATCATTATGAGTTGAGCTGTCATGCTAAGATAAACACGATTTGGGTGTTTTTATTTCATTTGGAAGAAGATGATTGTTTCTTACTGAAATTATAGGGAAATGAATTCTTCTTCTTTTCGTTGTTTTTGATTTGAAAGAAACAAGAATTTGGTTTTTTGATGAACTTTATAAGTTCAGCTTGACAGAAGATGACAATGGCATTTAGATTTTTCGAGTGTGTTATTTTTTTCTCGCAAATGGAAATTTGAATGTTTCATGTGGTCTTCGATTTTGCACCGTCATTCAAAAAAAAATGAATCGACTTGACCGATTCTTGTTGAGTTTGAAGAAAATGGTTGTTTTCTTATTTGAATAGTTAAAGGAATGAATTCTTTTTTTGTTGTTTGAATTCTGGAAATAGCATTAGAGCTTTACTGTGCATTATGAATTGGTCTTCATTGTAGGTAACAAAGAATGTGTAAATTGTTATTATGAACTGTATGCATTCATGGATATAGAAGGTCATGTGAATAAGTGATTACGTGATTGTATAACTATTTATTTGGTTAAAAATACAGTGAAAGAAGTATGGAATCTTCTAGTACAGCAAGTACATAGTATGCATCCTTATACTATTTGTTCTATGATGAATACGATGTTTTACTAACCTGTTTTTGGGTATTCATATGAGCCCGAATTAAATGAAGTATTGATAAGGACGATAATTTCTTCCTTGTTTTCATTTAAAGCTGATTATGAATGAAATTATTCTTGCTACTGGAAAGTGAATTCCGAATGGATTTTGTAAGTTTCACTCGAATCGTTATCTTGATTTGTGTCTCGCTTTGGATTCAATTTTTTAGGACAATCATGAGGAAAGAAATAGGAATGTGGATGGATAACTGGAAAAATGATCTTTTTCTTCTTTCATACAGCTTGGAAATCAGTAATCGCTTAAGAACGAATTTTGTATTGCTTGGGTATGAGCAACTATATGCATTGTTGTTTGCTTTCTCGTCTGTGCTTGATTGCTTGGAATCAAATGTGATGCATGAACCGAAAGGAAAGTAATTGGTTTACATTTCAGCTTAGTTTTATCCTTTGCATTTATTACTAATGAAAGGAATGGAAAGGGATAGCATTATGTTATAACAGCAAAGATGCTACTTGTATTCCTAAACTTTACAAATATTGTAACTGAACTCAAGGAAACTTTAATGGTTATGTGGGAAATAGGACAGCAATTCTTTGGCTGATTGGGATGGTATTTAGATGGTTCAGTTGTTATGCTGTCCATTCTTTTGATGCTTAATTCTTGATTGATGTTCATACTCGTCGCTTCATAAAAGCAGGTTCTTTTATCGAGACAGCTTAATTCAAGCACCTCATTTTAATGACAAGTGCTTAATATGCTGGGCCATGAACCGACCCTGCAAGTAATTTTTTGCAGATGGAATTTGATTAGAAACGAAGACATGGCTGTTTTCTCGATGCTTCTTTTGATTATCAAGATGAATTGTATTTGTTAGTTATTATTCCTCTACGAGGAATTGTGAAAAGAAGAAAGTACATTCTTCTATCTATGAGTTGTAATGATGTTTTATATAAACAAAGTCCAATACTGATGGCAAATGTATGGATTATGAAATGGATGATGAATACAAATACAAGTGTGATATTTTAATAACTATATCAGTTTGATATTGTTGATTAAATTGGAAATATAATGTTATTTCTTGATTTGGATTTATTTAATTGTCCTGGATGGATGTTAAAAAGGAATTGATATCTATTCTTACCTAAATGCAACTTTTAAGTTGAAATGTGCAATTAGTTCATACTGGGTAAAGATGAATTTTTAATTGACATTAAAAAGGATTAGGAAGAATATGATTCCATAATCGATAGGTATTCAGATTAGCTTGAAGCTAAGGAATATCAATTAACTTAGGAGTAACCGAACTTCATTTTTCGAACTCCATTAATAACCTCGTATGTTAAATTCAAAAAGAAAGGATATGGGATAAATATATCCAGAGCTAATGGACCTTAACTATGTAAGGTTAAGGAGAATAAATGAATACATTTATTGGGAATTAGACCTCGCGTTTAAATGACGCCTAATAAGTCTGGAATTTGAATTTAGTTACAGCTTAGAAAATCTTGGTTAAGTTTAATAGGTTAAACTTATCACGTCCGTCAGTAACGGGCTGCTTAATCCAATGATTAAGAAGAGAACCAAGTAGAGAAAATGCAACCCTTCGGTAAGAAGGAGAAGATGCATAGCAAGCTAGAAGACGGATTTAGTCTCTCTTAGCTACATACAACTGTAACGGGAACGAGGATAAAGGATCAGCATGGTTGCTGAAAGTTGATCTTAAATATTAAGATCATATCCAAATCACTGAGCAGATGTGTACTGATGGGAGGATTCCGTGACAGACATCGACATACGCCGCCATACAAGAGGTGTCTTCATGAAGACGGGTCTTCATGACGACACAATGTTATAGCCGACATATTACAATGCCCTCCCGAATTAAATCATCAAGAATACATAGGCCGAATGTGAAGTTCTTGGTGGGGATAGGAGTATGATCACGTATATGAGTGATTCTCTGAGGGAAAAGATAACTAGACACACGGAGTCATGGGGAACGACACCGTATGTCCGCGTATCTTTAGTTACCATGAGTGCCTTCCTATATTCGCTCATATTGCTAGTTGGAAATTGGAAGTTTGAATCGACCTTAAATTGAAAGGATCGGGTAGAACCAGAAAGACCATTCTAGATAACAGTGGAGTGAGGTGAAGGACGTATTCCATTGGTGTGTATCACATCCAGGAATATGATCATGCAAAGCATGTGAAAATCTTTGGCCAAAGTATCGCAAGTGCTGGTTGCGTTGTCCTAATCACTTAATTTAAGATGCAGGATGTCAGATGAATATCAGTAACATATATTCAGATAGGCTTCTTAAATGGATCACTTCGATAACCGGAAATGGTTAAGAGAACTTGTATATATAATATACTATGCATGAATGAACATGAAGGATCGGTAGTTGCCGAGTCATGAAATGAGAGATCGTTGAAACTCCGAGCCATGAAAATGGGAGATCGGCCTTCTTCTTCGAGTCATTTACAAAAAAGATATAGAATCTGTTATAAGATGAATGGCATTGAATGTGTGTTCCATATCAGTAAATATGTGAACAGGAACATTAGTTTTAAAAGGAAATTGTGTGTTCCAAATGTGTTGTTTGGGCAAAGAGAACAATTATTAAAACTTGAACGTGTGTTTGAATTATATAATTCATAAAGAGAACGTATATAAAAATAAAAAAAAAAATTCCCTTGTTCTAGTATCTTAAAATGGGGATGTTACATCTTGGTATCGAGCTGAAGGTTGCAGCTCTCTGGACCTAATGAGTCCACGATATTAATAAGGTTTACATTTTCTTATGAATGTAAAATGGTCGTAACAAGAGGGAATGCTGCGAATAACCCGCGTTACAGGTGGAGAAGCAGCCATCGCTCAAAAGTCGGATGAATCCTCCTTGCTGCCCTACTTGATACGAGGGATCGCTTTGATCTGCTCGGGAACAACAATCAATGGGCAATGAAGAGGAGGAAGATGAAGCTGAAATAAATGATCAGCCACCTCCTGTGGACAACATCAACGGAGGGAATCCGGGTGTTGATAATAATAATGTAATTGCTCCTAATCCCCCTGAAAATAAAAGGGCAAGATTAGAAATTGAACTTACAAATGATATAAAGAGAATAAGTCCTCCAAAGTTTGATGGAACAACCCTTGGGGACGGAGCTGAGAATTGGCTCAGTGAAATGGAGAAATACTTTGCAATAAGAAACTTCTCCGAAGAGACTAAAGCGATATGGGGAGCATATCAGCTTTCTCATGAAGCATCATCATGGTGGGACAACCGTAAGGTTGAGCTGAATATTGTTAAATCGCATATAACTTGGGATCAATTTAAGGGTTATTTTAGGCAACGATGGCTGCCTCAACTCTATTTTGATAGGAAAATGACCGAATTTTTAATCGGTCGCAAGGAAGGTCGTTTGGTGATGGAATATGGGAAGGGTTTACTAAACTCCTTAAGTATGTGCCGAGCATCAAGTCGACGAGAAGTTCGTAATATGGAAATTCATAATGGGACCGAATCCCATCATGGTGGTGAAGTGGATGTCCACGGCCCAACCACCATGGATGGAGTTGTCATTAAAAGGCAATCGACAGAATGAAATCGAGAGCAATATCTCGCTCACAGGAAGAGATAAGGAAGAAGATTCCCAATTCTTCTTCATCTCGCACCAAAAAGGGGACCTTGGAAAAGGTTTGGTGTGAAAAACAAAAATTGTCAGGATAACAACAAGAAATCTGTGATGAACAGATCTGTAAATAACATGGAACAACTTCACAAAAGTTATGGCATGGATGTAAGTCCTATGGAAGCCGTAATGATAACTTCAAAGTGGTAACAAATTTGAGCCTAGAAAAAGGGCCACTGGAGGATGCTTCAACCGTGGAAAGGACCACTATGCGAATCACCGTCCTCTCAAGAAGGATGATCATGGTCAAGCAAAGATAGATACACGCGCAGTTGGCAATGCATGACAAGTCGAAAAGCAAGTTACGCCTATAGAAGTTTCTGTAAGTTATTCGCACACCCGTAGTCATACTTTTGATATCGGAGCTACCGAATGCTTTATTTCTCGCTAAACTTGCAATGAAATTAAAAAGAAAGGCTGAAAGAATGGATAAAACATGGACAAGGCATTATGGGAATAATGTTGTCCATACAAATAAATGTGCCTTTTTGGGGCAATTCTTGACTTGCCTAGTTTCTCCACCGAAGTTGACTTGTATGTCACTCCTCTAGGATCATATGATATCATTATCGAGTTAATCGGTTGGCTGAACATAAGGCAAAGGTCGATCATATGAAAAACAAATTTGTTGTTTTGATGACCCGCAAAAAGCAGTCATTCAAGGTGTAAACGTGAAGTCATAGCTTAGGAAACCGACAAACTATGCAACTAAAAAGGGCTAAAAAAGAGGTCGCACTTGTATGCAAAGTAAAAATGATAGAAAATGCCGAGGAAGATAATGATTTCATGGAAAGATATCCATTGTTAAGGGGTTTCGTGATGTGTTTCCGAGGAATCGCTGTGTCTTCCACCCAAACGTGAGTTTGATTTGCAATAGAAATCAAACCGAACTCGAACCCATATCTAAGGCACCTTATGTAATGACCACCATCGAGTTGGTAGAGCTAAAGGCTGGGCTTACAAGAACTTTTGACTAAGGGGCCGATAAGACCGAGCGCCTCACCTCTTGGGGAGCGCCCGTAATTTTTGTAAAGAAAAAGGATGGCACATTGAGGTCGTGTGGTATTGATTATAGCACGTCGAACAAAGCAACTATTAAAAATCGATACCCACTTCCTAGGATTGATGATCTGTTCGATCAGATGCGAGGAGCATCAGTCTATTCAAAAATAGATCTTCGATCTGGGTATCATCAGCTGAGAATAAAGGAAGAAGATATTCATAAAACAACTTTTAGAACAAGGTACGGGCATTATGAGTTCACGGTGTTACCTTTTGGGTTGACTAATGCACCTGCCGCCTTCATGAATCTGATGAACAATATTTTTCAAGAATACTTAGACAAGTTTGTGCTTGTATTCTTAGACGACATTCTTATATACTCTAAAAATGTCGAAGAGCACCAAGAACATCTAAGATAGTGCTGGAAATTTTAAGAAAGAGGAAGTTATATGGTAAACTGTCTAAATGTTCCTTTTATGATGCAGAGGTGCATTATTTGGGACATGTTATAAGCAAGAATGGAATAGCTGTTGACCCTTCAAAGATCACAGCTATAACCGAGTGGCCTGCGCCTAAGAACGTGCACGAAGTGAGGAGCTTCATGGGCTTGGCTGGATATTATCGAAAGTTCGTTAAGGACTTTTCAAAAATTGCTGCCCCAATCACTTCACTGCAAAAGAAGGATAAGAAATTTGTCTGGATGACAAATGTGAATCTGCCTTTAAAAATTTAAAGGAACAGTTAACTACAACACCTATTTTGACTGTACCTGATCCAAATGGAAATTTTATGGTTGTAATAGATGCCTCAGAGAAGGCCTGGAGGTATTCTCTGTTACGTAATAACCATGTCATAGCTTATGAAAGCAGAAAGCTTAAGTTACATGAACATAATTATGCTCCACACGATCTAGAGCTCGCTGCCATTGTTCATGCACTTCAAATGTGGAGGCATTACCTTTTAGGCAAGCCTTTGAGTTAAAAATGCACCATCCGGGGCTGAAGTATATTTTTACTCACCAAATCTGAATGCAAGGCAAGAAGATGGTTAGAATTTCTGTCTCAAGATGATTTTGATATAAGCTACATCAAGGGCAAGGAAAATAGAGTAAAGCAGATGCTCGAGTCGAAGGAAGCATATCTCGCTCTTATAACGTTAAGAACTCGCTTTAAGGATGAGGTGAAAGATGCCTGAATCGATCCTTATTTCCAAAGAAGTCAAAACAAGCACTTGCCGCAGACCAAGGATGTCGTATAAAGGATTCGCATTTTGATAATGAAGGAATTTCGAGGTTCAAAAAAACAGGTATATATACCTTTGGCAAATGACTTAAGAGGGAAATTGTTAATCGAATTTCATAATTCACCTTTTTCTCGACACCGGCATTACTTAAAATGCTTGCTGATCTTAAGCAAGCAATATTTCTGGAAGGGAATGAAAAAGGATGTGGTGGAATTTGTAAACACACGCTTGAATGTCGCATGTTAAGGCGGAACATATGCATCCCGCAGATTATCAGATCCCCACAAAGATTCGCAAAGATAAATGGCAAGTGATAACGATGGATTTCGCATTCAAGGATTGCCTATGTCAAGAAATAAGCATGACATTATCCTGGTCAGAGTAGTCGATAAATTGACCAAAGTGGCACACTTCATCATTGCTGGTAATTAAGGACGATGCACCAAAGTTGTTAAGAAGAAGATTTGTACATGAAATCTTCAGATTGCATGGAATACCGAATTAATCATATCGACAGAGATCCGAGGATGACATCAAGGTTTTGGCAAACGCTTAATGCGGCCTGGGAACTAAATTAAACTTCGCTTCGCATATCATCCGAGACGGATGGACAGACCGAGAGAGTCAATCAGTTTTAGAGGACATGTTAAGGATGTATTGCATGGACCAAAAGATAAATGGGAGGAATACCTTCCACCGGTAGAATTTGCTTACAATAATACATATCATGCCTCTTAAAAATGGCGCCTTTCAAGCATCAGATGGAAGAAAATGCGTAACCCCCGTCACCGGGACAACGTTGAGGACAGAGAGGTAATTGGGCCGTAAATCCTTATGGAAATGGAACAACAAATCAAAATGATTCGGGAACATCTAAAGGAGGCTGCCAATAGGCAAAAGAGTTATGCAGACTTAAAGTGGGTCGACAGAATTATAAATCGGGAGAGAAGGTCTTTCTTCTGGGTGAAGCCAAAAAAAGAGCTCAATAACTTTTGGCAAGGTCGCCTAAGTTTCGCCACGATACGTGGGACCTTTTGAAATTGTTGAAATAATCAACCCCGTAGCTTATCGTCTAGCATTACCTCCGCTTTGTCTCAAATGCATGATGTTTTTCATATTTCTTTGCTTAAGAAATACGTGATGATTTATCACATGTGCTGAATCGAATTCCTCGCAGTCCAAGACCCAGAATAATCGTGGTTAAGCCCATTCGAGTGCGGGAACTCGCCACTTGTACTTAAGAAATCGCGAAGTGAACCAATGTAAGGTCCAAAGGGGACCAGCTTCAAGCGAAGAAAGTGCAACTTGGGAAAATCTCAAGAAATGAGATCTACTTTTCCACATTTGTTTAATCGAATTTGAAATTGAAAACCGATAATTCTACCAAATTTAGACAATTATTAGTCTATTGTACAGCTTGTCTTAAAACGTTGTTTTTAAGAGTGAATCTATTTTTGGTATGAACTTATGAATGGAAGGACAATAACTCGAACTTTGTCCTAGAAACTCCTTGATTTGTTTAATCTGATCATCGGGACGATGATTCTTTAAGGAGGGAGGAATGTAACCCCGATTTTGTAAGTTATCATGGTGATTATTTTTCTTGATGTCAGAATCGCTGAAATGAAGGCAAACATGTTAAGATATATATTTTGATCTTAAGGGAATGTGTTGCTAACTGGATTCTCGCATGCTGTAATTTATTTTACATGGGACAACAGCTTATTGTTACTTGTGTGTTTGATGTGATGTGACGAAAAATTGTCGATGCTTGCTGAACTCTTTATGTGTGGCCTTCTTGTAATCGCTTTGTCGATTTACTCTCGAACCAAATCAAGGTTGATATAAATGTGCAGCACCCGATTGTAGTATGAACAATGGCACGTAGATGCCAACGGAAAAGGGTTCGATTCACAAACCATACACTGTCGTAACGTGAGACCCGTAAGGTGAGAAATGCCGGGATACGGGTGGCTCTGCATGTTAACAAGGACGAAAAATGTCCCGCATAAATGTTGTTGAAATGGAAGTCAATGGAAGACTTGACTGGAGTCAAGGTTGATTAGTGTTAGGTGTTAGAGGGAATTAGATCCTAATCTAATCCTAAGCTCTACCTTACATCCTAAACTACTATCCTAAGTGGATTTTTAAATTATAAAAAAGGTGAAAATAGACCTAAGTTCTATTAACCTAAAGACTAGGCTATGACCTAGGTCGAACACTAATATGAATCCTAAACTAATCCTAACCTAGAAGGGGACGCACATGCACTCCATGGGGGAAAGGATAAGGATGAAAGGGTGTTTAATGGCATTAATGTGAAGTCCCTTACGTGGACAAAGCGCCCAGGGAACAGGAAAACTAGAGGTATCTAGTTGGTTATGAACTAAACTTGGTTTTGCATGCAAAATTTGAATTTGATGGTTCGCCAACCCAAGTCAGTGGTGGCGTGAGAAAATAGGAAAAGGCAGAGCCTTTAATGCATTTAAATTTTTTGTCTTCGTGACCAGCTCCGCCTTGGAAAGAGTTGGAGGAAATTTTGATTGTTTATTGTGTTGTTCGGATTTTTGAGAAGTTGCTCGCATTTGGTTTTTTTTTGTTCATTCAAACCCGGCTTTCATTTGGTTTTTATCACTCATTTCTTTGGAAATCGGAGGTCGTTTTTGAGCCTCAAGAGGAAGGGATTTTGGGAAGCTCGTGTTGTCGCCGTGGAAGGAAACACCTTCAGACGACGTGGTTTTCTTCGAGTTTCGAGGAAGAAATTTGCAGGCATGTTAAGCCCTTCTCTTTAAAACACTTGCTTTGTTTAAGCTGCCTCATTAAAACAACCCCGCTTTTTGGGTTTTTTTTGGGTTTATTCGATTTTTTGTTGTCATTGTTTGAAATGAATGGGTAAAATCATTTCTTTGTTGTGATTGATCCGTCTTGCATGAATTGGAGTAGGAAATACGAACTTGTTGTGTGGGTTTGTTTGACAGTTTGGAGAATTCGAAATGGGTATTTTTTCTCTGTTAATGTTTATATGAAAACGGAACAGGCAGTATGAGTTGTTCTCATTACTGTGCAATCATTCTTTTGTTATATGAACTTGAATGATGAAATCTGTACAGACAGTAGGAGTTGTCTTTCAGTGTTGAGCAATTGTTCTTTTGCTATATGAATTTAAGTGATAAAAACGTACAGGATGTGCGAGTTGTTTGATGTTGTTTCTATACTGAAATCTTTAAAAAGGAAATAAGATCCTTTTCCTTCTGCTGTTTTGGATTTTGATGGAAATAGCATTTGGGTTTTATTTGAGCTTATGAACTCGATTTAAAGGAAGTAATGGTAATATTTTATTGTTGTCCCTTTTTCTTGCATAAGAAATGAACGAATAACGTTTTGGGTATTCGTGGAAGTAGGAAAAGTTAACTGTTTTCCTTCTGAACTTGCATTTGATTACATTCCTTCCTTGCTGTGAGGACAGGATGATTTTTGTTGTGTTTTATTGATGTTGCAATTTGGTCTTCTTCTGCTGACCGTGTCACACATGAATACCAACTGGCTTTTTTTTTTCGTGCAATAAATGGAAAATATGGAAATTTTTTGCTTGTTGAGTTTATTTGATCTGCGGTTTGATATTCAAGCTTATGTATTTAATACCCTATGCGGGTTTTTTATTTGATATAAGGTAAATTATGGAAATATGAATATTATATTTTGAGTTATCCTATGGGTTTTCATTATCTCATTAAGAAAAAGGAGAATGTTGTTTTGGATTTGGATAGAAAATGGATTCGATCGTAGATTTAGATAAGGAATTCAAATTGATATTCATTGTTTATGGTATATTGAATTGAAAATGCATTTGTGCTATGTGAGTTTGCTTTTCATTGTTGAACGATTGTTTGTTATCATTATGAGTTGAGTGAGTCATGTCATGCTTAAGATAAACACGATTGGGTGTTTTTATTTCATTCGAAGAAAAATGATTGTTTCTTATAAATTATAGGGAAATGAATTCTTCTTCTTTTTCGTTGTTTTCGATTTGAAAGAAACAATAATTTGGTTTTTAATGAACTTTATAAGTTCAACTTGATAGAGATGACAAAGTGGCATTTAGATGGTTTTCGAGTGTCATGTTTTTTTCTCAGACAAACGGAAATTTTGAATGTTTCATGTGGTCTTCTCGATTTTGCACTATCATTCAAAAAAAAAATGAATCCGACTTGACCGATTCTTGTTGAGTTGAAGAAAATGGTTGTTTTCTTATTTGAATAGTTAAAGGAATGAATTCTTTCTTTTCTTGTTTGAATTCTGGAAATAGCATCGAGAGCTTTATGCGTGCATATGAATTGGTCTCTTGTCAGTAGGTAACAACAATGTAAATTGTTATTATGAATCGTATGCTTCATGGATATAGAAGGTCATATGAATAAGTGATTGCGTGATTGTATAACTATTTATTTGGTTAAAAATACAGTGAAAGAAGTATGGAATCTTCTAAGTACAGCAAGTACATAGTATGCATCCTTATACTACTTGTTCTATGATGAATACGATGTTTTACTAACCTATTTTTGGTATTCGTATGAGCCTGAATTAAATGAAGTATTGATAAGGACGATAAGTTCTTCCTTGTTTTCATTTAAAGCTGATTATGAATGAAATTATTCTTGCTGCTGGAAAGTGAATTCCGAATGGATTTTGTAAGTTTCACTCTGAACTGTTATCTTGATTTGTGTCTCGTTTGGATTCAATTTTTAGGACAGTCATGAGGAAAGAAATAGGAATGTGGATGGATAACTTGGAAAAATGATCTTTTCTTCTTTCATACAGTTGGAAATCTGTAATCGTTTAAGAACGAATTTTGTATTGCTTGGGTATGAGCAACTATATTTATTGTTGTTTGCTTTCTCGTCTGTACTTGATTGCTTGGAATCAAATGAGATGCATGAACTGAAAGGAAAGTAATTGGTTTACATTTCAGTTAGTTTTATCCTTTGCATTTATTACTAATGAAAGGAATGGAAAGGATAACAGTTATGTTATATCAGCAGTATGCTACTTGTATTCCTAAACTTTACAAATATTGTAATCTGAACTTTCAAGGAAAATGTATGGTTATGTGGGAAATAGGACAGCAATTCTTTTGGCTGATGATGGGATGGTATTTAGATGGTTCAGCTTGTTATGTCCATCCATCTTTTGATGCTTAATTCTTGATTGATGTTCATATCGCCGTTTCATAAAAGCAGGTTCTTTTATCGAGACAGCTTAATTAAAGCACCTCATTTTAATGACAAGTGCTTAATATGCTCAGCATCATGAACCGACCTGCAAGTAATTTTGCAGATGGAATTTGATTAGTAACGAAGACATGGCTATGTTTTCTCGATGCTTCTTTTGATTATCTCAAGATGAATTGTATTTGTTAGTTATTATTCCTCTACGAGGAATTGTGAAAAGAAGAAAGTACATTCTTCTATCTATGAGTTGTAATGATGTTTTATATAACAAAGTCCAATACTGATGGCAAATGTATGGATTATGAAATGGATGATGAATACAAATACAAGTGTGATATTTTAATAACTATATCAGTTTGATATTGTTGATTAAATTGGAAATATAATGTTATTTCTTGATTTGGATTTATTTAATTGTCCTTGGATGGATGTTAAAAAGGAATTGATATCTATTCTTACCTAAATGCAACTTTTAAGTTGAAATGTGCAATTAGTTCATACTTGGGTAAAGATGAATTTTTAATTGACATTAAAAAGGATTAGGAAGAATATGATTCCATAACTGATAGGTATTCAGGATTAGCTTGGAAGCTAAGGAATATCAATTAACTTAGGAGTAACCGAACTTCATTTTCGAACTCCATTAATAACCTCGTATGTTAAATTCAGAAAGAAAGGATATGGGATAAATATATCCAGAGCTAATGGACCTTAACTATGTAAGGTTAAGGAGAATAAATGAATACATTTATTGGGAATTAGACCTCGTTTAAATGACGTCTAATAAGCTGGAATTCTGAATTTAGTTACAGTTGTGAAAATCTTGGTTAAGTTTAATAGGTTAAACTTATCACGTCCATCGTAACGGGCTGCTTAATCCAATGATTAAGAAGAGAACCAAGTAGAGAAAATGCAACCCTTCGGTAAGAAGGAGAAGATGCATAGCAAGCTAGAAGATGGATTTAGTCTCTCTTAGCTACATACAACTGTAACGGGAACGAGGATAAAGGATCAGCATGGTTGCTGAAAGTTGATCTTAAATATTAAGATCATATCCAAATCACTTGAGCAGGATGTGTACTCTCGATGGGAGGATTCCGTAGGACATTGACATACGCCGCCTATAAAGAAGGTGTCTTCATGAAGATGGGGTCTTCATGACGACACAATGTTATAGCTGACATATTACAATGCCCTCCCGAATTAAATCATCAAGAATACATAGGCTGAATGTGAAGTTCTTGGCTGGGGATAGGAGTATGATCACGTATATGAGTGACTCCGGAGGACTAAAGATAACTAGACACACGGAGTCATGGGGAACGACACCGTATGTCTGCGTATCTTTAGTTACCATGAGTGCCTTCCTATATTCGTTCATATTGCTAGTTGGAAATTGGAAGTTTGAATTGACCTTAAATTGAAAGGACTGGTAGGAACCAGGAAAGACCATTCTAGATAACAGGTGAAGTGAGGTGAAGGACGTATTCCATTGATGTGTATCACATCCAGGAATATGATCATGCAAAGCATGTGAAAATCTTTGGCCAAAGTATCGCAAGTGTTGGTTGCGTTGTCCTAATCACTTAATTTAAGATGCAGATGTCGATGAATATCGAATGAAGATATTCGATAGGCTTCTTAAATGGATCACTGATAACTAAACGGTTAAGAGAACTTGTATATATAATATACTATGCATGAACGAACATGAAGGATCGGTAGTTGAAGTCATGAAATGAAGAGATCGTTGAAACTCCGAGCCATGAAAATGGGAGATCGGCAGTTCTTCGAGTCATTTACAACAAAGATATAGAATCTGTTATAAGATGAATGGCATTGAATGTGTGTTCCATATCAGTAAATATGTGAACAGGAACATTAGTTTTAAAAGGAAATTGTGTGTTCCAAATCGTGTTGTTTGGGCAGAGAACAATTATTAAAACTTGAACGTGTGTTTGAATTATATAATTCATAACAGAGAACGTTATATAAAAAAAAAAAAAAATTCCCTTGTTCTAGTATCCTGCTTTCGAACAAGCAATCAATGGGCAATGAAGAGGAGGAAGATGAAGCTGAAATAAATGATCAGCCGCCTTGTGGACAACATCAACGGAGGGAATCCGGGTGTTGATAATAATAATGTAATTGCTCCTAATCCCCCTGAAAATAAAAGGGCAAGATTAGCAGTTGAACTTACAAATGATATAAAGAGAATAAGTCCTCCAAAGTTTGATGGAACAACCTTTGGGGACGGAGCTGAGAATTGGCTCAGTGAAATGGAGAAATACTTTGCAATAAGAAACTTCTCCGAAGAGACTAAAGTGATATGGGGAGCATATCAGCTTTCTCATGAAGCATCATCATGGTGGGACAACCGTAAGGTTGAGCTGAATATTGTCGAATCAGACATAACTTGGGATCAATTTAAGGGTTATTTTAGGCAACGATGGCTGCCTCAACTCTATTTTGATAGGAAAATGACTGAATTTCGAAATGGTCGCAAGGAAGGCTGTCGGTGATGGAATACTGGGAAGGGTTTACTAAACTCCTTAAGTATGTGCCGCAGTACCAAGCTGACGAGAAGTTCAGAATACGGAAATTCATAATGGGACTGAATCCCATCATTGGTGGTGAAGTGGATGTCCACGGCCCAACCACCATGGATGGAGTTGTCGAAAAGGCAATCAGACAGGAACAGAAATTGAGAGCAATATCTGCTCACAGGGAAGAGATAAGGAAGAAGATTCCCAATTCTTCTTCATCTCTTGCACCAAAAAGGGGACCTTGGAAAAGGTTTGGTGTGAAAAACAAAATTGTTGTGGATAACAACAAGAAATATGTGATGAACAGACCTGTAAATAACATGTGGAACAACTTCACAAAAGTTAATGGCATCGATGTAAGTCCTATGGAAGCCAGAATGATAACTTCAAGGCTGGTAACAAATTTGAGCCTAGAAAAGGGCCAGTTGGAGGATGCTTCAACTGTGGAAAGGACCACTATGTGAATCACTGTCCTCTGAAGAAGGATGATCATGGTCAGCAAAGATAGGATACACACGCGCAAAGTGGCTAATGCATGACAAGTGAAAAGCAAGTTACGCCTATAGAAGTTTCGGGTAAGTTATTTGGTACACCTGTAGTCATACTTTTTGATACTGGAGCTACTGAATGCTTTATTTCTGCTAAACTTGCAATGAAATTAAAAAGAAGGGCTGAAAGAATGGATAAAACATGGACAGTGCATTATGGGAATAATGTTGTCCATACAGTCGAAATGTGCCTTTTTGGGGCAATTCTTGACTTGCCTAGTTTCTCCACCGAAGTTGACTTGTATGTCACTCCTCTAGGATCATATGATATCATTATTGGAGTTAACTGGTTGGCTGAACATAAGGCAAAGGTCGACTATTATGAAAAACAAATTTGTTGTTTTGATGACTCGCAGTAAAGAAAAAGATCATTCAAGGTGTAAACGTGAAGTCAGCAGTTAGGAAACCGATAAAGCTATGCAACTAAAAAAGGGCTAAAAATAGAGGCTGCACTCAGATGTAAAAAATGACAGAAAATGTTGAGGAAGATAATGATTTCATGGAAAGATATCCATTGTTAAGGGGTTTCATGATGTGTTTCCAGAGGAATTGCCAGGTCTTCCACCCAAACGTGAGTTTGATTTGCAATAGAAATCAAACCGGGAACTGAACCCATATCTAAGGCACCTTATAGAATGACCACCATCGAGTTGGTAGAGCTAAAGGCTCAGTTACAAGAACTTTTGACTAAGGGGCTGATAAGACCGAGCGTCTCACCTTGGGGAGCGCCGGTAATTTTTGTAAAGAAAAAGGATGGCACATTGAGGCTGTGCATTGATTACAGAATGCTGAACAAAGCAACTATTAAAAATCGATACCCACTTCCTAGGATTGATGATCTATTCGATCAGATGCGAGGAGCATCAGTCTATTCAAAAATAGATCTTCGATCTGGGTATCATCAGCTGAGAATAAAGGAAGAAGATATTCATAAAACAACTTTTAGAACAAGGTACGGGCATTATGAGTTCACGGTGTTACCTTTTGGGTTGACTAATGCACCTGCCGCCTTCATGAATCTGATGAACAATATTTTTCAAGAATACTTAGACAAGTTTGTGCTTGTATTCTTAGACGACATTCTTATATACTCTAAAAATGTCGAAGAGCACCAAGAACATCTAAGGATAGTGCTGGAAATTTTAAGAAAGAGGAAGTTGTATGGTAAACTATCTAAATGTTCCTTTTATGATGCAGAGGTGCATTATTTGGGACATGTTATAAGCAAGAATGGAATAGTTGTTGACCCTTCAAAGATCACAGCTATAACTGAGTGGCCTGCGCCTAAGAACGTGCACGAAGTGAGGAGCTTCATGGGCTTGGCTGGATATTATCGAAAGTTCGTTAAGGACTTTTCAAAAATTGCTGCCCCAATCACTTCGCTGCAAAAGAAGGATAAGAAATTTGTCTGGACGGACAAATGTGAATCTGCCTTTAAAAATTTAAAGGAACAGTTAACTACAGCACCTATTTTGACGTGCATTTCGATCCAAATGGAAATTTTATGGTTGTAACGGATGCCTCAGGAGAAGGCCTTGGAGGTATTCTGTTATAGAATAACCATGTTATAGCTTATGAAAGCAGAAAGCTTAAGTTACATGAATAGAATTATGCTCCACACGATCTAGAGCTCGCTGCCATTGTTCATGCACTTCAAATGTGGAGGCATTACCTTTTAGGCAAGCCTTTTGAGTTAAAAATAGACCATCTGGGGCTGAAGTATATTTTTACTCAGCCAAATTTGAATGCAAGGCAGCGAAGATGGTTAGAATTTCTGTCTCAGTATGATTTTGATATAAGCTACATCAAGGGCAAGGAAAATAGAGTAGCAGATGCTCTGAGTCGAAGGAAGCATATCTCTGCTCTTATAACGTTAAGAACTCAGTTTAAGGATGAGGTGAAAGATGCCTTGGAATCAGATCCTTATTTCCAGCAAGTCAAAACAGCACTTGCTGCAGACCCGAAGGATGTCAGGTATAAAGGATTCCGTTTTGATAATGAAGGAATTCTGAGGTTCGAAAACAGGGTATATATACCTTTGGCAAATGACTTAAGAGGGAAATTGTTAACTGAATTTCATAATTCACCTTTTTCTGGACACCCTGGCATTACGAAAATGCTTGCTGATCTTAAGCAGCAATACTTCTGGAAGGGAATGAAAAAGGATGTGGTGGAATTTGTAACACACTGCTTGGAATGTCAGCATGTTAAGGCGGAACATATGCATCCCGCAGGATTATTGTATCCCCACAGTATTCCACAGTATAAATGGCAAGTGATAACGATGGATTTCATTCAAGGATTGCCTATGTCAAGAAATAAGCATGACATTATCCTGGTTGTAGTCGACAAATTGACCAAAGTGGCACACTTCATTGCTGGTAATTTGAAGGACGATGCACCAGTGTTAGCAAGAAGATTTGTACATGAAATCTTCAGATTGCATGGAATACCGGAATTAATCATATCGGACAGAGATCCGAGGATGACATCAAGGTTTTGGCAAACGCTTAATGCGGCCTTGGGAACTAAATTAAACTTCAGTTCTGCATATCATCCGGAGACGGATGGACAGACTGAGAGAGTTAATCAGGTTTTAGAGGACATGTTAAGGATGTATTGCATGGACCAGCAGTATAAATGGGAGGAATACCTTCCGCTGGTAGAATTTGCTTACAATAATACATATCATGCCTCTTTAAAAATGGCGCCCTTTGAAGCATTGTATGGAAGAAAATGCAGAACCCCTGTCAGCTGGGACAACGTTGAGGACAGAGAGGTAATTGGGCCAGAAATCCTTATGGAAATGGAACAACAAATCAAAATGATTCGGGAACATCTAAAGGAGGCTGCCAATAGGCAAAAGAGTTATGCAGACTTAAAGTGGGTTGACAGGAATTATAAACTGGGAGAGAAGGTCTTTCTTCGGGTGAAGCCAAAAAAGAGCTCAATAACTTTTGGCAAGGCTGCCAAGTTGTCGCCACGATACGTGGGACCTTTTGAAATTGTTGAAATAATCAACCCTGTAGCTTATCGTCTAGCATTACCTCCTACTTTGTCTCAAATGCATGATGTTTTTCATATTTCTTTGCTTAAGAAATACGTGACAGATTTATCACATGTGCTGAATTGGAATTCCTTGCAGGTCCAAGACCCAGGAATAATCGTGGTTAAGCCCATTCGAGTGTTGGGAACTCGCCAGTTGTACTTAAGAAATCGCGAAGTGAACCAATGTAAGGTCCAGTGGGACCAGTTCAGCGAAGAAAGTGCAACTTGGGAAAATCTCGAAGAAATGAGATCTACTTTTCCACATTTGTTTAATCGAATTTGAAATTCGAAAAACTGATAATTCTACCAAATTTAGACAATTATTAGTCTATTGTACAGTTGTCTTAAAACACTGTTTTTAAGAGTGAATCTGTTTTTGGTATGAACTTATGAATGGAAGGACAATAACTGAACTTTGTCCTAGGAACTCCTTGATTTGTTTAATCTGATCATCGGGACGATGATTCTTTAAGGAGGGAGGAATGTAACACCCTGATTTTGTAAGTTATCATGGTAATTACTTTCTTGATGTTGTAACTGCTGAAATGAAGGCAAACATGTTAAGATATATATTTTGATCTTAAGGGAATGTGTTGCTAATCTGGATTCTTGCATGCTGTAATTTATTTTACATGGGACAACAGTTATTGTTACTTGTATGTTTGCTGATGTGACGACAAAATTGTCGTATGCTTGCTGAACTCTATATGTTGTGGCCTTCTTGTAATCGCTTTGTCGATTTACTCTTGAACCAAATTGAAGGTTGATATAAATGTGCAGCACCTGATTACAGGTATGAACAGTTGGCACGTAGATGCCAACGGAAAAGGTTCGATTCACGAACCATACACTGTCGTAACGTGAGACCTCGTAAGGTGAGAAATGCCTGGATACGGGTGGCTCAGGTATGTTAACGAAGGACGAAATGTCCTGCACAGTGTTGAAATTGGAAGTCAGTCGGGAAGACTTGACTGGATTGAAGGTTGATTAGTGTTAGGTGTTAGAGGGAATTAGATCCTAATCTAATCCTAAGCTCTACCTTACATCCTAAACTACTATCCTAAGTGGATTTTTAAATTATATAAAAAGGTGGAAATAGACCTAAGTTCTATTAACCTAAAGACTAGGCTATGACCTAGGTCGAACACTAATATGAATCCTAAACTAATCCTAACCTAGAAGGGGACGCACAGACCCTTGGGGGAGAGGATAAGGATGAAAAGGGAATTTAATGGCATTAATGTGAAGTCCTTACGTGGACAGCGCCAGTTTGGCGGGAACAGGGAAAAAACTAGAGGTATCTAGTTGGTTATGAAGCTAAACTTGGTTTTGCATGCAAAATTTGAATTTGATGGTTCGCCAACCCAAGTCGGCGGTGGCGTGAGAAAATAGGAAAAGGCAGAGCCTTTAATGCATTTAATTTTTTTGGTCTTCGTGACCAGTCCACCTTGGAAAGAGTTTGGAGGAAATTTTGATTGTTCATTGTGTTGTTCGGATTTTTGAGAAGTTGCTCTGCATTTGGTTTTTGCTTGGTTCAGTCGAACCAGTTTCAGTTTGGTTTTTATCACTGTTTCTTTGGAAATCGGAGGTCTGTTGCTGAGCCTGTAGAGGAAGGTGATTGTTGGGAAGCTCGTGTTGTTGCCGTGGAAGGAAACACCTTCTGTAGACGCGGTTTTCTTCGAGTTTCGAGGAAGAAATTGCAGGCATGTTAAGCCCTTCTCTTTAAAACACTTGCTTTACTTAAGCGTCTCATTAAAACAACCCTGCTCTTGGGTTTTGGGTTTATTCGATTTTGTTGTCATTGTTTGAAATGAATGGGTAAAATCGTTTCTTGCTGTTGTGATTGATCTGTCTTTGCATGAATTTGAGTAGGAAATACGAACTTCTGTGTGGGTTTGTTTGACATTTTGGAGAATTTGAAATGGGTATTTTCTCTGTTAATGTTTATATGAAAACGGTACAGGCAGTATGAGTTGTTTTCATTGCAATCGTTCTTTTGTTATATGAACTTGAATGATTGTTATATGAAGTTCTCTTTTCTTGAGCAATTTTTATTTTGCTATATGAACTTAAGTGATAAAAACTGTATAGGATGTAAGTTGTTTGATGTTGTTTCTATACTGAAATCTTTAAAAAGGAAATAAGATCCTTTTCCTTCTGCTGTTTTGGATTTTGATGGAAATAGCATTTGGGTTTTATTTGAGCTTATGAACTCGATTTGAAGGAAGTAATGGGAATATTTTTATTGTTGTTCCTTTTTCTTGCATAAGAAATGAACGAATAACGTTTTGGGTATTCGTGGAAGTAGGAGAAGTTAACTGTTTTTCTTCTGAACTTGCATATGATTACATTCCTTTCTTGTTGTGAAGGAAGGTTGATTTTGTTGTGTTTTATGGAAGCAATTTGATCTTCCAGTTCGGACTGTAGTTGTGAATAAGAACTCAACTTTTTATTTCTGTATAATGAATGGAAAATTATGGAAATAAGCTTGTTGTTTGGGTCTGTCTTGACTGTACCAAGCTTACGCATTTAACACCCTATGCGGGTTTGCCTTGATAGAGGTATTGATATATGAATATTATATTTTGAGTTCTGTACCTCATTAAGAAAAAGGAGAATGTTGTTTTTGGATTTAACGGTTGATCGAGGTAGAACTTGAATTGGATATTCATTGTTTGTGGTAGATTGGATTGAAACTGTACAGGCCATGAGAGTTTGCTTTTCATTGTTGAATGATTGTTCAGTTATCATTATGAGTTGAGCTGTCATGCTAGGATAAACACGACTTGGGTGTTTTTATTTCTTTGGAAGAAGATGATTGTTTCTTACTGAAATTATAGGGAAATGAATTCTTCTTCTTTCTGTTGTTTTCGATTTGAAAGAAACAGTAATTTGGTTTTTAATGAATGTTATAAGTTCAGCTTGATAGAGATGACAGTGGCATTTAGATGGTTTCCTGAGTGCTGTTATTTTTCTGTACAAACGGAAATTTTGAATGTTTCATGTGGTCTTCTGATCTTTGCACTGTCATTCAAAGAAAAATGAATCCGACTTGACTGATTCTTGTTGAGTTGAAGAAAATGGTTGTTTTCTTATTTGAATAGTTAAAGGAATGAATTCTTCTCTTTTTGTTGTTTGAATTCTGGAAATAGCATTGGAGCTTTACTGTGCATATGAATTGGTCTTGCTGTAGGTAACAACAATGTGCAAATTGTTATTATGAACTGTATGCGTTCATGGATATAGAAGGTCATATGAATAAGTGATTGCGTGATTGTATAACTATTTATTTGGTTAAAAATACAGTGAAAGAAGTATGGAATCTTCTAGTACAACAAGTACATAGTATGCATCCTTATACTGCTTGTTCTATGATGAATACGATGTTTTACTAACCTGTTTTTGGTATTCATATGAGCCTGAATTAAATGAAGTATTGATAAGGACGATAAGTTCTTCCTTGTTTTCATTTAAAGCTGATTATGAATGAAATTATTCTTGCTGCTGGAAAGTGAATTCCGAATGGATTTTGTAAGTTTCACTCTAAACTGTTATCTTGATTTGTGTCTCGTTTGGATTCAATTTTTAGGACAGTCATGAGGAAAGAAATAGGAATGTGGATGGATAACTTGGAAAAATGATCTTTTCTTCTTTCATACAGTTGGAAATCTGTAATCGTTTAAGAACAAATTTTGTATTGCTTGGGTATGAGCAACTATATTCATTGTTGTTTGCTTTCTCATCTGTACTTGATTGCTTGGAATCAAATGAGATGCATGAACTGAAAGGAAAGTAATTGGTTTACATTTCAGTTAGATTTTATCCTTTGCATTTATTACTAATGAAAGGAATGGAAGGATAATAGCCATTATGTTATAACAGCAGTATGCTTACTTATATTCCTAAACTTTACAAATATTGTAATCTGGAACTTGTAACGGTTATGTGGAAAATAGGACAGCAATTCTTTGGCTGATTGGGATGATATTTAGATGGTTCAGTTGTTATGCTGTCCATTCTTTTGATGCTTAATTCTTGATTGATGTTCATACTGTCGTTTCATAAAAGCAGGGTTCTTTTATTGAGACAGTTAATTAAAAGCACCTCATTTTAATGACAAGTGCTTAATATGCTCAGTTCATTGAACTGACCCGTGCAAGTAATTTTGCAGATGGAATTTGATAGAACGAAGACATGGTTGTTTTCTGATGCTTCTTTTGATTATCTGAAGATGAATTGTATTTGTTAGTTATTATTCCTCTACGAGGAATTGTGAAAAGAAGAAAGTACATTCTTCTATCTATGAGTTGTAATGATGTTTTATATAAACAAAGTCCAGTCAGTTGGATTGGAAAATGTATGGATTATGAAATGGATTGATGAATACAAATACAAGTGTGATATTTTAATAACTATATCAGTTTGATATTGTTGATTAAATTGGAAATATAATGTTATTTCTTGATTTGGATTTATTTAATTGTCCTTGGATGGATGTTAAAAAGGAATTGATATCTATTCTTACCTAAATGCAACTTTTAAGTTGAAATGTGCAATTAGTTCATACTTGGGTAAAGATGAATTTTTAATTGACATTAAAAAGGATTAGGAAGAATATGATTCCATAACTGATAGGTATTCAGGATTAGCTTGGAAGCTAAGGAATATCAATTAACTTAGGAGTAACCGAACTTCGTTTTGAACTCCATTAATAACCTCGTATGTTAAATTCAGAAAGAAAGGATATGGGATAAATATATCCAGAGCTAATGGACCTTAACTATGTAAGGTTAAGGAGAATAAATGAATACATTTATTGGGAATTAGACCTCGTTTAAATGACGTCTAATAAGCTAGAATTCTGAATTTAGTTACAGTTGTGAAAATCTTGGTTAAGTTTAATAGGTTAAACTTATCACGTCCATCGGTAACGGGCTGCTTAATCCAATGATTAAGAAGAGAACCAAGTAGGGAAAATGCAACCCTTCGGTAAGAAGGAGAAGATGCATAGCAAGCTAGAAGATGGATTTAGTCTCTCTTAGCTACATACAACTGTAATGGAACGAGGATAAAGGATCAGCATGGTTGCTGAAAGTTGATCTTAAATATTAAGATCATATCCAAATCACTTGAGCAGGATGTGTACTCTCGATGGGAGGATTCCGTAGGACATTGACATACGCCAGCTACAACACGGTGTCTTCATGAAGACAGGTCTTCATGACGACACAATGTTATAGCTAACATATTACAATGCCCTCCCGAATTAAATCATCAAGAATACATAGGCTGAATGTGAAGTTCTTGGCTGGGGATAGGAGTATGATCACGTATACGGAGTGACTCCGGAGGACTAAAGATAACTAGACACATGGAGTCATGGGGAACGACACCATATGTCTGCGTATCTTTAGTCACCATGAGTGCCTTCCTATATTCATTCATATTGCTAGTTGGAAATTGGAAGTTTGAATCTGACCTTAAATTGAAAGGACTGGTAGGAACCAGGAAAGACCATTCTAGATAACAGGTGAAGTGAGGTGAAGGACGTATTCCATTGATGTGTATCACATCCAGGAATATGATCATGCAAAGCATGTGAAAATCTTTGGCCAAAGTATCGCAAGTGTTGGTTGCGTTGTCCTAATCACTTAATTTAAGATGCAGGATGTCAGATGAATATCAGTAACAGATATTCAAATAGGCTTCTTAAATGGATCACTTCGATAACCAAAAACGGTTAAGAGAACTTGTATATATAATATACTATGCATGAACGAACATGAAGGATCGGTAGTTGCCAAGTCATGAAATGAAAGATCGTTGAAACTCCGAGCCATGAAAATGGGAGATAGGTAGTTCTTCAAGTCATTTACAGCAGCATATAGAATCTATTATAAGATTGAATGGCATTGAATGTGTGTTCCATATTGTAAATATGCGAACAGGGAACATTAGTTTTAAAAGAAATTTGTGTTTCCAAAATGTGTTGTTTGGGCAGAGAACAATTATTAAAACTTGAACGTGTGTTTGAATTATATAATTCATAACGAGAGAACGTTATATAAAAAAATAAAAATAGAAATTTCCCTTGTTCTAGTATCTTGCAGTCAAACGATCTCTCGTATCTAGTAGGGCAGCAAGGATTTCATCTAGCTTTTGAGCAGTAGCTGCTTCTCCACCCGGTAACGGATTGTTCGCAGCATTTCCTCTTGTTCTAACCATTTTCTGTTCAATAAGAAAATGTAAACCTTATTAAATTATGGACTCATTAGGTCCAAGAGCTGTAACCTTCATCTCTAATACCAAGATGTAACATTCCCATTTTAAGTCATTAGAACAAGGGAAATTTTTATTTATTTATATATATATATATATATATATATATATAACGTTCTCTGTTCTAATTTATATAATTTAGAACACACGACCAAGTTTTAATAATTGTTCTCTGTCCCATTAATGTAATATAGAACACACAATACTTTTAAAACCAATGTTCTCTATTTGCATATTTATAATATGGAACACACATTCAATTTCATTCAATCATATAATAGATACCATTGCTACTGTAATGACTCGAAGAACTACCGATCTCCCATTTATGGCTCGGAGTTTCAACGATCTCTCATTTCATGACTCGGCTACTTACCGATCCTTCATGTTAACCCATGTAAGGTATACTAATTATACTAGGTTCTCTTTACCGTTTTCGGTTATCGAATTGTTCCATTTAAGAGGCCTATCTCGAATATCATTCGATACTCATCGAAATCCTACTTCTTAAACTAGGTGATCGGGACAACGCAACCAACGGCTTGCGATACCTTGGCAAAATATTTTCACATGCTTTGCATGATCATATTCCTAGACGTTCTACACATCAATGGAATACATCCTTCACCTCACTTCGTTTGTTATCTAGAATGGTCTTTTTTGACATTTGTCAGTCCTCTCGTCCAATTTTAAAATTTAACCCAAGATAGCAATATGAAAGAGTATAGGGAGACAATCGTGGTGACTAAAGGTACGCAGACATACTTTGTCGACCCATGTCGACTACATGTGTCTAGTTACCTTTAGTCTTCCTGAGTCATTCCGTATACACGGTCACATTCCTAACTTCGTCCAAGTAACTTGGTCCTAGCTTATGTAAACTTGATGATTCGATTTGGGAGGGCGTTTTAACATGTCAGCTGCAATGTTGTGTCATCATGAAGGCCTCGCCTTCGTGAAGAAACCAGATAGCAGCTAGTGTGTGCCAAAGTCCTACGGAATCCTCCCATCAAGGGATACACATCCAGCTAGAAGTGTGATTAGATTATTATCTTAAATATTTTAAGAATAAGTTTCAGCAACCATGTTGATCTTCTAACCTCACTATTCGTTACTAGTTGCATAGCTAAGAAGGATTTAAATTGTCATACAACTTAATATACACTTACTCCTTACTGAATGATTGCATATTTCCATCTTTTTTTTTATTTAGGCTGCAGACTAAAATTCCACTACAACTTAACATAGTAAGGTCAACTTACTAAACTTAATCAAGTTTTATTCGCAACCGAATTTAAATTCAGAATTCCATCTCATTAGACGTCATTTAAATGAGGCCTAATCCCAAATGAATATATTCATTTATTCACTATAACCTTACTTCAGTTAAGGTTTGTTACGAGGAGATATGATTCCTCCTACCGAATATCCTTTTGATCAAAACATCCCAAGGATATTAACGAAATCAGAATACAGAATTCAATTGTCTCTTTACTAATATTCATTAGTTTATATTCTAATTCTGAATATCATTCATTTAAGAGTTCATATTCACTTTACTCTTTACTAATGTCAATTTTAAATCCTTATTGACCCAAGTATTAATTAATTGCACATTCCAACTTAAAAGTTTTATTCAAGTATGGAATAGGTATTTTTTTCCTTTAAAATCTATCAACCATCATTTGAATAAATCCAAATTCAATGAATAAAATTATATTCTCATTCCTATTCAAACATTTTCAAAGTGGTACGGCCATTAAAATATCACACCTTCTTCTTTTACTCATTACTCTTAGATTAAAATTCATACAATATACAAGTCCATACTACCAGACTTCATTCATGTCAAACAACATTAACAACCCGTAAAGAAAGAAGAATACAACTTTTTCTTTTTCCATTTCTTGATGAAGAATAATAAAATCTCGAGAAGAGATCCATCACTTAGTCAATTAAAAGAAACATCAGAAAACAACATGTCTTCATTTTTACTCGTAGAAACCATCTGCAAAATTTACTTGCATGAGTCGGTTCATCGATCTAAATATATTAAGAACTTATCATTAAAATGAGGTGCTCTTGATTAAGCTGTCTCAATAAAAGAACCCTACTTTTATGAAATGTCTCTAAATAGACATAAACATCATGTAACAATTATGCACCAATAAGGTTGAAAAATCTTAAAAACCTAAGTTCAATAATTAGTATCATTTTTAAACAAGTAATAATAAATACCAAAGACACCAATTTCTATATTGGCTAACCTATCATGATGTATATTTCACCATTCTCATAGCTTTTTTCAATGAAAAGAAAAGAGTTCATTCCAAACTTAGATAATACTAAAAAGGAGTATTTTCTCTAAACAATCACGTATTAAGACAACTATATTAAGCGATTTATAGATTGTTGTTCGATTGCATGCGTTGTCAACCCATTTCATCATCAAGATGAATTCCATATACTAAGTCGATTTTTAAATTAAGATAGAACTCTCTTACCTTCAGGTCATCCACTGGACTTCAACTATATCAAATGCAAAAGTGAAAAGAAACCTTACGTCACAACAACAATCTATTTAACTTCCCAGAATTCAATAAACAACATAGTACTTCTTTGATTCGGAGAAAGGGAAAAAGCAGTAGTTAAATTAGGTTGCTTATGCCGAAGGCGTAGGAAATTCATTCAACATCAAATAATAGAATTTCATCTGGATAAGAGAAGAAAATAATTATTACTTCTGATTACCCATTCAATATTCTCTTTCCTTTCATCACAACCAAACAGGTGGATTTGAACAAGAAGTGATAACAATCAACGATACCAGTCAAGGAGAGAGAATAATTAAAGTCAATAATTGAATGAAAGGAAGAAGACTCATATTACCTCTTCTCAATGCTTGGCCGAGTATCAACTATATAGTATAGACTTGTTTCCAATAGGGTAATTTTCCTATACAATACTATTATAGTAATCATGATTTACTAATTATCATTCAAGGACTTGATTCTGAATTCATTTTACATCTGACCCGAAAATATCAACAACAACTGAATCTTTCAATTTAAAATCGTTTTCAATACTTATCCAAAAAAAAACGAACATTTCCAACTAGGTCTAAAAAAAAAAGTAAGAATGTACAAGCAAGCTATATGACCATAATTATTCACCAAAAATGAACATTCCAGCTAGGTTTGAGACAAGAAAGAATGTACAACAAGCTATATAATATCACTGTAATAAATAAAGAAACCATCTTTTCAACCACAAGAACAAGAATCTACTCAAGTACGGTTCTAATTGAACACAATGAAAAAGTTCATATATGCAGTTCCTTTATATATATACATATATATCAATGGATTCAAGGAAGGATAAACGATACACTCTACTCCATTCACCAAATAACCAAGTTATTCTTTCTCAGTTTTAAATAATTTATTCCCCAACAAACATTCACGGCCTTCAACCCAATATGGAGACATTGAATCGTTTTAAATCAAGCAAGGGTAAGACGATGGAACAATTATTTGTCCCCAAAGAATTCATATTCTATGCACTGTAATACGACCAGAAAAATAACTCACACAAACAGTTCCATCAAGCATTCTCATGGTTTTTCCAAAACCATTTACATGCACAGAACTTAGAAAACAATATTCACATCACTGTTACTTCCATCAAATCAAACCCATAATGGGTGATAAAACTAAATACCCAATCATCGTCAAAAATCCCAAAGCAAGGATAGATTTCATTTCCTTTACCACTTTTTGTAAATAAAATACCCAAATCGTATTCATCTTCAAAAGACAACTCAACCCAGAAATCGTATCAAACATATCAACATTTTCATTTTACAAAAACACCCAACATAAGAGCAGAGTTCTTTTAATGAAGATGCTTAACAAAGAGCAAAATGGTTTAAAGAGAAGAGCTCAACATGCCTGTAAAATTTCTTGTTGCTTGAAGAAAACCACGTCCGTGCCCACAGGAGTTACTCTTTTTCCACGGTGATAACAACAAGGTTTTCCCCGACTATCTCCTTACTCCCACAGGCTCAAAGATAGCCGTTGTTACTCAAAACAACAACAATGATGACCAAAATGGTTGCAAGTTTGAAAGAACCTCCAAAGAAATGTAGAGAAAATACAAGCAACCCAATGAACATGATAACCACAAAATTCCTCTTTCCCCTTTCCAAGGCGAGCTGGTCACCAAAACCAAGAACAATAAATGCATTAAATGCATTTCTTTTTCCTCTATCTCCACGCCACCACCGACTTAGGTTTGGTGAGTTCCACTTTTCAAATATTTGCATGTAATTTCGTTTTTAACTACACTACTAATTAGATACCCCCAACTCCCATGTTCCTACCAAATTTGGCGTTCAGATATTCAAGGAAATCATTTAATGTCCTTTATTAAATTCTAAACCTTCCCTTCTTATCCATTCATCAGCATGTTTCCATAGGTCCCCTCCTTAGGTTAACAATAGTTTAGATGGTATTGTCCATAGCTAGGTTTCCACCGAGGTCATGCAAGTCATGAGGATTTGCAATAATTTACATCCTTTTTTTTTTAATTTAAATAAACATAGGTTAGTTGTTAGGCCATGGGTTAGAACTTAACCCCGTAGTGTTTTAGTTAATAGGTTCCTTAGTAAGTTTTACAAACTTACGTTCATATCCAGCATAATGCAGGACGTTCGTTCCATGCTCGACATATCTATACCTTGTTCACTTGCACCAAAACTCTTACTGCCTTACGATCCCTTGCGTTACTATTTGTATGTAGTTCAGAAATTGAACCTTTCCATTGACAACATGGTGCCAATTAATTATACCTGTGACTAGGTTCTGTAAAATTTATAACGATCTCGCCCCGGTTCCATACTTCGCGTTCAAATTATAAAGTAAATCAAAAAAGTGATCGAAAAGAAGGCGCATCATACCTTGGATCAATGGAATTGATTCAAGGTGTGATGTCAATCAACAATAAGAGATCATCAAACACATAAGCAGTTTGTTGTTTCACACTTTGCAAAACACAAGTTATAATGACCTCCATCAGAAGTAAACAAGTTCTGATCAATAAGGGTTCAAATCAGTAATACATTCTTTTTAAGATTAAAAGATATATCACAACCTAATTATCCTCATTTCCACGATTCTACAACATCACGAAAAAGGTTATCATAGTAGCTTCTAAAAATCAAGGCGTTACGGGGACCTGAATTTAATGATATTTTACTTGGCTTTAAGGGTTTCCTTTGCTTTAATGGTTAGTAATTGGCCAATATGATCATAGGAATGTAATCCTATTTTAGAAGACAGAGACTATTCAACACAAATGAGGTATCATTAATGAAGATTAAATTGATGACTAGTGTGAAGGGAGACAACCTAAATATTAGGAGTTTGAAATGGAGAATGTATTATTTCAAGGTGTCTAATTCTTGCACAAAATAACAATGATTGGAAGTAACTTACAAATATTATTATTTTTTTACTTAGGAAACTTAGATCCAAAAGACCTTATTGCCTAGATTGAAAAAATGGAGAAATATTTCAAGCATGAGAACATTGAATATAATAAGAAGATAAAATTTATGAGTGTAAGGTGAAGGGATACATAACTTTACAAGTGGATATTGTAGATATCCAAATACTTTAAAGAGGAAATGATAAGATAGAGAAATGGGATCAAATGGTGAAAATTTTGAAGGTTAAGTTCATTCCCATGGACTAACAGTCCCATATGTTTAAGAAAATGTAAAATCTACATTAAAAGGAAGCGAGCATGATAAAGTACACCGAACAAAGATTTTTATTGGCTCAACATCAAGGTTAGACATGTAGAAGAAAACACATATAATATTTTGAGGTATGTCAATAGAGTTTGTGTTTTCATTCAAGTGATCCTGCATGGTTAGACTAAAAACTATAAAAAAGTTAATCAGATTGTGATGAAGGTAGAAAAAAATTGTTCCAAAGACAATGAGAGAATAACATGTAGGGAAAAGGAAAATTCCCACACATAATTGGAAGTTTGTGTATTGATTCTCAAAATCTTATACACAATGGAGAGACAAGTAGCTTGTATGAGAAATGTCATATGTCGAAAGGTGGAGGTAGATATTTTTAGAGGAAAAGGATGTGGAAGAAGTATAAGATTTAGCATAACTTATTTTCACTATAGATAGACTATATCTCATGCATTTGAGTGTCTAAAAGTGATGGAAAATAGTTACGAAGGAGAAATGATGCTAGCAATCATGTTTGATTAACGTGCACATATGGAAAGTAATGTGTCTAATTATAACATGGAAGAATTAAAATGTAGAGAAGATCTTGTGATGATGATGTTCTTAAAGCTCATGAAGGAAGAAAATTTCCCATACTGAGAGAATAATATATTGAGAAATATTTGCAAATTTAAAGGCAAGTGAAGTAAATTCATCAATGATAGTGGTATAGATAATAATTGTATCCCTAATGAGATGTTTGAGAATCTCGATCTAAATATAATTACACACCTAAACCCATGTAAGGTCTCATGGTTGTTGAAGGGGAATTATTATTTTGTGAATGAGAAATGTAAATTGTGTACATAGATCAATGATTATGAAGATGAAATCATGTGTGATATAATGACCATTAACATATGCCACATGTTACTTGGTATTCATCAACAATGTGATAGTTTAGTGGTTCATGTTGGTCATGTAAATACATACACATTGGTGAAGAACACAAGAAATCACACTATGAATCCATTGAAGGACACAAGTATAGAGGTGGAGAGGAGTCCATAGATATTATTAATTTTAGGAAAGGAGTTACTAAGCACCGGGAAAGGGGAAAGTGAGTATTTTACATTCATACTCAGTCTTATGTAAAAAGGGGGAAGATTAAGCCAAATAAAAGAGGATATCCAACAAAAAGTGAAGGAGATGTTAGGTGAGTATGAAAATTTCATATCAAAGGATATTCCATATGGTTTACCACATATGTGTAATATTAGTCATCATAAAAAGTAGATAACAAGAAATAGTTTACCAAACAAGGACACATATAGGTTTTACACTTATGGATAATGAGCATATGAGAAATAAGGTTCAAGATTGTCTCGGTTATTTCTGTCTCCAATTGGTGCTCTCACTACCCTATTGTTTGCAAACACGCAAAATAGTATTGTTTGAGCTAGTGTAATGTTGTTAAACACTATATTTTGCAAACAGTGGGTCGTGGCACAAAACCTACTACAAGCAACATGTCTAGGTGGCTAGGTAAATTCTAGAGGATGTGTCAATTTTGGTGTGAGACAATTTCATTTCTTCTAGGCTACTTCATTTGAGTGTAGTCTCTTAAGAGCCTCGAAGACCAAAAATATGTTGAACATCAACGAGTGATTACTTAATCTCCGTGAAACATAGAGATGTCTCGTTGGATCCTAAACCTCGGTGTAAGGACCCTCTACAATATCCTTCTTGGTTCTTCTGTCTCCAATCAGTTCTCTCGTTGCCCTATTGTTTGCAAATGCACGAAATAGTGCAGTTTGAGCCAATATAAGGCTATCAAACGTTATATTTTACAACGATGGGTCGTGGTAGCAAGCCAACTACGCCAAAACGTCGGGTGGCTAGGTAAATGCTAGAAGAGGCTTCATTTTAGTGCATGACAATGTCATTGCTTCCAGGATACTTCATTCGAGCGTAGTCCCTTAAAATCTCCGAGACCAAAAATCTTTCAACTTCGACAGGTGATTACTTAGACTCCATGGCACCTAGAGATGTCTCGTCCGATCCTACACCTCACTTTGTAGGGATCCTCTACAATAGCCTATCTCATTTTTTTCTGTATCCAATTGGTGCTCTCTCTACCCTATTGTTTACAAACGTGTGAAATAGTGCAGTTTGAGTCAGTGTAATATTTTCAAACGCTATATTTTGCAAACGGTGGGTTGTGGCACCGAACCGACTATGCACACGTGTAGGAATGACCTTGTAAACACTTGGGAGGCATCGTTTTGGTTCCCAACGCCCCTCTCTCAATTTCCAAAGTGAAGTGTCTCAACCACACTATATAATGGTTCTTCTATTAAGAGGGAATGATGTCAAATCCCATTTTGGGAGTATTGAATTTTAAATTGAATGATAGTAAACTTGGATGCATTTTCATTGTGTAGAAGGTGAATAAAATCATATAGACACATAGGGAAACACATAAAATCTCTAGTCAAAAAATATTTGTTTCAAGAGCATAGCCAATGGAACTTAAGATCTTAATGGAAAAATATTAACATACCTTAGATATAGTGATACATTAACCTAATTTACGGAATTTAATTTCCTACCCACTTTACTAAGCTAAATAAAAAAATATTATTACTATTGTAAAGGTCCCTAGAATCATATTAAGGAATATGTTATTTATAAGACCTTTATAGACATAAAAATAATGGAATTTGATTGTCATTTGATAAATTATAGAAAACATATTATGATTTGGTAATACCTTGTGTAAATTACATGATTGGATTGCTATTAATTTAACTAGAGTGGGAAATTGGTAATAAAATGTCTATAATTGTGTCTATAGAGTAATCTCTGCACACCATTCCACATGTTGTTTATTGTGCGTCGATCAATTTTGTTAATTTTCGGTAGCATTGCAAGTCAGGGCATTTAGGTCTCTTTTTACTCACTTGGAATTTCAATAGTTTTTGGAAGTGGGAAATATTTTATGGAATGGACCCAGATAAGGCATTCCCTTGAATATCCATTTGCATTATTTGAAGGAAATAAGGCTTCCCGAGATGTTCGAGAATACATTATACGATCGAGAAAATGGTTGGCTCGGGGTGCCCCAGAGTTTGTCCATGAGAATTGTTGATGCGTAATCACATCACCCCTCAATGTCTGCAACTCGATGGGTTGAGACTCTTAGTGTGATTTCATAACATGGAGCTTCTCCCAAACTGTGGGACTTTGTAATCAGGAGAGTTCTCCGGATGAAGGTCGGTTCTTATTCCTCTATTCAGGTGCACACATATAATTTGCAAAGGATTCACTCTAAAATCTACTCTAACTTACCAAGGAGACATGGTTAAGAAATATGCAAGAAAATAAACCTAAACTAACCAAGATGATGCACCAAAGGAATGCTAAACAATTACTTTGTCATTAAACACAAACCATTAAAACTGTAATACAACCACCATGCATAGATAACCAAACTACAATGAGAGATCAGATGAATGCAATGAACACTGAGAGGGTTGAAAATCATCCACAGACATGTATTATTGCTCTAAAAGTTGATACAGTGCATTACAGTAGCCAAGAGGAAAAAAAATTGCATTACAACTTGAATGGGAGGTTTAAAAACTCCACAAATTCACTTGTAGACAAGGGAAGAAGGGAGGGTGCAAAGATAAATTGTCCAACCTTTAGAAATTTTCCCCTCCTTACAATATATAGAAGAATGAGAGAAGGAGATGACAAAAATTTGAATCTTGCTTCAACCACCCCAAAATTGCATTGAATTCACCTGCAACAATGATGGGTTCAACTGCAAAACTCATGCCTCTATGTATTGTTCCTTGTTGGGAAAGAAAGGAAGCCCATAACTCATTAATGGCGGTAGGTGAGAAACTTGGGACACCCCAAAAATGGCGAATGTATTTTTCATTTTTAAGAACTTAGTTGAAAAAGTCCTCTCTTGCTCAAATCCAAGCTCCCAGTCGAAAGTTATGGCCATCTAAAGGTTGAGGTGCATTCTGCAAAAAAAAGGCCTAAGAGCTCACGAAAGTCCAAAAACAACGCAACCTCTAAAATCCCGAAATTGGACTTTCGAGACATTTTCATTTCGAAGAAAAACATTGTTCATCCGCCAAATTGCTTGAGAGTTCTGAAAGTGAAACCCGAAAGTCCAAAATTTTGGACTTTCGGACTTCGGCTTCGGAAGTTGAGGGCGATTTTCGAGTTTTGGGGCTTGAGACTATCGAAACTCCCAAGTCTCGAAACCCCGAAAGTCTAAAATCCAAAATTTCAGACTTTCGGAGTTTCGGGTTTTGGAACTTTTCCGCTCCTTTTCTAGCATGATTCTCGAGGTATCCAAAACCCCGAAAGTCTGAAATTTTGGACTTTTGGACTTCGGAGATTCAGAACTTTTTGGGAGATTTTCACAACTTTACCTTGAGAGTTCCGAAAGCCCAAAACCCGAAAGTCCGAAATTTCGGACTTTCAGAGTTTTTGTTTTCGAACATTTGAGCTTCATTTTCAGCATTGTGCCTAAGAATTTCGAAACCTGAAAGCCCGAAAGTCCAAAATTTTAGCCTTTCGGGTTTTCGGAATTTAGGACTTTTTTACTTTTTTCCCAGTTTTTGCCCTGTTTTCCGAAGTTGAGAAATTTACAAAATTTGAAAACTTCACGGTTTCTCCATTGTTTTCCTCTTAAGCTCTGATCTTCTTTGACATTTCCATTGGCCATTGATTTCTACCCTTGCATTGCCATGACGATTCCATCTACAACCTGAATTTTGAAAATCACCTGTGAGCTCGCATGATCAAACCAACCCTTCAATTTTCTCTTGTGCAAGGTCGGGCAAAATCGGATAACAAGAATTAAATGAGACATTGATGCATTGCAGTATAGGCACCCTGGAAATATTGGCGGTTAAACCCATGCTAAAATTATTCATCGACAGGTCCAAGAACATCAAATTGTAGAGCATCCTAAAATTCGGCCGTTGAGCATGTTGTTTGCGGCTTGAAAATGCCATAGACGTGAACATGTAGCGATACCTAAGGGAATTGCACCGCTGAAGTTGCTGCCAAGCCCCTAGTATTCCCATGAAAGAGTTTCTCCATATGCAAAACTGCTCCAGTTTCGGCTTCCCAGGGAATGATCCCGCTCATGTTGTTGTACATCAGATACAGCTGGCGGAGGTTTTGAACCTCTAAAATCTCTTGTGAATCGAATCCATGATCATATTGCTCAAAAAAACCAGCGCCTCCAGGCTATGGAGATTGCTGATATACGAAGGAATGGTGCCCCCTAAAATATTCTTGAAAAATTCAATACGTCCAGCTTCCTCAGCCTGTCCAACTTCTAGGAAAAGCACAGCTCAAATTATCCTGGGAAAGATCCTAATACTCCATTCTCTTTTCCATGTCTCCTCCCCGCGGTCAAACGTTGGACATAATTTATTTTTCCGAGTTTAATCCCAAATCAGTGGAAGTATGGATTATTTTTCCCTTTAAATTAGATATTTTGGTAAGATGCTGTTGTGACTTCTCTCACATCAAAAGAAAATGGTAACAACTAATATGGATCAAATCGGCCACGAGATGGTGTTCGACCCATTCGTTGACACTCTAGAAATGGGGTTCAGCCGGTGTGTTAAATAGACTACGGGACACCCCGACCAACTCGGCCGAGATCTCATTAGAACGAGTAATGCCCCAATATTTTTAAATGATGTATTTTACAACACAACAAGTCGTCGTTGTTGTCTTTTGTAAGAAAAACTTAAAAATCTTTGAAATACAACCAACATATGCACCTGAATGACAGGGGGATTGTTACTAAAAAAATTGTTATGTTTTTTTTCTCCGTAAAACTCAAACTATTATCAAAAATTTGATCATACAAGTTATCGTAATAATCACTTTTTTATCACAAAGAGTTGATTTTTGTCAATTTCAAGGGAGGAGTAAATTATAAATTGTACTTGGCGTCAAGGGGTACTGCCCCTCAACCCCACCCTGCATCGTGATAGGAAGCATTCCTTGGGCACTGTCCCAAGACCCAGCGAGGGGTGCTTCCCCTCAACCACAATGGGGGATGCCACCCCCATATCCACGCTCCCTCATCCTATGTTCCATACCTTATGTGAACAAAACCTCACCTTTGTGTATGAAAGAAGTATCAATGGATGATGTTATATTGAATTTTATTTCTTTTTCTTAGCTAACTTAGAATAATTACAATATAATTTTGTTTTATATGAGTTAGATGTTATTATAGCTAAAAACATGCAAAAATATGGCTTATATGTGTTTAAAGATTTTGCTTCGGTTTTCCTATTAGCTTATTAAAAAACAGAACTATTCTTCATTTTTGGTTTGAAATATTGAGATCCTTTCTTTAGGATCACCTATAACATGACTTAATCTTGCCACCTATTTCTCTTGAAATGTGTGAAGGGTGTTTACGTGGTAAGCTAATGTAGCCAAATTCTAAACAAACTTGATATACGAAAAATAATATGAACTCTAAAAGAAAAATAGATCTCCTTCTTCGTTATTGAATAATGAATTACAATGTTTCCTAAATAGGAAAACAACTCCCAACTCGAGTTTCCTAGCAAACTCTAATTAACTTTGACTAAATCTACTCTAGGTGGTGGAAATTACTATTTTTAGCAGTTTACTAAAACATGCTATTCTTAGTAAGTTCGCATGCTTATTCCTATGGGCACAGAAATTACCATGCATCTTCTACATTCCTAAATTATAGGAATTTCCAACTTTCTAACTCATAATACAACTAGTAGACTAAAATTAACTAATGCCCAAAAATAGGAAAAACCAAACTACAACTTAAATCCTAATTTTCGGCCTCAAGATGGCGGATTTAGGGCCCGAAAATATGCCGAAACTTGCTTCAATCGGTAGGGCGGGTTGATCGGTGCATTCATCTCATTGAAACGTGTGGTTTTAAAAAAACAGACTCAAACGGACACTCGGAGATCAAGTTATGACCTTCTCAAGTTCATGCTAATTTTGGTGCATCATAAACTATCACCAAAAACCCTTCCTCAGTCATTTTTGAAGAAAAATCCACATAAATCCATAGAATGTGGCCACATAAATTTCATCTCACCCAATCAAGGTGCCTTCGTGCCAGGAAGACAAATTCTTGACAGTGTCATTTCCATACATGAAACCATCCACTCAGTTGAAAAATACAAAAGAGAAGTGAAGATTATAAAGTTGGATATACAGAAGGAGTACAACAGGATCTCATGCAACTTTCTTTTTAACCTTCTTCATAAGCTAGGTTTTGATAGTCACTTTATCAATATGATTCAATCTTGTATCACTACCTCAATATTTTCTGTTATTGTTAATGGTCAACCTAAAGGTTTTTTCAAATATGAGAGGGTCTTAGGCAGGGTGACCCTCTGTCACCCTTTCTATATATTATTATGGTTGAAGCCTTGAGTAGGATCTGCTCAAAAGCTAAAAATGAAGGGAGAATTGAGGGAATTAAAGTTGCTAATGGGGTTGAGAATCAATGTCTTCAACAATTTTTTGATGACACGGTGCTGCTAGGTCAAGCTTTTGTCCAGGAAGCTAGGTCTCTCAAAATCATCACTAAGAACTATGAGGAGGTCTCAGGTCAAAAAGTTAACTTCAGGAAGAGTTCATGTTATTTCATCAATTTTGAAGAACAACAACAACAACATATAGCCACCATTCTAGAATGTAATATAAAGAATCTCCTAGATAGCTATCTCGGTATGCCCTTGTGTGGCAAAAAAATGGATGATACTAGCTAGAATAAAATCATTGATAGATTTCACAAGAAACTTTCCTCTTGGAAAGGAACATTGTTGACTCAAGTTGGGAAATTTCAATTGCTTCAAATCTCTATGCAAGGTGTGGCAACTTACACAATGTTTATTTTTATTATGCCCCACAAAATCAGAAAGGCTATTGAAGGCATACTAAAAGGGTTTTTGTGGTCAATAATGAAGTCAAAACTAGGATACCTTTGATAGCTTGGGAAAAGGTGACAACTCCTAAATACATAGGTAACATCTATCGAAAAACATGCAAATGATGAACCAGGCCCTCATTTCCAAAGTTGGATGGAGGTTACATAAAGAGGAAGGCATATGGGTGGACATTCTAAAAGTGAAATACTTGTGGAATGTTCATGTACTTTGGGTTTTTAAGGATAAATATTTTCCCAAAGGCTCCATTTTTGGAATGATTTGGGGAAATCGAGGAACCTGATGAATAAAGGTGTTAAGTGGAATTTGGGGAATGGAGCTAATATCAGTTTCTGGGAAGACCCCTGGATTAGAAATCTATCTCTAAAAGAGGAGATATTGTTATCCATTTTCCCCGAGGTAAAATGGACAATAGGGGATAGTTGGTCTAGGAAACCTGGAAAGGGATATCATGGAGAAATCTAGGTCTGTAGGACAAATTTCATGATTAAGGAGAACCTACAAGAATTCAAGGAAGATTCGGGAGGCATTCGGGTTCAATTTTGCCATTTAGGGCTCATAGCTCCATCACAGGCAAAAATGAGCTCCCGGACCCACTTTCAAGAAAAATCACAAAAATGAGAAATTTCTGGAAACTACTTGATTTCGAGTCTCGGGGTGCCCATTAGCTTCCTCTAGTGAGAAAATCCAAAATCCACGGGAAAAATGCAAGGAATAGGTTAAAATTGCCCAAGGGGCACTAAAATGAGTTGAGATAATTCTAGCTCTGTTGGTACCCAAATTGATTCTCCTCGAAGTTAAGAAACATTACGGTTTTGACAAGAAGCTTAGAGGCAAGCAAAGCATATGTGTGTGCGTTTTATAGCAGGAAGAAATGTGGCTTGCTCTTTGTCACTCAGATGTGGAGAAATGGGTGGCACCCTTAAGAGGATTTGATCTATCCTCACTACTTTATGGTTGTGCCTTTCAACCTGGGTGAGAGGACCCTTTTATAGCCTATTGTTTGTGGAGGAGATGGAGATATCCTTCTTTGTAAAGTTATTAAAAATACCTTAAAGAAAATATGATCAATACAACAATAATCTAACTCTCACGAGTTTTCACCCTAGATAATGGAGATATTTTCTAAGCAAGGTTCAAGCCACTAAATACAATGAAAACCTGATTGTTTTTATATGTTTTGGTAACAAAGATTATGCATTTGTACACACACAGAAAACAGGGTAGTATGGGTATGATTGGTTGTTTTTAAATGAATTTTGGTGGGAGGTGAGGCAGAGTGGACTTTGATTCACCAGATCTTTGAGAACTTTTACAAAAATGCAAGGCTTGATCAACAAGAATGCTTTCAAAACAACTAAAATGTCCCTTTAACTAGAATGATGTGCTTTTAGTGGAGGCCCAGATCAACACGTTTTCACACAAACTTTAAGGATCCAAAATGAAGGCTCAAATTGAAAAACTTAATTAAACACTATCAACCTCTGTTTTATCATGCCTAAGATACCCTCAAAGGATAAAAAAATCTTAATCATGTTAGGAGTGAAGTGATTTTAAACTTGTTTATTTCACTATCAAATGAAAGCTCTTCTGATAAATGAAATTGCAAGTGCCACCAAACTATCACAAAGCTAAGATCTTGTGTGATTCATAGAGATTTCAATGTAAGATTGCAATGGGAACAAGAAACTGTTTGTAGACATTCATAAATGAAGCAGACACAATTTGCTCAAAATCAACACAGATTTACTCAAATTTGATTAAATTTATCAGCAGGGGAAAGTTTCTAGAACAATCTCAGAGCTTGTCAATGGTTGTACACTCACAACCACCTTGACATGATCAAATTTAACACAAAATAAATAAACAGGTTCCTCAGATAGTCTCTCAGAAAGATGGGCTCTGTCAAAAATTTTCTCTTAGGAATTAGCTCTCAACCTCTAACACTCCAACTCCAACCATTTGCATGAAAATTCATGCAATTTATAACATTTAATTTACAAAAGGGTTTTCCCCCAAAACAAGAAACATTCAAAGAACCATTACGTGTGACGACCTTGATCGTGACTACCATAATCAGATTTACAAAAAGTTGTCAGGTGTGAAGAGGGAAAATCTCTCCAAATATTTCCAGCATTCAATTCTTCACTTGGTAAGTTGTTCTTCATATCACACGCCAACTACTTCCTCCTCCAATATGTTAAATCTAGTTCTTTACATGCCAAGGAAGAAAAAACTAGAAAATTAGATCGAGGCCAATGGTCAAATCATATCTTAATGGTAAAAGACATTTTCGGACCTTCTCCCATCAAACCTAGATATCAACAGGTCTCTTACGTGCCAATGAAAGAAAGATTAGGTCGAATCAAACAGTCATATTACATCTTTAATGGTGAAAGACGTTTTCATACCTTCCCCACCAAACCAGGATATCAAATTAATGTTCCTCTTCATTTGCCATGTTGGAGACTCCAAGAAATGATAAAAAATCATAAAAATTTGCATCCCCGGGAGATTTGGAGAAGAAATGGTAGAAAATCGATCTGACGCATAATTACCATTGATTTCCCTTTTGAATTTGGACCGTCCACATGGGAGATCCGAGTTAAGATGGGCTTGGGGTTCCCTTTTAATTTTTACACCTTTTGGAAAAAATGCAAAATTTCTCAATTTGCTCCGCCCCTCCGCCTTGAAAAATAGGCTTGACACGTGTCCTAATGTGGGTCCCAAAGGAACCACGGAAAAATTATGCTATTTCACCCATTTTCGGAAAAAGGAAAATTTTCCAAATTTTTCCCATGCACTCCACACCTCTGTTGTTGTGAGTAACAAAATTTTGACTATTCTCTATTGGGCTTGCGGGTCATTTTGATGACTTTAATCTTTTTGACAATAAGGGGCAAAAAATCCAAGTTTCCCCTAAGAGTTTGCCTCTCCGCCTTTGAAAAATAGAATTGACACGTGTCCCAATGTGGGTCCGAAAAGAACAACGGAAAATATTTTTCCATTTCACCCATTTTCAGAAAAAGGAAAATTTTCCAAATTTTTCCCGTAGCTCCGCCCTTTCACTTTTAGTTTCGATGTGGGCCCCAACGGAGGCGTGCTTTCTGTTTACACTTTTAACCCCTTTTCTATAAAAGGAAAATTTTCCAAATTTTCCATGCACTCCACACCTCCGCTGTTGACTAAAACAAATTTTGACCACTCTCTATTGGGCTTGCGGGTCATTTTGATGATTTTAATATTTTTGACAATAAGGGCAAAAAATCCAAGTTGCCCTCGAGAGTCCTGCCTCCCCACCTTTTGACTTTTCAAACTGCCACGCGTTTCAATGGCACATCTTGATATGGTCCCCAAAAGTAGAGACCTTGAATGAGCGTGAGCTCACCACATGTCTCATGCCTTAGAAAATTTCTTTAAAAATTTTAAGTCCCCTAGTGGAGCCGGCGGAAACCTCCACATGTCCCTCTGTCGCATTTGTTAAGGTGGGACCCTGAGACAGATCTTCAAATGAGCGCCAACCCACCATGTGTCCACGGCCCACCAAAACTATATCAGCTGTATGAATTTTTTTCTAAGTTTGGGCAAAACAGCAAAATCCTCCACGTGTCCTTTCTTGATTTGCTGTAGAATTGCGGTTCATTTCCATACTTTAACTCATTTTTACAAAAGGGTTAAAAAATCAAAATCCTCCAGGAGACCCGCCTTCCGCTTGTAACTTTTGATGTGGGCCCCGGTGGGGTTGCGGGTTACTTCATAACTTTTCTCCTTTTTCACAAAAAGGAAAAAAATTCAAAATGTTTGTTGACTTGCTTCACCACTTGAACTTGAAAAATGTCACGTCTCCTTCTGCAAGGGGTCAAAGTAAGACTTTTTCCCTACCGCTTCATATTTTTTGAATAACCAATTAGATTCTATCAGTGCCACGAGGCCAATTTGATATTTTTTACAAATGTGGAAAAAGTGGAAAATTTCACCAAAAAGACCCGTTGGGATGCATCAAATAAAAAATGAACACGTATACACCTAATGCAAATATTTAAAATTGATGGGAGAAATACACCCATCAAGCCATAAAAATGCAGGGAAACCACTGTTTGAGCCCAAAGATGAAATTTTCTTCAAGGACAAAGAATTTGGAAATGTTGTAAGGTTCACACATGACCCTCCGAGCTATATCCATTCACATTTCTTCAAGTACCTGGGACAAAATGGCAGGGAAAACAACACACGACTGCGGAAAATGGAAGGGAAGGAACAACCCGAGTTTTACACCCAATTGATAGACACCTTCAGATGGACAAAGGAACAAATCAAAAAAATTTGGGCTTTTAGGTGACCTTCGACCAAGGAGGAACTAATCATGACAACAAAATGGAGGACAGAGTTTTCAAGCACCAACACGGAGAGACAAAAACATGATAGAGGCCACAAACTGAGGGATTTTAAATGGAAAACGGGGTGAGAATAATTTGAGCACCAACAAGCTTGTCGAGCTATTGCAAAGCGAGATAAGGGGTTATCAAGTGGGGAGAGCTCATTTGAGTAGCTCGGTGCATCAAAATTTTTACAACTCGATCGTTTGAGGGCCCAACTCATGAAAGTTTTGGAAGTATCACAGAGCTTGGTGGAGATGGTTTGGCAAAGTGTGTCAATTTTTCACCGCTTGGGTGCATCGAAAGTAGGTCATTGGGGATCCCAACTAGAGGTGCATGTCGAAGAAGCACATGTCGATAACATATCACATAGTGGTGTGGGATGTAGCGTGGAGATGAGTTCCACATAACAAGGTGTTGAGGTGGCCCATGGATCCAAAACACTTGGCGAGTCAGGAAATGGTGATTTAGATCACCTCAGGAGTTTGGCGTGGTTGCTTTGTTGGGGTGAGAACATGTCCAGGAGGTGTAGGATGTATTCCAAGTCTCGAACCCGACATATGTGGCAAGGTGAATTGGAAACAAAGTGGAGAAACACATGCACGATGCATGTTTTCGTGGAAATGCAAAGTGGGGAACGGGTTCGAACCCGACTGCAAGGAGCGAATTTGTGCATAAGATGAAATTAGACACGAGTTTTCAATGACACCAAACAGCTTAGGGGAGGCAATGTGATGTGCATACGGGATGCGGGTCCGTAATACATGTGATGCCAATGCAAATGAAAGGCCCAAACCCACCAAATGTGAAGATTTTCAAGCTAAAAGAGAGTTTCTTGAGGTGGTAGGTGGAATTCAATGCGAGTGGTTAACGAGTTAGGTGGAAGAGCTCGATGGTGACGGGGTGAGTTGGGGCTTCAAACCAAAAATGTGACCCAACTTCAAACTATCATATCTTTCACCCGAATGTTGGATCGGGACAAAATTATAGTTGTCGAAAAGAGAATTTTGATCCCGACAACATGGAGAAATGAAAAATGGAAAGCTATTAGAGAAAGTAGGATAAATTTATGGAGGTAGATACGGGTCCCAACAACAAGCCGGGTGCACCATTTTCTTTTAGTGGGTGGTTGAGTGATAATTAAAGCTTCTTATCTCTCCTCCTTTATATTCCTTTTCTATATAATGTAGAGGGGTTGCACATTTTAAAGAGTTAGATATTTTTCTCCTTGCACCCCCTCCCTTTTTCTTCTCTTCGGGATGAATATGAGGGATTCAAACCTCCTCCCTAGCATTGTAATAGCATTTTCCTTGCCTCTTTCATGCCAATGATGTACTATGAAAAATCTAATGGAGTAATAAATCTATGTTTTATGGTGCATTTTTCCATCCTTTGCATGTGTTTTTTTCCTCTAACTTGCCTCTCTTTTTTATATGGGTATATTGTGCATATCTTGTGTCCATTACAAAGTTAGGTGTAGTTGTGTTTACTTGGGGATGAAATGGTGTTATGTTTGAATCTATCCTTGGTCTGTGGTGCATGTCCACCCTCTTCATTGCTCACCTCTCTCCATTTCAAGAATGGGGAAATTGTCTAGCACCCCCTTTCTTGGTGTATCACCGCTTCTAGTGTACGATTTCCATTTTCATACAATCTATCTCCATGTCTCCTTGGAAGTTTAGAATAATCTTATATAGGTGTTTCATGCATTAGGAGTAGTTATGGTAGGTAGGATTAGGAGAGGAACCATCCTTCTCTAGAGAGCTATCCCATTTTGTAAGGTCCCACACTTAGGATAGCTCCATGTTATGTAGATTACACTGAATGCCCCATTCAAAACTAGGCATTTCATGGGGTGTTGTATGTTGGTGATAATAATTTTTGCATGTCCCGTGGGACAAGAAAAAAGTTAAAATCATTAACCAATGTGTTCTTCAATCTAAACCTCAAGTTTTATCAATATTATTTTTCTCTCGATGGAGTTTCATAGCTTTGGAGGCATCTACAAGCTAAATTGAGAGTTCAAGACTACAAAACATAAAAAGGACCGAATCCTTTCATTTTGGGGTTTCATGCATGCAAAACAAGGCCCAATTTCTAAATCCTAGTGTTTCGGGTTTTGGAGGTTGCAAAACAGGTCATAAGTTCTAAAATCCTTAATTTTAGGTTTTGGAGGTTATTTCACATAGGCCTACGTATGACAGGAGAATTTCAAGTTTTCATAGTTGTAGAACATGCCCCAATTTCTGACACAAGGAAATTTAGGTTTTACAAGTTGCATTGCATGACCTAAGTTTCACCCTTTGTATTTTGGGAATTGACAACTACACAAGAGGGTCTAAAACCTGAAATCAAATCCAGTTCCCTTCAAATATTACATTTCTATTTTCCCAAGGGTGATGTGTTCCTAATAAAATCCCATCATTTTGAGGTGAATTCTAAACACATCTGGTGACTCCATCTAGTTAAACAACTCATTTCTCGAGTTGTAGACCTTCCTTACTATCCATCCATTTCCATCCATTTTCCTTCAACATCTTTCCATTCCATGAAGTTATGCAACCATGACCTTATTCTCCTCTTAGAAATCACACTTGTAGTAGCAATGCCAACCATACCCACCTTCGGGATTACAAATTCCATTTCCAGGTATTCACTAACCCCTCCAGATCTATACTATGATGAATATCGAAGTGTTCATACCCATAAAATAAAAATGCATATCGGTTTGGTTATCCGCGACTATGCAGTTATTAAATAGTAAGGGTATGTAGATTATGGAGGTTATCTTATGCCTGGGATGTTGAGTTACATCAGAAGATTCAAAAGATAAAGGAAGTCATGGTGTATTCAAGGGCTGCCACTCAAATCAAAGTATTCAAGATTGGCTTCATATCATATTATCCATGGGTTGGCCCCATGCCAAGACATTTCATCCCACAAGAGAATCTTGACTTCATGGTTGAGATGCTCCCACAATTTGTAAAGTTTGTCGAGGATATAGAAGCTTATGAACTCGGTGGTAGGATACATTGTCAATGGGTAGACCCTATATTGTTATCTCATAGCTTTCCCTCTCCTCAACCATTTCCACCTTTGTAACTCCCGCATTTTCCCCACATGAATCCTCAAGAAACCCGATAGCAAACATGGAAAAAATATGGAATAATTGTTTTTTGAAAGGTTACAAGGCCTTAGCTAGGATTTTAATTAAATCTAGATTACAAAATTTTAAACTATTATATGGCAGTCGGGACTAAAATAATAATTAATTACTATTGACCTAACCCTATTAAAATATTTTGATTTAATTTCCCCTATTAAGTTTCGCTACTTAATTCAAATATTAATCCATTTTACTCTTTGTTATTTAGCCCCAAAGGTCTTATTAAATCTATTTATTGAATGGCCCCAAATTAAATTCAAAATTTTATTAAGTAAGATTAATAATCTCCTAGTTTAAAATAAATCATATTAACATGGTTTAATACCCAAAGTGTCAAGGGTACACAACATGGTCTAACCCCTTAGGCCCCATTTAACATTACACACACATCTTTTTATTTAAAACATTCTCACTTAAATACCCCATCACTTAAGTGATGTAGGGTTCATCCTACACCCTTAGATCTAATCTTTCTCATCCCTTAGATTTAGGTTTGGCAAAATTAACCCTAGAAATCCTTATGGAATGCCATATATTCATTTTCTAAATCTAATCTCTCATTTCTCTTGTTTGGATTTGTAGGTTAAGGAAGGAGGCAAGAAGATGTAGCCATGGAAGGAAGCTCAAGCTCTTGGGTGATTGCTCACAAGAGGAGTTAGTTTTAGCATTCCTCTCCTAGGGTTTGCTTATTTTCTACATGTCTTTTTTCTTATTCTTTTGCATCTCATTTGCAAGGGATTACCCAAATCGGGTTGTGGGTATTTTCCCAATTTATTTTTATTTGTTTTTTTGATTTATTATAGATCTACATATATGAACATTGTATATTTATGATTTAAAAGTGTATATATATATGAATACATACATGTTTGTACTTGTTTTATAAATATATGTATTTAATATATATATTTATGTACATTTTAAAACTCATTTTAAAAAGAATAACCAAAACTTTTTCTTTTACAAGTATAACACACACACACACACACACACACACACACACACACACACACACAGAGAGAGAGAGAGAGAGAGAGAGAGAGAGAGAGAGAGAGAGAGAGAAGAGAGAGAGAGCGTTATAAATAAATCACATGTTAAAAATTTGCATAGACTATATTTAAATAAATCCAATGGTGCATTGCATCTTGAAAAGGTGGTTTAAGAAAAAAAATTGCTTAGGTTGACTTGAGATTGGGGATTATAGTGTTGGGTATTAATTTTAGTGGAAGCTTAGTTTTGGGGGAGGGCACCACCCCACCCCCAACTCTTATATAAATCTAAAGGTTGGGGGTGGGGCCGAGCCCTCTCCCCAAACCTTTTAATCAAACAAAACTATATTTGCTTCCCCATGGTCGTGGCCCACTAGGTCGACCCAATAAACACATTCACATTTTTAAGAATTTAATTTCTATATAAATTCCTCCCCTCCACTTGGATGCTTCAAATATTTGAAGTTATATAGTTTCCCTCTTTTTTTATTATAGGTATTGTATTAATACATATTTAAATATTCGATATATTTATATCTGTAAACATATTAATATTAATTAATATAAAGTAACTATCTATATTTATTAATAGTAAAATATGACTATATTATAAATTGAAAACGTAAATTAAGACATGATATTAATATGCATTTATTGTACATTACTAATATGTACTTTTTAAATAATTAAGCCTCAATTAAAATAAAAGGTTGTAAATAGTGTGGAAAAACAAATAAATTTATCAACAAGGTGGACATCCCAACCCAAATCCCTCCTAAAATACCCAATAACATTTGAATTTGATTTTGCATTTCATTTACAAGTTGTTATCCAAATTGATTCTCCCTTAGAAACCAAGCAACATCATAGATTTAGCAAGACACTGAGAGACAGACAAATCATATTATGAGTCATTTTGTATCCAGGGAGGGGATTCATCTGACTCTTTATCACTCAAGAATTGGAGAAATGAATAGCACCTTCATTAAGGATTTTATCTATCCTCACTACTTTAGGTTGTGCACAACCGGTGGTGACAGGACCCATTTTGTAACCTCTGTTGGTGAAGGAGAATGAAGATATCCTTCTTTTCACAAACTCGAAAGGAAACCTTGAGAAAATATGATCAATGCATGACAATTTAACTCTCACGAGTTGTAACTTCTAAAGAATGGTAATATTTTCTAAACAAGGTTTAAGGTTACTAAAGACATTATGAAATCTGATTGCTTTTGCATATTTTGGTAGTAGAATTTATTCATTTTTGGACATACAGGGAAAACAGGGGTATTTTAGGTAGGATTCATTGTTTTTGAATAATTTTTGGTGGGAGATTAAGCAAGATAAACTTGATTTTTCTAGATCTTTGAGAACCTTCACAACAATTGGAAACTAAATGACAAAATGCTTCAGAATAGCTAAAATATTCCTTCAACCAGAAGGTGTGCATCAATGGAGGCCCATATTTACACGGTTTCACACAATCTTCAAGAATTTAACATGAAGGATCGAGATAAAGACTCAATTAAACATTAAAGACCCCTAGTTCCTCACGCCTAAGATACACTCAAAGGATTATAGACAATCTTTATCAACAAAATGACAATAAAGTGATTTTAAATTGTTTATCTCATCATAGGATGAAGGATATTCCCATAATAAAATTGTAAATGCCACTAAAATATCATAGGGATGATATCTGTGTGATTTAAAGGGGTTTTAACAAAATATTGCAATAGGAACAAGAAGAAATACTTGCAGAGCGGACATTTTGAAATAAAAGTAGACACAAATTTTTCCAAGATTAACACAAATTAATACACGATCTATTAGATTTATTAGGAAGGGAAAGTTTATTGAAGCAGTCTCGAGCTTGTCAATGGTTGTACACTCACAACCATCTTGGCGATTGAAATCTAAAACACGGGAAATTAATAGGTTTCTCAAATGGTCTTTTAAGAAGATGGGATTTCTCGAATTTTCTCATAAAAATTAAGATCGACCCTTTACAAGAGTATTATCATTTCATTTATACATTTCAATCGATCACTCATCCCAAATTTTCCCCCAAAAAAAGAAAATATTTGAGGAATCCTTTACTTGTTACCAATTTGTCTCAGAAAGTGATGTTTAACAAATTCACACCCGAAAGCTACCAGGTGGACAAATTATGAACTGATCACATTTCTCAGACCCTCAACCATGACTAGGATGCCATGCCATAGCTTTTTGATAGTCCTTCTAATCATTCTTATTCTTTCATGCAAGAAATCCCCTTTTTAATCATTTTCAGGTGGCTCTGTATAGCTAGATCTGATAAGAAATCCTTTTCACCCTCGAGAATACACCTTGAGAAATGAGTTCCCTCGCATGGATGCCTGCATTCATGCCTCTCAGAAATGAGTTTTCGTGCATGGATTATTTCACATACCTATGCTGCGAGTCCAAGTTGGCCAAGTGCAAAGAGGAGTCAATGGAAACCTCCACGTGTTTCCTTGGTGCAACTGCAAACATGAAGTTTAGAGGTGGGACCTAAAATGAGCACAAGCTCTCCACGTGCCCTGGGCCCAAGAGAATTTACTTTTTTCCTTTGAAAAAGTATTAGTATAAAAGGAGTCGCGGAAGCCTCCACATGTCTCAATGGCATACTTTTGATATGGTGCCCAAAAGCAGAGACCCCAAACAAGTGTGGGCTCACCATGTGCCTCAGCCCGGAAAAGTTGTGGAAATAATTTAGGAACCAGAAGAAGGTGCCAAATTCTTAGGGTCTCGAGAAGGTTTCCTCGGCCATTGAAAAGTCCAAGCAAGGGAAAAGTGAGTGGAAAATTCCACATGTCTCCATGGCGCTCTTTCAAAAATAAAATTCAAAGGTAGGTCCCCAAATAGGCATTTCCCTCTACGTGTCCCGAGCCTTAGAAAGTTACTTGAAAATTTTAAGTATAGAGAGTAGCCAGGAGAAGCCTCCACATGTCTTCCTAGCGCAATTGCTAAGGTAGGGATTAGAGGTGGATGCAAAAATGAGTGTTAACCCTCCACATGTCCATGGTTTGAAAAATATGCACCGACCACATGAAAAAATGTCTAAGTCTGGGCAGGGCCACGGAAACCTCCACGTGTCTCCTTAGCGTAACTCTAAAGGTCAAACCAAGAGGTAAATTTTCAAATGAGTGCAGGACCTCCACATGGCAAGACTTGAGTTGAAGCGGGCCTTAGAGTTTCAAAATCCCCCACCGAGCCGCATTCAATCGTAAAGGACCATGTTTCCACAGATGTTGGGACAAAAATTGACAGGGAAAACAAAACATGATTGTGGAAAAATAGAAGGAAGAGGAAAAACCTAAATTTATGCCCAAGTTAAAAATTCTTTCACATGGAAAGAGGAATGTAAAACAAAATTTTGAACTTAATGTGATCCTTGACCAAAGGAAAGGATATACCATGACAACCAAATAAAGGAAAAATCCTTCACGCTTCAATATAAGAAAATAGAGAAAACTTCAAACCATGTGGACTAATACATTTTTGAGGACAAACAGGATGAGATCAAATTGAGCACCAACATCGGCTCCCACTCGAGGATGTGCACTCCTTATAAGTGCCATAAGAACAAAAAACTAGACCATGTGCCAAAAATCTATTGGGAAAAGGAGTCAAGAAAAATATTGCAGAGTAGAAATACAATAACCAACTCCCCCAAGACGGCGAGAATCCAAGAAAACTAGTCACTAGGGACCAAGACGAACCAAAACGAAAAAGAAAGAAAAATGAAACTAGAAGACTATACATTGTACAATGGCGAGCATCTTGATTCAAATAAAACAATCAAGGAAAAATTTCAAGTGCCTACCATTCTGGATATGACCATGCTAAGCGATTCGATCTGTCTTTAATAATTTGGTCATATGATTGTTTTTCTTCTCCATCCAAGTCATTATCGACCACATTTTTTCAGGCTTATCCTTTGTGCCTATGTCAAGTTTTTCAACATCTCTCAAGGCTACATCAAACATCAAAGTCCTAGGAAAATCAGCACGCTTTCGGGATATTGATCAATTTCATATTCCTTGAAAACAACATAGCTCACAGAGTTATCAATATCAAGTGTCTATTTGCAATACTTCATAAGAAGCATTTTTGGGGTCCTCAATGAAATATAGCATCTTATTTTCACTAAGTAACTTCACAAGGTTTCCCTCAATTGGTATGGTGGCATAAGACATGTCCATTTGCACACTTCCACCCACACTAGCAGCCCATTTTCTTGATAACAACATTCCCCATTTGGTAGGGAAATCAACAATAACAACATCTAGCTTTAAGTTCTTTCCTGGGTAGGTTGCAAGTTACACTATCAAACCCTTGACACATCCAACCACTGGCACCTCTCTGGAATCCATGGCAAGTGCACTTCCCATAAGTTGTTGTTACTTTGAGATCCAACTCATTCATGACCTCAAGAGGCATAACATTGCATGATGCTCTAGAATCAAACATACAGTTGTGTAACAACTTATCCTTAATAATCAGAGTAGTGAAAAATGGATCCACCTTCAGTTGAGACTCAATCAAGGATGTTCCCAAATATACTTCAGGTGGTTCACCTAGTTCTTCCAGTACTTGGGGTTTTTCCAACTCTGCAATGACAGGAAGAACCTCTACACTGTTTACATTTTTACCTTGGGTGACCTTTTCTTCCTCAAGCCCCAAATAATCAAAGGTCCTTTTCTTGTGGTCGGGAATCCTAAGCAGCTCAATAATTGGAACAAAAATCTTGAGCCCGACTCAAGACTTGGGATATGTCAAAAGGAACATATTTGGGAAAGTCGGCATTTGGAGGAAGATTGACAAACTCATCTGACAACAAAGGATTTTTCATGGTTTGAGCATGGGTAGGGATACCAGTTCTGTTTGGGAAACAAGGCCTTTCTTTGGATATTTATTCCTTAGGAGTTTCTTTTGAGATCTTGGTAAGAAATGAAATTTTATGTTTTTCCTGAGGCCCTACCCCTTTGGCAACCTTAAACCTGGTATTGTATTCCTTTTCATGGCCAACTACTGCATTCATTAAAAAATATTTGTCCTCTTCTGAAGGAATTCCTCCATCATAATTTTTAATCATTAATGCCCTTAAGTACTCAAAATATTATACTGTATAAATTTTAGAAGCATGAGTGGGAGGAAGAGGTAATACCCGGTGAATGAAATCCCATAAATCTTTAATAGTTCGACACTCATCATCTCAGTTGAGGTTTCTCCCTATTGTGAAATTGTAGAGCAATCCATCGTGCATGCATCATCATCATCAGTTTCTTCCTCAACTCCCTTTTCAACATCACATGGAGCATGTGGCAAGAAACAACTATCACACCACTCAATTTCATGAGCTTCATCAACAACAACTCTGGCAGCTAAAGGATCAGGCACCAAATTTGTTTCCCTGGGTTAGGGTTGTCTATTTCTTGATCCCATGGGTCCTTTTCCTCTGTCATCAGATCTTTGATCACCCCTAGAATGATTTGACAATATTTCTTGACCTTGTGCTTTATGCTGACCTTGGGAACTTTCTCCAATCCCCTTCTCTACTCTGTCTAGTTTATAGGATATTTCCTTAACAGCTCCGGCTTAAGTTTTTATAGCCTCCTCTAGATCCACAAACTTTCTTGATTGGGGCTTCTCTAGATTGATCAGATTGATGCCTTCTCTCTTAGGAGGCTTACCAGCTACGTTGATATTGTTTTAAATCTGAAAAGCCATGGTGAAGGCCTGCCTCAATGTTGTTGGGTTCTTATCCCTCAAATAATAGGCAACCTTCTTATCAAAAGCATCAGAGTATTTTATCAGACAGGAAACATCACTTGGCCTTAGGATCATAGGTAGCCTATTCAGGGTCTTATTGAACCTTTTATTGAAGTCATGAATAGATTCATTAGGATTATTTTTAATATTTTCAAATTCTGATAAAAGAAACTTAGGGTCTATTTTATCTCCATATTGCAATCTAAAAGAATTCTTCATTTTTTTCCATGAATCAATGGAGTTTCTTGGAAAAGATTTATACCGTCTCGTTCATCCTCTTCTAGAGTATGAATAAATTTTTTATGTACACATCCTCAAGTTCAATCTCAAAGTCTTCCATTATATTGAAAAAATCTTTAAGTGTTGATCACCAGTAATAACATTATTTCCTTGAAATTTAGGTAGTCTATTTCTAACATCTTGGGGCACAACATTTGGATATCCAACCATACCTCTAAAATATATAGGACCAAAAGTGTTCACAACAAATGGAGGTCTAGGTGGGGGCTGGGCCATATTGTTTTGGGGAGGTGATCTTACAGGAGAAATAGAATGATGGGGAGTGAGGGGTCTGTGGGGCACATGAATGTAATTCTCAGAATGAATGTTCTCTAAAAACTCTGTTTCTTGGAATATCCTTTCAACTTTGGAGAACACAGGGACAAAATGAAACACAAATTTTTCAAATACAAAAGTACCCTCTCTAGTTGGAGAATTCAAATCTACAAAATACTAAGCGATTCGAAGCACTTGAGGAATTATGAAAATCTTCAGTGACAGGAAAATCAATTTCCACAATTGATAACTCTTTTCTTGATTTATGATCCCCAATAACTTTCTAGATTCTTCTTCCTTCAGAATTTGTCTTTCCCAATTCTAGAAACAACCTTCTAGCATGGTATTTAATGAATAAAGATCTTATTGCTTCCAGATTTGCAAAGATTAGTGATAAATTTCAATTGTGAGGTTAAGACATGAAATTTATAAAAAAATTCAACAAGGAGTCGCCACCGAGGACTTTCACCTTAGTTGTGAAAATGCACTAAAATTGATCTCGGAAAATGTATTTCAACACTAAATTCACGCAAAGCTTCACAGATCTAACCTTCTTTTACCCATATTTAACATTGATGATGTAAACTTAGTGTAAAAACCAACGAAACTGGAAATATTACACGTAGAACTTGTAAATTCACAAATCTTACAAATCTCAACAAAGGATGATGTTTAAATAACGTATTTGCACTTAGAGCATGTAAGAAACATTACCATGGTCAAATATAATAATGCCTTTGAATATCCTTGACAATGACACTATTCTCGGTGTTAGTATCCAAATTGATTCTCCCTTGGAAATCGAAAGAAAGATATCCTGATTTAGCAAGACACTGAGAGACATACATATCATATTATGAGTTGTTTTGTAGCTGGGGGGGATTCGTCTAACTCTTTGTCACTCGAGGCATCAGAGAAATGGATAGCACCTTCATTAAGGATTTGATCTATCCTCACTACTTTAGGTTGTGCCTGTCAACTAGGGTGAGAGGACCCATTTTGTAACCTCTGTTGGTGAAGGAGAATGAAGATATCCTTCTTTGCACAAACTTGAAAGGAAACCTTGAGAAAATATGATCAATGCACCATAATTTAACTCTCACGAGTTGTCACTTCTAAAGAATGGTGATATTTTCTAAACAAGGTTTAAGGTTACTAAAGACATTATGGAATCCACGATTACTTACGCATATTTCGGCAAAAAGTAGAATTTATTCTTTTTTGGACATATAGGGCAAACAAGGGTATTTCAAGTAGGATTCATTGTTTTCAAATAAGTTTTGGTGGGAGATTAAGTAGGATAAACTTGATTTTTCTAGATCTTTGAGAACCTTCACAACAATTGGAAAACTAAATGACAGAATGCTTCAGAATAGCTAAAATATTCCTTCAACCAGAAGGTGTGCATCAATGGAGGCCCAATTTTTCATAGTTTCGAACACAATATCCAAGAATTTAACACGAAGGCTCAAGATAAAGAATCAATTAAACATTAAATACCCTTGTTTCCTGATGCCTAAGATACACTCAAAGGCTTACAGACAATCTTTATCAACAAAATTATAGTAAAGTGATTTTAAATTGTTTATCTCATTACAGGATGAAGGCTCTTCTCGTAATGAAATTGTAAATTCCACTAAAATATCATAGGGATGAGATCCTGTGTGATTCGGAGGGATTTTAACACAAGATTTCAATAGGAATAAGAAAAACTACTTGCAGATATTTTGAAATAAAAGTAGACACAAATTTTCCAAGATTAACACAAATTAATACACAATCTATTAGATTTATTAGCGGGGAAAGTTTCTTGAACAGTCTCAAAGTTTGTCAATGGTTGTACACTCACAACCATCTTGACGTGATTGAAATCTAAAACATAGGAAATTAATAGGTTTCTCAAATGGTCTTTTAAGAAGATGGGCTTTCTCGAATTTTCTCATAAAAATTAACACCCGACCCTTTATAAGAGTATTCTCATTGCATTTATACATTTCACTCACTCACTCATCCCAAATTTCCCCCAAAATGAAAAATATTCGAGAATCCTTTGCTTGTTACCAATTTGTCTTAGAAAGTGATGTTTATCAAATTCACACTGTTGAAAGCTACAGGTGGACAAATTATGAACTGATCACATTTCTCAGACCCTCAACCATGACTTTGATGCCATGCCATAGAGTTTTGACATTCCTTATAATCATTCTTATTCTATCGCAAGAAATCCTCTTTTGAATCATTTTCATGTGGATCTGTATATTGGATTTGACAAGCAACCCTTTTCATTCTCGAGAATACACCTTGAGAAATGAGTTCATTCGCATGGATTCTGCATTCGTTCCTCTTAGAAATGAGTGTTCGTGCATGGATTATTCTACATACACGTGCTACGAGTCCGAGTCGGCCAAGTGCAAAAGGAGTCGTGGAAACCTCCATGTGTTTCCTTGGCGTAATCGCAAAGATAAAGTTTAGAGGCGGGACCTCAAATGAGTGCAAGCACATGCCCTGAGCCCAAGGGAATTGCCTTTTGGCCATTGAAAAGTCTCAAGTATAAAAGGAGTCAATGGAAGCCTCCACATGTCTCAATGGCAGATTTTGAATATGGTGACCAAAAGTGGAGACCCCAAACAAGCACGGGCTCACCATGTGCCTCGTCTGGAAAAGTTGTTGAAAGAATTTAGGGACCAATGGAAGGTGCCACGTGCCTAGGGTCCGAGAAAGTTTCCTCAACCATTGAAAATTCCAAGCAAGGGCAGAGTGAGTGGAAACTTCCACATGTCTCCATGGCGCTCTTTCAAAAATAAAATTCAGGGGTAGGTCCCCAAACAGATGTGGGCCCCCATGTGTCTCGGGCCTTAGAAATTTGCTTGAAAAGTTGAAGTATAGAGATGATCCAGCATAAGCCTCCATGTATCTTCTGGTGTAAGCGCTAAGGTAGGACTCAGAGGTGGATCCTCAAATGAGCATCAGCCCTCCATGTGTCCATGGTCCAACAAAGATACACTAGCCACATGAAAAAATGTCTAAGTGCGGGCGGGGCCGGCGGAAACCTCCACACATCTCCTTGGCTCAACTCCAAAGGTCAAACCAAGAGGTAAATTTTCAGATGAACACAGGCCCTCCACGTGGACAAGATTTGAGTCGAAGCGGGCCTTAGAGTTTCAAAATTCCCCTCTAAGCTGCATCTAATCAGAAAGGACCATGTTTCCATATATGTTATAACAAAAATTGACAAGGAAAACAAAACATGACTGTGGAAAAATAGAAGGAAGGGGATAAACCTAAATTTATTCCCAAGTTACAAATTCTTTCACGTGGACATAGGAATGGAAAACAAATTATGGATTTAATGTGATCCTCAACCAAAGGAAAGGACATACCATGGTAACAAAATTAATTAAAAATCCTTCACGTATCAATACGGGAGATAGAGAAAAATTAAAACCATGCGGATGACCGAGACATTTTCGAGGACAAACGGGGTGAGATCAAATTGAGCACCAACACAAGTGATGTAGGGTTCATCCTACACCGTTATATCTAATATTTCTCAACCCTTAGATTTAGGTTTGGAAAAATTAACCTGAAATCCTTATGAAATGCCATAAATTCATTTTCTAAATCTAATATCTCATTTCTCTTGTTTGGATTTGTAGGTTAAGGAACGAGGCAAGAAAATGTAGCCATGGAAGGAAGCTCAAGCTCTTGGGTGATTACTCACAAGAGGAGTTAGTTTTAGCATTCCCTCTCCTAGAGTTTTCTTATTTTCTACATGTCTTTTTACTTATTCTTTTGCATCTCATTTGCAAGGGATTACCCTAATTGGGTTATGGGTATTTGCCCAATTTATTTTTATTCATAAATAGTGTGGAAAAATAAATAAATTTTTGATTTAGAAGTTTATATGGATATAGATATGCAAACATGAAAGTAATTATTGTAGAATACAAATTTTTGCATTCATCAAACTTAAATAACTTATCAATTTTAATTTCCCTTATATAATTATTTTAAGTGTATAATTTGTTGTGATTCATTCATTTACTTAAGACAATGCCTATTGCAAAAGGGAGGAATTTTATTAATAAATCAATTCTATCTAATCATTTTTATACATTTAGTTGGATAGGGGAAAATACACCACTCTTAAATGAAATTTATTTCAATATTCAAGTAAAAAGGATTGTTAATAATGTAATTAATCAACATTTAGTTCCCATTCAAGAGCACTAGCCTTTAAAAATAAACAAATTTGCAATGCACTCCTAAACACAAATTTTGATTTTTAAGAACTTAATTTCCATTTACAAGATCATTAAAATGTTCACATTCATATGAAGTAATCTAAATCATAATAAACCACTTACAAAGATCTAACCAATGTATAAAACTACATCCAATATACTATTGGTATAGTGTACAAGTCAAGTAGTATTAATATTGCAAGATACAACTTCACATGCATTTCTCCAACAATAGCACATCATCTTTAGAGTTAAACATCTTCATTAAGCCATGCACACAACAAAATGGGGGAGTAGGCAACACTCTCCACCCAACCAAACATCCAATGAGGGAGAGAAGCCTTCTTCCTCATTGGCCCTTAAGCCCCAACAAAGAAGCAATGAGGGTTATTTAGAAAACCATGGAAACTAAAAATGGCTTCCACATACACATTCAATCAAGAAAAACAATGAAATACTCAATACAAAATTTTACAACAAACCAACAAATATCAAAACACAAAGGCTTCATACTAAAGCCATGGAGGAGAAAGGAACATGGGGTTCTTCTTATGCCTCCCAAGGGCTTGGGTGTCCACCTATGAGCCTCAAAAAACTCCATCACAATACACACAACACTCTTATGCCTCCCTCCAAGAAGATACACCACTCTTATTCCTCCCTCAAGAAATCAACCCACTCTTATGCCTCCCTCAAGAAAATAACAAGATAAACACAAATCATATTTATCAACAAGGTGGACATCCCAACCCAAATCCCTCCTAAAATACCCAATAACATTTCTCTTATGCCTCCCTCAATTTTTACCCCCATTTCCATTTCTCCCATAACCTAAGGATCAAATTTATTTCCCACAATCATAAGCAATATAACAATCATCAACTACACATATGAGCACAACAAAATAGCAAGGTAAAAACAAGGGTGAAGATCTACCTTACAAATGAAGAGTATCAATACAAAACAAGCTCCAAGCCTTCCAAAATCCTAAGAAAACACCATCCACTCCAAGCTCCATTCACCATTCTCAAGAAATCTCTCCAAAATTACAAGCATTCCAAAAAAATGAGCAAGTAACCCCCAAAAAAACAATTAAACATGCATATATAGAAAAAGGAAAGAGGAGGGTGAGGTGGCTCCATGTAGGATGCCACATCACTCATCCTCAAATCCACATCACAAGTCAAACCTCAACCCCAATGCACAATAAATTGGTGGTTGAGAGGAATGACAACCCTCTTACACACACAACTCCAACCCACACCCCTTAAGGAAAAATTTAAAACCCATGTAAGAAAGTGCAATTAAATCTCACCTTTTCCCTTACAAAAACATAATGGGGTCTATCTTTGACCCCCCAACCCATAGGTAGGGTTGGTATAAGAAATTAAGAGGTGTGGGAAAAGTTTAACTTGTCCCACAAGCCTCTAAAAATGACCCTTAAGCCCAAATCCGAATTTTCCAAGTAGGGTAGAGTGTACAACACTCAAAATCACATACACTCAACTAAAAACACAAGAACCAAAGAACCAAATACTATAATAATTGACCCCTTTTTGTCACATCCATAATCAACTTAATAAACATGATTAAACCATTTAATTAAAGCACAATACTCAACAATGAAAAAAAGAATTACATCACAACTAAATCACATACTCAACAATAAATAAATAAAAAGGGAAACATACACACAAACCCCATGGTCACAATTGGAGGTTATCCTCCCCATGGGAACCTCAAAAAATCAATCAACAATACAAAACATATGAATACACGAGTTTCCATGGTGACCTATTGCCAATACCCCACATTCCTTCATTGTTGGTCTCCTATCCCCCGTAATTTGTTGTGTTATAATTTCCTACAAAATAAAACAATACCATTTTCGGCCTTGTGGCCATATTAAGGATGTCAAAATAATAAAATGCAATATATATATATATATATATATATATATATATATATATATATGGATTTCACCAATTTATTCAATATCAAGGAAATAAAAAGATAACTTGAACATCATAATATAATCAATACATAAGAAAATTTCAAAATATCAATATATATCTAAAACAACACAACACATCATTATCTTTCATGATATGTCTAAAAAAAGTTAATCAGTTTAGTTATAGTAATGTCTATCCTTCAATTTCCATATCACAATGCATTAATTTCATTCATCTATTAATATTTACATGTACAATGTGCAATGATGTCTATGTGTTCAGTCACAGTGATAGATTAAATATAACAAAACAATATCAAAGAGTAATGATATCACAATCAATTTATAACAAGGAAACCATTCTAGCTAATTGTCTTATCCTTAAATTCCCATCAAAGTCCACAATACAACCATACAGTCAAAATAATAACCAAAACACAATAGTAATCATGATGTCCCGCACATTTTATTTTTATGCTAACTAGAATACAACAACAAGGTTTGAGATTATAATCAATTCAAAATTGATAACATGGTTCATTTAGTGTTGAAGAGGAGTGGGAATTACATCCCCCTCCCCTTAGATTTGAATTCCTCTCGGAAGTCACAGAGAAAGAGGAAGCAGGAAATAATGCAAAATAAATAGGATCACACCCTTTGTGGAATTTATTTTCTTCAAACAAGAGTGGATCTACAAAACCCAAGTTTGGTCCAATGCTATTTAATCAAGGATAAGGGAGAATGTTAGACATAGTGCTAAAATTTCTTCAAGCGAGGTTGCAAAATATTTAATTCTATAGAGTAACTCTACGTGATCAACCAAGCTACAACACATAGCATCAAAACATGAAATGGTCAAAGGAGTCTCAAGAATAACCACCAAAGTAAAATAATAAAAGGGGTAATTCTATGAATTCGGATGACCACATAGTCTCCCATGGATCCAACATACTGTAATAACAAAATTCAAGGCTTCCATAAGGTTGAGTTATGCTTCAAATTTCGTTATTAAGACAAGGCTAGAAAAAATTAACCATGACCATCAATTTCTATTAGAAAAAATGTCTACTCAAAGGCCTCATAAATTAAAGATCACACAAGATGAGGTCTAAAAACAATGAATACACCAAAATTAGCAAAAATGTTTACATTCTTACAACTTTTCATAGGAAGCACTTTTATAACTCAAGAGGATTTAATTAACTTTTCATGATAAACTGAGCACAGTCATGACCACTGATATATTTTCTATAACTTGAATTTGCTCTCATAGTTGAACACACCACACTAACCAGATTAGAAACTTCAAACACTTAGATAATATTTCCACTTAGGAGACAATCCTTGCACAGACTAACATATTAACATAAGAGACACCAATCACTCTATATAACATAATGGAATTTAATTATTTTAAATCCTACCAAAGCTCAAAAATCATAAAGAGCGCACATGCTTAAATTGGTAATACAAATATACTCAAGAGAGATAGGAGAGAAAATTGGGTACAAGAGAAGTTACAACAACAATCTACTAGTGTATCACACCAATACTTGAGTAACCACTTACGGATTTTTTTTGAATTTATCTTTCCCAAGGACACAAGGGAAAAAACATCAATAGGGTTTCCAAGGAGAAGAACAAAGAACTTCCAAAATTTCTTTCATATCCTTAACATATGTTTCCTTAAAATTTCAAATAACATAGGTCCCTAAGGACTAAATCAGCACACAAGGAGGTTTATTCTCTTAAAAACACAAGATAAGGCCCGCTCCTAAAAGGCCATAACTCTCACTCATCGAGTTACGAGGCAACAAGGTACAACGACCTAAAAATCCTACGAGGTAAAAGAACATACCTCTATGAACAAGGAGCACCACGTAACTAGAAGACATCACTATCAACAAGGTGTTTCAAAAATCTGGGTAGGTAGCAGAACTAAAGGTTCAATTATACATTGCACTCAAATACACATAAATTTTACTCATTCTATAAACCAAATATTAAGTCAAAAGTTATAGTTTTTCTTGCTAGCACATTTCTTACAAGTTTTCTTAATTAAAATCTTCCTTCTATTATGACATCACATATTTGCATCATTAAGGAGCACCACTAATGTTGGCATGATATCTCACCATTCTGTATAGGTGGAAAAATTATTTATTTTACTTCTAGGGAAGGTAAATGGACAAAGTTTTCTTTTTATTTTCACATAGTTTTATTTCTTCTATTAATCTACCAAGATTATAGCAAGGAACCATTTTCCTTTTTCCTAATGTTCTAGTTTACTTGTTAAGTTTCAAGTCCAAGCCCCTCAATTAGGGTTTTATTATGATCAATTAATCATTTTACCAAATAGATTTTAATGAGAAGGAAGAGTCAAACATATCACATTATTACTTTTATGGGAATAAGAGATAAATCAACATATCACATTTTTAATTCTAAAGGAACAAGAGACATTCAACATAACAAACACATCATTAATTTTGTAAGAACTAGGAATCAATCCACCAACATGAGTCACACAAAGATTTCAAGGGTTTACCAAATAATTACAAGCATCACTAAAAACTCCAAGCGGGTCTCCACAAGTCTCAAAAGAAGTTACGAAGAAAGGACCCATTAAAGAGGCATATTTACTTTTACGAATTTAAGAGGTTTAATAATGTTTTTTTAGACTCAAAATTTTGTTCACATAATAAGACAAGGGAAGTTTCCAATCAACACTCATATTTCCACAGGATACCACCAACCAAGCAACAAGATGACAAGGAATTTTTTACTCCAAGGACACCACATTTCCTATTAAAAGACATCAAATGCAAGAGGACAATCAACTAATCTATCCAAACATGGACTCTATGACCAAGAGTTATAGTTTTGAAAGAAGGGGGCAAAAGAATCAAAAATGAGATTAAAATATTAAGATCTACCAAACTAACATCTCTAAGAGCAAGGTCCAAAAGACCCAAAAGCATCCATAAGTGTCTCAACATTTCCCAATACTATTAGGTCATAGATTGGTATACATAACAATTTAAAATGTTAAGGAAATGGTATATCTATTTATGGGTCATCAAGAGAAAAAAAGTATAATTAATTAAACACATTTCCCGAATGGGCTTAAGTCTAATCATAATTACCAAGATACATACAATCCACAAGTCAATACTTTCTATAATGAAATAAGGAAACCAAGATAAAACCTAGCATGCCATCAATGGGACATCATAATCAAACAAACACTTATCCACTAAAATCTACAATAAACCAAGATTCAATCCAATCCTAACACAATCCATAATCCCATAATCAAACACATATACTATTTAAGGATCAAAGCTCTTACCAGATTGTAAGAGAATCACCACCACTGCTATCAAATTGTCAACTAGGCCGCACGACACAATGAAATATATTTATAGAAAGGCCGAGTAACAAAATAGTCACTCTAAGATCCTAGACACACTCAAGGTTTCGTCCTTCCAAAACCAAGGCATAACTTAAAGCACCTAAGAATAAATTCAAGGCACCTAGGGTGTACCCCCATACGACAAAATGTCACAATACAAACAGCGTAGAACCATCTCATCAACATGCAAGAAAGAATCACGTAATATTTAGCTAAGTAGCCAACAAGATAAATAAGCTCCAAGTCACCAATCAAAATAAAATCCAAAAATATCAAAAATCAAGGGAAATGGCTAAGTAGCTGCATTGCAATCCCTGAAAATCTTGCAAAAATATAAATAACTAAAAGATCCTCAGAGCTCCTCAATCAAATCATAAAATAATATGTTGGTCCTTGATAAAATAACATAAGCTTACGAATGTAAAATATAGAAATTCAATGTCACATTCAATTCGCAGACCTTCATGGCCACCAAGTAGGGGTACTATACCTTGAGCTTAGTTCTAATAACGCATATGCAAAACTGGATCGAATGCGACACCAAGACCTAATATCCACTCACTCATACAGGGAATTAAGTTTCCAAAGCAGAAACCAAAACTAATTCATCTAAGCACTAAAGGAAAAAGGGAAGCTTTAGACGCCTAAAAAACTTCTAATTTACTCTATCTGACCCCTGAACACAACCACTAAAGCTAATCCACAAAAATCACACCACACAATTTAGCATTCCAACAAGGATGGGTTTAATGGGTTTATCGCATCATACGACTAAAGCAAGAGTTAGGACTCATAAAACAACATCTTTTCAAAGGAGAATCAAGTTCTGCTACACTAGAAGTTCGCAAGAATATCAATCTTATTCAACATTTACGATTCCAGGGTTCGAAAAAATGCCACTAGGAAAGTACAACAATTCAAATAACTTTATTATTTTATTATTATTTTAATCATGGAGGTTCAAATTTTTCTAACTTATTTTCGGGTTTCCAAGTTGGCCCATGGTCTAAGCATTGAACCTCATTCCGATACTAAGTGCAATGCCTATATTTTCCCCATATGAATCCTCGAGAAACCCGATAGCAAACAAGAAAAAAATATGGAATAATTTTTTTTTTGAAAGGTTACAAGGCCTTAGCTAGGATTTTAATTAAATCCAGATTATAAAATTTTAAACTATTATATGGCAATCAGGACTAAAATAATAATTAATTACTATTGACCCAACCCTATTAAAATATTTTGATTTAATTTCCCCTATTAAGTTCCAATTGCTTAATTCAAATATTAATCCATTTTACTCTTTGTTATTTAGCCCCAAAGGTCTTATTAAATCTATTTATTGAATGGCCCCAAATTAAATTCAAAATTTTATTAGGTAAGATTAATAATCTCCTAGTTTAAAATAAATCATATTAACATGGTTTAATACCCAAAGTGTCAAGGGTACACAACATGGTCTAACCCCTTAGGCCCCATTTAACATTACACACACATCTTTTTATTTAAAACATTCCCACTTAAATACCCCATCACTTAAGTGATGTAGGGTTCATCCTACACCCTTAGATCTAATCTTTCTCAGCCCTTAGATTTAGGTTTGGAAAAAGTAACCCTATAAATCCTTATGGAATGCCATATATTTATTTTCTAAATCTAATATCTCATTTTTCTTGTTTTGATTTGTAGGTTAAGGAAGGAGGCAAGAAGATGTAGCCATGGAAGGAAGCTCAAGCTCTTGGGTGATTGCTCACAAGAGGAGTTAGTTTTAGCATTCCCTCTCCTAGGGTTTTCTTATTTTCTACGTGTCTTTTTTTCTTATTATTTTGTATCTCATTTGCAAGGATTACCCCAATCGTGTTATGGGTATTTGCCCAATTTATTTTTATTTATTTTGGGATTTTTATAGATCTACATATATGAACATTGCATATTTATCATTTAAAAGTGTATATATATGTGAATACATACATGTATATACTTGTTTTATAAATATATGTATTTAATATATATATTTCTGTACATTTTAAAACCCATTTTAAGAAGAATAACTAGAACGTTTTCTTTTACAAGTACACTCACACACAATGTTACAACTGAAAAACCATTAAACATTTCCACAGACCACATTTAAATAAATCCAATGGTACTTTTGTTATAGCTCGAAAAGGCCTTTTAAGAAAAAAATCATGCATGGTTGACTTGAGATTGGGGATTATAGTGTTGGGTATTAATTTTCGTGGAATCTTAGTGTTGTGTGCCTTCAGACTCACTGCCTCATTATTCTCCTGCTCGGGGTTGTGGCCAAGGTTTGACAGATGCTATTCCAGTAGTTGGAAAAGGTTCTGTCTCCATCGCCGTCACTGTCCCCCCAAATCCCAACACCTTTCGCCTTCTTAAAGTGGGGGCATGTTTTACCATCTTGGTGGTGGTTGGCTTACGTACTCATAGAGGAGATTCCCGTGGTTGACTTCGGCTATTTCTCCCCACTGTTAAAATGAAGAAAAAGAAGAGAAACAATATAACGATAGATGAGAGCCCATCCTGGACATGGCCCACCCCTTTGCCACTGGTGGTTGGGGGTATAAGCTTGACAGTCCTCTACCTTTGCTCTTGAATTTGTGCAACCGTGAGTTTTTACTACTAGGTTGTGGTGTTTTACAACTATACAATTCTCTTGTTTTTATATTACTCTGGTGCTTTATTTTCCACACTTTTTCTTTTGATGAAATAAATATTATATTAAAACAACAAATATTATGGTACAAGACTATCCACAAAAGATGAGTGATATGAGAGCACGCCCCAAAGCCACAAATCTAATTAAATTGAGAAAACACCTAAGAACAAAACACCTTTTTGATTAAAAACACACTTTTATTTTGTAAATTTAACTTTAATGTTATTACCTTGAAATAAGATAACCTCTTTCTCAAAGCCCCAACCACCTCTAATATAACTCTTTCAACCCAACTTTTGAATACAATTAACACAGGTTGTACTATATTTTTCTATATAAAAGTACCTTATTCAATACAAAAATATTGTTCGTCCAAATTTAAGGTATTAAAAATAACACCCACATGAATATAACCATCCAAACCTTTTTAATTAAACAAAACTTTGCTTCCCCATGGTCGTGGCCCACTAGGCCAACCCAATAAACACATTCACATTTCTTTTTTAAGACTTTAATTTCTAAACAAATTCCTCCCCTCCACTTGGCCACTTCAAAGATTTGAAGTAATATAGTTTTCTTTTTTATTATTATAGGTATTGTATTCATACATATTTAAATATTCGGTATAGTTATATTTGTAAACATATTAATATTAATTAATATAAGGTGACTATCAATATTTATTAATAGTAAAATATATCTATATTATAAATTTATAATGTAAATTACTACATGATATTAATATACATTTATTGTACATTACTAATATGTACTTTTTATTAATTAAGCCTCAATTAAAATAGAAGGTTGTAAATAGTGTGGAAAAATAAATAAGTTTTGCATTTAGAAGTTTATATGGATATAGATCTGCATACATGAAAGTAATTATTGTAGCATACAAATTTGTGCATTCATCAAACTTAAATAACTTATCACTTTTAATTTCCTTATATAACTATTTTAAGTGTATAATTTGTTGTGATTCATTCATTTACTTAAGACAATGCCTATTGCAACAAGGAGGAATTATATTAATAAATCAATTTTATCTAATCCTTTTATACATTTAGTTGGATAAGGAAAATACACCACTCTTAAATGAAATTTATTTCAATATTCAAGTAAACAAGGATTTTCAATAATGCAATTAATCAACATTTAGTTCCCATTCAAGAGCACTAGCCTTTAAAAATAAACAAATTTGTAATGCACTCCTAAACACAAATTTTGATTTGTGAGAACTTAATTTCCATTTACAAGATCATTACAAGGTTCACATTCATATGAAGTAATGTAAATCATAATAAACCACTTACAAGGATCTAACCAATGTATAAAATTACATCCAATATACTATTGGTATAGTTTACAAGTTGAGGAGTATTAATATTGCAAGCTACAACTCCACATGCCTTTCTCCAACAAGAGAACTTCATCCTTAGAGTTCACCATCTTCATCAAGCCATGCACACAACAAAATGGGGGAGTAGGAAACACTCTCCACCCAACCAAACATCCAATGAGGGAGAGAAGCCTTCTTCCTCATTGGCCCCGAGCCCCAACAAAGAAGCAATGAGGGTTATTTAGACAACCATGGAAACTCAAAAATGGCTTCCACATACACATTCAATCAAGAAAAACAATGAAATACTCAATACCAAATTTTACAACAAACCAACAAATATCAAAACACAAAGGCTTCATACTAAATCCATGGAGGAGAAAGGAACATGGGGTTCTTCTTATGCCTCCCAAGGGCTTGGGTGTCCACCTATGAGCCTCCAAAAATCCATCACAATATACACAACCTCTTATGCCTCCCTCTAAGAATATACACCACTCTTATGCCTCCCTCAAGAAATCAACCCACTCTTATGCCTCCCTCACTCTTATGCCTCCTCAAGAAAATAACAAGATAAACACAAATCATATTTATCAACAAGGTGGACATCCCAACCCAACTCCCTCCTAAAATACCCAATAACATTTCTCTTATGCCTCCCTCAAGTTTTACCCCCATTTCCATTTCTCCCACAACCTAAGGATCAAATCTATTTCCCACAATCATAAGCAATATAACAATCATCAACTACACATATGAGCACAACAAAATAGCAAGGTAAAAACAAGGGTGAAGATCTACCTTACAAATGAAGAGTATCAATACAAAAAAAGCTCCAAGCCTTCCAAAATCCTAAGAAAACACCATCCACTCCAAGCTCCATTCACCATTCTCAAGAAAGATCTCCAAAATTACAAGCATTGAAAAATAAATGAGCAAGTAACCCCCAAACAAACAATTAAACATGCATATATAGAAAAATGAAAGAGGAGGGTGAGGTGGCTCCATGTAGGATGCCACATCACTCATCCTCAACTCCACATCACAAGTCAAACCTCAACCCCAATGAAAAATAAATTGGTTGTTGAGAGGAATGAAAACCCTCTTACACACACAACTCCAATCCACACCCCTTAAGGACAAAATTTAAAACCCATGTAATAAGTGCAATTAAATCACACCTTTTACCTTACAAAAACATACATTGGGGTCTATCTCTTACCCCCCAACCCATAGGTATGGTTGGTATAAGAAATTAAGAGGTGTGGGACAAGTTTAACTTGTCCCACAAGCCTCCAAAAATGGCCCTTAAGCCCAAATCCGAATTTCCCAAGTAGGGTAGAGTGTACAACACTCAAAATCACATACACAACTAAAAACACAAGAACCAAAGAACCAAATACTCTAATAATTGAACCATTTTTTCACATCCATAATCAACTTAATAAACATGATTAATCCATTTAATTAAAGCACAATACTCAACAATGATTAAAAACAGAATTACATCACAACTAAATCACATACTCAACAATAAATAAATAAAAATTGAAACATAGACACAGACCCCATGGTCACAATTGGAGGTTATCCCCCATGGGAACATCCAAACAATCAATCAAAAACAAAAACATACAAATACACAAGTTGCCTTGGTAAGCTATTGCCAATACCCAACATTCCTTCATTTTAGTCTCCTATCCCCCTAATTTGTTGTGTTATAATTTCCTACAAAATAAAACAATACCTTTCTAGCCTCATGGCCATATTAACGATGTCAAAATAATAAAATACATATATCTACATATCAATTTCACCAATTTATTCAATATCAAGGAAATCACAAGATAACTTCGAACATCATAATATAATCAATACGAAGAAAATTTCAAAATATCAATATATATCTAAACTGACAACACATCATTATCTTCCATATTGAATGTCTATCAAAAGTTAATTAGTTCGGTTACAAGTAATGTCTATCCTTCAATTTCCATATCACAATGTGTTAATTTTGTTCATCTATTAATATTTACAGTGTAATGTGCAATGATGTCTATGTGTTCAGTCACAAAGATAGATTAAATATAACAAAACAATATTGAAGAGTAATGATATCACAATCAATTTATAACAAGGAAACCGTTCTAGCTAATTGTCTTATCCTTAAATGCCCATCAGGGTCCACAGTATGACATACAGTCAAAATAATAACCAAAACACAATAGTAATCATGATGTCCCACACATTTTATTTGTATGCTAACTAGAATACAACAACAAGGTTTGAGATTATAATCAATTCAAAATTGATAACATGGTTCATTTAGTGTTGAAGAGTGGGCATTACATCATTTCTCTCTCCTCAACCATTTCCACCTTAGTCGAGCCTTTAATCCCAAGATTTTTACTAATTTCCCCATCATGGATCCCATTTCTCCATCTTGTACTCTCCCACGCCACCTCAATTTTTTTGCCATATTCCCTTCTAAGTCCAAGTCCCCTCCATAAGAGAAAAATTTAATACCTTCCCCTCTATTGAAAACAATGCAAGCACCACTTTTTTCCCAACCCACCCCTCCTCTCACATTCCCAATTCCTTCTTGGGAGGAGACCTGAAAAACCAAGTAAAGGGAAGCAACACGAGGAAGATCCCAAAAAAGAAAAAATGATGAAAAGTTTGATAAGATTGGATCTAAGGTTAGGAATAGAGAATATCCCCTTGACGGTTAAGCCTTTAGAGGAGGTCAGAGTTAAAGAAAAAGAGGTGGCACAAGATGATGTAGTTGCAACAAAAACAGATTCAGAGAAAGAAGATGATGATCAACACTCCGTGTGTTTCAAGTGTAGTATCCACAAGGGAACTTTATTTTTGGAAATTGTTGACTCATCACCAGCTACTGAGAATCAACAAGGGATGAGGAAGAAGTGGCTCCAAATCCAAGAGAAGAGGAGCATGTATAGGATGTGGAGGAGTATTGTGTAGATTCAGAGGTCTCGAGCATAGAGTAGGCCACACAAAAGAATTCAACCCTTCCTCCCACTTCATACCCTCAAATTTATGATATTGAAGAGAATTTTAATCTCTCAAACTTCATGTTCAAGGATGAGGGGAACCATGGTAAGAAATTTGTAGATTCGGAAGACAACATGGAGAAGGTTGAGCTGACACAATAGAAAAATAAGGAGGAAGATTATCTGTCATACTTACGGGATTGATTCAATAGGGAAGAGCCTATAGATATCATGACATTTACTCCTCAATCATTCATTCCCAAGAACAAGATTTAACTACCATGGAGGAGAACATTTAAGAACAATAGTCGCTTGTTTAAACAATCCTCTTGACTTAGGATTGGAGGAATTGAATCTTCAAATCTCCACACCGGATAAGAAGGAAGGGGAAAACAAGGATTCCATAATTTCCAAATCAATCACCAAAGTGGCACATTGATTTTCTATAAATGTGCAAAAATAAGAAATTGTTTTTAGAGACAATCAATTTTTCTAGGAAAGTCTACATGAAGGCTTTCTTACCCAAATTAGAACTCAGAGCGGTGGGAAAATCCAATGGATAAGACCTTTTCCCATCAGATACGTGTCTTTATTAGAGCCAAGGAGAACCTACAACCTATCATGATCACCTCTCGATCATGATAAGAAGCCACAACTAGTCATGTCCACTCTAGGGCATGAGGATGAGCCTCAAAGTGTCAAGGGTCAACACTATAGCCTCCAAGATAAAAATAGTGAGAAAATTGAGGATGTATTTTATTTTTTAATGTTGATACCTTGGCTAGATGGGTGGAAGGTTGTTTCTAAATAATTTTTCCACTCATGTACATGGCCATGCTTGTTGTAAAATCAGTTGCATGGTCCATAATTGTGAGAAATGACATCTACTTTTCCTTGTCGGTGTGGGGTTTGTTTGAAGTTGTTTTTTTCTCTAGTTAGTATAGGGTAGGTAAGTTTTCTTTCAAGTAGAAAAATTTTCATGCACACTCGCATATCTCACTTGGGGTATGTATGATTTGATATTTTGTACATAGTTTTTGGTCCGTATTGCTCCCGGTGCTTTCAATTTTTAGCATGGTGCACCAAGTTCAATATGCCTCTCGTGAGTAAATAATCTCATGATTCAAGGAAACAACATTGTAGAAGTCAAATAAAATAAAATTTAGAACAACTAAAATTTTACAAGGGATGGTTTTAGTGTGTTCCATCTTATTGTTCCTATAGGTCAATAGTTGAGCTTACGAGGCCCCTTGCAAGATTAGAAAATTAGTTGTAGGGACAACTTGTTAGGTAAAGCAGTATTCTAGCCCTCAACAATATTTAATGTAGCCCCTCGAGAGAAAATAAGTACAATATACAGCCCCATACTTTCCCAAATCAAGCAAATAGGTGATTCCACCTCTGCAAAACTCAACAACTACTAATGAATCATCAATTTTGAGATTTATACTTGAGAGAATCAGATTTTGGGAATAGGTATTAGTAATATTTTTAGGCCCCAATAGATCAAGGTTGCGAAGGAAAAAAAAACCCCGAGTCAAACAATTTTCCCACTCTCAAAAAAATCTTAATTCAGAAAATTTATGAGAGATGGTCAATGCAAGTCAACCTATGGTTCAACAAAGGCATCGAGTGGAATCGAGATAAAATATTAGGGGTTGGATCAGTTTTGGGCTATTGACAATGACTCCATTCCCACTCTGGATACACTAAGCCAATGGTCAACCCATCTAGCAGGTCGATGGCCCCGTAAGTTGTCATAATTGGTATCCATTTTTTCCCTTAGGGTAAATTGGAAAATAGGGGATAGTTGGCTTAGGCACTAGAATGAGCTATCATGGAAAAATTTGGGTCTACAAGCCAAATTTCATGATTAAGGATCACTTAGAGACATTCTGGGAAGATTCAGGAGGCATTCAGGTTCAATATGGCCATTTAGGGCTCACAGCTCCATCACAAGCAAAAAATGGTCTCTTGAGTCCCACTTTCAAGAAAAAATGACAAAAATGAGAAATTTTAGAATATTGTGTGATTTCGAGTCTCAGGTGCCCATTACCTTCCTTTAGCTGAGAAAAATCCAAAAATCCCTAGGAAAAAATGCAAGGAACATGTTAAAATTTCCCAAGGGGCACCAAAATGAGTTGAGCTAATTTTAGCTTCTTTGAGTAGTAGCTTGCCGAGCTGCTCTCATGAGCTGAGCTATTTCAAACCGAGGTGAGGGGTTATCAAGCTAGGGTGATCTCATTTGAGTAGCTCGGTGCATCAAAATTCACATAACTCATCCGTTTGAGGGGATAACTCGAGTGAGTTTGTGGAAGCATCATAGAACTCGGTTGAGATGGATTGGTAGTGTGTCGGGGTTTCATTTCTCAAGTGCATTGGAAGTAGGTCACCGAGGATCATAGCCGGAGGTACATGTTGGAGAAGCACGTGGTGAAATCATAGTGCAAATTGGTGTGGGATGCAACGAGGAATGGTTACAGTAGAACAAGGTGTCAAGGTGTCCTACGGACCCAAAAAACTTGGCGAGTCAGAAATGGTGAGTCGGAGAAGCTCGGGAGCTTGGCATGGCGAGTTTTTCAGAGTGATAACATGTCGAGAGGTGTAGGATTTATCTCAAGTCCTGAAACGACATATGTGGCGAGGTGAATCACATGTAGAGGAGGAGAAATAAATGCATGATGCATGTTAGTGGGGTATTGCAAAGTGGCGAGCGGGTTCTCAAATTGACTCACAATGAGAAAATTAGCTCGTAAGGTAAAAAGCAGACATGGGTTTCCAATGACACCAAGCAGCTCGGGCAGGAGGCAATGCAATGTGCAATAAAGGATTTGGCTCCACAATACTTGTGATGCCAATGAAAATGAAGGCGTAACCCTCCAAACGTGAAGACCGCCGAGATAAATGCGAGCCACCCGAGGCGGTGTGTGGAATTAAATATAGGTGGTTGGTGAGTTAGGTGGATGAGCTTGGTGGTGAGGGGATGAGTTGGGCCTCAAAAAAAAAAAAAAAAAAATGTGAGTCATCTTCAAATTACCATATATTTCACCCTGAATGTCGGATCGGGGCAAATTTATAGTCTTCAAAAAGATAATTTTGAGCTTAATGACATGGCATGTAATAAAAATGGAAAATTATTGGAGAAAGTGGGAGAAATTTAAGGAGGTAGATACATGTCTCAATAATAGGTCAGTGCACCATTTTCTTTCAAAGTGGGTGGTTGAGTTACAATTAATTCCTTTTCTCTCCTCCCTTCTATTCCTTTACTATATAATGTAATGGGGGTTGCACATTTAAATGAGTTAGACATTTTTATCCTTGTATCTCGTCCCTTCTTCTTCACTTCGAGATGAATATGAGGGATTCAAACCTCCTCCCTAACATTGTAATGGCATTTTTCTTGCCTCTTTCCCGCCAATGATGTATTGTGAAAACTCTAATGGAGAAATAAATCTATGTTTTGTGGTGTATTTTTCCATCCTTTGCATGTGTTTTGTTTCATCTAACTTGCCTCTCTTTTTATATGGGTATACTATGCATATCTTATGTCCACTTTGCAGTTAGGTGTAGATGTGTTTACTTGGGGATGGAATGGGGTTCTATGTGAATCTATCCTTGGTCTTTGGTGCATGTCCACCCTCGCCACTACTCTCCTCTCTCCATTTTAGGCATTGGGAAACCTGTCTAGCACCTCCTTTTGTTGGTGTATCACCACATCTAGTGTAGGATTTCCATTTTCATACAATCTCTCTCCATGTCTCCTTGGAAGTTTAGAACAGGCTTAAATAGATTTTCCTGGATCAAGAATAGTTGTGGAAGGTGGGATTAAGAGAGGAACCAACCTTCTTTAGAGAGCTATCCCATTTTGCAAGATCCCACACTTAGGATGGCTTTATATTAAGCAGATTACACCAAATGCCCCATTCAAAACTAGGAAATTCGGGGGTGTTGTATTTTGGTGATAATAAGATACCTTGGAAGGATTACTTCTTTTTCTATAAAGTGACATTTTGTGAAAGGGTGTGTGACTACTGGAAATAAGACAAACAATGGAAACATATTATTCCTCCACCTTCTTATAGTGGACCTCTCCTACCCTTTGAAACCCTCAATAATGAACTTAAGTTCTAACACATTCCTCCTAAACAAAGTCAAGATGAACTAATATGGAGGAACATAGATTCTAGAAATTATGAAGTTAAATCTGGCTACTTTCTTAACTTTGAACAACTTCCTACTAATGATTATTGGAGGAGAATCTAGAATAAAAAAATTATCCCAAAAATTAATATTTTTTGGGAAGCTGTCAAGAAGAAAATTCTCACTGTGGAAAAGCTTAGAAAAAGAGGAATGATAATCATCAATAGGTGTATCATGTGCAAATACCACAAAGAAACTTAGAACCATCTTTTTATAATGTATCTTTACTTTTAGGTTTTCTCGGTGGTGCTCAACTTCTTCAAAATTCAGCTAACCCTTCCTAGGGATATCTCAAACCTACCTAAACAATGGAATTCCATTTTCCACCATGACAATGTTAAGGAATTATGGAATTTGGCCCTCCCACATACCCTATGGGGGATCTGGATCAAAAGGAATAACAAGATTTTCAGAAATCAGGAATCTTAGCCCAAGAAGGTGGTGAGGCTTATCATCCAAAATCTCAAAGATAATTTTCAAATTGTTAAATGTAAGACTACTAAACCTCCCTTGGGTTTAGATTTGGATATCCTAAATAATTTTAATCTCAAGGTTCCTTATGAGATTATCGACAAAGATAGGGAGGAGAAAATTAAGAAGGTCAAGTGGAAATGCCCACCCTCTAGATGGTGCAAATTAAAATTTGATGGCTTGAAGAAAGTGAGAAAAGGAATTGTTGGAGGGGGAAATTTTTGGGATCATAAGGGGATTCTGTAGGGGCATATGTTGATCAGGTTGGGCTTCAATCAAATAATCATGCTGAATCCATATCTATATTTTGGGGATTAAAGCTCTGTGAAACCATGAATATTCAAAACCTTATTATTGAAGGAGATTCCATGTGTGTTATTAATGAACTCAAACACAATGATAATATGGGATGAAATCTTAAAAACATAATTAAGGAGGCAAAGAAAATTATGGGACATTTTTTTAGGGTCGAGATACAACATGTGCATAGGAGTGGTAATAAGACTGTGGATGGCCCGACTAATCATGGTTTAGGGACAGATGAGCTGGCAGCATGAGGAGTTACCTTGGAATCATATAACAAATTGATTAATGAGGACAAGATTTGCTTTGAGATAAACCTTCATAATTACAGGGATATGTGGGACAAAACTCATGTGGATGTTAATAGTAATAATGTTTCTAATATCAACATTTTGTTTTATCTCTATCTCTGTTCCTTCTTGTATCTCGGCTTCATTACTATGTCTATTTTTTGTGGTAGGCTTATCATGGGCGGGGATAGGGTTAAGATTGAACCTACTTCCTATATGCATCTTAAAACGGATGGTACCCTATGGTGCCTTCTTAGCATGGGTAGTTTGTCCATCTATATTGAGAATTCATAGGGCCATGATGATCCGCACTTACAAACGAATTTGGGAAAGCATGGGAGGATAGTCATGTTAAGATAAGAAGCAATGAAATTGAGGTCACTAAGAACACCATCATCAAAGCCAATGGTATGTCCATCGATGGTCTTAAAATATTTAAAGATAAAACTAGGAAAAACATGAGATTTCTCCCTTTTTAAGTCCTAGGGAAAATATTGTTCAGTATGACGATGGTATCCCAAGAAATTTCTTTCCCGATAGGTGGCCAGATCTGTGTCTCATTGTGATGAAATACCTAACACTTGAGGGAAAATTTAGTAAGATTTTGTTAGGATTTTGGAGCTGAATTGCTTCATAGATATCATGATTAACACCTCTTTGGTTTACATGGTAACCGACATCGGTCACAGAATCGACATCGGTCGACATCAGGTAACCGACACGGTCATCATTAGGGTAGCTAACACGTCAACATCAAGGTAATCGGTACTAGTCGGGTAACTACCACCGATTACTTGTGCGTGAAAGTTTATATTTAACTCATGGGAATTAGATCTAAATTTATTATAAAGTTGATCTAAAGGTTGTAAATGAATAGATAAGGTGCCCTAAGTTTTTCTAAGCTTATATAAGCTAGAAAAAAAGGGTTAGAAAAAATGAAAAGAGAAGAATACCATAATCCTTGGTTGAAAGGATGAATAAGAAGAAAAAGAAAAAGCAGATTGCATGAAGATAAGAGCTTTCATGGAGAGAAGTTGAACAGAAGGAAAGTGTAGGTACACTGTTGGTGAGAATATGGTATTATCTTCTACTGTATTTCCTTTCTATTATTTAGTCTCATGTAATGGATTTCATATTATGCAAAGCACTTAGTGTTTCTTATTGTTAGATCCACAGGTTGTTGTGAGATCTTGTTATTGCTCATTCTTGTAGATCCACATGTTGTGAGATATTATATTATAGATCCATGAGATCATGATGTATTATTGATCCATAGGAATTTAGTATTGTAGAAGAAGTTATCTTCATGTTTATACTGAGTTGATGCACCGATGATGGAGAGACTTATTTCTTAGTGCATGGTTACAGGTTTCTGATTGCACAATGGTAGATGCGTGGTAGCTTAAGGTATGTGATATCTAGTGGTGTTTCGTGAGGCACAATTATAGTGCACTCTGTAGATTCGGTTAGATATCCTGGAGGAGACACATGGTGGTGGTATGGAGGCACGGTTTAATGTAATCAGGAAGATCCAGTTGGAGATCTAGGAGGATGAGATACTATTTGTGAGATACATGTACTCTTGTGCGTAAGAATTGGTTTGTAACATCTTGTTATATTATATATATAATATCTCTATCTTTGGTGGACGTAGCCCACATTAGGTGAACCATGGTGCATGTTGTGTTACGTGTGTGTACTTTTGTGTAATTTGGATTATTCTTGTTTACACTTTCATCTTTGTAGATTTTGTAGGGATTGTTATATCCATATTTGCATGTTTTGAGTTTTATATTCAATGGTTGCAATGTTTTTGCATAGACCCATCCCCAACAACTAGTATAAGATATTGGTTATTTTGAGCAAGGATTTGCTTCATGGTTTTGTTAGTGGTTATTAATGACATGTATGAGAGAAGGGTTTGTTTTTCCTAATGTGAAAATTGCAGGAAGAGATTGAATCTCAAGTGGGAGCTAGAAGAGTAAGGTTTCTGGAAATTACAGTGACCGGCATCAGTTAAGTGGTAATCGACATTGGCAGGGTGACCATGGTCGATTACTTGGTAGCTTGGTTTTAAACAAAAATCACAGATCTAAATAAATGGAGAGATGCATGGAATGTATCTTGTTTGCTGAGGTGTTCCTTATTCTTGGAGGCACAAACATGGTGGTTAGATTACAGATATGGGTTATAGAGGTATGGTTTTATCTTGGTTTTGTAGTGCTTTTGTTTTAATTGCACATGCATGGTTTTGGATTGCAGATCTAGATAGAAAAAAGGAGCAGGTATGCATCCTTGGTGCATTTAGATGCATGGGCTTTGGTAGAGAGGTTGTAGCATGGAAAAAAGATGGGGCTTCCACAAAGAGGAAAGTTCTTTAGTTGAAGATGCGGGTTAGTATCTTGGTGCTGGTAAGGTGAGGTATTTCACCTTGATGCAATTTATTGCATGGTTTATTTTTGTAGTGGTTTTGTATGATTTGGATGCTTCTTGAAATGACTGGATTAGCTCAACTATCAGCTTCGGTCAAGTAGGCACTTGGTGTGGTGTTCTATGCCAAATTGTGTGGCATTGGGTTCGTTCTAGCAGCATCGACATCAGTCTCATAACCGAGGTCGGTCACGAGAGGAACCGGTATCGTCACCTAACCATGCTCTGGGCCTCTGTGGAAACTTATCTATACAAGGTTTTTTGCAGCAGGAGAGAGGCGGATGGTTTTTTTTCGTAGTTTGGAGGATCGATTTTATTGCATAGAGTGTACATGGAAGAAATGATGTAGATCACTTGATGGTTTAGATCAGAAATATAACAACCTTAGCCAAAGTTAGTCCATTGAGATTTTAAGTCGTATCTCTATATGATTCATGTATTATTTCTTTTGTTTGGAGAAAGTGATATTATGTTTGGATAGTGTGCATAGATTTACACCATGGTTTTGGTGTTGTTTGAATTTTATTTCCCAGTTGTGTGGAATCTTGAGGACAAGGGTTTTTAGTCTAAGGATGAGATCCTCAATGAAAATTCATGATTAGACACAGTTTCAGGTAACGAGAGATGTTGAGTACACACGGATGGAAAGAACATGATTCAGATAATTCAAAAGAAGTCTAAACTTATATGATGTAGAAGTATTCTCAAAGAAGAAAGGGAATCAATTTTATAGTTCTTTCATCTGGTTTTATTTCTCACTGACATATTAGCTTTTGAGCTTGGTGTTAGAGGTAGTGCAGGGGATTTCATGTTCAGTGGGAGAAATCCATGGTTTTGGAATTATAGGCTAGACAAAAATGCATGTGTAGAGTGAGAGGAGTATACTACTATTCATATTAGCGTGAGGCACAAGTTTTTTTTGGAGGAAAGTCACAATTTTGCAGGTATTTTTAGTTTATTGCATGATGACTTCACTTCTAGTTTTATTTATATGCTTGGATATCCCTCTGGGATTGCAGTTGATGATTGTTCACATGGGTTAAGAAGAGAGATCAATGTTATTAACATTGAAGGGTAAAGAAGGAAAATCTATTTGTTATAGGTTACAGTGTGAAAACAGTGTATATTTACATCTTATTGATGTTTCCCTTTTTTGTTTCCATCTTAGATAGTTGTGCAATAGGGTGATGACATTTTTTGTTGGTATTTGCACTAATTATTAGTAGCATGGTTATTAGGTTTGTTGTTGTTGACATTGATGAGAACAGGATTCATATATGGTTTTGGAGTTATTTGGTAGAGACTTAGAGCTTCTGGAGAGCCTGATGATATGGATGGATGTATATGTTAAGTTTATACATATGGATAGATTATATTGTTTGAGTCTATGATGATGTAGATATTTTTTACACACGGATGCCTATGAGCATGGTTTATATGCCTTGAGCATGAGTAGGGGATGTTTTTATTTCCTCTTGATTACTATGTTACTCCATGGGAGATGTTATCTACAGATGATTGTCTTAGACATGCTAGTTGTTTATGCAGGGTTGGATTTACAAATTGTAGTGTTTGGATTCTTTGAGTTATGCAGGTGTTTGTGGATTGATCACCCACTAGTTACATGTAGAAATCATTTGGGTTGTCTTACCCAAGATCTTGTTTATTTCTTACACTTATTCCAGTTTGACTTGTCTTTGGTCAGTTGCATTGGTAGTAGCATGGAGACATGGATAGATGGTTAGAGAACATGGTTGATTTTATAGGTATGGATATGGTTGCAAAGTTGAAGCTCAATATTTTAGTTTGAGTGGGAGATCTTGCAGGTGTGTTAGTCATGGTGGCTTAGTTGCATGAGAGGCTTGGAGTTATGATTTAGTGGGAGCTTGATGTATGGATAACTCATGTATCATGGATCAGGAGTAGCTTCATGTAGGTATATGGTAAGTCACGGGTTTGTTATCTTATTGGTTTTAGAAGATGGTTTAATCTTCCTGATTTCATTTGAGATAATTTTTGATATAAAGAATAGACGGTCTTCACAGTATGTAGAGGATGGTGATGTACATATACAAGTACAATTTCAGAAATTTATCTCCAAGTGGGAGATTGTTAGGATTGTGGATTTGAATTTCTTCATAGATAACATGATTTACACCTTGCTGGTTTACATAGTAACTGACACCGATCAAGGTAAATGGCACCGGTCAGGGTAACCGACATCGGTCACCATCAGGGTAATTGGCACCGGTCAGGGTAATCGAAACTAGTTACATGTGCATTAAAGTTTATATTTAACTCACGGGAATTAGATCTAAATTTATTATAAAATTGATCTAAAGGTTATAAATGTATAGCTAAGGTTTCATAAATTTGTCTAAGCTTATATAAGCTAGAAAACTAGGGTTAGAACAGATGAAAAGAGAAGAAGAGTATAATCCTTGGTTGAAAGGATGAAGAAGAAGAAAAAGAAAAAGTAGATTGCATGAAGACAAGAGCTTTCATGGAGAGAAGATGAACAGAAGGAAAGTGTAGGTACACTTGTTGGTGAGAAGATGGTATTATATTCTAGTGTATTTACTTTGTATTATTTAGTCTCATGTAATGGCTTGCATAGTATGCAAAGCACTTAGTGTTTCTTCTTGTTAGATCCATAGGTTGTTGTGAGATATTGTTATTTATCATTCTTGTAGATCAACATGTTGTGAGATCTTGTATTGCAGATCAATGAGATCATGATATGTGTTGATCCATAGAAATTTAGTATTATAGAGGAAGTTGTCTTCATGTTTTCATAGGTTGATGCAGTGATGATGGAGAGACTTATTTATTGGTCCATGGTTATGGTTACACATTGATAGACCCTTCTAGAGGTCTTTTTTGCAGATTCAAAGTACAATGAGAGCTTGGTTACATAGTGGTAGATGCAGGGTAGCTTCAGGTATGTGAGATATGGTGGTGTTTCAGAGGCACGGTTGTAGTGCAATTAGATAGATCTGGTTAGATATCCTGGGGGAGACACGAGGTGGTGCTATGGAGGCATGGTTTAGTGTACTCAGGTAGATCCAGTTGGAGATCTGGGAGGAAGAGATACTTTTGTAGAGATACATGTACTCTTGTGTAGAATAATTGGTTTGTAATATCTTGTTATATTATATATGATATATTTATCTTTGGTGGATGTAGCCCATATTGGTGAACCATGATACATGTTGTGTTAAGTGTGTGTAATTTTGTGTGATTTGGATTATTCTTGTTTATGCTTTCATTCTTTGTGAGATTTTGTGGGGATTGTTAGATCCGTATTTGAATGTTTTGAGTTTTATATTTAATGGTTGCAATGTTTCTGCATAGACCCATCCCCAAGACTTTTATCTTACCACCTGTCCATTTTGAACTACCTTCATAGAAACCAGAAGATGAGCTTTCCTTTTTTCCTCCTTCGGTCCTTGACCATCTCCATCACCGACTACCAGAATGACAAGCTGGAAACCCCCTCCACCATGGCCTTATCTTGCTGATGTTCAAGAAAGGTATAATCCTTATCCCACCCAGACCTCGGATAAAAGTGATGATTTAGATAATGAGACCTTGGCATCCCACATGAAAAAAAGGAAAAGGGGTGTCAACAAGAGGGCCTTGCTGGTTTTTTTGACATCCTCTATGATTTGAAAAAGGGGGATTTTCCCAAGGAGGAAAGTGCGGGGAATAGGGAAAGAGCCAAGGATACTATTGAATGGGAAGCCCATATTATTAGAGTGGAAGTGGTAGCGGACACTATTCAGTGGTCAATAAAAATTTGGGGTTTAAGAATCTAAAGAATTCCATAGACATTGATATTAAAAAAATGTGTAATTGTGGCCTAAATGTTGAATACATCATGCAGGAACAAAGGATCTCAATCCTGCAGGATCAAATTACCAAAATGCAAGTAGAAAATGATGAGGTTAATATGCACTTGGAATTGAGATGTACTGATGAAGAAGACAATTGGGAGGTTGAGGAGATGTACAAGGGTAAAATGCCTTCCAGAGTCATCATTAAGTGCAAAGGGAACAAGGAAGTGGGTCCGAGCACTAGAACCAAAAGTAAAAATGCACTTAGCAAGGAAGACCGATGGAAGCCCTTTGGTTGAAATTTTATATGTTTCTCCTTCCCTTGGATTTGGTGTTCTAGTTGCTCTAAGTATCTTGTTTTTAAAAATAAAATGTATGTTTAATACTTAGACCATCCGTGGTCCAGCTTTTTTTTGTCTACACTATTTGTCAAGCTGGTTTGACTTGGTGTTGTTGGTTCCTCTTGTTGGCCTATGTGCCTTGGAATCTTTTTTTTGTACAGGATTTTTTATCCCTTCAAAATAATAATTATTACCTATCTATAAAAATAGAGGATCTTTTTTTGTTCAATTTCGTAGTGATTATTTTTGCATATGCTTATCTTAAGATATGTTATCTATCGTCTTATCACATTTTTAAGGGCTTAAAATAGATAATGAAGATATATATGTTCTTGATAAAACATTTCCAAATTATAATTTAATATTTGATGACTAATATTTTTATTATATGCATATTGAATAACACTTGGGGATGAATTTGTGTTTGTATTGGAGATGTCCAATACTAATTGCATCTAATATATATTTTACAAGATTAATATGTTGATTTTTTTCAACATATTTGTAATATAACATGGTTAGTTGTTAATCATATTATTATGACATTTGTTATACAACTAGTGTTTAATTGATAACATGGTTAACAATGAAATAAATAATGATTAATTTTATGCTTATTATGATGTCTATGTGGATATTATAACTAACCATGTTGATGTTGTGTTGGATATAAAATATACATTTGTATTTTTTTCAAGTTTTTTGGTATAGGAGCCAATACTTGGAGTAGTAAGAAAAACAATCGCTAGTCTTCATCTCTTCTACTAAAGAAGAGTAGAGCAATGTGATGGAAGAAGCAAAGTGGTTGAAGCAGTTTTGGAAGAGATACACATGAATGTTAAAGGAAGTATTCAGGTAAGTTTAGCAAGTTGGGGGACTAAAAGGGGTCATAAGTGGATGTAATATTGCAAAAAACAATGAAATATCAACTTTTAGGGATTATTAGCAATACATGCACTCCAAATTAGAAAATGTTATATAAATATGAATCGTAACATCCAAAATATAGTTTCTAAACTACTAAAGTGTTTTAAGAATGGAAAAGTTTAGCTATATTAAACACTCAAAATTCAATGACTTGGTTTTTTTAAAACGCCTATAAGATTTTACTCCGTTTTCCTACGATTTGGATGACAAAAACTTGTTTTTTTTCCTTTGGTGAAAAGTTAGATGTCATTGTCTATCTTGGGATGGATTTCATTTTGTATTTTTTGAGAAATATTTTTTTATTGATTTATTTCATGAAATTGGTCTGAAAAAAATTAGAAAATGGAGCACTTCCCATTTTCCCACCATAACTACATCAAAATATATCAAAATAAAATATGTTTTTAAACGTGTATAGAATTTTGCCACACTTGGGATGGTATAGGTTTTATCACATTCTAATAAGTGAAAAAAATTTGCAGTCTTAAATGTAGACATGAACATTCATGGGAAAAAGTGTCTTAAAGACCTATTGTTAGTAAAAAATTATAAAATAATATTTATCTTATTCTATTCACTTTAAAATCAATATTTCTATGAAGCTAATAGTCTCCCCTACGCGATGGTACCATTTTGTGACATGTTTTTAATTTTTCGGCATGGTTCAAGTCTGCGGAAGAGAAAATTTAAATTTTTGGCCTTTCACACACCATAATGACCTCCCAAAGCTTTGGTTTAGGAAAAAAGAGATTTCCCGAGCCTTGAGGGTCGGATTTGATGATATAGAAAGAACCTTGATTGCGGTTTTGATAACAAAACTATGATCACGTTTTATAAAGCATGATCACGGTTCTTAAATCATATTTACATGAATCCCAACATTTGATTTACCATGTGATTTTTATTGTATGACCTTATTGTATGAATTACTGTGAAAATTTTCCACTTTCTGCATGTTTTTCTTATTAGCGAAGCTATTTGTTTACTATTTTTAAGGTGCACTGCATCATTTGGAGTTTTCCTACATTGATTGAAACATCATGGGAGACAAGAAATGAAGTTCAAAAAGGAAATCATTAAGTAAAAACACCTGGAGGAATTAGTGGAAAAAATATTTCAAGATTTTGAGCGAATGTAAAAACTTCATGAATCAAAAAGAGGTTCATCTTCAACCCCTACTATTGTAAGCAATGAGGAACCAGGTAATATTTTTACCATCAATGTTGAAGATGAATTAAATATTCATGATGAAGATGTTTTTACTATCAATGTTGAATATAAATTAAATACTCGTGATGTAGTTGATTTTTAAATTGAAGGAGACAATGGAAATGTGAATCTTATAATTTCAGGTTGAAACCGTAGACAAGAAAAATTTGACAAAAACACCTCCTAGGATTTTACAAAAGAGACCTAATTATTTTATTGAAATTGATGAGAACATTTTGAAACCAATTTCTGAAAAAATTTGTGAACGGAAAATCAGAAGAAAAGCCACTAAAATTTGAGATAATCATTTTGAAATTTTAAATGATTCCCAAAGATGTTAGTTGTTGGTTTGTTTGATGAAATTCAATAAAATGAGACCTACATTAAACACATTAGGATTGACAACATCTTATATACGTTGTCAAACCTCTACAATTGTTGAAAACCTTCATGATGCATATCACATTGTTAGTGTCAAGAGATGAATAAGGAATACTAATGTTACGCGTCGTGTACTTGCTACTAGTGTTGTAAGTGAATCAAAAAATAAACAATGTTTGATTAGGCAAAAATTTGAATGATGAAAGTTAATTGAAAAATTTAATGAAAGCAATTTAAAGGCGTAATATCCTTTAATCACTCAATAACACTTATTTTTAGGTTTTTTTCTCGCTAGAGCATTGCGTAAAAAAAAGATATATATGATGTTATAAGAGAATTTGTTATTCAATTTTGGCATGGTAACACTAGAGTTTCACCTAATATAAGATATGTTTTAAAAAAAGAGAGTCGGTTCTACTAATCATGAACCACATCCAAATAATTTCTTAGATATGACTCAAACACAATTTTTCGTAAGTGTGAATAGGAGCATCTAGAAATTAAAATTAGTCAATATTTTTTTGAAATGTTGAAACTATTCTATGTGAAAATCAACCACGCTCACACCACTTGTTATTGTAGGAACCATGTTGAATTTTTGATGCATTATGCTAATTGTTTACGTATTCATTCTCGATTTTCATCTGAAACTATGTTACTGAATGTGGTGTTCAAGTTCAACCAATATCTTCCAGGATTTCTTTCCTATGATATTTTGTGAAAGAGAAGTTGGAATTTTTTTTTATAGTCAAGATTATTTAGATGGAAGTGTGGTACGTGTAATGATTACCTAAATTGGAAATTTGTATCCATTAGTAATTGGAGGTGCAATAGGACATAATTTAGTCAAGTTTGATAAATATAAATCAGTACCATACAAATTGAAAGATGGAAAAGATTCTAAATGGTGTGAGCTAGTTATAGAACATATATACTTTTTTCAATTTATGAGAAAATTTACGGATGAAATTTTCTATGAGTATGTTAGGCATACACACAAAGCTTGATGGTTGGATGAACAGTTCAAGACATATAAGGAAACATTTCCTATTGGTACTATTCTTTCGGTGGTCAATTTTACGAGAGAATTACATGTTGAACCGTAAATGGAGGTTTAATCGTAATATTACAACTCAAGACAAGTTTCCATTTTTGAGCATATAAAATTTATGCATTCTCTTGATAAAGATAGATAATGATCAATATTTTAAAGAGAGTACTAATTTTATATCAATGATGATCATACTCATTCTACTTAATTTGTGAAAGGGTGTCTCCGTTTATTTTATGAAAACTTGTATGATGGGTACATCTGCTTCAATCAACATTATATATGGTTAGATAATTGTACGTCTCGGTTTAAGAATACACAAATGTTTTATTAGATGAACACAATTTATGTCATGATGCGTATGCAACATATTTGGAGTTTTATTGAGGTTGGACATGGAAAAGGATATCATGACAGTGTAGGGGCATGTGTGAAAATATCTCTTACAAGAGAAGAGTTCAAGTACAAAGATGGTGCTAAATTGAAATATGTAAAAGCATATAGAATGGAGTATTGACAACATGACTCGTGGTTCTCAAGAAAATTCTATAGTTCATAGATATTTTTGGTTGATAGAGGAAATTTTTTTGCTAAGTATGAGGATTGTATGACACACACAAGGTCCAGTGATCTCGCATTCATTTGTAGAGCCGAGACTCTTCTTCGTGGGTCATGTGGAAAAGAAATTTGGTGTGTTTTTGTGCATCTTGTATAGAATTTGTCATCCTTGTTGAGTGTGATTCACAAGAATTGGTGGATGTATGGATTTACAGGGCCTCTAACTCCGCTTCCTAGTTATCATCCTCCACAGGCATTATGACTTGTTTCTCTAGATGAAGTTGCAACATCCAAGGACTTTGATGACATTTCAATTTTGGTGCAACAAGGTAAATGGTTATTTACAATTTTTGTATTGAGTTATGTCCATTGAAATTAATATGTAATTTAAATTTGAGCTGAAATATCTATTTTTTGTAGGATATGTGTTTTGCGGTTATTGCAATAAAAGACAATGAAGAAGGAAAAAACTATTTCTTATGTCGCTGCATTAAGGAAAGAAATAAGTTACCTTCTCCCCGTTATAGATGGTGAAGATATTGTGTACCCTACGGGAGGTCGGTGGTATTTTGGAACTTGGATTTGATGGTATCCATTAAAATATTCCTCGATTCGGTGTTTGAAGAATTTGAGACACACAAGAAAATACTCTTATATTTACATCTAGTTCCAAGTGACAAATATTCAACCGTATAGATATCGAGGAAGGCTTAATAACAAGATTCTTTAGAAGGTTTGAGAGTTAGATCATGAAGTAATCTTATCGCTATTCGAGTAGATCGATCCTGATGGTTCATTGGAATGAATTTTCATGCTCGTCTGGTATATATAATTTCTTTGAATTGTTTAAATTTGTCAACTAGATTCAAGTTCATATATTTTATTAAATTCGTGTATTTTGTATATATCTAGTATGGTTTTGATTTAACTTAAATTTCTTTGACCAACACTTTTATGTAGGTTATTAGTGCCAGAAAATCTTCCACATTCATGTCTTGATGGTTCATTGGAATGAATTTACATGCTCGTCTGTAATATATAATTTCTTTGAAGTGTTTAAATTTTTCAACTAGATTCAAGCTCATATATTTTATTAAATTTTTGTATTTTGTATATATATAGTATGGTTTTGATTCAACTTAAATTTATTTTACTAACACTTTTATGCAGGTTAGTGGTTCTAGAAAATATTTCACCTTCACGTGGTTAGTAGTGTTAGTAGAGATGTTTATATTCTCTCGAGCTAAGAGAAGCTTTCACCGTTTTCCAAGAAAAGAGAAGCAACTAACAACGGTTTATGTACCTGTGGAGGGGCTTCTTGGCTCCGGAGGAGGTAACCCCGAAGCACTTGGGAGCATAGGGAACCAATAAGACACCTCCCTAAGCATTCATGAGGCCATCCTAATGCATTTTCACAGTTGGTTTGTTCCCACGAGCTTCGTTTGCAAAATATAGCGTTTGACAACCTTACACTGACTCAAATAGCACTATTTGGCACATTTACAAACAATAGGGTAGTGAGAGCACCGATTAGAGATGGAAAAAAATGAGATAGGCTATTGTATAGGGTCCCTACATGGAGGTTTAGGATCTAATGAGATGTCTCTAGGTGCCACAGAGACCGAGTAATCACCCGTTGAAGTTATAGTATTTTCGGTCTCGGGACTCTTAAGGGACTACACTGGATGAAGTAGTAGTATGAAAGCAATGACACCATCCAAGACCAAAAAAACTCCCATAATAATGTTTACCGGGACATATAGATGTATTGGCGTAGTCATTTTGGTGCCATGGAGTGCTTGCAAAATATAGCATTTGACAACCTTACATTGGATCTATGGTGCGTTTGTAAATAATAGGGCGGTGAGAGCACCAATTATAGATGGAAAAAACAAATACAAGCTATTGTAGAGGGTACTTACAAAAAGGTTTAGGATCTAACGAGACATCTCTAGGTTCCACGGAGACCGAGTAATCACTCATCGAAGTTATAATGTTTTTATGATCTCAGGACTCTTAAGGGACTACACCCAAAGGAAGTAGCCTAAAAGAAAAAAATCTTCCCAGACAAAATGACGCCCTAATAATGTTTACTAGGCCATATATATGTGTTGGTGCACTTTTTTTGGTGCCACGACCAATTGTTTGCAAAATATAGTGTTTGACAACCTCACACTAGCTCAAATTGCACTATATGGTGTGTTTGCAAACAATAAGAAAATATGAGAACTGATTTTAGATGAAAAAAATGAGATAGGATCTTTGTAGAGGGTCCTTACATGGAGGTGTAGGATTTGACAAGACATCTATAGGTGACAAGGAGATCGAGTAATCACCCGTCAAAGTTATACAATTTTTTGGTATGAGGGCTCTTAAGGGACTATGCCCAGACGAAGTAGCTCGAAAGCAACGACATAGTACTACACTAAACCGAAACGTCCCCTAGTATTTACCTTGCCACATAGATGTGTTGACATAGTCAGTTTGGTGCCACGATGTCTCGAGAAATAACTTCTCACTACTCGGCTTCGTTCATTTCCTAGGACTACCTAGAAAAGGTAGTTTACAAACAATTATGCCATGAAGGCTCAAGGAATGCCACAGACATGAATTATTAGGTGTGATTAGAGGCATCCTTCACTCAAGTTTTGGCTCATATGGTTCTCAGTTTGGATGACCAAGTGCTAAGTTGTGATTGTCGAGGAAGTTTACGTTGAAAAGCATGAATTAGGATGAATAGGTAAGGGTTCTTAGCTCCGGATCGGGTGGTCCAACTCCAAACCAGGCCACCCTGGAGCCCACCATAGCACTGAAGGAATATACCCCCAACTGGATGTGTTGGAGGTGGTAGTTTTCTCCCACGACGTCCCGAGGCATGAATTCTCACTACTCGGCCGTTCATTGCCTAGGACTGCCTAGAAAAGGTAATTTGCAAACAATTATGCCACGAAGGCTCAAGGAATGCCATAACCCTAAATTCTTGTGTGTGATTAGAGGACTCATTTTCTCAAACTTTGGATAAGATGATTCTTTGTTTGGATGATTGAGCATCAAGTTGTGATCGTTAGAAGTTTCCACTGAAAATGAATTGGGATGAATAGGGAAGGGGTTCTTAGCTACAGATTGGGTGGTCTAACTTTGAACTGGGCCTCCCTGGAGTCCTCCATAGCAATCTAAGGCATATAACCCCCAACCAAATGTGTTGGTGGTGGCTGTTTTCTCCCACGATGTCCCGAGGCCTGACTTCTCACTACTCGACTCACATCAATGATATTGCAACAAGGTAAACAAACTACCATGTAAACACTCTAATAATTATTTGATCTCTTTTTAAAGAATGTAAATACACAATAGAGTGAACTAAGAATATTTTTTGCATATCTTATATAAACTACAATGTTTATGTACTTTTTAAACAAGTGAATTCAAATTAGGACCTTATTATTACACACATAAATAACACTTAATTTGGACTAATACTTAAAAATAAATTGTAAGTACACTAAAAACATATGAAATGACTTGTAATAAATCCTGAAGACCATTTTTAATTGTGTGAATTTTTTCCCACTTTAGAGTATGTTAACCACGTGCTTAAAATAAGAAAATTGATATAACTCCACAATTGAATCTCTTGAACAAAAAATGATCTTGCACCCAAGAACCTTCAAAACCATTATATAACATAACATCATATATCATAAGAATAACCTCTTAGTAGTTCATAACATGGTCCATATCTACAGTATTATGGAAAACCATAGTATATAACTCCACACTTGAATCTCTTGAACAAAAAATGATCACATGGTAGTGAGTTATCAAAATATAACAATAGTAGTGAGTTATTAGTCCTCAAAATATAGCAATGACAATCATAAGAAAATCATTCGTAGTTTTTTTCCCAATGAGCATCGCAAGTACATGCATGATATGGATAATGGTCACATAATCGAGGCCATCAAATCAAATCAAACATAGAAGTAATATGGTTATGAAAAAAACATAGAAGTATATCATGTGTAATGAAATCAAATCAAACATAGAAGTAATATGGCTATGAAAACCAACATGAATATAATGTATCAAACTCAAGTGTGCCACATCTCGAAAATATAAGAAAAATGTATCAAAATAAGTGTTCCACGTCTCTTAAAATATAAGAATAATGTATCAAACTAAGTGTGCCATACATATAGGACCACATGTGGTCGCATAAGACTATATACATGGACTATAAAGAATCATGAATTTAGACCGAGATGACACACACACACACACACACACACACACACACACATGTATACATGGGTCCTATGAATCTAATCATGAAACATCTTCCCTCTCTTGGCCCTGCTAGTAGAAGTATGTCCATGACCTATGGATGTAGTGGAGGGAGATGCCACTATAGATTTCATTTGTGTGGTCCTAGGCATCTCTAAGTTGTCCTGCAACTTAGCCTACACATTCATAAACATCAAGTTTTTAACACCCAAATTTTTAAAATACATTCAAAATTTAGAAACTTAGAAATTTTAATGCATGTGAAATCTTACCACAATCTCATAATCCCTATCAATTTGTCATTGATGCACTACAGGGAAAATAATAGACTCACGAGGGGTAGGATGCATACAAATAAATAGTTCAAATTAAATATTTCATGTATAATTTGATAAATTGTAGATAAGTAGTAAGAAAACATTCATCCAAAATTTAACAAATTTGAAAAATTGTACCTGAGTTAGTGGATCTACAAATGTTATGGAAACATCTACAACAACCTCCACAATCTACATATAGGGAGGATTTTGTGTGGTAGTAATAAGTTGTACAAACAACATGTAGATCAACATTAATTGAAAACCTGTCTAGGAGAATGGTGCTTTAAGTATGAGCAAATTTCTTCTTTAGAAACTTATATCCTTCAATAGGTGATAATGATGTAAATCATATTGATTTGGTAGAGTTTTGGATATGAACGTAAGATGGAAAGAGGAATCCATTATTCAAATGAAAATGTGGGTGTAAAGATAAAGGATATGTTTGTAAAAAAGGTTATGTTTGTCAATGTAACAACTAGGTGTATAAGTGAGATAGTTGTTTATGCCTAAGTAAGGAAATATTGTTGTACTAAGAGGAAAGAAATATGATTTAGAACGTGTGGAGAGCATGTAGGGATGTAATTTTATCCTCCTCCAAATTTAGATGTTGTTGAGATCTCTAAGGAGCTAAGAATAAGGTTTCTAGGGAGGCTAGTAAGAAAAAGAGGGAGCTATTTGAGGGATTTGATGATGATATATGGAGGATCAAGATGTAATAGAGCCAATTAATGAAAGAGGAAGACATGTTTATGTTGCGAGACAAAATTTTGTTTAAATTATTATTTTTGAATGGACTATATGTATGTTCCTCTTCTCAGGCCGAAAAATATGAGATACATGAGTATTAGCATGAGAAGAGGACTAGTAGCAATAAGGCCTAAAACAAAGAGTTATGTAAGATTGCAAGTGTATGACTGAACCAAGAGTCTAAAAACCTTATGATAAAGTAGAGAAGGTGTATTAAGCATATTGAAGAAGTAATTCATTAAATATGTGGAATGTATTTGGTATGTAGAACTTGGTTCTAGGCCTCACCAAGTTATATCCATTGTACATGAGAATGAAAATATAGCGAAACTTGATGAATAAAAGATATAATATGAGATTGGGTGTATAGAATTACATAGGAAGTATTGGTGATAAACATGAATCAAGGGACCCATGATATATTTAGAAATGCAGGTAACTTATCCCATATTGCCATATCTTTGTTGTTTAAAGAGAAGAGGGTTAAAAAGAATGCATAGAACTAACAATGTTGGCAAGGTCAGCTATGTATACATCCTGAGAGGATAAAAGAGATCCTCAGAGGTAAGGGATGATGGAGAAAGCATTAAAGATGAAGTGCTCTAGAAACATGTAGCATAGAGGTAAGTTGTTAGGAAATAAGAGATAAAATATGCAGAATAATCCCTCACAGAATCACAATAATAGGAAATAATATGTAGAAATTATTACAGATCTCAAATAAAATTGAAGAATAAAATAACACAACACAAAGAGATAGTATTTAACGTGGTTCACCCAATTTGGGCTACGTCCACCAAGAATCACTTGCTCAAATTTTATTATAAGCCACCGCTCTCTCAATACAATACCGGTTCCATTTGGAGCTATGCTCAACAAACTCTCTGAGAATTCACACCCAAATTCAAAACACATCTGCAGTACATTTGCTTGTTCTTCTATCATATGCATAAGACCATATAAATAGACAAGCTGCTTAAGCAGTTTTACAAAACCATGGTCATCAAAACCATGGGAAAAACTTGTCACATAAACCTAAGGGTCAAAAAACTCGCCTATATGAGAAGAGCATGTTTCCCGATATGTCGGGTGCATTTTTTCGAGGCCAAAAAAATTTACGCCTAAATTTTTTTTTTTTTTTTGGGGTCTGAGCCCGAACCCTTGCTAACGGAGACCGCCACCTCAAACCCCCACTCGAGGCCCGGCTCGGCCCCGAACCCGACAAGGATACTTGAAAAGTGTACAGTACTCTTAGTGTACAGTCTTCAACACTTTCACACATGAAAACAGGCTCCACAACCTAACAATCTCCCACTTGGAGACTAGTTTTCCTCTGAGCAAGCTTCTCAACCCTTCATTAGTTTTCGTGAAGACCAACCAAAGCTGAACACAACTTTAGATTTTCCCTTGTGACCACCTTGGTCATCATGTCTGTAGGATTTTGACTGGTATGAATCTTCTCCAACTTCAACTTCTCTTCCTCCAAAGCCGTCCTAATGAAATGGTACCTTAAGCGTATATGCTTCATCCTGGATTGGAAAGCGAGTTCTTAGCTAGGTGTATAGCACTCTAACCATCACTATGCAGCTTACATTCCTCCTACTTATGCTCCAACTCGTCAAGAAATTGTTGTAACCAAATCATATCTTTGCTTGCCTCTGTTGCAGCAACATACTCACCTTTCGTGGTTGACAAAGCCACCAGCCTCGTAGTTGTGAAATCCAGCTCTTTGCTGTCCCACCTACAATGTAAATATAACTGTCATGCTCCTCCTGCTGTCTACATCTCCGGCCATGTCCGAATCTACATAACCATGTAAAGTGGTGTACGATCCTTTGTAGCACAAAAGCGCCCCCATGGTTCCTCTCAAATACTAATAAGGAAACATTTCCTATTGGTACTATTCTTTCAAAGGTGGTCAATTTTACAGAGAATTACATGTTGCAACCGTAAATGGAGGTTTAATCGTAATATTACAACTCAAGTACAAGTTTCCATTTTTGAGCATATAAAATTTATGCATTCTCTTGACAGTATAGATAATGATCAATATTTTAAAGAGAGTACTAATTTTATATCAATGATGATCATACTCATTCTACTTAATTTGTGAAAGGGTGTCTCCGTTTATTTTATGAAAACTTGTATGATGGGTACATCTGCTTCAATCAACATTATATATGGTTAGATAATTGTACGTCTCGGTTTAAGAATACACAAATGTTTTATTAGATGAACACAATTTATGTCATGATGCGTATGCAACATATTTGGAGTTTTATTGAGGTTGGACATGGAAAAGGATATCATGACGGTGTAGGGGCTGTGAAAATATCTCTTACAAGAGAAGAGTTGAAGTACAAAGATGGTGCTAAATTGAAATATGTAAAAGGCATAGTAGAATGGAGTATTGACAACATGACTCGTGGTTCTCAAGAAAATTCTATAGTTCATAGATATTTTTGGTTGATAGAGGAAATTTTTTTGCTAAGTATGAGGATTGTATGACACACACAAGGTCCAGTGATCTGCATTCATTTTGTAGCCCAGACTCTTCTTCGTGGGTCATGTGGAAAAGAAATTTGGTGTGTTTTTGTGCATCTTGTATAGAATTTGTCACTGTTGAGTGTGATTCACAAGAATTGGTGGATGTATGGATTTACAGGCCTCTAACTCCGCTTCCTAGTTATCATCCTCCACAAGCATTATGACTTGTTTCTCTAGGTGAAGTTGCAACATCCAAGGACTTTGACAGCATTTCAATTTTGGTGCAACAAGGTAAATGGTTATTTACAATTTTTGTATTGAGTTATGTTCATTGAAATTAATATGTAATTTAAATTTGAGCTGAAATATCTATTTTTTTGTAGGATATGTGTTTGCGGTTATTGCAATAAAAGACAATGAAGAAGGAAAAAACTATTTCTTATGTCGTTGCATTAAGGAAAGAAATAAGTTACCTTCTCCTGTTATAGATGGTGAAGATATTGTGTACCCTACAGGGTCAGTGGTATTTACTGGAACTTGGATTTGATGGTATCCATTAAAATATTCCTCTGTTCTAGTGTTTGAAGAATTTGAGACACACAAGAAAATACTCTTATATTTACATCTAGTTCCAGTGACAAATATTCAAGCGTATAGATATCGAGGAAGGCTTAATAACAAGATTCTTTAGAAGGTTTGAGAGTTAGATCATGAAGTAATCTTATCTCGCTATTCGAGTAGATCCGATCCGATGGTTCATTGGAATGAATTTACATGCTCGTCAGTATATATAATTTCTTTGAATTGTTTAAATTTGTCAACTAGATTCAAGTTCATGTATTTTATTAAATTCGTGTATTTTGTATATATCTAGTATGGTTTTGATTTAACTTAAATTTCTTTGACCAACACTTTTTATGTAGGTTATTAGTGCGAGAAAATCTTCCACATTCATGTCTTGATGGTTAATTGGAATGAATTTACATGCTCTTCTGTAATATATAATTTCTTTGAAGTGTTTAAATTTTTCAACTAGATTCAAGCTCATATATTTTATTAAATTTTTGTATTTTGTATATATATAGTATGGTTTTGATTCAACTTAAATTTATTTTACTAACACTTTTATGCGGAGTTAGTGGTTCTAGAAAATATTTCACCTTCACGTGGTTAGTAGTGTTAGTAGAGATGTTTATATTCTCTGAGCTAAGAGAAGCTTTCACTGTTTTCCAAGAAAAGAGAAGCAACTAACAACGGTTTATGTACATGTGGAGGGCTTCTTGGCTCCGGAGGAGGTAACCCAGAAGCAACTGGGAGCATAGGGAACCAATAAGACACCTCCCTAAGCATTCATGAGGCCATCCTAATGCATTTTCACAGTTGGTTTGTTCCCACGAGCTTGTTTGCAAAATATAGCGTTTGACAACCTTACACTGACTCAAACAGCACTATTTGGCACATTTACAAATAATAGGGTAGTGAGAGCACCGATTAGAGATGGAAAAAACTGAGATAGGCTATTGTATAGGGTCCCTACATGGAGGTTTAGGATCTAATGAGATGTCTCTAGGTGCCACAGAGACCGAGTAATCACCCATTGAAGTTATAGTATTTTCTGGTCTCAGGACTCTTAAGGGACTACACCTGGATGAAGTAGTATGAAAGCAATGACACCATCCAAGACCAAAAAAACTCCCATAATAATGTTTACCGGGACATATAGATGTATTGGCGTAGTCATTTTGGTGCCATGGTGAGTGCTTGCAAAATATAGCATTTGACAACCTTACATTGGATCTATGGTGCGTTTGTAAATAATAGGGCGTTGAGAGCACCAATTATAGATGGAAAAAACAAATACAAGCTATTGTAGAGGGTACTTACAAAAATGTTTAGGATCTAACGAGACATCTCTAGGTTCCACGGAGAGACCGAGTAATCACTCATCGAAGTTATAATGTTTTTATGATCTCAGGACTCTTAAGGGACTACACCCAAAGGAAGTAGCCTAAAAGAAAAAAATCTTCCCAGACCAAAATGACGCCCCTAATAATGTTTACTAGGCCATATATATGTGTTGGTGCACTTTTTTTGGTGCCACGACCAATTGTTTGCAAAATATAGTGTTTGACAACCTCACACTAGCTCAAATTGCACTATATGGTGTGTTTGCAAACAATAAGAAAATATGAGAACTGATTTTAGATGAAAAAAATGAGATAGGATATTGTAGAGGGTCCTTACATGGAGGTGTAGGATTTGACAAGACATCTATAGGTGACAAGGAGATCGAGTAATCACCCGTCAAAGTTATACAATTTTTTGGTATGAGGGCTCTTAAGGGACTATGCCTAGACGAAGTAGCTCGAAAGCAACGACATAGTACTACACTAAACCGAAACGTCCCCTAGTATTTACCTTGCCACATAGATGTGTTGACATAGTCGAGTTTGGTGCCACGATGTCTCGAGAAATAACTTCTCACTACTCGGCCGTTCATTTCCTAGGACTGCCTAGAAAAGGAAGTTTGCAAACAATTATGCCATGAAGGCTCAAGGAAGGCCACATGGACATGAATTATTAGGAGTGATTAGAGGCATCCTTCACTTAAGTTTTGGCTCATATGGTTCCCGGTTTGGATGACCAAGTGCTAAGTTGTGATTGTCGAAGTTTACGTTGAAAAGCATGAATTAGGATGAATAGGTAAGGGTTCTTAGCTCGGATCGGGTGGTCCAACTCCAAACCAGGCCACCACAGAGCCCACCATAGCACTGAAGGAATATACCCCCAATGGATGTGTTGGAGGTGGTAGTTTTCTCCCACGACGTCCCGAGGCATGAATTCTCACTACTCGGCTTCGTTCATTGCTAGACAGGAGTGCGTAGAAAAGGAAATTTGCAAACAATTATGCCACGAAGGCTCAAGGAATGCCATAACCCTAAATTCTTGGGTGTGATTAGAGGCCTCATTTTCTCAAACTTTGGATAAGATGATTCTTGGTTTGGATGATTGAGCACCAAGTTGTGATCGTTAGAAGTTTCCATGAAAATGTGAATTGGGATGAATAGGGAAGGGTTCTTAGCTCTGATTGGGTGGTCTAACTTTGGTGGGCCTCCCGGAGTCCTCCATAGCAATCTAAGGCATATAACCCCAACCAAATGTGTTGGTGGTGGCTGTTTTTCCCACGATGTCCCGAGGTATGACTTCTCACTACTCGACTCACATCAATGATATTGCAACAAGGTAAACAAACTACCATGTAAACACTCTAATAATTATTTGATCTCTTTTTAAAGAATGTAAATACACAATAGAGTGAACTAAGAATATTTTTGCATATCTTATATAAACTACAATGTTTATGTATTTTTAAACAAGTGAATTCAAATTAGGACCTTATTATTACACACATCAATAACACTTAATTTGGACTAATACTTAACAAATAAATTGTAAGTACACTAAAAACATATAAAATGACTTGTAATAAATCCCTCAAGACCATTTTTAATTGTGTAAATTTTTCCCACTTTGGAGTGTGTTAACCACGTGCTTAAAATAAGAAAATTGATATAACTCCACAATTGAATCTCTTGAACAAAAAATGATCTTGCACCCAAGAACCTTCAAAACCATTATATAACATAACATCATATATCATAAGAATAACCTCTTAGTAGTTCATAACATGGTCCATATCTACAGTATTATGGAAAACCATAGTATATAACTCCACACTTGAATCTCTTGAACAAAAAATGATCACATGGTAGTGAGTTATCAAAATATAACAATAGTAGTGAGTTATTAGTCCTCAAAATATAGCAATGAAAATCATAAGAAAATCATTTGTAGTTTTTTTCCCAATGAGCATCGCAAGTACATGCATGATATGGATAATGGTCACATAATCGAGGCCATCAAATCAAATCAAACATAGAAGTAATATGGTTATGAAAACAAACATAAAAGTATATCATGTGTAATGAAATCAAATCAAACATAGAAGTAATATGGTTATGAAAACCAACATGGATATAATGTATCAAACTAAGTGTGCCACATCTCGAAAATATAAGAATAATGTATCAAACTAAGTGTGCCACGTCTCTGAAAATATAAGAATAATGTATCAAACTAAGTGTACCATACATATAGGACCACATGTGGTCGCATAAGACTATATACATGGACTATGAAGAATCATGAATTTAGACCAGATGACACACACACACACACACACACACATGTATACATGGGTCCTATGAATCTAATCATGAAACATCTTCCCTCTCTTGGCCCTGCTAGTAGAAGTATATCTATGACCTATGGATGTAGTGGAGGGAGATGCCACTATAGATTTATTTTTGTGGTCCTAGGCATCTCTAAGTTGTCTTGCAACTTAGCCTACTCATTCATAAACATCAAGTTTTTAACACCCATATTTTTAAAATACATTCAAAATTTAGAAACTTAGAAATTTTAATGCATGTGAAATCTTATCACAATCTCATAATCCCTATCAATTTGTCATTGATGCACTACATGGAAAACAATAGACTCACAAGGGGTATGATGCATACAAATAAATAGTTCAAATTAAAGATTTCATGTATAATTTGATAAATTGTAGGTAAGTAGTAAGAAAACATTCAAAAAATTTAACAAATTTGAAAAATTGTACCTGAGTTAGTGGATCTACAGATGTTATGGAAACATCTACAACAACCTCCACAATCTACATATAGGGAGGATTCTGTGTGGTAGTCATAAGTTGTACAAACAACATGTAGATCAACATTAATTGAAAACTGTCTAGGAGAATGGTGTTTAAGGTATGAGCAAATTTCTTCCTTAGAAACTTATATCCTTCAATAGGTGACAATGATGTAAATCATATTGATTTGGTAGAGTTTTGGATATGAACGCAAGATGGAAAGAGGAATCCATTATTCAAATGAAAATGTGGGTGTAAATATAAAGGATATGTTTGTAAAAGAGGTTATGTTTGTCAATGTAACAACTAGGTGTATAAGTGAGATAGTTGTTATGCCTAAGTAAGGAAATATTGTTGTACTAAGAGGAAAGAAATATGATTTAGAACGTGTGGAGAGCATGTAGGGATGTAATTTTATCCTCCTCTAAATTTAGATGTTGTTGAGCTCTCTAAGGAGCTAAGAATAAGGTTTCTAGGGAGGCTAGTAAGAAAAAGAGGGAGCTATTTGAGGGATTTGATGATGATATATGGAGGATCAAGATGTAATAGAGCCAATTAATGAAAGAGGAAGACATGTTTATGTTGCAGACAAAATTTTGTGTGAATTTTGTTTAAATTATTATTTTTGAATGGACTATATGTATGTTCCTCTTCTCAAGCCGAAAAATATGAGATACATGAGTATTAGCATGAGAAGAGGACTAGTAGCAATAAGGCCTAAAACAAAGAGTTATGTAAGATTGCAAGTGTATGACTGAACCAAGAGTCTAAACACCTTATGATAAAGTAGAGAAGGTGTCTTAAGCATATTCAAGAAGTAATTCATTAAATATGTGGAATGTATTTGGTATGTAGAACTTGGTTCTAGGCCTCACCAAGCTATATCCATTGTACATGAGAATGCAAATATAGAGAAACTTGATGAATAACAAATATAATATGAGATTGGGTGTATAGAATTACATAGGGAGTATTGGTGATAAACATGAACCAAGGGACCCATGATATATTTAGAAATGTAGGTAACTTATCCCATATTGCCATATCTTTGTTGTTTAGAGAGAAGAGGGTTAAAAAGAATGCATAGAACTAACAATGTTGGCAAGGTCAGCTATGTATACATCCTGAGAGGATAAAAGAGATCCTCGAGAGGTAAGGGATGATGGAGAAAGCATTAAAGATGAAGTGCTCTAGAAACATGTAGCATAGAGGTAAGTTGTTAGGAAATAAGAGATAAAATATGGAGAATAATCCCTCACGGAATCACAATAATAGGAAATAATATGTAGAAATTATTAAGATCTCAAATAAAATTGAAGAATAAAATAACACAACACAAAGAGATAGTATTTAACGTGGTTCACCCAATTTGGGCTAATCCACCAAGAATCACTTGCTCAAATTTTATTATAAGCCACCGCTCTCTCAATACAATACCAGTTCCATTTGGAGCTATGCTCAACAAACTCTAATGTGAATTCACACCCAAATTCAAAACACATCTGCAGTACATTTGCTTGTTCTTCTATCATATGCATAAGACCATATAAATAGACAATCGCTACATTTACTTGTAGCTATTTTACAAAACCATGGTCATCAAAACCATGGGAAAAAAACATTGTCACATAAACCTAAGGGTCAAAAACTCGCCTATATGAGAAGAGCATGTTTCCCGATATGTCGGGTGCATTTTTTGAGGCCCAAAAAAAAATTTACGCCTAAATTTTTTTTTTTTTGGGGTTACCCGAACCCTTGCTACCTGGGAGGCGCCACCTCAACCCCCCCACTGGGAGGCCCGGCTCGGACCCCGAACCCCGACAAGGATACTTGAAAAGTGTACAAGTACTTAGTGTACAGTCTTGACACTTTAACACATGAAAACAGGCTCCACAACCTAACAATCTCCCACTTGGAGACTAGTTTTCCTCTGAGCAAGCTTCTCAACCCTTCATTAGTTTCGTGAAGACCAACCAAAGCTGAACACAACTTTAGTTTTTCCCTTGTGACCACCTTGGTCATCATGTCTGTAGGATTTTGACTGGTATGAATCTTCTCCAACTTCAACTTCTCTTCCTCCAAAGCTGTCCTAATGAAATGGTACCTTAACTGTATATGCTTCATCCTAGATTGGAAAGCAGAGTTCTTAGCTAGGTGTATAGCACTCTAACTATCACTATGCAGCTTACATTCCTCCTACTTATGCTCCAACTCCTCAAGAAATTGTTGTAACCAAATCATATCTTTGCTTGCCTCTGTTGCAGCAACATACTCAGCCTTCGTGGTTGACAAAGCCACCAGCTTTTGTAGTTGTGAAATCCAGCTCACTGTTGTCCCACCTACAATGTAAATATAACCTGTCATGCTCCTCCTGCTGTCTACATCTCCAGCCATGTCTGAATCTACATAACCATGTAAAGTGGTGTCTGATCCACTGTAGCACAAAACTGCCCCCATGGTTCCTCTCAAATACCGAAGGATCCACTTTACTGCTTGCCAATGCTCTTTACCCGGATCATTCATAAATCTATGCTCAAATATCAGGCCTAGTGCACACCATGGCATACATCAAACTTCCAACTACTGATGAGTAAGGTGCCTTGGACATCTAGTTTCTTACCTTCTCTATGTTGGGACACTTCTCCTTTGATAACTTAAAATGTCCTGCCAAAGGAGTCCCAACCGGTTTAGCATCCCGTATGTTAAACATATCCAATATCTTCTTAATGTACTCTTCCGAGATAAAGTCATCTTCCATTCCTTCCTATCCCAAGTTATCCTCATACCAAGGATTTGTCTGGCTGCCCCCAAATCTTTCATATAAAAGGATTAACTTAGCTGTTTTTTGAGTACTTTTATTTCCTGCATGTTTTTACCTGCAACCAATATGTCATCTATATACAAACATAGGATAATATAACTTCCATCCTCAAATTTATTTGTATACACGCAATGGTCAGAATGACATCTAATATAACCTTGCTCCATCATGAAGCTATCAAACTTCTTATACCATTGACGTGGAGCTTGTTTCAGGCCATATAAGCTCTTCTTCAGTTTGCACACCATCTCCTCTTTACCTTTGACTTCATATCCTTTTGGCTGCTGCATATATAGCTCCTCCTCCAAATCACCATGGAGAAATGTAGTCTTTACATCTAATTGTTCTAAGTGAAAGTATTTCACGCCACTATTCAAAGAACAGTTCGATAGAAGTCATTTTTACTACGGGAGAAAAAATCTCATCAAAATCTATACCTTGTTTCTGTGCAAACCCCTTGACCACCAACCGGGCATATATCTTTTCTTTCCTCCTTCTTCATCTCTAACTCGTACACCCACTTGTTCGGAATGCTCTTTTACCTTTCGGTAGCTTCACCAAATCCCAAGTCCGGTTCTCCACTAGAGACTTATGCTCCTCATCCATGGCTTGCTCCCACTTCTTCCGGCATGTACCTACTGCATTACTTCATCAAAGCTCTCGGCTCTCCACTATCAAGTGAGTAATAAATAATAAAGAGAAGGAGAAAACGTTCGGGTACTTTTCTTACCCTAGAAGATCTCCTCATTGTAGGAGTTTGGAGTTCCTGTTGAGTAGGTTCCTGAACTGATTCATGGGTCACTTTCCCATCTGGAAGATCCTCTACCACTGCATATTCTTTCTTGGATTCTTCCATGTTTTCCTGCAACTGTTGCTTATACATGACTTTCTCATTAAAGACCACATCCCTAGACCAAATGATTTTCTTGTCCTTAATACTCAAACATTTAAATTCAAAGTCATCTTTGCCATAACCAATGAAAGTACATTTTTCTTATTTAGCCTCTAGCTTGGTCCTATCATCCTTGTCTATATGAACAAACACCTCACATCCAAAGACTCTAAGAAATGAATAATCAACTTTCTTACCATACCATGCCTCCTCAGGTATGCCTCCATCCAAGGCACTTGAGGGTCCTCTGTTTATCAAGTACATATCTGTGCTCACCGCTTCGCCAAAAAAAAAAAGAGGCAATCCTGCATGTAGCCTCATACTAAGCACATTCCATTATTGTTCTGTTCATCCTTTCTGATACCCCATTCTATTGCGGAGTTCCTAGAACTGTCTTTTGCCTACGGATTCCATTCTTAGAACAGTAATCATTAAATTCATTGCTGCAATACTCCCCTCCATTATCTGACCTGAGACATTTTAGCTTAAGACCTGTTTCATTCTAAACCAAGGCTTTCCATTTAACAAAAGTGTCAAATACATCATATTTGTTTCTAATACAATAAACCCAAACTTTCCTTGTTACATCATTAATAAAAGTAACATAATAACTTAAACCCCAAGAGATGATACAGCCGACCCCCACACATCGAATGTACCAACTCTAACTTACTCTCTTTCTTCGTAGGTCTAACCTTGAGAAACCTTACTCAGTTCTGTTTCCCATATATGCAGTTCTCATATAAATCCAAACCTATTTTTGTATATCCAGGAAAATTCTTCTTTATGATGTTCATGCCCTTATGGCTCATATGACCGAGCCTATAGTGCCATAATGTTGTATCTACATCTGAAGCCACAAGATTACAATCATTAGTACTATCAGTGGTTAAATACAAGGTTCCAACCTTTTTACCTCTTGCCACCACAAGAGCACCCTTGGTAACCTTCCAAGAGTTTGCTGTAAATATCACAGTACAACCATCACTTCCCAACTTCCCTGCCGATATCAAATTTCATCTTAATGTAGGCACATGTCTGACATCCTTCAATAGCCAAGTATTCCCATTTTGCATCTTAACCTAAACAGAAAATTTTCCAACTATGCTGCAAGGCTCATCATCACCAAGAAAAACATGCCCAAAATCTCCTTGAACATAATCAACAAAATAATGCCTATGTGGAGAAGAATGGAAAGAAGCCCCTGAATCTAAAACCCAAGATTTAGTAATATTGTGCAAAGAGAGAATCAAAGCATCCTGACATACATTACCTGTTGCCACATTTACCTCCTTGTTTTCTTCTTGTTGTTTCTTCTTATCCCGAAGCTCCCAACAATCCTTCTTTACATGCCTAAGCTTTCCACAATTCTAGCATACAATATTGTTCTTGGATTTTGACCTTGCCCGATCTTTTGATTTTCCATGGTTTCCTCTATTCTTTTGTCTCCCTCTAGTTTCCACTATCAAAGCATTCCCTGAAGTAGAAGATTCCCCATAGCTTTTTCTTCACATTTCCTCACTTAGAATCACCCCTACAACATCCTCAAACTTCAACTTCGAGTTAGTTGGAACCGAGTTACTTACCGCCATTACCAGGCTATTCCAACTCTTAGGTAAAGAGCACATAATTAATAAAGCCCTAACTTCTTCATCAAATTCTATTGTAACTGAAGCTAGCATATTCACAACCGTATTGAAATCATTTAAATGATCTGCTACTGAACTATTCTCAAACATCTTCATATTAAACAACTTTTTCATTAAAAATATCTTGTTAGAGGTAGAGGGTTTTTCATACAACTTCCCTAATGCATCCATTAGATCTTTTGTAGTCTTTTCCTTTGAAACATTAAATAATACCGAAGATGCAAGACACAGCCGAATTGTCCCAAGTGCCTTCCTATCCAAAAAATCCCATTCCGCATCTATCATACTCGAGGGTTTTTTCACCTTCTCAGACAACGGAGTATAAAGATCCTTTTGATAAAGGTAATCTTCCATCTGCATCTTCCAAAGACTGAAATTATTCCTGTTGAATTTATCAACCCTAGATCTTCCATCATCTGCTATAGCTCCCACTCAAGCTAAAAACTTTCCCTATGATTCAACACTTCAGCAAACCAAACCAGGATCTGATACCAATTGTTAGGAAATAAGAGATAAAATATGTGGAATAATCCCTCATAGAATTGCGCAATAGAAACTAATATGTAGAAATTATTACAGATCTCAAATAAAATTGTAGAATAAAATAACACAACACAAAGAGACAATATTTAACGTGGTTCACCCAATTTGGGCTACGTCCACCAAGAATCACTTGCTTAGATTTTATTACAAGCCACCACTCTCTCAATATAATACCCAGATCCATTTGGAGCTATGCTCAACAAACTCTATAGAATTCACACCCGAATTCAAAACACATCTATAATACATTTGCTTGTTCTTCTATCATATGTAAAAGACCATATAAATAGTCAACGCTTAAGTAGTTTTACAAAACCGTGGGTATCAAAACCATGGGCAAAACCCGTCCCATAAACCTATGGGTCAAAAATCGTCTATATGAGAAGAGCACGTTTCTCGATATGTGGTGCATTTTTCCATATAAAGTGTACAGTACTCTTAGTGTACAGTCTTCAACACTTTCACACATGAAAACAGGCTCCACAACCTAACATAAGTGCCAATGATCATGATAAAATGAGAGTTTGTATATCTAGGAGCGTGTTTACTTAACCCTTGCATCATAAGAGCTTAATGTTATGATAAAATTATACTGGCTAGAGTTATGGGATTGCAAACTACTAGAGAATTGAATTAGAAAATTCCAAAATTAGAAATAATGTGTAAAGATAAACTAACCTGCATAAAATTCACGTTAGGCATGCCAATAGCCTCAGTTCTAGAGCAGATGATGACCCACTAGGTTCCTACGTATAAAAGACAAACATATTAATATGTACATGTACACGTGAAACACTATACACAAACATTAATGTGTATTTAATAATAAACATGCAATCAAATGAACTTTGAAATGTAAATAACTTGAAACTTATGTCTATTATACTCCCCGCACATAGTAGAGCTATCATGTCAACACTGGATGTGTCCTTCACCGACTCTTGTTGTTTAAAATAAAATAAAATATTAGTTTTTACATGTATGTATGATGTAATCAAATACATATATATTAAAATATCAAATGAAATAAAATTTTGTATATATAGTATATTTATTTGACATTTACCTGTGAAAGACCAGGATCATTTGTACCAATTCCAAAAACATCTGCCATCATCTCATCCATAGAAAAAATATCCATATGATCAAGCAAATAATTTCTTACCCACTATGCATACGACACCACATGATCCGCAGTGGTGTGGTGTGCTAGAAATGGTGATTCCACCAACATCACTAGATACAATCTGGCTACTATACTAGGCCAAAGTGTCAGTGAGCTCCCTCAATGAATTTAGTGTGTCAATCTCCACAACCTCCTTCATTGTAGGAGGGATAAATGAAGGCAGTGGGGGTTTTGGGGCATGGGGGATCCTAGGTTGACCAATGCGTGCACTGGTTTACTCTGTGAGCCACCTCCTCATGCATAAAACGAGAAAAGTCAAAATAATTTGGGACCTCATTAAGCACAAACTCATAATACAATTTTTTCAAAAATAGAGAGAAACCTCATTGTTGTTGCATGGTGGATAATAAAAAACCATCCACAATCGGTTCCATTTTTTTGATTCGTTCATCATGGCACCAATGGATTGGGAACCATTTTAAAATTAGTCGTAGGGGGAGCATTGGTTTTGGGTCAATAAATAATACACAAATGCGGTCTTTTGTAATTTTTTTTTCTTTTACGGCTGCATGGGATAATTTATTCATATACCTACACCTACAATCAGATATAAAGGTATTCTATCTATCTATTTGGTTGGTTTTGAGTCGAATTCACTAATAAATGTTTGTAGTGTGTTGGCTAAAGTCACATGGGATGGATTTGTGACATGATTTTGTCTTATTGTCTGAATAAGGTTCTCAATAGAACTTTTATTTTGTCAGATTCTTCCAATGATATCACCTTATGTTCCTACTGGTTCTGTGGGGACAAAAGGAGCCACATGAGGTAGATGAACATTCAGAGAAGAGTTTTGAGGAATGTTTGGAGGGTTTTGAGGAATATTTGGATGGTTCAATTATATGTTGTATAATATATTTTTATTGTGTTTATATTATTATAGGATATAAAACATGAAAAAATTAGTTTTTAATTTTTAAACCACGGAAAAATAAAAATAGGGAGATTCAAATTCCCCGCATTTTCGGATATTTGAAAACTCAATATCCTACCATTTTTCTTTTATAGGAGAAAATTTTTAGATATTTGAAATTTCAATAGCCCGCCCTTTTGATTTTAGAGGGGGAAAGTGAAAATTTCAAATTTTCGTATCTCACTCTTTTTCTATTTTTAAAATTTCTTTCATGGAATGCGCTAAAAAAATTATTAAATACCTCAGAGAAATATTGAGTAGGGTTTTAGATTTTTTGGTCAATCAGAAAAGCATGTCTTCAAAAAAATTAAATTCTCGGACCGTAGATCGCAGGATGAGTGTTCGAATCCCATTTTTTGCATGCGATTATAATCTTGTTTGTAGAGAAAGGCACACAAAAGAAGCACAAAAAGGATACACATGAAGGAGGATAACAACAGAGGTTGCGAAAAGAATCGTGATGATTTTTGAATGAGATAGTAGATGGAGGTTTCATAGACAACATAAAGCATGAAATAATCCTAGATATTACTAAACCAGGTATTTATAGTAAAGGTGTACCTTTTTTTATTGTGGGATCTATTAGTTGTTACGTAGTCGATGGTTCATGTATTTTTCATGCGGCGGTCAATCGGTATCCACACAAGCCCTAATTTTTCCTCTCTTGAATCATGCTTCACGGTCAAGCCTTACTTTCAGTTGATTTTGATATCCGTGCCGAATTGCCTTGTTATTCGTGAAAAATCACTTTTTGTGCATTAACGAAATAAAATTTAATCACTTTTTCAGCTCTAGTATTTATCTTTGTTTAACACTTTCCCATTTCCACCATTCTATATCTCTCTTTGGCTATTTTTCATTTTGATTTTTTTGTTCTCATTCATGTGATTTCTTTTAGGATAATGATAGCTTCTAACACAATCACCTTATTTTTAATTTTATTTTTTTCAGAGAACGAAAAATAGTTTAATGTTGTTCATTAATATGATGCAAATAAAAGCTGTCTAATTAATGCATATTACATTTTTACATGGTTTCTACTTAGATATTTTAGGGAAATATATGAGGTTTAAAATATAATTCAAAACTATAAAACTATATTAAGAATTCAATTGTATGATAATTATTTCCATGTATATACATGTTTCCATGTAGAATTAACAAAATGTAATGTCTTCATCATTTTTATGGTATGTAGTTTGGGAGTTAAACACATTATATATTCAATAATATTAAAAATATAATTTTAATCAATATGCATTTTATACTTAATATATTCTTCCTTTTGAGCTCCGCTAATATATGCCACAAATTTTCATAGCTTTGAGGCTTCCACGATATAATTGGTTATTTCGACAACCTATTTACTGAAACGCCAATAATATTTCGAATTAAATACATGATTCTACATGTATATTTATATATACATTATATAAATTCGGATTTATTTGTTATCATTTGTATCTTTTCAATATAATTTATTTTCTATGAATAAACTCTACCATAGGAAAATTTGTCTACCCTAGCGTCCACTAGGCTATAATTATAATTTAGAAAAATCATTCGTATTCCTTGGCCCCTTGCAGATTATTTGTTTTTATATAGGAAACACAACGCATTTTTTTGTCCTAGCAATTTATTTTGTTCTTCGTCGGTTGTTATATTCACAAAGATTAACAATTTATATTTATAAAACAAATTCATTATGAACATGATATATTTACCTTTAAGAATAGATTAGTGGTCGCTAGGATGCAATGAGTAGATGGTGTTGTATGTAAAAACTTGTTTTATAGATTCTTAGACGTAATTCCAAGTTTCCATATGATTTCATAACTAGTAAAATAATTCTACCAGAATCTTGTAAGAACTAGATAAAACTATATGTTTACCTGTATAACATATTAAAGATACGATTTTACACGTATATTTATGTATCCATTATATAAATGCTAGATTTATTTGTTATCTTTTATAGCTTTTCAATATGATTTCTAGAAAACATTAAGAATTTAGATGTATAACATTTATGAACATGATATATTTACCTTTAGGAATAGCTTAGCAGCCACTAGGGTGCAATGAGTAGATCACGTTGTATTTAAAAAATTGTAGTATAACTTCTTGGTCACTAGTCTAGGTTTCTTTTCTTGTCCTAAATGTAAAAATATTCTGCCTTTAAGTATAACTCAAAGCATCCGCTAGGTTACAAAGAGTCCAAGTCTATACATATACTATTATATAAATTCTAGATTTATTTTTTACCGCTTACATAAACTCCTTTTTAATACGATATAAATGAAAATTTTTGCTTACTTTGGAGACCTCTAGGCTATAATTCTTATTTGGATGAAGTCTTCGTTTACCTTTACGGACTCAAGGATAGGTGGATTTTTTTATAGGCAACACACTTTTTTGGGTCAAGCGATCGATTTGTTATTTCTCTCGTGTTAAATACGCTTTGTTATTTTTAGGAAACACACTTTTTTGGTCAAGTGATCGCTTTCTTTACGACTAAGAATAGCTTATCGGAAGCTAGGATTCATCGAGTATATCACATTGTATAACATTAAGACCTTACGGTGGGTTGGATTAAACAAATTAAATTAAAATAGTTTCAGCTAAGCGAGTGATAGGTACTTCCACAAGTATAATATTTCAAGCTTAGTGGGTGCTATAATTTATCTAGTTACTCAATTATATTTTGAGCTTAGTGTCTGCAAAGATATGACACAACATAATATTTGGATCTTAGAAGTATCTAGGTTTCGATTAAATAAATTAAGATACTATAAGCATTGCGGTGCATATGTTATGCAATATAATAATACGATCTTAGTGAATATTGGTATTAAGAGCTCAACAACCACTAGGTTATTCCAAAACATATTATTTGGGTATTCAATTCACTAGGTTATGTATCAAAAACATGATATGTTATTTTAAATTAATATATTTCGAGCTTAGCACCCGCTAGGTTATGCTACCGTATAATCGTTGGAACCTAGTGGTAGTAAGGATTTAAAAACTAAATTGAGGTATTAAGAGCTTAATGGCCGCTAGGTTATGCCACAATATAACCCAATTATATTTTGAGCTTAGCATCCACTAGCTTATGACACAACATAATATTTGGATCTTAGAAGTCTCTAGGTTTCAAGTAAAATAAATTAATATATTATAAGTGTAACGGTGGGTAGGCTATGTAACATAATAATAAAATCTTAGTGAATACTTGTATTAATAGCTTAGCGACCACTAGGTTATTCAACAACATATTTTTGGGTATTCAATTCACTGGGTTATGTATCAAAAACATGATATGCTATTTTAAATTAAGATATTTTGAGCTTAGTGCCTGCTTTAGGTTATGCTACCACATTATCATTGGAACCAGAAATAGTAGATAGGATTTCAAAAATAAATTGAGGTATTAAGATCTTAATGACCATTAGGTTATGCCACAATATAGTATTTGTGTACTCAATTCACTAGCTTATGTATCACAAACATTATTCACAAAGAAGATATATATATATATATATATATATATATATATATATATATATTAGATGAATTCAATCTATGATTTTAATATTTTAAACTTGGATATTTTGATGATAAGTCTCGAAAAAAGTACATGAGGAACGAGTCCATGATAAGTCTTCCAGTAGTGGACTCCCATGATGATTACAAGTAACTTATCTTACTAAATATATGCCAAAATATGGGGAAGAGTTGTAATCAAATTCACTTCACCCATAAATACTTCACATATATATACTTCTCTATACAGATGACCATTCCGACCTTAATAAAAAAACTAAAGAAAAATTCATCCAAAAAAGATTAGGTCGTTCGTTCTCTCTCCGATACACCTCATTGATGATCTCGAAATCCACTTCCCTTTACTCTGATTAGAGGAGGAGGACGAATCAACATAGCATTCCAACATTTTCACTTTAGCGCAAGCAGGGAGTTCTATACCCTGATTTTTCACAAGTACCTCTAGAACACACGTAATCACATGTAACCCCCATGTCAAGGCATGGACATAATACTGAAGGTTGAATATATGCTCTTCTAACTTCTCATTCTCCTTATACAAGATAAACTACCTTGAAGTTGGAACGTATGTTTTTCACTCTCAACCCTTGAGTCATGTCAAAAACTTTGATTCACCCTTTGGACTAGTTTGGGTCAATAATTATCTTGTGCATGCTCTCAAAAATATCACCATAATATTCTTATTTGAATCACTCCATGACCGACTAGACCTTCTCGAGCCAATTCCACATAGCTGCATTCTAAATTTTCCCATCCATCTAAGAAGTAAACGATTCCCTGGTGTCCTTTCCTATCATATCTCTCCACCTCTTCCTGCTAGGACCACACTCCATGCTACCCAAGAAACCACCAACACCCCTATCACCATTGCAGAGAGACAGGAAGCACAATGACCAAAGACAAAAAGTGGAAAGGGGTAGTGAAATGTCCAGCCGGCCCGGAGATATAAAGCCACCAACGCACAACACATGAAAGGAGGTAAGTGTGACAATACCGAAGATCATCGATTAGATATCCTTATCATAAATATCACACTTCCCATTAAGACTCTTAAATGTCCAACACCATCTTACATTTCATGTGTGTATAACCCTTAATCGATTCCATCTATCGCACGAATGTAAACTATCGATGTCATAAATGACCATTAAAGCCGCATATGCCATATCCTCTTGTAAGTTGCTACATTTCAAAAAATTAAAGTAAGTTGTTTTGAGCTTATCGAACTCTAAGTTAATCAACCACGTTAAATTTGGAGAAATGTATAGAAATCAAGATCTGTATAAATTAGTCGACTTTATTGTATTATTTTAATATTTCAAATTAAGTTATTTTGAGCATAACACCTACTAGTTTATGCCACCACACAATATTTGTAGCCCATCGATGGTTAGGATTTGATAAATTAAATTTAGATATTTTCAACATAGCAGCCACTAGGTTATGCCACAACATAATCTTAGGATCTTAGTAGTCTCTAGGTTTCAATAAAATAAAGAGAGAACTTAAGAATATAAATATTTTGAGGTAAAAAATCAATAGTATTTAACAAATATAAAATAAATACATTGACTTTGGAGATCCTTATAGAAATAAAGACCAATATAAATTATTTGAATTTTTATATGCCTTTAATATTTCAATTAGGATATTTTGAGCTTATCTCTGCTAGGTTATGATAACACATAATATTTGGATACTTCCGATGTTTTCAAATACTTTGAGCTTAGTAGCCGCAGTAGCCTTTGCCACAACATATTATTTTGAGATTGAACTCACTAGGGTTCAATAATTCATAGTTACAATATTTTACAATAGTTAACAAATTACAAGAACATATTTATAACTTAGCTAATGCTATTTTAAATGACGACATAATATATGGAGGTTATGGTCTATAGGATTAAAAAAATTAAATTAACATATTTTGAACTAAGATGAGACTAGGTACTTCCACAATATATTATTTCGAGCATAGTAGTTGTTATCATTTAACATGTTAATTAATGATATTTTGATCTTAGAATCCGCTAAATTGTGACACAACATAATATTTTGCGCTTAGCGCTCATTAGGTTTAAACACAAGAAATAAGATATTGTTATCTTGGCTTCCGGTGGGTTACACCAAAACATAATATTTGGATCTTAATGGTAACAATGATTTAGCAAATTTTAATCAACATAGTGCTTAGCGGTTGTTAGGTACTTAAAAAATATACTATTTTGATCTTCGCGGCCACTAGGTTTTCCACAACATGTTATTTGGTGATTTCATCACTAGGGTTTAATAATTCATAATTAAGATATTTTACAACATCTAGCAAATTATAGGTAGATATTAATAACATTTTGGTGCTAAACCCACAATATAATATTCGAGTTTAGTTTTTACTACCACCTAACTAGTACGAAAATTTAATTTTGATATTAGACAATGGTACATTATGCCACACCATAAATTTTTGGAGCTTGGTGGTTGCTAGGTTTTATAAAAATAAAGTACGATAATCTCATATGAGAAGCAGCTAGGTTATACCAAGACATAAAATTTGGAGCATAGAGATCTTAAGGATGTAAGAAAACTCATTAACATGTTAGGAGCTTAGCCACGAGTATGATATGCTAAAACATAAAAATATTTAGAATTAGAGTAAAGGGATTTTTGACCAGCATACTTGTACAAAAACTCCCTCATGGAAAGGTCTTATAATGAAACTATAAGAGAAAAATCATGTATGCAACAAAAAATAAAATAAAAAACCAAAAATTCCCAAACTGGACAAAGCCAAATTACATTTTATGGATATTCATGAGAGTATTTACTTCAAACTTAGCATCGAGAAGAAGGCCTTCCTTGAACCAACACGTCCACTAAATTAATGTTTTCAGGAAGTCTTCGTTGAATTTCATCCAGGTCATGACCATGTGACTTTTAAATTCCTTGATAACGAATCTTGAGTGTAACATAATATTCGATGGCCTCGTGCGATTAGGAGAGATATTCTCTAAATTCTCCTTTTGTTTCAAAGCTGCAGTGGGGAGCGAATTTTACTTGACAAAGGAGAATCGGGGTAAACCAAGGAGAGATCTGGAAACAAATATGGAATTTTTGAGTCGATGCTAACTTCCATACAAAAACGTGGGATGGTAGTTGTACAAGTTTCCGTGATCGGGTGAGTTGATATGGTTAAAACAATTACAATCTCGGTGGAGATGAGAGGAGAAGCCAGAGAAGCGTTGAAAATAGGTGGAGAGGAATTCTATGCTAGGTCCAAAATTGGTTCAAATACCTTAAGAGAGTGCTTTGAGGTGTCTCGAGGGTTATGAGCCACCGAGAAGATGAGGGATACCTAAGAGAGAAATAATGGGGCTAATGATCATGATGTTCGAATCAGAGTCGGAAGAGAGACTAATGCGGTGAAAACGATGATGGATATAGGGAGATGGTTACAGAAGAGGAGGGGGGACACAATTCTACTTGTCTCGGCTTAGAGGGGAAGTGAAAGATTTATTTTTGGGAAGCTTCCATTTTAAAGAACAAATACAAAAGGCCTGGTGTAGGAAAGGACCTTCATCTTCTCTAGCCATTTTAAGGGACCTCTCAAGTGATTGAAATAGAAAATCCATAAATTTTACCTTCGATCATGTCAAAGATGTGAAAGAAGAAAAATATGAGGTCCATAGATCACTTTATAGCATCGCTGAAGCATGAAGTACCTCCTCAATTTCTCAAAGCAAACCTTTCCTAAGGTTAGAGAAGAGAGTCCCATTCATATCCTAAGTGATACATTGTTGGATTTTCACCAAGATATAGGAAATAATCCATCTCCTCCTGAAGCGAGCATTGAAAATAAATGTCTCCCTCCATGGGGAACCTCATCGCACTGTAATAAACTCTATAAAATTAAGAAATTTAGTCTTTCTCATTTTGATTCTTCCTTTTTCCTAGGTTGTCGAACACCGCATGTTACTCGAGACGAGTGACCAAAAATTCTTTCTATAAATGACGTAACACCACCATCATGCAAAATATTCCATACTCTCAAGTTATCCTTGATATCTTAATAGAAAGAAGGCTCAATGCGTTTCTTGGTGCTACCCATAGTGAACAAGCAATTTTCGATAGTGATTTTTAAAGGCCCGATATAGACGATGCTTAAATAGAGATGTCGAGCAACTTCATTCCAATCTTCAACTCGTGTCTCCAAGCTTTCTAATTGAATTTTATCCTAATTAGTAATAGTCATTAATTGATCTTGTCCATCACATGAACGCAATCTATGAATGTCATAAATTCCCAAAAAATCCATAAATGCCTTATCCTCTTGCCGCCACCAAAATAGGTTATGCCTCAACATAACCTAACAAATTTTAATCTTAGTTAATGTTCAGCCAACCCCAATATTAATTAGTTAATGTTCTTGTAATTCATTGCATTTAGTGGAGGTTGAAGGTTTGAATGTTAGTGATATTAGATGTATTTAATTAATATATAGTATAAAGGAATAATATGCAACGTGAAATAACTAACATTCCTAGACATGACTTCAAACCGTATAGATTATCAAACAACAAATCATAAAATAATATCTTATTAGAATTTATTTATTGACACTTCTATTTGTTACATTTAGGTTCTCCAAGGTTGGACATTCTACACATGAAAATGAAGTGGGTAAGAAAAAAATATTTTAAAAGGAGCACAAGAAACACTTGTGATGGGGAATTTTTGTAAGATTTGATAAAGTGATTTCACAAAACACTATTTGACTAGAATAAGAAGGGGACGGTGTTGTCTCGAAAAATTCATCCCCATGAATCCTCCCCATACTGGGGTTTGATTTTTTCAACGGAGAGTGTTTAGTTCAGACAAGATAAAATTAAATGTAGGTACAATTACATGTTCATGGAAAGAATAATATGCTTATTGGGTTTGTGTTCTCTTATAGGTACAATTATATTCACAATTACGGTATATTTACTTGCACATGAGAAGGATAATATACATTTTCATCTTTTAACTATCCTCGTGGATGTTAAAAGTTATTATTATATTGAACCCTTATGCAACTTCAAACTTGTGTGGGTATATATATTAACTTTAATCAATAATTTTTTGTTGCAGGTATAGCCAAAAGTTCTTATTTTATATTACTTCAAGCATAGTGGTCACTTTCATTTAAGAAGTTACTAAATGATATTTTGAACTTAGTGTCCGATAGCTTATAACATAACATAATATTTGGATATTCGTGGTCTCGGGTTTTGACAAAATAAAGTGAGATATTATTATGATTTTAGTGGTCACCGGGATTTAACAAATTAAATCAACCTAGTTTGAGCTTAGCGGTGAATGCATTTGAATAATATAATATTTCAAGCTAAAGACTTACTATCATTTAACATGTTAAGAAATAAATATTGAGTTTAGTTTCCACTAGCATCTCCAGTGTTAATCTTGTAATGAACTTCCTCCTAGTTGGAGGATTGAATTGATATAACAAAAAAAGGTATATTAGTTTAGGATTGAAGTGAAATTTATTACTACTCGAATAGAAGTGTGACTAGCGTTGTGGATGTTAGAAGTTCTTATTATTGAAAGGATTGAAAGATTTTTTAATTACTACAAAATGCCTTTTATGTTGTACTTATAATATGTTGTTGTTTGAATGAAAAAATATTGAACATGTTTCAAAAATAGTTTGGTGTGTTTTAAACGTCCTAGATCAATTGATTTCACAAAAAAACACTTTTCTTACATGCATTGATGGAGATCAATGACTACAATGCTTAAGTATAACATGTGACATATTAGTTATTGGACCAAACATATTCATTTTCAAAACATATGTTGTCTTGCAAAGGATTTTGGAGGAAAAATTGGACTAAGGATTTGCTCCCAAGATCAACAACATGAAGACATCTTGCCTTAGCTGGAATTAAATTTTAAATATTGGAGGATAAAAATTGTATTTATTTGAAAGATTTGTTACTTACTATAAAATACCTTTTATGTTGTACTTATAATATGTTTTTTTTTGAATGAAAAATATTGAACGTGTTTTAAAAATAATTTGATGTCTTTTAAAAGTCCTAGATCAATTTTTGTTCACATAAATGGTTTTCCTACATACGTTTATGGATATAAATGACTATAATGCTTAAGTATAACACATGCCATATATGTTCTTGGACCAAATATATTCATTGTCTGAACATACGTTGTCTTGCAAAGGATTTGTAGAGGAAAAATTTGATTAAGGATTTACTCACCAATGTCAACATGTTTTTCTGGTTAGCTGTTCAAAACAAAATTTTAACACTAGACAATGTGAGAAAGGATACAATTAATAATTGGACCATAAGCAATATCCTTAAATATACTAAAGAAAATTTTCTAAAAGAGTTTGATAAATTTAATTAATTATTCTTACCCGAGAAAGGGTAATAAATGTGTGGATTATGTTTCCAAATTGGGGACTAAAGGTAGTAATTTTAAAGTGTGTAAGAGGGAGATGATATCACCTATGTTATTAATTGCATTAATAACATTATGTACTAATGTGATGGTGGTTGTTTTCCCTTGTTGGGATTTCATCCTTATACTTATGGTTAACACGACCCTTCTCACGTGCAGGATATATGGTGAGATTTGTATTAATTTTTCTCTTACAATTTCATTTGGACATTTTTCTTCCATTTTCAAAATTGGTCAACTAAAACCATGGGAGGTGGTTGTTTGAAAAGCTGTTACCACGAGCTAAGGTTCCCTGAAGGAAAAACCCTCCTTGTAGCACATTCGAAAATCGGGGGTTTAGGAATTTCATCTCAAAAATCAAGGGTTCTGATCCTTATCTTGCATTGGAGTTTGGTTGGACATGTAACAATGGAAACATGGTGATCTACGACATGGAAATTTAGGTTTTAGAGGATTCGATAGAACATGTGATTAGAATGGAGATGGAGGGATTAAATATATTCAAATAACGCACCATATGCAAGCATGAAATTGAGAATTTATTCCGTGGTAAAGAAATGGTTTACTTACTGGTAGATAGTAAAGCTAGATTCTACATCCCTAATATTTGGAATATGTTCTTCCTCCACCTTATGAGGTATGTTACTCTTGAAGTGAATTATAGAAATATATTTACTCACCATCTCACTATGCTTAATATGTTTAGGAATAAGATTGATATGAGCCTTCCCTTTTTCTAGTCTATATCACTCTTTGCGTCGGTGAATTATTTTCAATAGGGAAAGATTGATACCTTGATACACCATGGACTAATTATTTTTCTTTTTAAGAATGGTAAACTAGTAGTGGAAAATAAATTAGAGCCCAAATTTGGGGATTCAGATGAAAATTGTACTCTTATGGACCATATGAACAAAATGAGGAGAAAGAAGAGTAAGGCACCTCAAGGGAATGAAAATATTGGTATTGGAGCTATAGGTTCTCTAATTGATATGAAAGGGGAGTCGTATAAAGGGAAAGAGAGAGTGGAGTTGGGTTGGAATGTGGCTTTTGATAAAATTTCTCTTAGGGTGAGTCAGGTGGAAATGGATATGGAGGCCTTAGGTGAAGTTGGAACAGATATGAGAAATAGTGTCTTGCATTGCATCAACACCTCTAAGAAAATTTGCATCACTCAAAACTCTATCAAGCACCGATATGGTAGAGATCAAAATTTTAGTTTTGAAGTTACAGGGGTGCATGGTTAAGATAGAGTAGGGACACAAGTTTGCATGTAGAATCTCCACCTTAGTAGTTCAAATGAGGAAGATTAGGTTGAAGACCACAACCATATCATGAGAAAGAAGGATGACAATATGAAAGGATAGGAGGAGCGTCAACCAAAGGAGTACAAATATTTGAAGACTAACTAGTCCATTAGATCTTAGAGATTTTATTTGACTGTTTGTGGAATGTATCATTTGGGATGTTTTCCCCTCCATGTTTTATGATTTTTCCTTGTATTGATCTGTTGGATTGTAGTTTGGGATAAGTTGTTTTAGCCATTTTTTCCTGTTTATTTTTTTTTCACTCTTGGTGATGCTCACGATGCATTCTATTATAAGATTTCGAGTGAATTAATCCTGTATAAAGTAGACAACCATTATGTTGACTTATATTTAATAAAACTTAATAATAATACTTTTGTTAACAATATTTTAAATTAAACAAGACAGAGCATTAAGTTCATGCCTCACGGATGGGAGATGTGCTAGTTGTGCGATCGTGCTAGATGTGCTAGTTGTGCGATTGTTTTCTTATAATTATGATTTTTATTAAATAGAATAAATCAATGTTGCAACAAGGCCTCATATTTGTCAAATCAATACTAACTAGAAAATAAAGAAAAATATAAATAATTTCTGTATTTTAATTTTTTTAAAATAAATTACAAACATTAGAAAGTTGAAAAGTTAATAGATTTTTTTATTTTGAGTGGTGGATTGAGGAGAAATTTTAAGTAAGATGTTTTGAGCTTAGCACCCGCTAAGGTAACCTAATACTTCCACAATATAAAATTTGAGCTTATGGATCACTATCATTTAACAAGTCAAAGAATATTATTTTTAGCTTAGCGTCCGCTAGCTTATGTGACACCATATTAATTGGATATTATCGATCGATAGGAATTAAAAAAATAAAGTAAGATATTTTCATCATAGAGTTTGCTAGGTTATTCCACAAAAACATATTTTGATGTACAAAAACTATGTCCATTTTTATAAGGGTTAATATGGGGGTTTTGAAAGGACCTACATCCTTCTACAAAAAGGTTCGTAAGGCATAATGAGATTTAAGCATAGAGAGAGAAATCTGAGGCGAAAAAGATAAAAAAGCCATATAACCATGATGCAAATAGAGAAAATTTACATTTTGTGATTTTTTTTAGGATATCTTTTGCTTCCATAGTAGAAACATATTATATTTTCCTTGTTACTTGAATTCTCCTTTCACAAATTCGTAATTATTGTTTGGTTCTCCAAAAGTTGTTTGGTTCTCATACTCTTGCATTACCATATTTTTTTCCCAAATAGGTCACTATAATCCAACACCAACACATTCAATGGAAAATCATTCTTAACATGAATATCTTCTAAAATATTGTTATTGAAAATGTCAATGATGTCGTAGCCATTGAATTTTCTTTGAGTATGTGCAAGTGGAGAACTATTTGCAGAAAACAATAAGGCCAACAAAAAAATATCAATTTTATAAAATATATCAGTCCTCTATTCCTGCACACCACAATGTCCATAAATCGATTCCGATATTCACTTTTTACTGTACAAATTGAGCCAACATCCATAACATCAAGATTCATTTTCAAGACTCAAACAAACAAGTTCTTGACATGTGTTTTTGGTTTTAAATTTTTGTAAATATTCCTCTCATGTTATTACATATTAAGTTGTGTCATTTCTTTGTCAAGATGTTCTCCATTCTGTCCTCTTTCAATACTTTAATTTTTTTACTATATTACGAAATTATTTATTTGATAAAAAAACTACCTTCAATAAAATATTTAATAACAAAATTGATTCCGTTCAATTAGATACAACATCCCTACATGGATATAAGCCCTAATCAGCTATGGAAAATTTTACATGGATATAATCCCTAATTAGCTATGGAAAATTTTACATTAACATAATTTTTTAATTTTAGAGGGATGAAGGTGAGAATGCATACCGATTTTAAGCATGGAGAGGAAATCAAAATGTTTTAAGAACTCGAGTACAAGATTTATGACTCTTGTCATGATGATATTTTTCTATTGATGAATAAGATTACATAATGAAGAAGAGAATAGAAAGGAAAATGTTAAACATTTAAACTCAAAAACTGTCTACTTATAGTGATATGTAAACAAATCCAACCGCCAATTTCGTTGGCACGTGAATTTAAGAGGCACACGTATGATTTTACATTACTTTTCATTAAATGGATGACAATAGTTACATGCTCCAAAAGGCGCACATATTTCAAATGGCACATGTAATTTTAAATGGAAAATTTTACATAGCTCGAATTAATGGCTAATTAATGTTGAGGCAAATGACAACATTAATTAGCATTTTCCTTACAAAATGGTTATCATTAATACTGCAAATACTTACAAATATTTGTAATAAAATACTTGCAAATATTTGTAATAAACGTCACACGTGAATTACATATTTAATATTTAACCATCAATTATTAATATAGATTTATATATAAATTACAAAAATTATCAAAATTTACATCAATATATATTAAAAATAATGAAATTTATACATAATAATTGGTATAAATAAACATTGTTTTGTATTTTTAAAGGGTAGTGTTGACAAATTACCATTACCCAAAAATTATTTGATAGGTGAGTTATCACACTTAGCTATGTGAATCAAGACTCACACTTAACGGTGCAAATCAAAAATCACACCTAGAAGTGAGAGTCAAATCACGGCACTAAGAAGTGCAATTCGATACTTGTGCTTCAAAGTTCTAGTCGATACTTGCACTTAAAGTATGAGTCATGAGATTTTTGACTTCGGGCTCGCATTTATACATGCAACCAATCACACTTGTAAGTGCGATCACTTGCACTTACACACTACTTACAAAATTTATAAATGACAATTCGGATTTTTAACTATGCTTAATATATATGAATAAATTATTTATATAAATGTATATAAATATTGATGGTCACCTTTTAAACATGCAAGTCACACGTTCTAGTTCTATAAAATATTTACAAATATGTTACATCTAAAATCACAAAAACATCTAAATAATTGTCAAATTTAACACCATTCAAGGAAGTTCAAGGAAGGGATTTTCAATGTCAATGTTTATTGATTTGAATAAGGTATGCATGAATAGTCATATATGTATGAAGATATTAAGATTGATATGTGGCATAAATGACAACAATCACTTATGCACTATCCTAAAGTTAGTGACCGCTTGACAGATGTAAGTTAGTGGCTGCTTGGAATATGCAAGTTAGCTTTTACATAGCATATGTAAGTTAGTTGTCGCTTGGAATATGTAAGTGTTGATGGAAAATCACAACACCCCTGAATTTTTGCAACTTGATGGGTTGAGACTCTCAGTGCGATTGCATAACATGGAGTTTTTCCCAATTGTGGGACCTTGTGAATCGGGAAAGCTCTCTAGATGAAGGCCGGTTCCTATTCCTCTGTTCAGATGCACACATAAAATGTAGAGGGTTTACTCAAAAACCTAATCTAACTTGCCAAGGAGACAGGGTAAGAAGATGCATAAAATAAACTTAAACTTATAAAGGAGATGCACCGAGGAATGAAGAGCACCTATCTTGCCAATAAACACAAAGCATTAAAATGCAATGCAAGATCATGCACAGATAACCAAATTTGAAGTGAAAAATTAGGAGGATGCAAATGAACATAGAGAGGGTTGAGAATCATCCACTGAGACATGCATTATTTTCTTTAAAGATTGATACAATATAGTACAAAATTCCAAGAGACAAAGTTGCATTACGAGTTTTAGATGGGAGGTTTAAACTCCACAAATTCACCTACCAAAGAGAAGAAGGGAGGGGCAAAACATGAATTTCCAACCTTTAGAAAGAAGCCCCTCCTTACAATTTATAGGAAGAATGAGAGAGAGAAGAGAGAGGAATTCAAAATCTACCCCAACCACCTCCAGATTGTATTTAATTCATCTCATTATGGTGGTAGGTGAGAACCCTAGCAAACCCAAAAAATGGTGAACTGTATTTTTCATTTTTGAAGAAATTTTTCTCACCAATTAAAGATATCTAGTTTTAGTTAGGTAGAGGACCTTGTAATATTTCCAAAAATTCCAACCTTGCATGAATCCGAGCTCCCTGTGAAAAGTTATGGCCATTTGAATATCTAGGTCAGGGTTTGCTTTCTATCGGGTTCAGGGTGTCAACGCTCAAAATGTTGCGCCTCCTAAAGATGTACCTTGGCACATCCATCCTCATGTCAACATAATCTTAAGTGCACCATAGGCACTAAAAATGTGGTGTCGACACCTTACGATCTGCTCCCTCCAACTGCGCTGGGCGCGACTTTTTCCATGTCAACACCTTCGATTTGCGCTAGGTGCGAATTTTTCCATGTCAACATTTTCTAATCTGTGCCTCTAACCCGCGCTTGGTCGTAAATTTTTACATGTCGACATTTTCGATCTGCGCCTCTAACTGCACTGGGGTGCAACTTTTTACATGTCAACATTTTCTGATCTGTGCCTCCAACCTGTGCCAGGGCGCAACTTTTTACATGTCGACATTTTCTGATCTGCGCCTCCAACCTATGCCAGGGCACAAATTTTTACATGTCGACATTTTTTGATCTGCACCTCCAACCTGCGCCAGGGTGTAACTTTTTACATGTCGACATTTTCTGATCTACGCCTCCAACTCTGCGCGTGGTGCAATTTTTACATGTCTACATTTTTCGATCTCGCACCTCCAACCTGTGCCGGGCGCAACTTTTATATGTCGACATTTTCTAATCCGCACCTTCAAACCTACTTTGGTGGCATAAATAAATGTTAGGTTTTGAGTTTCTTTGATTTCCATATTCTTCTGTTTGTCTATATTTACCCGGGGAAGATATATACAACGAAGAAGTTAAAACCACTTGACATATGTAAGTTAGTTGCCACTTGGCTTATGTGGAGAAAGTGGAATCCAATAATAGCATTATTAAAATCCAGTAATAGGAAATTCGATTCAATAATAGGGAAATTGGAATCCAATATTAGTGAAATTAGAATCCAATAATAGATAAATTAGAACTCGAATAAGTCTAATAATGAAAATATTGGAATCGATATTGCTACTAATGGAATCCAATATTGATAATAATGGTTTCATGCCTGCTGAAAACAACCCACTTGAGAAAATACCTCCTCCCGTCGTCTGCGCCTCCGCGAGAGACCAAGATGAGAGTTAGTCCATCTTTCTAAGTTTTATTCATTATCCATGTTTAGTAAAATATGTAATTTCTAACTAAGTTGTTTTCTATATTTATAAGTGTGCTAGGTTTAAGGTTCATGTCTTAAGTTTTCTAGTGTGTCGAATGGCCCATGCTTCTAAACCACTACTCGATACCAAGTGTAATGTCCAATTTTGTGTTGCTAGAACAAGGAAAGATATTGAAGCATCCACTAAAGCTCATGAACCAGAATCTTCTGAAATCCACGCCAAGGATGAAAATCTCGTGGAGACATCCTTGGATGAAGATCTCAACCTTCCTCCCTATCCTACGCGTATGGATGAATTATCAAAGTTATTAGTACATGAGACTATTGATGTTAATATTTGTATAAAAGAGAACCCAAAAATAGTCAAATTGGGAGCATCACTCTCAACATGGGAATATAAGACATTCACTATGCTACTATGAGAGTTTATAGACGTGTTTGCATGGTCCTACAAAGACATGCCAATCTTAGATCCAACTTTAGTCGTGCACAACCTAGTTGTGCATGCAAATGCTAAGCCTATTAAACAGAAGCTCATAAAGATGCTCCCAAGGGTAGCCCTATTGGTTAAAGAAGAATTAGGAAGATTGTTTGCAACAAGATTCATTCAGCCTATTGATTATTTTGAATGGATATCTAACATCTTCCATGTCTAGAAAAATCTGTCAGGATCAAAATCTACACGGATTTTAGAGGCACCAATAAGGCTTGCCCTAAGGATGATTTTATAGGTCTATGTGAAAATACCCCTCATCCCATCTGCACCTCCTGCATAGACCAAGACGAGAGTTAGTCCATCTTTCTATGTTTTATTTAGTTTCCATGTTTAGTAAAAGATATAATTTCTAACTAAGTTGTTTTCTAGATTTATAAGTGTGCTAGGTTTATGGTTCATGTCTCAAGTTTTCTAGTGTGCCTAATGGCCCAAGATTCTTAACCAATGCTTTGATACCAAGTGTAACACCCACTTTTGTGTTTCTAGAACAAGGAAAATCTTGAAGCATCCTCTTAAGCTTACCAATCAGGCCTCTTCCGAAATCCACCTATGTCACCGAGAATAATGTGATGGTTGAAGCTTCAGGATCTCCCTAATGTGATCTCGTAGATTTGATCTGTAGTATGGGAGTTCTCTCCTCCACATTCCTTCTTTGGGTCTAGGAGATACATGACCCTCAATGGAAGTGACTTTGTCGTGTCGGCTACATGTCCTCCTACCGATCCTGCGCGTAGAGTGGCATTAACATCCGAAGAGTCTACAAAATATGGGGTAGTATGGCTGCTACAACATGATATGGTGGTGGTAAGTCTATGTCTATGTGAAAATACCTCTCATCCCTGTCTACACCTCCCTGCACTGACTCAAGGTGAGAGTTATTCCATCTTTCTAAGTTTTATTCAGTTTCCATGTTTAGTAAAATATGTAATTTCTATCTAAGTTGTTTTCTAGATTTACAAGTGTGCTAGGTTTAATATTCATGTCTCAAGTTTTCTAGTGTGCCCAATGGCCCAATATTTTGAACCAATACTACGATACCAAGTGTATGTTTAAAAGAGTCTACAACCAAGTTACAAGACAACAAATGTCACTAACAAGTTCCAGATCAATTCTAATCCACAAGAGAATACTTTTCTTTTGCTCACAATTATTAGAGGTCACAAGGTTCAGAATTTTAGGGTTAGAAGGTTCAATTAGGGTCAAAGGGTAATTCCTCACCATACCCACTCTCTAACAGGCTTAAAGATTCAACTTGATTTTTTCAAAATTAACACATTCAAAATTTCCCTAAATCATTCCCATTGGATAGGAAATTTCTTCACCTTTCCAAAGTGATATAAATAATTCCTCCTAACTCCTCATATTTTCAAGTTATGGGCCGGGGGCCTTGGGGTGAAAATTTTCCCAAGGGCGGGCTCTGGGGCCGGGGAAGAAAAATTGCCCCAAAGGGCGGGTTTCTGGGGGGCGGGGAATTTGGAAATTTCCCCATGTGGGGAAAAACCAACTTTGCGCCATGCCCATACGAGTCCAAGTCCAAGGACACGTGGCACCTTCTAAGCCAATGTGAGTAAAATGGAGTGGCGGGAATATTTTGGAAAAATTCCCGTGCTGGGTGAGAATTCACTTTTGCGCCCGCACCCCCGCGAGTCCGCAAGGGACACATGGCATCTCCTAAGAAAATGTGAGGAAAGCAAGGCAGCATGGAGAAATAAGGTTTCGCTCCCCAAAGGAAAAAAGGATAAATTCACCCATGCCTCCACCCACGCCTCGTGATGCCATGTGACTGCCTTTGATTGGGATTGAGTCAATGGCGGGGGGAAATTTTGAAAATTTTCCTCAAAAATATTCCAAAGATCAAAGGGAAAAAGGGGCTCACTCCTCGCCGATGCCTTGTTGTGCCATGTGGCAGCCTCTGATTGGCTGCAGGCCGGCGGAGAAAATTTGGAAAATTTTCCCAAAATTTTCAGCGCTAAGTTTAAAAAGAGATCGCCCCTCCACTGACACCTCATGGTGCCACGTGGCAGCCTTTGATTGGCTACAGGATGATGATGGTGGTGGGGTGGGGAAAATTTGGAAAATTTTCCCAAAATTTTCCAAAGCTCCAAGGGAAAAATTCAGGCCCGTGGGCCCGCCAAGGAAATTTTTCCCAAATTTTTTTTGACGCCAAGTGAAGAAAAAACTTCAGAAGGCCATAAATTTTGATAGAGATATTGGTTTTGGGAAAACAAGGAATTTCTAGAAATAACTCGACATCCTCTTTACTCAGGGATCATCAATTTTTTATTTTGATAAAGTTTAAGGGGTCAATTTCGAGGAAATTCCTGCAAGCTTTTATAATACAAAATGGTAAATTTTAACTTATAAGATTTGTTCAATTTGATCTTCTCCCTCTCTCAACATGTCAAATAGACATGGAGAATTGTTCTTAGATGGATTTAAGAAGTATTTCAAGATTCAATTTTTTGATTGATTTGCAATTTGAGCATTTACATTTCTTGACAAAAAATGATTGTAAAGAGGGTTGAGCCCGATTTGTTAGGTTTTAAGAAGGATTTATCCTTAAGTGTTATAGTCCAATTGAATTCATTTAGGACACACTACTTCAATTTAATCATTTAATCTATTATTTCATTGTTGTAGGTTTGAACTGTGCATTTTAGGTAAAGTATTTGCCAGTTGAGAAACAAAATAGAGATCAAGTTTGAAAGGGTTTATTCATTTTTCATCATCCAAGTCTGGGAATTCCTTCCAATTCCAATCTAATACCTTTATTTGATTCAATTCCAACCATTCAAAAAAAAAAATACAATTCTGATTTCCAACTTTACACATTTCAAAAGACAGAGTTCTGCATTTTCCTTCATATGCATTTACTTCTTTCAAACAGAGATTTCAATTCACATTTAGATGTTCAATCTTAAAACAACAACAAATTGAGAAAGGTAATGCAATCCTTTATTGATTCCAAAATACAACTTTACAACCTTTCTTTCATTCTTGAATTCATCATACAGAATACAATTCTTTCACATTCTTTCAAAGGCTGAAAATAGAGTTTATTTCTTTTACATTTCACTTTACAACTTTCATAAACAATACACATATTTCTATTACAAAACATTTACAAGTTCCTCCACTTCAAGTGGGAAAGGTTACAATAAACTTTATCTCAACAAGGGACTATCAAACTATCTTTTTTTCTTAGCTCCAGAACAACAACAAGTGCATATATCTCATTCTCCAAATTGTAATCACAACAAGAGTAGGGGAAAGGAAACGCTCTCCACCCAACCAAGACATCCAATGAAGAGGAGAATCCATCCTTCTTCATTGGCCCCCGAGCCCCAACCACAATGCAATAAAAGATGTGATCCAACTCATGGCAACAATAGGCTTCCACAAACACACAAGCAACATTTTCACAATAAAACATAGTTCCAAAATAGAATGTAGTTTACAACTACATTAAAACATGAAAAACAATACTAAGGCTTCATCAAGCAAGCCAAAGGAGCAAGAAACTATGGGGGATGCTTCTTATGCCTCCCAAAAGGGAAATGGGTATCACCACTTGAATTACAAACCACCAAAAAATATAGTATATCACACCATGACATTCCTTATGCCTCCCCAAAGTACCCCTTATTCCTCACATTTCCTTATGCCTCCCCAACCTCTTATGGCACCCCATAACGAGTAAATAAATGCAAGCTATTTCTTTGTAAGGTGGAACCCAAATCCCAACTCCCTCCACACTTATACCTCCCTAAAACACACTTGTGCCTCCCACAAAATAACCCCATAGTCTTCTCCTACACCATCCCTAGGCCATCTACCCAACAACCCACAAACATGCCAAACATTCATACATTAACATTCACATTCATAAAAGAAGAGCATTTCAAGAGCCAAGCTCCTACCTCTCCATGATGGAGTTGTTCCAAGTTCCAAAACAACAAGCTTTAACCCAATGCAAGCAATCCAAAACAACCAAGCACAAGCATGCAACAATCTTCCAAAAAACTCCTTCAAAGCAAGAGCTCCCAAAATAGCAAAATAATTCACCCAAGAATGAAGTCTCCAAAAGTGAAGCAACCCCAAAACAAGGCAAGGAATTCAAATTTTATATAAGAGGGAAGGGAAGAGGATGAGGTAGATCCACGTAGGATGCCATATCACACATCTTCAACCCCAACCCAAAGTCAACTTCATTCTCCAAATGCATAATAAATAGGTGGGTGAATAATATGATAGTTTACTTACACACTCAAATCCAACCCACACCCCAAAGGACTGAAATTAAATCATGTAAGAAAAGTGCAATTAAAACCTACAATTTTCCTTCTCAAAAAGCATTATAAAAGTCTAATCTCAACTCTCCAACCATAGGTATGGTTGGTAATTAAATTTAAGAGGTATGGGACAAGTTTAACTTGTCCCACAAGCCTCCAAAATCAGCCTCAAGGACAATTTTGAATTTCCAAGAAGGTGGAGTGTTTCACACTCAAAAGTTAACTTACACATCACTTACACATCTCTTACAACACTTTAAATCAAGGCCAACAACTCTCATTAATTACCTTCTTATGACATATTTGATTTATTTATTTTAACAATATGATTACTCACAATATTTACACACCATTTAATAATTAATGAAAGGGGTAAAAGCATCACAAAATAAACACATGCAAACATAAAAAAAAGGGACCAAAATAAAAGAAATACATAAAACCCCTTGGTCACATTTAAAGGTGATCCCCCATGGGAATCCCTAACACACACAAACACACACAAAAAAATACTAGTTGCCATGGTGACCTTGTTGAATTCATCTAGAATTCCAATGTGGTTGGTCTCAATCCCCGATGTTTGTTGTGATATTTTAACCTACAAAACACAAATACCTCCTTGGCCTCGTGGCCATATCAGAACATCCAAAATAATATAAATATAATTACCAAAATCATCTAGATATATGAATCACAACAACATCAAAGCAATCTAACAATATCATTTACAATTTTATCAACAACTATATCATCATCCAATAATTTCCATTTCTAGGTCTACTCACAATATCCAAATATCACAAGTCCGAACAACATCCATAATATAACCATGTCAAATAGTATATCATCATCAATATCCAAAATGCCTCTAATAATCATCATGCATCATAACTGAATCAAGTCAACAATAATCCATGATCTAACATCTATCATCATACTATAATAAGGTCCATAATCATGTCCATAATATAATCAGTAGTATCATGATTAGTATCAAAAGGTGTCAAAGGGAAGTGGGCACTACATCCCCCTCCCCTTAGACTCGAACTTCCTCCTAGAAGTCACTGGAACAAATGTGGAAACTGAACTCGTAGCAAAGTAGCATCCTCCCATGTAGCTGTAGTCTCATCATATATGTCCCACTACACCCGGACCTGATCAACCTCTCTACCTCGAAGGCCCAGGGTCCTATGATCTAGGATGTGAATGGGCTCCACCATCACCTACGCCCCGATCCTGCACCTACAATGATGTCAATCTAACACATGAGAAGGATCTGCAACATATCTCCTAAGAACTGAAACATGAAACACATCATGTATGCGAGACAAGCTAGGTGGCAATGCTAGATGGTAGGCCAAAGGGCCGATACACGCTCCAAGATCTCAAAAGGACCCATGAATCTAGGAGCTAACTTAGAACCTTTTCCATAATGGATAGGGATCTTATGTGTGGCTTGACACGAAGGAACACCTTCATGCCCACATCAAAACTATGGTCATCCTATGTTGATCTGCATACTTCTTCTGTCTATCATCATGTGCCTCCTGCAATCTTTATCGATCAAAACCACCTGCTTGCTCCATGTCCTGCAACAAAGCTGGTCCAAGAGAAACCTTGTCCTCTAACCTGTCCCAACTAAGAGGTGTCTGCACTCTCTACCATACAAATCTTGAAAAGGAGCCATGCCTATAGAACTCTGAAAACTATTATTGTAGGAAAACTCCACCAAGTACATAGTACTCCTCCCATCTAGACTGCTGATCCATCACATACATCCTGAGCATGTCCTCTAAAATCTGATTCACCCACTCCATCTATCCATCTGTCTCAGGGTGATATGTTGTGCTGAAATTGATCTTCATCCCGAGGGCATGCTGCATGGTAGTCCAAAAATGGGAAGTGTACAAAGGATCACGGTCACTAATGATCTTCCATGGAATCCCATGCAACCTGAACAATCTCATCCAAATATACCCATGCCACTGCACTAGTTGTATAAGTGGTCTTCACCGAGAGAAAAGTGAGCCACTTTTGTCAATTTATCAACCGTGACCATGATGGTGTCGTGGTGATATCTCGACATCGGTAGCCCAACAATGAAGTCCATGGAAATGGTGTCCCACTTCCATTCGGTATAGCATGAGGAAAGAGAAGGCCAGTTGGATGTTGATGCTTCGGCCTTTACTTTTTGGCACTCTAAACATCATGACACAAACTGAGCCACGTCTCTATGAAGTCCTCTCAATGATACAACTGTCTCAAGGTGGCGTGCATCTTCTTCACCCCGAGGATGGGCTGAATAGGGTGCACGATGTGCCTTTATCAAGATGTCCTGCCTCAAGCCTCCATCTCTGGGAACATAAATCTAACCTCTGTGCCTAAGAAGGCCATCTGCCTCTAGTGAGAAACCATCAAAATTCCCCTCGAGGGGTCTCTGAGACTCGATCTCTGCTCGAACTACAATGTAGAAGCTGTCAAGAGGAAGCTGTTGAAGAATCTGCTCCACAAATTTGTGCTCACTGAGGTGGCCATAGCCACATGTCTCCATCTACTGAGAGTGTCTGCCACCACATTCTCCTTCCCTTCACATGCTCTATCTCCATATCATACTCATAAAGCAACTCCATCCAATGCCGTTGACGAGCATTGAGATTGGGCTATGTGAAGAGGTGGTGAAGACTCAAGTGATCTGTCCTGAGTGTGAATCTCGACCAAGAAGAAAGTGCCTCCATCAAACCAAAGTGCACAACTACCACAAGCTCAAGATCATGAGTCGGATAATTAAGCTCATAATCTTTGAGTTTGTGAGACTCAAAAGCCACTACTCTACCCTCCTGCATCAACACACCTCCAAGCCCTGCTAAAGAAGCATCCGTGCAAATGAAAAACTCACCCTGTGGATCCGAACACTGCAAGAATAGGTGTTGTAGTGAGACATTCCTTCAAAGTGTACTGAAGGCTTGCTCACACCTGTCGACCAAAAAACTTCTTCCCTTTCCTCTGAAGGGAAGTGATGGGGTGTGCAATCGAGAGAAGTCCTGAACAAATCTCGGTAGTAACTTGCTAATCCCATGAAGCTGCACACCTCAGTCACAGTAGTGGGTGTTGGCCAATCCATAATAGCTCTAATCTTGGAAGGATCAATGATGATACCTTCCCCAGAAATGATATGACCCAAATACTACACCTCTCATTGAAAGAATGCACACTTCTCCAAGTTCCCGTAAAGCTGCTGCTCTCGAAGACACTGAAGAACCTAGTGAAGGTGCCCCTCGTGCTCCTCATACACGTACGTGAGTAAATAAAAATGTCATCAAGGAAGATGAGCATGAAGTGATCTAAGAAGGTCCTAAATACCCCATTCATCAAACTCATAAACATTGTGGGGGCATTAGTCAAACCAAAAGGCACCACTGTGAACTCATAGTGGCCATATCTCATATGAAAGGTGGTCTTATGAATGTCCACCTCCGAAATCCTTAGCTGATGGTAGCTTGACTTAAGGTCTATCTTAGAGAAAATTGTGGCTCCCTTCATCTGATCAAATAAATCATCAAATGCGGAAGGGGATAATGATTCTTGATCGTTACTTTATTCAGTTGGTGGTAATCAATACACAACCGCAAGGATCCATCCTTCTTTTTCAAAAAAATCACCGGTGCACCCCAAGGGGATACACTAGGATGGATAAGGCCTTTCTCCAGGAGGCCCTCAAGCTATAACTTGAGCTCACAGAGCTCTAGGGTGGTCATCCGATAAGGTGCTCATGAGATAGGCTCTACTCCGGAACTAGATCTATATGAAAATCAATCTCACGTGGGGGTGGTAACCCGGTAGCTCCCCTAGAAAGACATCTACAAACTCTCTCAAAATGGGGTGATCATCTAGTGATGGTCCACTAGACCCATCCTCTGATCATGTCATTGACTATAACAACATACATCTGACAACCCCATCACACACACCGCTTAAGCTGCATAGTAGAGATGGTGTGAATAGAAATGGGTCTCCGACCCCGAAATCACCGACTCAACTCCCAAATCATCTGCACAAGATATAATCTTGTGGTAACAATCCATCTGGCCTGTGTGTAGACAACCAATCCATACCCAAGATGACTCCATAAGAGCCCAAAGGAAGGATACGAAGATCGAGGTAGTGGTGAAAGGTCCCAAATCCACCACACACTCCTTAACTAAGGAGTCTACAGAGATCTTGGCTCAGAAGCCATCTCAACATCCCAACTATGACCCTGCCTAACTACCACTAGCTTGCATCGCTCTACTAAAGATGGTGCAATAAAAGAATCAAAAGAACCTAGAATCAAACAAAATGGAGGTAGGAATACCACCAATGTTACATGTGGTCTCAATAACTATACTTTGATGCTGCTCTTCCTGGTGGTTCTGACCACTACATACATCCTATGACTATGCCCCATATCACCAACAAGTAGGCTCTGAGATCTATGTCTTACCCTTGTTATTAGGGTTATGTGGGAAGTCTCTCCAAAAATGTCCAAGTAACACCACAACCAAAACAACCACCTGATCCTCTCCCTCTGTGTAGCAGTCCGGCCGGTACTCTGGAGGTCTGTGGTGTGGATCCTGATGATCCAGCTGTGGTCTCTGCTGAGGTCTGCTAGTGAGCTCCTGTTGAGTGAGCTCTCTGGGCACCCTGTGTCTGATGGGACCCCTAGGAGGAGGCCCCATACTCGACCTCTCTGTGCATCAAATCTCTGTGGAGGTCTATAAGGTGGGTGGGACTACTGCTGCTTTGTGGTCTAAAAGATGACTGTGTTGAACCCTATCCACCATGAGGAAGAGGTACTGACCCCCTCGATCTGTTGTCCTGCATCATCTGTTGTATGCGGCTCGGACTCGGTCTCTAGCCTGTTGGGTCTTTCCCGAGTCTCCTCTGCTATATAGGCCTTCTCGATGGCCTCAGCTAATGTCTATGGACAATGGATCCACACTGCACCTCAATGTCTAGGTTTAGGCCCCGGATGAACCTGTGGATCCGCACCTGCTCATCCTGCATGTAATCAACATATTGGAGTAGATCCAGAAATCTACTCTCATACTCAACCACTATAAGAGATGCCTATCGGAGGTCATGGAACTCATCTATCCTTGTTGTGGATGACCTCCATGACAAATATCTACTCTAGAAAATGCTCCTCAAAGAGCTCCTCAGGTAACTATCTCAGAATCAACATGGAGCTTTTGCTCCTCTATCCTCCGCCACAGACACCAGCTCCATCCCTCAGTAGATGGATCGCAACATGAGCTTTTGTGTTGCTAGAACAAGGACAGAGCTTGAAGCATCCACTCAAGCTCACCAACTAGGCCTCTACCTGAAATCCACCTATGTCACTAGAATAATGTGATGGTTGAAGCTTTAGGATCTCCCGATGTGATCTGTAGCTGTGGTCTGACGGCCTCTAGGTCTCTCTCGTATGCTCATCCCTAAGCCTAGGGCTCCGAGACCTCTCTCTATGTCCTAAAACTTGGTCACCTATTCCCTCTGTGGTGACTCACTCTGGCTGACTCTGCATGGGAGTTCTCTCCTCCATGCTCCTCGTTGGGTCGAGGAGATACATGACCCTCAATGGAAGTGACTCTATCATGTCTGGCTGCATGTCCTCCTACTGATCCTCCACGTAGAGTGGCATTAACATCCTAAAGAGTCTACAAAATCTGGGGTAGGATGGCTGCTACAACATGATCTAGTGGTGGTAAGTCTAGGTCTATGTGAAAAGACCCCTCATCCCATCTGTGCCTCCTACATCAGACCAAGGTGAGAGTTAGTTCATCTTTCTAAGTTTTATTCAGTTTCCATGTTTACTAAAATATGTAATTTCTAAACTAAGTTGTTTTCTAGATTTAAAAGTGTGCTAGGTTTAAGGTTCATGTCTCAAGTTTTCTAGTGTGCCCAATGGCCCAAGATTTTGAACCACTTCTTTGATACCAAGTGTAATGCCCACTAAAACAACCCACTTGAGACCCAAGAACAACCTAGGATTAGTTAGGAAAATTATGGAATAATTTTTTTTTTAAAAGAGTCTACAACCAAAGTTACAAGACAAAAATTGTCACTAACAAGTTCTAGAACAATTCTAATCCACTAGAAATACTTTTTTTTTTATTAACAATTATTAGAGGTCACAAGGTCCAAAATTTAGGGTTAGAAGGTTCAATTAGGGTCAGAGGGTAATTCCTCACCATACCCACTCTCTAACAGGCTTAAAGATTCAACTTGTTTTTCTCAAAATTAATGCATTCAAAATTTTCCTAAATCATTCCCATTGGATAGGAAATTTCTTCACCTTTCCATTGATATAAAGAAGTCCTCCTAACTCCTCATATTTTCCAAGTTATGGGCCGGCGGGCCTTGGGGTGAAAATTTTCCCCAAGAGGCGGGCTGCGGGCCTAGGGAAGAAAAATTTGCCCCAAGGGAGGGTTGGGGGACGGGGGAATTTTGGAAAATTTCCCATGCGGGGGGAAAAAACCAACTTTGTGCCCATGCACCCATGAGTCCGCAAGTCCATAAGGGACACGTGGCACCTCCCAACGTGGGTAAAAAGAGGGTGGTGGGAATATTTTGAAAAATCTTCCCATGGGTGAGAATTTCACTTTTGCGCCCATGCCCCATAAGAGTCCACAAGGGACATGTGGCATCTCCTAAGCCAACATGGGGAAAGTGGGGTGGTGGGGAGAAATTAGTTTAATGCCCCAAAGGAAAAAAGGGATAAATTCACCCGTGCCTCTGCCGACACCTCGTGATGCCACGTGGCGGCTCTGATTGGCTCGGGGTGGTGGGGAAAATTTAGAAAATTTTCCCAAAAATTTTTCCAAAGCTCAAAAAGGAAAAAGGACCCGCTCCTCCTCGATGCCTCGATGCCTCATTGTGATGCCACGTGGCATCACGAAAATTTTTGATTGGGCATGAGAAAATTTGGGAATGGGGAAAATTTGGAAAATTTTCCCAAAATTTTTCGAGAGCGCTAAGTTAAAAAGAGATCCGCCCCTCCGCTGACACCTCATGGTGCCACATGGTAGCCTCGATTATTGATTGCAGGGGTGGGGGGAAAATTTGAAAAATTTTCCAAAAATTTTCCAAAGCTCTAAGGAAAAATTGGCCCTGGGCCCGCCAAGGAAATTTTTCCCAATTTTTTTTTTTGATGCCAAGTGAAGAAAAACTTCAGAAGGCCATAACTTTTGATAGAGAGCTTGGTTTTGGGAAAATGAGGACTTTCTGGAAATCTCTCGACGTCCTCTTTACTAGGGATCATTAATTTTTGATTTTGATAAAGTTTAAGGGGTCAATTTAAGAAAATGATCTACAGGCTTTTACATAGTACAAACTGGTAAATTTTAACTTATAAGATTTGTTCAATTTGATCTTCTTCCTCTCTCAACATGTCAAATAGACATGGAGAATTGTTCTTAGATGGATTTAAGAAGGATTTCAAGATTCAATTTTTCTGATTGATTTGCAATTTGAACATTTACATTTCTTGACAGAAAAATGATTGTAAGAGGGTTGAGCCCAATTTTGCAAGGTTTTGAAGGATTTCTCCTTAAGTTTTATAAGTCCAATTGAATTCATTTAGGACACACTACTTCAATTTAATCATTTAATCTATTATTTCATTGTTGTAGGTTTGAACTGTGCATTTTAGGTAAAGTATTTGCCAGTTGAGAAACAAAACAGAGATCAAGTTTGAAAGGGTCTATTTATCATTTTCATCATCCAAGTATTATAATGTGTTCCAATTCTAATCTAATACATTTTAGTTGATTAAATTCCAACCATTCAAAAAAAAACAAAATACAATTATGATTTCCAACTTTACACATTTCAAAAGACAGAGTTCTGCATTTTCCTTCATACACATTTACTTCTTTCAAACAGAGATTTCAATTCACATTTAGATGTTCAATCTTAAAACAACAACAAAATTGAGAAAGGTAATGCAATCCTTTATTGATTCCAAAATACAACTTTACAACCTTTCTTTCATTCTTGAATTCATCATACAGAATACAATTCTTTCACATTCTTTCAAAGGATGAAAACAAAGTTTATTTCTTTTACATTTCACTTTACAACTTTCATAAACAATACAACATCTTTCTATTACAAAACATTTACAAGTTCCTCCACTTCAAGTGGGAAAGGTTACAATAAACTTTATCTCAACAAGGGACTATCAAACTGTTTTTTTTCTCAGCTCTAGAACAACAAGTGCATATATTTCTCATTCTTCCAATTGTAATCACAAACAAGAGTAGGGAAAGGCAATGCTCTCCACCCAACCAAGACATCCAATGAAGAGGAGAAGCCATCCTTCTTCATTGGCCCCGAGCCCCAACCACAATGCAATAAAAGATGTGATCCAACTCATGGCAACAACAGGCTTCCACAAACACACAAGCAACATTTTCACAATAAAACATAATTCCAAAAATAGAATGTAGTTTACAACTACATTAAAACATGACAAACAATACTAAGGCTTCATCAAGCAAGCCAAAGGAGCAAGAAACTATGGGGGATGCTTCTTATGCCTCCCAAAAGGGAAATGGGTATCACCACCTGAATTACAAACCACCAAAATATATATATATCATAAAGCCTTGACATTCCTTATGCCTCCCCAAGTACCCCTTATTCCTCACATTTCCTTATGCCTCCCCAACCTCTTATGGCACCCCATAACGAGTAAAGAAATGCAAGCTATTTCTTTGTAAGGTGGAACCCAAATCCCAACTCCCTCCACCCTTATACCTCCCTAAAACACACTTGTGCCTCCCACAAAATAAACCCCATAGTCTTCTCCTACACCATTCCTAGGCCATCTACCCAACAAGCCCACAAACATGCCAAAACATTCATACATTAACATTTACATTCATAAAAGAAGAGCATTTCAAGAGCCAAGTTCCTACCTCTCCATGATGGAGTTGTTCAAGTTCCAAAACAACAAGCTTTATCCCAATGCAAGCAATCCAAAATCAGCCAAGCACAAGCATGCAACAATCTTCAAAAACTCCTTCAAAGCAAGAGCTCCCAAAAACAAAAAGAATTCACCCAAGAATGAAGTCTCCAAAATGAAGCAAACCCAAAAACAAGGCAAGGAATTCAAATTTTATAGAAGAGGAAGGGAAGAGGATGAGGTGGATCCATGTAGGATGCCACATCACACATCCTCAACCCCAACCCCAAAAGTCAACTTCATTCTCCAATGCATAATAAATAGGTGGGTGAATAATATGATAGTTTACTTACACACTCAAATCCAACCCACACCCCAAAGGACTGAAATTAAATCATGTAAGAAAAGTGTAATTAAAACCTACAATTTGCCTTCTCAAAAGCATTATAAAAGTCTAATCTCAACTCTCCAACCATAGGTATGGTTGGTAATTAAATTTAAGAGGTATGGGACAAGTTTAACTTGTCCCACAAGCCTCCAAAATCAGCCTCCAAGGACAATTTCGAATTTCAAGAAGGTGGAGTGTTTCACACTCAAAAGTCAATTCACACATCACTTACATATCACTTACACATTCTTACACATCACTTATAACACTTTAAATCATGGCCAACAACTCTCATTAATTACCTTCTTATGACATATTTGATTTATTTATTTTAACAATATGATTACTCACAATATTTACACACCATTTAATAATTAATGAAAGGGGTAAAAGCATCACAAAATAAACACATGCAAACATAAACAAAGGGACCAAAATAAAAAAAAATACATAAAACCCCTTGGTCACATTTAAAGGTGATCCCCCATGGGAATCCCTAACACACACAACAAACACACACAAACAAATACTAGTTGCCATGGTGACCTTGTTGAATTCATCTAGAATTTCAATGTGGTTGGTCTCCAATCCCCCGATGTTTGTTGTGATATTTTAAACTTACAAAACACAAATACCTCCTTCGGCCTCATGGCCATATCAGAACATCCAAAATAATATAAATATAATTACCAAAATCATCTAGATATATGAATCACAACAACATCAAAGCAATCTAACAATATCATTTTAATTTTACTCAACAACTATATCATCATCCAATAATTTCCATTTCTAGGTCTACTCACAATATCCAAATATCACAAGTCCAAACAACATCCATAATATAACCATGTCAAACAGTATATCATCATCAATATCCAAAATGTCTCTAATAATCATCATGCATCATAACTGAATCAAGTCAACAATAATCCATGATCTAACATCTATCATCATACTATAATAAGGTTCTCCCTATCGAGGAGGTTTTAACGGGTGGAAGAAGGTGGACAAAAATATAAAATCCATTTTAAAGAATATGCTTCTCCCACCTAGCTTGGTTATACACTATTGTGTTGTTGTTGTTTGGCTTGATTTTGGCTACTAGCAGGAATTTATCCCCCACCCATTTTAATCGTTTTATCTAGTTTTTAGACCTTGCTTCTGGGGTGTGGCATTCACTTGTAAAAACCAGAGGAACACTCTTGTTTTATCTATATTTTAAGACATTTTGTTCCATAGGGTATGACCCCCTTTAAAACCATTTATCATTAATAAAAAATGCATTTTTTTAAAATTTCATGTTTATAAACATTTTTCAACATTATCAAAATTCTAACTTTTGCAAAAAAAAAAAAATTTGAATTTAATTTCAATTTTTAATTTTTTAATTTTTTTCTAAATTTCACCATGTTTAAAAAATTAAGCATTATTAAATATATGCATTTTTAAATTCACAATAGTTATTAAAAGTTTCAACTTTATGCAATTTTAATCTATTTGAAATTTCAAAGTTTTCAATATTTTTTTATTAGAAATTAAACTTTTATAGAGTCCAATGTTTTTCAAAATTTGAACCTTGTAAAATATTTAAATTTAATTTTTTTCTAAATTTAAAATTTTTAGAATTTTTTTTTTTTTAATTATAAAATTTTTAAATCAGTAACATTTTTGAAAGTTCAACTTTCTACAAGTTTTAAGTTTTTCACAATTTGAAATTTGAAAATTTCATTATTTAAAAATTTAATCTTTTTAAAAAGGTAAACTTTTGAAATATTAACTTATTCAACATTTAAAATTTTAATTTCTTAAAATTTAAACTTTTGAAAATATCCACTTTTTTAAATATCAAGTTTTTCTAAATATTATTTTTTTCAAAACTTAACTTTTCAAAATTCCATATTTTCAAACATTTAATTTTTCGAAAACTAAAAATTTCAATTTTTTCAAATGTTCTTTATTTTTACAAAATTTAAACATTTATGAATTTTTTTATGAAATTTATACTTTTTTAAAGAAATTTTTAAATTTCAATTTAAAAAAGAAAAATCAATTATTAGTAATTTCGAACTTTCAACATTTAAAAATATTAACTTTCAAAAAAATTTAACTTTCAACTTTTTCAAACTTTCATATTATGTTTTATGAGATATAAAGTTTTTTTAAGAATTTTAACATTTTCAAAATTTTCATATTTCCAAAAATTTGATTCTTTAAAAATGCGAAATTTCAACCTATTTGAAATTTCAAGTTTTCCTATAAATTATAATTGTTCAAATTTCAATCCTTTTGGTAATTTTGATTTTTTTTTAATTTCAAAAAGATTGAAATATTGAATTTTGCAAGTTTCAAGTTTTTCAAAAATTTCAATCTCTTATAAATTTAATCTTTTTCCAAATTTCAATTTTGTGAAAATTTAATTTTTTTCAAAATTTAACCTCTTTGAAAATTTATAATTTTGAAATATTAAAATTTTCAAAATTTCATTTTATTTTGAAATTAAAATTTTTATAAATTACAATTTTGTTGAATGTCATGTTTTTCAAAATTTAATATTTTTAAACATTTGAATTTTACAAAATTCAAAAATTTAAACATTTTTGATATTTCAACTTATAAAAATTATAAGGTTTTCGAAAATTTAATATTTTGAAAATTTCAATTGTTAACAATTGTAAACTTTTCAAAATTTTGAGTTTTTTCAAAATCACATCTCTCACAATTTATTTTTTTAATTTCAAAAAATTTAAAATATTAAATTTTTAATAAAATTATGTTTTTCAAAAATCTAAATTTCTCAAAACAAACATTTTTATTTTTATTTTAAGTTCAAGTTTATAAATTTTTCTCAACTTTTGCCAAGGAATTTTCTTTTGAATTTAATTTTAGCTTTTAAATATTTCAATTTTTCCAAAATTTCAACTTTTCTAAATTTCAAAGTGTGTTTCAAGATTAGGCAATTTGTGAAATATTAAAGTTTTTAATTGTCACTAATTATTTTTAATTTCAACCTTTTGAAATTTTAATCTCTTTCATATTTCCAAATTTTCAATACTTTCATCTTTTCAAAAATTAAAATTTAAAAAATTCAACTTTTTCAAAATTTGAACCTTTTAAAATTTCACTTTTTTTGTAAATTTAACATTTTAAATTTTAATTATCACACATATAGCAGGATTTAGCGAGAGGTGAAAGATCACACATGTGAGAATTATCATCCTAATTACGACCACATTAACGCCATTGAACCTTGCACATGTGGATGAGTTCTTAAAAACTGGGTCGAACATTAGGAAGAGAAAGATTCAAATGAGGGTTTTGAGACAAATATTTGTAGGAATAACAGGGGAGAAGAAGAAAATGGGAGGTTCTGTAATGCCCGTTCATTGGTTACTCCAGTGAAGCGGCTGTCCCACTTGTAGCGTGGGCTCCAAAATAAGATAAAATAAAAAAATGTTATGCTATGGTAGCTGGCAGTGGGTGGAAATTTATGCCTGTCCTTGCGTGAGGGAGGTGGGAGTCGGTGGAGTGTTGGGCGCATCTTCCTTTTATTAAATTTTTGGATTTGCAAATCTTTATTGACTCCTTTTCGTCACGTGGTCCGCTGTGGTTTCGCCCAAAACCACGGATGCTTGCTGCGCTCCATCAAATGCTGAAACAGATGAATTTGCTACGTGTTCTGGGTGTGGTTTCTCAAAATCGTGTTGTGCAGGTAGTTTCAGTGGGGCGTAGAACTGAAATTTTGCTAGGAGTGTCGTGAGGAAGTATTTGGGTGCGCACAAGCAACTACAGGTAGTAGAAGTAAACTTATCTCGAAAATCCGTGGCCCGAGAGAGAGAGTGGGTGCGGCAGCTGCTTCTGAGGCGAGCCCAAGGAACCGTTGGTGTTGATCCTGATGTTCTGGTTGCACGCGACCATAGTGGAGATCAGTTGTTGCAAAATCTTGCGGTGTAACAGAAGCCGTTTTGAGTGCTTCCAACGAGCAGGTTGTCCACTATGTTGTTATCTGTTCAGTTCGAATGCATCCTCAAATTCGGGATCCTCTTTCTAGATATGTCCTTCAAAATCGATTAAGTGAGATTTTTTTCCCTCTCTGAAAGGATTGTGTTCCGTATAGGGTTTCCGGCAGAATTTTTGAATCGTAGCTAAAATTTTCAGAAATTCTGAAACAACTGCTGGCTTTCCGATGGCTGTCGGTTGTGGACGAGATCCTGTAGAAGTTTTTGATGGCGGGTTCTGCCTTTTTAGCAAAAAAAAAAAAAAAAACGTGTAAGAAATGTTGATTTTTCTGAGCGGCAATTTTTAAAGCGTGTTGTGCTTCTGCTTCTGGTGCGGTCAGGCGGTGTGCTTCTGTTGTTTCGGTCTGTTTGAAAGCAGTGAACTCTACAAATTGTTGACAACGTGGAGGAGAGAGTTGAACATTTCATGAGCTCCTGAGGTCCTTATGTTCTGTCAAGAGAATGGTCCATGTGCATAGCAGTGAAGCAAGTAATGAGCTGCATTGAAGCAATCTAGTGACTGATGTACCTGTTTTAAAAAGTTGAATGCTCCATTAAACTGACTATGAGAATGGACAATGCAGTTTGTGAGGAATCAAAATAGCTTTGGGTGGGAAAACAAACCGGTGAGCCGAGCACGAGGTGGAGAGAAGCAAGGCGGTTGCATCCCTATCCCGTCTAGAATGGGGGTGGCACTGGGGTCTATTCTATACTTGGTGTTGCTTCCTTCATTCTTTTTTTTATACACGTCTTTTGGGGATGTCCTCCACATGTTCAGATTCACACAACCAAGCATGAGCTTTGTTCAAAGGAATGGATCTCGGTTTACGGTGGATGGGATGCCCCTGTATGTGAATGGATGGAATTCATATTGGCTCATGACCCACAAGTGTTGATTATTCCACTAGGCCCCGGGTTAAGGCAATGCTTATGGTAGGTGCTCAAATGGGTCTCTCTGTGTGTAGAACATGGGCCTTCAATGATGGAGGATACAATGCTCTTCAGTTGTCCCGGGAAAGTTTGATGAGAGTGTTTTTAAGGCATTAGACTATGTAATTGTAGAAGCAAGGCGCCACGGAGTAAGAATAATTTTCAGCCTTGTTAATAATTTGGATGCCTATGGTGGAAAGGGCCAGTATGTTCAGTGGGCTCTGAAGGCTGGAGTGGATGTTGGTTCCTCAAATGATTCTTTCTTCTATGATCCCCAACCCGAGACTACTACAAGAACTATGTTAAGCTTACCGGAATGGTTATTGTTTCTCTTGCATGGTATTGGGACACCGTGTGGGTGAGAAGCGTGCGTTTGGTGGAGAAATAATTTTGGGACTGCTGGGAGAAGGGGTCTGCTCGTGCGTGGCCATGAGATATAGCATTTAAAACAGGCATGATAAGCCCTAACCCTCTCTCTTAATGATTTATTTCTTTTAGCATTTAGATAAATCAATATCTGCAACTTTGTTCGAATGCTGTAGATGTGGGTTTCTTTTGGAATGTGGATGTGTTTTTGTTTTACTAAATAGATAGCGTTTGGACTCTGGATATCATATAACATGTATTTACACATATTGACTCCTTCTTGAAAGAGATGCTAAAAAGAGACGAGTTTTCCAAATGACTTTTAATCATAATTGCATGAACTGATCTCTCCCCCTTTACAATTTATCTTATTTACTATTTGAAGTAGAAGAAATCTCTACATTGATTCTTGCCTACTGATTTTATAATGTTGGTTTCCCTTTTACCTTGATTATTCCTTTGAATGATGGTTTCTGTGGAAAATAGTATGGAGCGTGAATGAGGTTTATAATTTTTCTTGTATTGTTTATACTATGTAGAACATGGCTTGAAAAAGGGAATTTCCGATATGACTGTATTTGGATTTTACTGTGGTTTTATAATAATTTAAACTCCCACTAAGATTGGGGCTTCCATTTGGGAAGAGTCATACTAGTTTAATTGGTCTTCTAGATAGCTCCATCTGAGTCATTTGATTATCATTTACCTTGGGGATTATTGAAAACCCCTCACCAGGACCTCTACTATTACTATTACTATGAGCTTATTATTAGATTGGAACCCTCCTGAAGCATGCGTTAATGGGTTTTCTATGACCTCTACGAATATGTTATGCACGCAAGTCATTATCCTCTGTGGATAATTATTTGGCTTAATTTTTGAGACACTACTTGGATCCTTGAATCGGTTAAAGTAATATTGGATACATCGACATTCCTCAAGTTTGATTGATATGTGATGCCCTCATGCATATGAATTCAGGCAATGCCTGAAATATGAAATTATAAATTTATCTTATACTTGACCTTGAAGCTTGTCGAAAGACGTTTGGTAGAAAAACAGATGAATAGGGAAGTTAAGATAACTACCCTAAAATGGATTCATGCACAACCTCAAGTAAAGGTAACAGCTACCATAATGGGACTGTGCATACCATGTATGCCAGTAAGGATATAAGTCCACCTGAAATTATTTAACTTCATTTTTATATAACAATAATTAATACCCATAAATTGGTGTATGCAAGTGGAGGTTGAATTATATAACAGGATTTATTATGTTATCAGGTAACCAGTAAGGATAAATATGTTATTTCAATACTTGGTTAACGAGTGGAATATTTTCTGGTATTTACGATGATTATTATGTTAGCTAAAATTTGATACTTGCATCTCAACTGGGAGTTGAGATAATGTTGGTACTTGTATTTATAGTGGCTTGGACTGCGCTTACTTATCTTAGTTAGTCAAATGTATCTTTGACATATTAGCAAAACATGACATGACAATGTTGTTGATCATAGCTCATTCCAATGAGTTGGACCCTTGTACTAAAAGAAATATATAGAGACATGGAATAAGCAACCAAAAGGATACCTAAATATTATACGAACTTGTGGATTGGTGGAATCTTTGTTAACATAAGTATATCCTTAAAATTGTGAAATAAATATCCAAATTATACTTCATATCACTGAGTTTCTATGAAGGTTTGATACTTGGGTAATATCGATGAATAATATAAAATTGGTACTTGTATTTATTATATAAGCTTAATGTCGTTGGTGCTTTTATTTAATTGAAAGATAATATTGTTGGGTACTTAAATATGCGAAGTAGGTCGAGGGTATTAGGTGAGCGTCATTATTATTACTGTAATTTGAGTATGATTGATTGCATGGTTAAGATTGTATATCTAGTCACTTGGAATTGTGTCTTAGGTAAGCAGATCTTAAGGAAGTGAACATTAATGAGTAGGAAATGTATTATCATGAGATGTGCAGTTAAGTTTTAAATGTATGTTAGAAATTTATTTGATAAGGAGTATTGCAAACTTTCATTTATTTAAATACTAGATGGCATAAATTATTAGGTGAGGTTTATATCTTATCATGCTCAGTTCTAGCGAACTGACTCTAGTAAATATTTGTGCAGATGGATTATGCGAGTAGATTAAAGGAAAAGAGTGTAAAAGTTTCATCAGTTCAAATTATGAAGTTCTTTGTAGAAAGTTCAATGCGTTGTAAATTTTGTAACTTTGCTTGCAAGGAGTTTAGAAGATCTCTTGCCTTGGTATGTTCAGAAAACTACGTAGTGAAGTGTTCTTTCCCTTTTGTTGTTAGACTAGTAACTTATCTTGGGTGAGGAATGATATTCAATCCTTACCTTGGCATAAATATTGTAATACCTTGTTTTTTTGAATAAAGTGTTAAGTCAAAACTCTCTGACATCTTGTAATGATGTGATATAAGTAAAATTTAAATGGAGTGGTTAACCCTTATAGAAGTTAACTAAAATATATATATTCAGATAAATTAATGTAGAGATGACTTACCTGAGAACAAGAGATTCCTGAAGTACTCAAAGGTGAAACTATCCTTGTAAAGTAAATCTTTATAAATTGATATCCCTAGCTAAACTAGTGAACACTACTCTTTTTGGTGAACGCCTAAAACAAGCCAAAGGAAAACAATAGTTAGTTTCTAATAAGATTTAACAAGTAAGAGAAGAAAATTTTGAAACCACACAATTTATCTCTCAGCCTATTTGAAAGTAAGTAGTTTCCTTTTGATAAACTCTTTTAGTTAAGCCTAAGTAAAAGCGTTAATAATTACGTATAAAACCCCAAGCTCCAATTAAACCTTGGTAATAACTAATGACATCTTAAAGAGGAATTTAACTCGACCTTAACTCTTTCCCAGGATACTTTGTAAGTTCCTCTTGATTTTGTTGAACACGAATTCTTGTTGTAGCAAGGTAATGAACAAGTTCTAGTAGCGTAAGTATGGACAGATAGCCTTGTGGAATTTAATTATTCCCTTTATTAAATTAATGGAACTAAACAATTCTATTGTCGTAAAGTGAAGATTTTAAGTGAACTTCTCTACAGTGTATAAGAAATTAACTCAGTTGGTAAGATGAATTTGTGCGAATCATATATTGAATCCTTCTGAAAACTTAAGTCATGAGCTAAAGGGTGTCTTATCAAAATAAATAACCTCCAATCATTTCTTACTGTGGCTTGCCCTAGCTGTAAGTGTGTCATGTGGTTGGACTTCCATGTTGTCTTGTCAAAAGAGGAGTAAATTGTCCTTGATAGGTGTGATCGTTTCCGTGCTGCCCTTACGGCCATCCTTGTATTAAATTATTCACAGTGTTAGTTGCATCCTTGGTGACGACATGTTGCATCATGTTATGTGTCAAGCAAAAAAAAAAAATTATCCTGTCTTTTACTGTGTTGTTCGTGTGTGTGATTTGTGGGTCGTTACACTTGGTATCAGAGCGTAGGTTCATGCTCTCGAACCTATGGGCCGGATTGGTGTTGTATGGTGATGTTGCATGGTGGTGGTGGTGTTACATGATGATACTGATGATGATGATGATGTTGCATGATGATGATTTATATTGGAAGAGTAATGTGCTTTAAGCGTGATGTGATTATTGTCGTAATTGTGATATTGTGAACGCACGTGATGTGTATGTCACTCAGTGCGTATTTGTCATCATGTTGATGTGTTGGGGATGAGAGTATTCTCTCTCCTTCTTGTGGATTCTATGAAGAGTTCACGTGTGAATTACTGTTTGTGGCATGTGAAAAGAATTATAATGTGGATGACATAGTGTTGGAACATTGTGACATATTGTGATATGTAAGTGTATCAATGTGTTGTATGACTAGATTGATGTTAAAAGAAATGAGTTGTATCATGATGTTTTTACCATGTTTTGAAGAAATGTGTGTACCACCTTGTTATGAAGCAATTATTGTTATGTTGTGATGTTATTATGTTCATCGTATATATGAGTTGTGTAATATGTAATGCTTCATGTTGTGATTTTGGGTCATACGGTGAGTGTATGAACCCTATTGTATGGTGCTTGCACTTTGGGTGCAGAATGTAGTAAAGTGATGTGTTACACTCAGTGAATGTATGATTGTGATCTACCCTGTATACATACCATACGTGAGACGTTATGGTAGTTATGTGTGTGCCACCGTTATGTTAGTGATGTTGTTGTATGTTATGTTGTGAACCTTACGCTAACCGATCCTGAGGGAAATCGGTAGAAGTGTATGTTGAGAGTGAGGAATGGTGTACCATGGGTCAATAACTCGAGTCAAAACTTGGTTTAGTAGATTACATGTGATTCTTTCCTCTCTCCATATGTGGTTGTATGTACACAACCTAAGTGCAACTATGACTATGTTTAGCCTTGTCGAAGGGTGGCGGGATGATTCAGATGGAGGTGATGACAGTTGTATTATTGATATGTATTTTACGAGCTGAGGCTCGATGTTCCGAGTGCTAGCAACTCGTTGAGTACCCCTTTGGTGGCTAGATAAGGCCACACAGTTATCGTAATGTGACATTATTATAAGTTGATTTTATTCGTAAATTGAGCTTTTACTTTATTTTGCAAGGACCAGCATCTTTTCTTGATTGCAATGCTTTACAATTTTGGGCATTTCCTTGGTTTGTGGCACTAACATGGGGATTTTGATACTAACTTTGGCTATTTGGCCATTTATTTTAGCTTGATTTGGGGTCTTCTTTTAAATTTGGAATTCTTACCGCCTTGCCCAAGGCTTGTACTTTGCCACTTGGCACTTTGATTGGATTGTTGTGCTGGTTCTAATGTCGTGATGTGTGGAATAGGGTCATGGGATGCACCATGGATTGGTTGGACCTATGGACCCGCTTCGTTGTATGGGGGTACGCCCCAAGGGGTACATATAACTAGCGGGTTGTTGAACCACGCGTTATTATGTCACTTGGGTTAGGAGTGTTCGAACTCTATGTGTCTTGGACCATAGGGACAACCGGCCTCCTTGAGGGAGGCATAAGAGTTTGAGGGAGGCATAAGAGATTTGAGGGAGGCATAAGAGTTTGAGGGAGGCATAAGAGACTTGAGGGAGGCATAAGAGTTTGAGGGAGGCATAAGAGACTTGAGGGAGGCATAAGAGTTTGAGGGAGGCATAAGAGACTTGAGGGAGGCATAAGAGTTTGAGGGAGGCATAAGAGACTTGAGGGAGGCATAAGAGTTTGAGGGAGGCTTATGATATTTGTCTGTATGGTTGATGTTTCAGGATATATGTTGAGTTATTGTGATGTTTGGTAGTGGTCTTTTGATGTATGTGTTACTCATGTCAGATGGATATGTGTTGTGATGTTGTGGTTATGTCATTGATTCCCTTGTGGACACTATGTACCTGTAGCATGGTTTGGTGTTATGTGAATTTTTTTCATTGATGCAAATTGAGAAAATGTCTGGTGGATTGTAGTACTCTTTTGTTTGAGTATTTAGTATGTCAGTCATTGATGTGTGTCGAGTACTATGTTATGTGGACTGTGCCTATTCCATTCCGTATTTGAGTAACCTTTTGTGGTGTAATGCAATCATGAAGTATATACTTGTGTACTTGTGAATCTGTAGGGTCTTGTGAACCTGATAGGGTGTTGTGTTAGCAGTTCATGTTGGGCACCCACAATAAGGAATAAATCAAAACACTTCAATGATGATATTTTTAAAAGAAACTAAAACTAGAAATAATGATAATGGAAAGAGACTAATGAAATGGAAAACAAGAAAGAACTGCCAATCTTCACAGAACATTTAAAGTTAAAATTTCTACCAAATGTTCCTAAGGCTACCCTGTGGCCGTGCTTTAATCAGCTAAATTTTAAACCATAGGGTGTAATGTCTCCTCTACCTGTCCTTGGTTGCAAATCATTTCCTTTCCTCTGTGTAATGTCGCATCGAGGACGATGCTTTCTTAAGGGGAGGAGAATGTAATGCCCGTTCATTGTTTACTCCAGGCAGGCGGCCTGTCCCCACAGCGCGGGGCTCCAAAATAAGATAAAATAAAAAAATTATTTATGGTAGCTGGCAGTGGGTGGAAATTTATGCCCTGTCCTTGCGTGAGGGAGGTGGGAGTCGGTGGAGTGTTGGGCGCCTCTTCCTTTTATTAAATTTTTGGATTTGCAAATCTTCTGTTGACTCCTTTCTGTCACGTGGTCTGCCTGTGGTTTCTGCCCAAAACCACGGATGCTTGCTGCGCTCCATCAAATGCTGAAACAGATGAATTTGCTACGTGTTCTGGGTGTGGTTTCTCAAAATCGTGTTGTGCAGGTAGTTTCAGTGGGGCGTAGAACTGAAATTTTGCTAGGAGTGCCGTGAGGAAGTATTTGGCTACACGCTTGCAGCAAAGACTACATGGAGAGAAGTAAACTTATCTCAGAAAATCCGTGGCCCAGAGAGAGCTGGGTGCGATAGGCATTACTGGGCGAGCCCAAGGAACCATTGGTGTTGATCCTGATGTTCTGGTTGCACGCGACCACAGTGGAGATCAGTTGTTGCAAAATCTTGCAGCTGTAGCAGAAGCCGTTTTGAGTGCTTCCAACGAGCAGGTTGTCCACTATGTTGTTATCTGTTCAGTTCGACTGCATCCTCAAATTCGGGATCCTCTTTCTAGATATGTCCTTCAAAATCAATTAAGTGATGATGTTTTTCCCTCTCTCGAAAGGATTGTGTTCCGTATAGGGTTTTCGGAGAATTTTTGAATCGTAGCTAAAATTTTCAGAAATTCTAAAACAAGCTGCTAGCTTTCCGATGGTTTGTCGGTTGTGGATGAGATCTGTAGAATTTTTTGATGGCGGGTTCTCGCCTTTTTATAAAAAAAAAAAAAAAACGTGTAAGAAATGTTGATTTTCTGAGCGGCAATTTTTAAAACGTGTTGTGTTGCTGCTTCTGGTGCGGTCAGGTGGTGTGCTTCTGTTGTTTCGGTCTGTTTGAAAGCAGTGAACTCTACAAATTGTTGACAACGTGGAGGAGAGAGTTGAACATTTCATGAGCTCCTGAGGTCCTTATGTTCTATCAAGAGAATGGTCCATGTGCATAGCAGTGAAGCAAGTAATGAGCTGCATTGAAGCAATCTAGTGACTGATGTACCTGTTTTAAAAAGTTGAATGCTCCATTAAACTGACTATGAGAATGGACAATGCAGTTTGTGAGGAATCAAAATAGCTTTGGGTGGGAAAACAAACCGGTGAGCCGAGCACAGAGGTGGAGAGCAGCGCAAGCAGGGTTGCATCCCTATCCATCTAGAATGTGGGGTGGCACTGGGGTCTATTCTATACTTGGTGTTGCTTCCTTCATTCTTTTTTTTATACACGTCTTTTGGGGATGTCCTCCACATGTTCAGATTCACACAACCAAGCATGAGCTTTGTTCAAAGGAATGGATCTCAGTTTACGGTGGATGGGATGCCGCTGTATGTGAATGGATGGAATTCATATTGGCTCATGACCCACAGTGTTGATTATTCCACTAGGCCCCGGGTTAAGGCAATGCTTATGGCAGGTGCTCAAATGGGTCTCTCTGTGTGTAGAACATGGGCCTTCAATGATGGAGGATACTATGCTCTTCAGTTGTCCCCGGGAAAGTTTGATGAGAGTGTTTTTAAGGCATTAGACTATGTAATTGTAGAAGCAAGGCGCCACGGAGTAAGAATAATTTTCAGCCTTGTTAATAATTTGGATGCCTATGGTGGAAAGGGCCAGTATGTTCAGTGGGCTCGCGAAGCTGGAGTGGATGTTGGTTCCTCAAATGATTCTTTCTTCTATGATCCCACAATTCGAGACTACTACAAGAACTATGTTAAGCTTACCGGAATGGTTATTGTTTCTCTTGCATGGTATTGGGACACCGTGTGGGTGAGAAGCGTGCGTTTGGTGGAGAAGTAATTTTGGGACTGCTGGGAGAAGGGGTCTGCTCGTGCGTGGCCATGAGATATAGCGTTTAAACAGGCATGATAAGCCCTAACCCTCTCTCTTAATGATTTATTTCTTTTAGCATTTAGATAAATCAATATCTGTAACTTTGTTCGAATGCTGTAGATGTGGGTTTCTTTTGGAATGTGGATGTGTTTTTGTTTTACTAAATAGTTAGCGTTTGGACTCTGGATATCATATAACATGTATTTACACATCTTGACTCCTTCTTGAAAGAGATGCTCAAAAAGAGACGAGTTTTCCAAATGACTTTTAATCATAATTGCATGAACTGATCTCTCCCCCTTTACAATTTATCTTATTTACTGTTTGAAGTAGAAGAAATCTCTACATCGATTCTTGCCTACTGATTTTATAATGTTGGTTTCCTTTTGCCTTGATTATTCCTTTGAATGATGGTTTCTGTAGAAAATAGTATGGAGCGTGAATGAGGTTTATAATTTTTCTTGTATTGTTTATATTATGTAGAACATGGCTTGAAAAAGGGAATTTCCGATATGACTGTATTTGGATTTTATTGTGGTTTTATAATAATTTAAACTCCCACTAAGATTGGGGCTTCCATTTGGGAAGAGTCATACTAGTTTAATTGGTCTTCTAGATAGCTCCATCTGAGTCATTTGATTATCATTTACCTTGGGGATTATTGAAAACCCCTCACCAGGACCTCTACTATTACTATTACTATGAGCTTATTATTAGATTGGAACCCTCCTGAAGCATGCGTTAATGGGTTTTCTATGACCTCTACGAATATGTTATGCACGCAAGTCATTATCCTCTGTGGATAATTATTTGGCTTAATTTTTGAGACACTACTTGGATCCTTGAATTGGTTAAAGTAATATTGGATACATCGACATTCCTCAAGTTTGATTGATATGTGATGCCCTCATGCATATGAATTTAAGCAATGCCTGAAATATGAAATTATAAATTTATCTTATACTTGACCTTGAAGCTTGTCGAAAGACGTTTGGTAGAAAAACAAATGAATAGGGAAGTTAAGATAACTACCCTAAAATGGATTCATGCACAGCCTCAAGTAAAGGTAACAGCTACCATAATGGGACTGTGCATACCATGTATGCCAGTAAGGATATAAGTCCACCTGAAATTATTTAACTTCATTTTTATATAACAATAATTAATACCCATAAATTGGTGTATGCAAGTGGAGGTTGAATTATATAACAGGATTTATTATGTTATCAGGTAACCAGTAAGGATAAATATGTTATTTCAATACTTGGTTAACGAGTGGAATATTTTCTGGTATTTACGATGATTATTATGTTAGCTAAAATTTGATACTTGCATCTCAACTGGGAGTTGAGATAATGTTGGTACTTGTATTTATAGTGGCTTGGACTGCGCTTACTTATCTTAGTTAGTCAAATGTATCTTTGACATATTAGCAAAACATGACAATGTTGTTGATCGTAGCTCATTCCAATGAGTTGGACCCTTGTACTAAAAGAAATATATAGAGACATGGAATAAGCAACCAAAAGGATACCTAAATATTATACGAACTTGTGGATTGGTGGAATCTTTGTTAACATAAGTATATCCTTAAAATTGTGAAATAAATATCCAAATTATACTTCATATCACTGAGTTTCTATGAAGGTTTGATACTTGGGTAATATCGATGAATAATATAAAATTGGTACTTGTATTTATTATATAAGCTTAATGTCGTTGGTGCTTTTATTTAATTGAAAGATAATATTGTTGGGTACTTAAATATGCGAAGTAGGTCGAGGGTATTAGGTGAGCGTCATTATTATTACTGTAATTTGAGTATGATTGATTGCATGGTTAAGATTGTATATCTAGTCACTTGGAATTGTGTCTTAGGTAAGAAGATCTTAAGGAAGTGAACATTAATGAGTAGGAAATGTATTATCATGAGATGTGTAGTTAAGTTTTAAATGTATGTTAGAAATTTATTTGATAAGGAGTATTGCAAACTTTCATTTATTTAAATGCTAGATGGCATAAATTATTAGGTGAGGTTTATATCTTATCATGCTCAGTTCTAGCGAACCGACTCTAGTAAATATTTGTGCAGATGGATTATGCGAGTAGATTAAAGGAAAAGAGTGTAAAAGTTTCATCAGTTCAAATTATGAAGTTCTTTGTAGAAAGTTCAATGCGTTGTAAATTTTGTAACTTTGCTTGCAAGGAGTTTAGAAGATCTCTTGCCTTGGTATGTTCAGAAAACTACGTAGTGAAGTGTTCTTTCCTTTTGTTGTTAGACTAGTAACTTATCTTGGGTGAGGAATGATATTCAATCCTTACCTTGGCATAAATATTGTAATACCTTGTTTTTTTTGAATAAAGTGTTAAGTCAAAACTCTCTGACATCTTGTAATGATGTGATATAAGTAAAATTTAAATGGAGTGGTTAACCCTTATAGAAGTTAACTAAAATATATATATTCAGATAAATTAATATAGAGATGACTTACTTGAGAACAAGAGATTCCTGAAGTACTCAAAGGTGAAACTATCCTTGTAAAGTAAATCTTTATAAATTGATATCCCTAGCTAAACTAGTGAACACTACTCTTTTTGGTGAACGCCTAAAACAAGCTAAAGGAAACAATAGTTAGTTTCTAATAAGATTTAACAAGTAAGAGAAGGAAATTTAGAAACCACACAATTTATCTTTCAGCCTATTTGAAAGTAAGTAGTTTCCTTTTGATAAACTCTTTCAGTTAAGCCTAAGTAAAAGCGTTAATAATTACGTATAAAACCCCAAGCTCCAATTAAACCTTGGTAATAACTAATGACATCTTAAAGAGGAATTTAACTCGACCTTAACTCTTTCCCAGGATACTTTGTAAGTTCCTCTTGATTTTGTTGAACACGAATTCTTGTCAGTAGCAAGGTAATGAACAAGTTCTAGTAGCGTAAGTATGGACAGATAGCCTTGTGGAATTTAATTATTCCCTTTATTAAATTAATGGAACTAAACAATTCTATTGTCGTAAAGTGAAGATTTTAAGTGAACTTCTCTACAGTGTATAAGAAATTAACTCAGTTGGTAAGATGAATTTGTGCGAATCATATATTGAATCCTTCTGAAAACTTAAGTCATGAGCTAAAGGGTGTCTTATCAAAATAAATAACCTCCAATCATTTCTTCTTTGTGGCTTGCCCTAGTGTAAGTAAGTGTGTCATGTGGTTGGACTTCCATGTTGTCTTGTCAAAAGAGGAGTAAATTGTCCTTGATAGGTGTGATCGTTTCCGTGTTGCCCTTACGGCCATCCTTGTATTAAATTATCCCTCTCCACCAGGGCCTCATCTTCCTACTTTATAAGCTTTGTGTCTCCAAATTCCCTGTCTTCCCGACCGCTCCAAGTGATTCACACGTCACTACCTCCACTGCTCCCACTCCCATACTGGACACCCCTTCCAAACCCAAGACCAAGAACCCCAAGCTTCCAAAAACTGACACCCCTCACTCTGCCCGGGTTCTCAAAAGCACCAAAGAGCTAGAAGTTGCAGAAAATTTGTTGCATATCAACAATGCTGGCCTGGATATGGCCCTGCATCAGGAGGGGAATAATGTGCCTCATAGATTGGAGTCTCTAGAGAAAGAGATGAAGCAACTTAAGAAGGACCTACAAAGCACATGGACAAGTAGAAAGGAAAAAAAAATTGATGATGATAATGACATTGGGAAGGATCAAATTGCTGACATTTATAAGAAACTAAACTCTTTGGATAGTAGATTGGGGAGAGAAAAAGATAAACATGATCACAACATGGCTATCTTCAATGCCATCAGTGACTTCTTAGAAGGGCATGTTCGAAGAATTGTCATGCTTAGTGGGATCCCTGACACTATTTGGGGGAATGAAAAAGAGAGGAGCCAAACCATCTCGTAGCTGAACGCATCTGACCCAACGTACATCACCACATTGGCGTTGTTCACCTCACTACAAACTATCCAATCTAGAATCGACAAAGCGTCTAAGAAGTAAACTCACTCGAGGTTGGCGGGCGTCGTTTTGGTCGCTGCTCTTTTTTGGTCTTTTTGTTGTTTTTGTGTTGTATTATTGCAGTTCATGTTTTGTTTTGTTTCTTGCTTGTAACTATTGTTTCGTTACTACTGGGCATAGTGTTTTATCTAGATTTTGATCCTCTTTTGTCGTTCCTTTATAGCTATATTTGGTTGTTGAGCCCTTTTTGTAACAGGGTATAGTCCCTTTAAAACTATTTACCAATAATAAAAAAACATTTTAAATTTTAATTTATTTAGAATTTTAACTTTTTCAAAAATGTAACATTTTAGAAATTTTAGCTTTCTAAAAGTTTTAAATTTTTCACAATTTAAACTTTTAAAATTTCATTTTTTCAAAATTTTAACTTTTTAAATATTTTAACTTTCGAAATATTGATTTATTCAACATTTTAAATTTATTTTTATTTTTGTAAAATTTTCACTTTTTTGAAATTATACTTTTCAAAACATCAAGTTCCTCTAAATATAATTTTTCAAAAATTTAATGTTTTCAAACATTTGAGTCCTTCAAAACTATAAATTTCAACTTTTTCAAAAGTCCATTTTTTCTCAAAGTTTCAAACTTTTTGATATTGTAACTTTTGTTTTAGAATTTTCAAATATCTACTTTTGAAAATTTCAATTATTAGTAATTTTGATTCTTTTGAAATTTTAACATTTTTAAAATATAAATTTTTAATTTTTTCAAACTTTCATATTAAGTTTTTCTAGATATGAAGTTTTTTAAAATTCAAACTTTTTAAAAATTCCATATTTCTAAAAATTTGAGTTTTTAATATTCAAAATTTCAACTTCTTTCTATAAATTTAAAATTATCAATTTTTAAAATTTAGGTGACCTTTGCGGAGACTTGTTTGTTTAAATCATGTCATTTTTATTGTGTTTTTCTTTAGTGGATATATAAATAACTCTGTGCATATGAGGTTGTGTTTACCTCGCCCTTGTTGGTCATTTGTGTTTGTCAATTTATTTTGTCCTATCTGGTCCCTTGTTACTTTTCGTCTTTGATGTATTGCATAGATACTTTATTTCCTTGTATTTGCTTTATGGGTTTTTTGGTCGCCTAAAAACCAAATAGTTATCTAATCGAAAAAAATAAAAAAAAAAAATTCAAATTTAAATCCTTTTCGTTTTTTTTTTTTAATTTCAAAATTTTGGAATTTTGAGTTTTATGAGTTTCAAGATATTCAAATTTTCAATTTAAAAAAATTAATCTCTTTCAAAATTTCAACTTTGTGAAAATTTTGAATGTTTCAAAATTTGACGTTTGAAGCTTTCTAATTTTGAAATATTAATTTTTCAAAATTTCATTTGTTTTTGAAATTTCAACTTTTTAATATATATTTTTTGGAAACCATATTTTTAACAATTTTAAATTTTTTGAAATTTAATATTTTCACACTTTTGAATTTTACAAAATTAAAAAATTTCAACTTGTTTAAAATTTCAACTTTTAAAATATTATAAGGTTTAAGAAAATTTCAGGTATTAACAATGTCAACTTTTTCAAAATTTTAAAGTTTTTAAAATTAATTTTTTTCAAAATCACATTTGCTACACAATTAATTTTTTTCAAAATATTAACTTTATCAAAATTACAACTTTTCCATAAAAATAAAATTCGAATTTACTTTTAGGTTTTTAAATATTTCATTTTTTCAAAATTTCAACTTTTCAAAATTTCACTATGTTTTAGAATTTAGGCATTTTTAAAATATTAACATTTTTAGATTTCACTAATTGTTATAGATTTCAACTCTTTTAAATTTTAATTTATTTCATATTTCAAAATTTTAAATACTTTCATCTTTTCAAAAATTAATAGTTAATAAATTCAACTTTTTCAAAATTTCAATGTTTTAAAATATTAACGCTTTTAAAATTTCAATTTTTTTCTAAATTTAACATTTTAAAATTCCAATTTTTTTGAATTTCAAATTTATTTGAAATTTTAACTATTTTAAAATGTAACATTTTTGAATTTTTTTATTTAGGGTAAAAGAGGGTTAAGGGGGCCCTTCCTCGTACAATAAAGGAGAGAGAAGATATATCGGCGAGGAACAAAAAAAGTTGCCTCTCAGTGGCGTCAAAAGTAAAGAAAAACAAAAACAACCAGAGCAAGAAATTATCCTTGGGACCCCTTCCCATGGGATCTAAGATGCATCTTAAGGGATTCATTATTCCCTTTCTTCCTTCTATTCATAGTATACCAACCATCACCGACGTTCGTATTTACCTTTTCATTTGTGTCAACTGGAATGCAAATTTCAAAATGATTGTTTTCCTCCTTGTAACCAAGAGGAAGGGATAAATTCCCAACCTCAGAAAGAGGGGAAGGAGCCTTCTCTACTGGGGTAGATGAAGGGGAATCCTTTGCATCCTCTAAAACCTCAACATCCTCATTCGTAGATCCATCCTCAGACCCAGAATTCGATTGAGTGTCAACAACCAAAAGGCTTGGATCAACATTCTTCCACCAAGAATTGTGTCTACTTGCTGTTTCTTCCGAACTTACAATCCACAACTAAGTGTCCAAGAGAGAAGCAAGTTCTGCATCTGAAGGGGTAACCTTCAAAGTCTAGGTTTTGAGTCCATATTTTGTCCTCAACCATAAGATCAATAGAAGTAGGAAATTCCATTGAAGTTTTCATGTCAACTAAAATGCGGGCATACATAGTATACTCATACAAGGATGTTTTTGAATCAATTGCCAGGGTTTTTCCCAAAGCGTTCCCAATGGAGATTAAACATTTCTCATCCCAAAATGAAGAGGGAGATATGGAAAATGAATCCAAACAGTCTGATTTGAAAAGTTTTCGTTGCGGATTAAAATGGGGAAAAAATGGCTTCATGAGTGAAAAATGGGATTGAAAATCCCATAATCTAGCAAAAATTAAATCCCTATCAGAGGTAATATCAAAAATAACAATGAAAAAACCTCTGGTTGAGGGGTAAATGTCCACCTTACCCTCCATTAATGGCTTCCATGAAGAAGAGATCCGGTCGGGAAGAGCCAAGAAGCGGGGAAAATTTTGTTGAATCTACAAATAATGGCCTTCTCCATGAAATATTCCTCTATTTTCAAAACATCTAGGCCGAAACATGCAGAGGGGGGAGATTTTGCATGATCCATTGCGTTAAGAGGAGGACAAGCAGAGGAATTTGTCACCTCATCAAAACTTTTAACTTTCCCTGGAACCCCCAAACACGCAGCCTCCAAACAGGCTTCAAAACCACCTAAAGGTAAAGAGACAGACACTTCAGTTTCTGAGGATATGCCCAACAGAGGGGATCCAGCTAAAGTTTCACTCCCATTCATCAAAAAACCTTGAATCGGTGCATCAAGAGCATGGGAATTAACAACAGTTGCAAGATCTTTCATATTTGACAACAAAGGGTGTTGGTAGTTCCTCCCGTCTGAGACTCCACCACAGGCACCAACATCTCCCATAACACCTTGCAACAACCCAACATCATACTCCTAGACGTTATGGGTCTGAACATTTTTGGTGAGACATGGTCGCCCAATCCCGTGTTCGTCCATGCCTCCGGAGATCAATCCTTTGCTTCCACGGCCGAAGTTAGGAACAACACTACCATAGATGTTGCTAGGGTTAGGGCACCCCTACATCCTTTGCTACATAGATGTCTCCTTCCATTTTCAAAATTTTAGCTTTCTAAAAGTTTTAAGTTTTTCACAATTTGAACTTTTTAAAATTTCAATTTTTCAAAATTTAACCTTTTTAAATATTTAAAATTTTGAACTATTGATTTATGGAACATTTAAAATTTAATTTTTTCGAAAATTTTCACTTTGTGAAATTACAATTTTTAAATATCAAGTTTTCAAAAATTTTAATTTTTTTTTCTTTGATGTTTTCAAAGATTTGAGTTTTTCAAACCTATAAAATTTCAAAATTCCATTTTTGTTCAAAATTTCAAACTTTTTGATATTTTAACTTTTGTTTTAGAAATTTGCATATTTTAACTTTTTAAAAATTGTAATTATTAGTAATTTTGATTCTTTTGAAATTTTAACATTTTTCATGTATAAACTTTCAAATTTTTAAAAATTTCATATTAAGTTTTTCTAGATATGAACTTTTAAAAATTGAAACTCAAAAATTCAATATTTAAAAAAATTGAGTTTTTAAAAATTAAAAATTTCAACTTTTTTAAACGTCCATTTTTTTAAAAATTTCAACCTTTTATATACATTTTAAAATTTAAAATTTAAGTAACTTTTGATGGACTAGTTTGTTTTGTCATGTCATTTTTCATTGTGTTTAGTTTTAGTAGCTATATATAAAAAAACTCTATGTATATGAGGTTGTGTTTTCGTTTCCCCTTGTAAGGTCTTTGTGTTGGTAAAGTTGTTTTGTCCTATCCGGGTCCTTGTTGGTTTTTTTCGAGCTGTTGTTTTTCCTAGATACTTTATTTCCTTTTATGTAATTTAGTCCCCAAAAAACCAAATAGTTACCTAATTAAAAAAACTATTTTTTTTTTTCAAATCTCAATCCTTTTGGTATTTTGCTTTTTTTTTTTTTAATTTCAACATTTTGAAAATTTGACTTTTACAAGTTTCAAAATTTCAATTTAAAAAAAAATCTATTTCAAAATTTCAACTTTGTGAAAATTTCAAAAATTTCAAAATTTGACGTTTTTGAAGCTTTCTAATTTTGAAATATAAACTTTTTCAACATTTAAAATTTTAAATTTTTCAAAATTTCTTTCTTCTTTTTTTGGAAATTTGAACTTTTTAAAACAACAATTTATTTGGACACTATGTTTAACAAAATTTTGTTTTTTTCAAAATTTAGTATTTTGATACTTTTTAGTATTAAAAATTAAAAAAATCAACTTGTTTGAAATTTAAACTTTTAAAAAATTATAAGCTTTTAAAAAATTTAATATTTTGAAAATTTAAGGTTTTAACAATGTCAACTTTTTCAAATTTTTAAGTTTTTTCAAATTACATTTACTACACACTTTATTTTTTTAAAATATCAAAATTTTTAACCTTGTTTAAATTATGGGAAGAAACATGCCAGTAGTCATACTTCTTGGTGGAAGAATGTTTATTCTAGTCATTTGGTTATTGACATTCACTCGGATAGTGAGTCCGAAGATGGGTCCGCGAATGAGGAAGATGTTCTGTGCATGAGGTGATCATCCCCTCCTCTACCCCTATAGAGAAGGATCTTACCCCAGCTCGAGATTGGGACTTTGTACCTTCCTATTGGATCCTCGGTGATACTAAATCGGGGGAATAAAAATGATATTGAAATTTGCATACTAGTTCGCACAAATGAAAATGTAAATCTAAAAACTATTGATGGTTGGTCTATTGTGAATAGAAAGAAGAAAGATAAATTCGGTGAATCCCTTAAGATGCATCTTAGATCCCATGGGAAGGAGTCTCATGGATAGTTTTTTGGTTTGTTTACTCGTGTTATTGTGTTTGTTCATGTTGTTGTTTTGATTGTGGTTTTTTATCCCTCTTTGTTGCTAGTAGAGGCATCCCTATGCGTTCCTCATTGATATAATTTTGTCTCCATTGGTACTTATCAGAACAGGGTCTTTCACCCTTAATAGAAAAAAATAAAATTTTCAAGATGTTAACTTTTTAACAAAAGTATGCTTTTAAAAAATTTAACTATATCAAAACAAACATTTTCAAATTTTCAATTTTATAAAACTATAGCTTATAAAAATTTCTCAACTCTATCAAAATAACAAATTTTGCAAAAAAAAAAATGTTTTTGAATTTAATTTTAAATTTATAAACATTTCAATGTTTCGAAAATTTCAAATTTTCTAAATTTTATTGTGTTTCAAAATTTAGGCGATTTCAAATATTAACATTTTTTTATTTTTCTCTGTTTTTAAATGTTTAAACTTTTTGAAATTTTAATTATTTAAAATTTTAAAATTTTCAATACTATAACATTTTAAAAATTCAAAATTTATAAAGTCCAACATTTTTTCAAAATTTGAACCTTTTAAAATATTCAACCTTTTTAAATTTTGATTTTTTCATAATTTTAACTTTTTCAAAATGTAATATTTTAAAAATTATAACTTTCTAGAATTTTTAAGTTTTTCAAAATTTGAACTTTCTAAATTACATTCTTTAAAAATTTAACCTTTTTAAAAATGTAAACTTTTGAAATATTAAGTTATTCAACTTATTACATTTTAGTTTTTTCAAATTTCAAACTTTTTGAAATTTTCATTTTTTTAAACTACCTTTTTATAATATTAAGTTCAGCTAAATATCAAGTTTCTCGAATATATAAGTTTTAAAATTCAATATTTTCAAACATTTGAATTTTATAAAACTGAAAATTTCAACTTTTTAAAAGTCCATTTTTTCCCAAAATTTCAACCTTTATTAAATTTTTTTTTAATTATAAATTTTAGAATTTCAACCTTGTTTTGAAAATTTCAATTATTAGTAATTTCAAATCTTTTGAAATTTCTAACATTTTCAAAATATTAACATTCAATTTTTCAAACTTTCAGCTTTTTAAAATTTTCATATTAAGTTTTTTGAGATATCAAGTTTTTAAAATTCTAACTTTTTCAAAATTCCATATTTCAAAAATTTGAGTTTTTTAATTGTTAGCATAAATTAAAATAATAGATTGTTTTATTTTTAACCGACTGGTATTTAGTTTCTATTACTTTCGTGGCAACCTCCCATCCATTTGATAGTTCCACTGAACTGTTTTTGTCATGTATAAATACGACTTTGTCCTTGCCTAGGAAAATCAATAAAGAAATCTATTTCTCTTCTCCTTATACTAGAGAATTGCTTGGAGACCTGCGTTGAAAACTAGAGAAGCGTGACAAGGAGGTGGCCTGTGGTGCAGACTTGCATTTTGGTGTTTGGCATGAAGATTCCAACCTGCACAGCCATGAAGTGAGCAAGCAACGACCTGTTAAAGACAAAGAAAATGAATTAAAACGTGGTTGGAGTATTTGGCAACAACGTGTGCATAGAAAGCTGTGTTACCCACATGTTCGTTTGACGTTGGAGCAAGTAAAAATAAGAAGAGACCTGAAGAAGAATTAATTTTTGAAATATCAACCTTGCATATGCATTGAATAATCCCCTGGAGACCTGACCATGTAAGTGTGGCAGCGTGAAAGTTTCCTACGTAGAATATTGGAGCGCCAGAAGACTGCTGCAAAACGTGAAGGATCAAGAAGCATATGTCATGCATTCTAGATGATGACAACAGCGCTGCGGGCAATCCGAGAAATGAATCTCCGTTAAGAGGCCAAGAAAAAGCACCAGATAGTATTTCACATTGCTCGATGCCCTTCATAACAAAGGAAACCTGTAATTTGAGGAGCTTGTGCATCAAGGACTATTGGAGTGATTCTTGTTCGACGTATGGTGTCAAGCCAAGAAGGTTTTTACGGAGATCAAGAAAGTATACGAAGCAGATGATGAACATGAGATAGAAGGCCCAAAAAAGCGTCGTGTCTCACCTGCAAGAGCATACGAAGCCCACTTTTGTTTTATTTTTCCTAAGTAAGGCATTATATCTTTAAACTAATAATAATAATAAAATTTTCTTTTTGACATCATGTCAGCTCTAAAAATATTGCTATTCGATGCCCAACTCTTTAAAGGGCCAAATTCGATGCATGGAAGACAAGGACGAGAACCATTCTCATCGCGTGAGGATATCTAGGAGATCGTAACCAACACACTCGCTCATCCCACCGACCCGGATGAGAAAACGAGGTACAAAAAGGCTGATGAAAATTCCTTGATGTTGATCACTTTGAGCATATTCGATGAGGTGTAGCCACACATTTTTATTGCTACAATGTCAAAGAAGGCTTGGGATACTTTGTGCATGATATACGATACAAATAATTTGACAAAATTATTCATCTCCATTCAAAACTTCATACCATGAGTATGAACGAAGGTGAGAAGGTAGAAGAATTCTTGCATCGAGTGGTGGAGTTATAAGTAGAGCTTACTACACTCGGAGAAGAGGTATAAGATAAGATACTTGTACCAGTCATAGTGTGAGATCTTCCTTACCAATTTTAGACATTCACCACCACGTTGACCATCACACAAAAGGAGGTGAGCTTTGCCAAATTGGTGAATTTTCTGCAATAGGAAGAAGCCATTCAGACAATGTAAGAAGAGTTTGAGGATAAAGCATTGATCTCAAAGAAGAAGAAGAGTCAGAAACCTGGAAAGGGACAATAAGATAAGAAAACACAGAAGCAACCGCAAAAGCCTTAATAGAAGAAGAAGCCTCAAAAGGAGAATCAATGGTATCACATTTGCACCAAATATATTCATGATATTGTGAACTATTGGTATAATGGTCATGCACACTGTAATTATGGAGAAGAGATCACATATGGCCAAGGTGATTCAAATAAATCCAACTAGCGTCCTCATGGAAAGAAGGAGAAAGGACATGTTGTAGCCTAAACAGATGATGACATAGATGAATATGTTCTCGAATCAGTACATTGCGGCACACATGAAGATGATTTGGTTCTCGTATCCCAAAAATAAAATTCATCATAGAATGTTTGGTTGATAAATTCAGGCACCAACAAAACCATGATGAGTGAAAGAGAGTTGTTTGATTCATTGATTGATTGACCCACACTATAAATTAGGTCCAAATTGTAAGCAACAAGGAATATATAGCATAAGGAATAGGAAATGTGACCATTTCTCTTGAGATGAGAAGATATACTCTCACGAAGGTTCTTAATATTCTAGCTTGACCACAAATGATGCGCTAAAATTAACAGGAACTTGGAAAGGTCATAACTTGTGCTCCAAGTGTTCGATTGGGTCTATTTTTTAAACCACCTATTTTGACAAGACAAACATACTAGTCAGCTTGACTTGCCAGTTGGAGCATGTTTGGCACATTTTTAGGCCCGAATTCCACCATCTGAGGGCTGAAAATTAGGATTTAATTTGTAATTTGTTTTTTCCTATTTTAGGGCATTAGTTAATGTTAGTCTCTTAGATGCATTGTGAGTTGGAAAGTTGGAAATTCCTCTAATTTAGGCATGTAGAAGATGCGTGGAAATTTTTGTGCCCGCATACGAATAAGCATGTGAACTTACTAAGAATAACAAGTTCTAGTAAACTGCTAAAAATAGTAATTTTTGCCACCTAGAGTAGATTTAGTCAAAGTTAGTTAGATTTTCTTAACAACTCGAGTTGGGAGTTATTTTCCTATTTAGGAAAAATTGTAATTCATGATTCAATAATGAAGAAGGAGATCTATTTTCTTTTGAGTTCAATTTATTTGCAATATATTGAGTGTGTTCAGAATTTGGCTACATTATATGGTATCGAGAAAGTTTGAATCTTGGAAAAAAAAAATGGAAGGAAGAGGAAGAGGAAGAGGAGGCGGTATTTCCCAGATGAATAGAAACATGTAGGATCTGCAGAAGACTAGTTGTTGCACTTTGCTGCAATGATAACCCGAGAGGAAATCAACGTGGAGATGACATTGATGAATAATAAATTTGTGAAGAGGAGGAAATGCAAGCACCACCCTTAGATTTTGAATAAAGGATGATTCGAGCATTAGAAGTAAATAATGATGGGATAAGAGTTGACGTTTTAGAGTATGGAGGTGGTCTAAAACCAGAGGAGCTGATAGATTGGTTGACTAGCATGGCAAATATTTTTAAGTGGAAGGCTAGGTTAGAAGAAAAGAAGGTAAAATTTACATCCACAAAATTAAAAGGTCATGTTATGGTGGGATCACCTACAAAAAGAGTGGTCAAGAATTGGGAAAGAAATGATTAGGACCTAAAGTAAGATGGAGAAGAAGCTAAAGACAAATTTCTCCATGTGGATTATGCACAAACCCTTTTAAAGAGGTTTCAAAATCTCATGAAGAACTTACTAACCATGTAATAATATAAAAATGAGTTCTACAAGTTGTCTAGTGGTGTGGAACATGAATAAATTGAGGAAAAAATGGCTACAAGGTATGTAAATGGATTAAAATTTTGTATTCAAGATTAAATAAGCATGCACAAGATTAAGAGCAAGGAGGATTTCTATCGAGTTAACCTTAAAGGTTGAAGAAAAATAAACCCCTCAAAGTTTTAGGAGATCACTTGGGAGGAATAGGGAGACTCATCCCCATTTCGGGGATGAGCTAGTTTCGATCAAGGTAGGGGAGAACCACCTTGTGGAGTGGAAAAGTAAGAAGATACAAAAAAAGATTCCCAAAATTGGCAAAGAGGTAGAGAATTTCCTAGGGGAAAAGGATGGGATGCTCCATTAATACCATTTGTTTGTTACAGATGTGATAAAGAGGGGCATAGGGATTTTGAATGCCTGAATTATTAAACACATGATAAGAGACAAGTAGAATCTCCAAGGGTAAATCTTGTTGAAGTGAACAAGAAGAAGATGAACATGACCTGTAAATTCCACCAGATGTGGGAGAAAATTTGATGATCAAAATGACGATGAATTCTCTAAGAAATGATATCAAGGGGGATGTATGGCTACATATAAATATCTTCTGAAAAATATGCACTTCAAGAGGAAAGGTAAGCAATATTATTATTTATGGTGGTAGTTGTGAGAATATGGTTTCAAATGAGATGGTTGAGAAACTAGGTTTGTATTGTGAGAAGAATCCTAACTCTTACTGTATTGCATGGCTTAAGAAGGGTAATGAAGTTACTGTTGATAAGAGATGTTTAATAATTTTTTCTATTGGGAAAATTTATAAGGATAAGATTTGGTGTGATTTTTTTCCTATGGATGCATGTCATATGATTCTAGGAATACGGTGGCAATTTTATAGCAAAGTTATTCATGACGAGGGAAAGAATACTTATACATTCTTGAAGGGTGGCACTAAAATAGTTTTTCTAACTCTTAAGGAAGAGGGGAAGGTTGAAAATATGATTTTTGTAAAATAATTTGTGAAGGAGGAAAAGGCAAGCTGGGTTTTGTTATGTACTTAGTAAAAAAAAAGATGAACTTACAAGTGCATGAATACTAGTAGAAACAACAAAATTAATAGAAGATTTTTTTGATGTTATTCTTGATGAGATACTAGATGGATTACCACCCAAAAGAGATATTAAACACCATATTGATTTGATCACAGGGTCTTCACTCCCAAATCAATCATCTTATAGGATGATTTTGACATTGCATGCAAAATTGAATAAGCAAGTAGCAGAGCTCATGAGAAAGGGGGTAGTAAGGGAGAGCATGCGTCTCTATCCAACCCGAATTTATTAACTCCAAAGAATGATGGAACATGGAGAATGTGCATGGATAATAGAGCAATCAATAAAATTACAATCAAGTATAGGTTCCCAATACCTCACCTTGATGATATGATAGATGTGCTTATTGGATCTAGGTATTTCACAAAGATTGATCTTTGAAGTGGTTACCATCAGATTGGGATTAGAGAAGGAGATCGAGTCGAAAACAACATTCAAGACAGGGAATGGATTATATGAGTGGATGCTAATGACATTTTGGTTATCTAATGTACCTATCACTTTTATGAGGTTAATGAACACTATGCTACGGGAGCACAATGGTAAGTTTTTTTATGGTTTATTTTGATGATATCTTGATTTTCAGTAAAACTAAAGAAGAGCATTTGAGGCATATGAGGGTGATATTTGAAGTTTTAGGGAAAGATAAGCTCTATGAAAATATGAAGAAGTGTACGTTTATGCAAGAGAGTTTGGTATTTTTTGGTTTTATTATTTCAGAATATGGGGTACAGATGGACTCCGAGAAGATAAAGGCAATTATTGAATGGCCTACTCGACAGAGTATAACAGAGGTAAGAAGTTTTCATGGTTTAACAAAATTTAATAGAAAGCTTATTAAAAATTTCAGCATTATTGTAGTACCTCTAAAATATTGCACAAAAGGAAGGGAGTTTTTGTGGACAAAGGAAGCTAAGGATAACTTTCAGTTCTTAAAGAAGAATGTGACAAAAGCACCTATTTTTGAACTACTATATTTTGATAAAGTGTTTGAGGTTGATTATGACGCCTCACATGTGGGTATAGGTGTTGTCCTAAGTTAAGGTGGAAATCCAGTAGCTTTATTTAGTGATAAATTGAATGAGGTAAGGAAGAACTACTCTAGTTATGAAGTGGAATTTTATGCAATTGTACAAACATTGCGACATTGGAGGCATTACTTAATGCCTAAGGATTTTGTTTTATTTACTGAGACCACATAGCCCTAAAATATGTGTATACACAAAATAAGTTGAATAGTACGCATGCAAAGTTGGTATCATTTTCATAGGGTTATACTTTTTCTCTAAAGCATAAATTAGGAAAACATAATCAAGTTGCGTGTAGTAATTTTTATACCCTTAGATTAACAGTAAAATCCCATGTGCATCGGCCTATCACCCAGCGAGGCATTGGGTGCTCACCCGAGGCACGCGCGGGAACCGAGCCTCTCCTTTATGTGAGTCTTGTGAGAATACATTATCTATGACACACACTAAGTTCAAAGGAATGAAAAAGAACCATGTATCATAATTTGAGAACCTAGGATGTGTATCATCTCATTGTATACATAAAAGAGAAATAACAAACAACATATAGAAATGATTCATAACACATAGGAAATGCATTAGACATAAGATCATGAACACATATATGCTTTTAAACATAGCCTTATATTCATATTAGTGAGTTCAATAACCACATTACATCCCTTGAGGTCATAATGAGACCCATATAATAATGTAAAGCGAGTCATGCATTAGAAACTACACCATGTCCTTCAAATTACAAGGATAAATACAAACCCATCCATCTAAATGTGCCATCACTCCTAAAGTTTCTCTAGTCCCAACCCATATAATCCTCCATGATATTTTTGTAGAGCTTCTCCTCTTTTACCACCTATGCTCTCTCAAGATGATCCCTTCATGCCTCTTCTACTATCCACGTATCTCTATATATAGATTTTATATCTTCTTTGCCATGCCTTACGAGGTAACAGATCGATTGCCAAGTGTCTAAGTGGTCCGCTAATGGAGCCTACCTACTTTGATCCGATCTCTCCACTTTATGCAATGATGTTCTTCGGAACCTTCCATTGCATGCATGGAATATTCCCTTTTTGATCCTACAGCCGCCATGCTGGCACCTTATCCATTCCACATGCTAGAAGGGTCACACTTTTCTCGTGTGCTGCCTGGAACGCTGAATATGGATAAGTCCCAAAAATTGTCTTGTCTTGCACACACACACACACACACTGTGTGTTCTATAAAACCCTGCTAGAACCTTGACTCGTGCACCTTCAACCTACGTGCCCTTGTTCAAATAGGTCCTACGCTCCCACACACCTTATTGTACTCGGCCAATATTCTAGGGCCCAACATCACCCCACACTACGCCTATTCTCCACCCTCGTAAACACTCTTCAATAAAGTAAAGAATGGTGGGTTATTAAAATGGTTGGAAAGAAAGAATAAAGGAATGAAGAATTAGGAGAAAGAATGAAAGAATGGGTAAATTTTTTTATTGTTGGAGGAGGAGAGGGAAATCCTTCCTATTTATGCCTCTAACTTCTCCCAAGCGTCAACCTTGTTTTGAGCTTACTAACATAGATCACCCACCAAGGTGCTCACCTCCTCAAAACTTAGATCCTCCCCTTTAGTGCTTATGGTCTCAACAATACTTTCCAACTACTTTCCTAAGTCCTCAAGTGCATCCATCATGTGGGTGATCTGGGGGTATAATTCCTTTAACTAGATTTTGATCAAGCCTCGTAGGGTCTCGATTGATTATGACTTCTTCTCCACCTTAGCTAGGATCTTATCTCTTTCTTCTCTATTCCCCTTATTTTTCTCTTGGAACTCCTTGAGTTTTGTTTCATGGGTGGCAACCAAGATGCTTTCCACTCTATCCCTATCAACACAGTTTTCATAAGCAGCTTCAACAACTTACGCGGTGGCCTTTACCTTTGCAAGAAGCTTATTGTATCGAGCCACAATATCGAAAACCTTCATCTTTTCCTCTTTCTCTTGGCATGCCTATGCCTCTTTTGCAGACTCTAAAGTAAGTGTTTGCCTCTCCATCATGAGAATACGAGTCAAATTCTACAGACATTGCAAGGCTGATTCATACTTACCTTGGGTGGTGCTAAGTCGGGGTGCTTTAGGAAAATGGCATCCGTAATCATCTCCACCTTCTTGGAGACTTCACACACCTTTGATTTTTCTTCTTTCAGCTCACACCTCAACTGAGCTCGATCATATCCTCTTGCTTTAGGTCCTTTCTCTTTTCCATGAGCTCCTTCTTTTTCTTCTCCAATTCCTCCTCTAGGAATCTCACTCTATCATTTCTCCCAAATAGTCTGGCCTCAACTTTGACTGAAACCTTGTTGAGCACGTTATAGACTGTTCATCTGATAGCTATTGAGCATTCACCAAGGGATTTACTCCTTTTGTTTCTGGCACCTTCATTAGTGCTCTCTAGCTTACTTCAAACTTAGGTTCATCTATGTGAGACTCGAATGCCCAAGATAACATCTTCCTAGTTTGGGGATATGTACCTTCTTCATCAAATGATGACATAGCTAGGAGTTTCTTTGTTGGTATGGTGCTTTAGAAGAATGTGCGTAACACCTTGCTAGGATTATTAATGTATCTTGCTCCCTGCACTTGTTCCACCACTACACCTTTCCCACCTATTTGTGTAGCTTTTGGGAAGCTTACCACCAAATTGGGATTCCCACCCATGTTGTCATACTCCTTCCCAATGCTTTCTTCTTCCATCTCCTTCAAAATTTCATCGTGCTCCACTCCAACTCCTACTCCACCAACTCCTTCACGATGCTTACCACTTATCTCTCCATCGCTTTCTCCACTTTCTCCTTGGTGAGGCTTGGGTTTCCTTGGTTTTTAGTGCTCACCTCTTCACTCACCCCCTTTCCTTGATCCTCTGCTTCTTCCTCATCTTCCTTGTTATAATTTTCTTCACCTTCTCCTCCTCCTCGAGTCATGTACAACATACCTTTGGATGGTCTTCACCTCCTTTAGTCTCATCGTCATCCTTGTCGCTAATGTAGGTGTGTAAAATTTCTGTATCCTCCGAGTCCGCCTCTTCTGTCACCTTCTGGTTTTTCTTTACTAGGGATTATTGTATAGGAGATTCTTCCTTTTCCTTTTATTCACTAGGAGATGTCTTCCTTGGTGACTTCTCATGTGTGAGGGGCTCTTCCTGCTCTGGCACTTCTTCTTCTTGGATATTTGCCTTGACGTGGGATTTCTTCATGTGTGCATAAATTCTAGGCTTAGCGCTTACTTCGGCACGCCCACAGATTGTGTTATTTGCACACTTGGTGCTTTCTTCTCCTACCCCTCTTCTCTTTCTTTCTTCTTAGGTGTGGACCTTTTTCTCCTGTGGGGTCTTTTGGAATGGAGACATCACTCTCTCAGATAGGAACCTTTCTTGAACTTAGGCCTTATGTGTAGATACACCCTTTATGCGGTCCTTAGGTGATTGGCAGCGTTATGGGCCTCATCATTCGTAATTCATGTGAGACACACTTCTCCATGTATACACGCTTTTAGGGTACACGAGTTTTTCGCAGCTCATGGTGGTCTTGGTCTACCTCACTAAGGTCGAACCTTAGTATTTTGGCTTCTTTGAACTGGTTGACTCCAGCTTTGAAGTATTATATGGTGAAGGAGAAGGTTATCTTGCACCATGGACCCTTACTCCCATCTTTAAATGTAAATCAGTAAATGCACAAGTAATAGTAAACTACAAATTTTGTTTCTCCATTCACGAGCATTGGGAAACTTCTTTAAGATCCTCCACTTTTCCCAAATGCGTCACACATTCATTTATACCACTTATCTAGGTGCGCCTTGTGAGTGTCCGTCATGGTTTCACAATTGTAGTTTTCAAATCTTTTTGCGAGCGAGGATCCTCTTCTGGATACTCCCAAAAAAACAATTCTTTCCCATCAGGCACTCCAATCTACGAGAAGATGATGGTGAAGAGGATGTTACTTGAATAATATCTTCTCTATTTCCTATGCGTTGCTTATGATCTCATCCCCAATGAAAGTGGAAAAGTTATAGATGGTTCCCTATGATATCTTCTGGCATACATTTAGCCATGTCATGTTCACTTGCATCCATCATTCTTGATCATTATCCTTGGTCACCAATTGTGTGGCCACCCTCATAATATGGTCTAGAATCTCTATGATGTCAAAGTACCGTGAACTCTTTTGTCATCATAAGTTATTACTGTCTCCTTGATAGCCTCCTTGTCGCTCAGATCATCATCTATGGATTCCCATCCACAATTTAGGCTAGTTAACTTAGATATCAACTGCAATGTTATGCACATCTTGCGCCCTATAAAATAGAAGTAATCCTCATGTACACGTGACATCAACTACTGATATTTTCACTCAGTCTTACCAAGGTAAGGAAAATCATACAGTTGCAATAACCCTTCTTTCTCCAATTTGACTTTCACCTCATCATTGTATATAGGCATCCCATCTGGTGTTCTTTTGTTAGTTGGAAAAACCAACTCTAATGCCATTTCCTTCTCAGTTGTGCTCATGTGATGGTTATAATCACTCACGACTATTTTTCTTAAGTTCGACACCCACTCCTTTCCTAGAAATACTCCATCTGGGTATTGCATTTCAAAGTATACCATTCCTCGTTGGAGATTACGGCAACAATGGTTTGTTTTCCTTTATCCTTGTCCTTCTTTTTTCTTTGGTGAAACAGTTTCCTTCTTAGGTGCCATGCTTTTTGTTGGGATAAAATAAGAACTCCTTACTCTTCTCTGCTACTCTTCTTAACTCCAAACTCAACTCCAAAGCTCAACTCCTGGAATAAATCCTTCTATCTCCATGCCCTAGCTGCCAAACCCTAACTAGGAAAACCTTCCACAAGATGACACACTTCAAACAACCTTTTCTCACACCCATGTACTCCTTCCTCCTGGTTTACAGATCCACTCTAGTCACACACTTAGATTTCTTGGATTCTTCTTCCTTCGCACAAATCTCTCTAGATGCCCTAGTTCGCAAGAGCACTTCAACTTTGTAATAGCAAGGTAGAATAATGACTTTCCTAACCTCATATTTATAGTTTTGTTTCCCTCCAACAATAAATGCTATACCACCTACCAACGTACTTAACATTAAATGTGACTTTTTCCACTAGGCCAACTTTAAGCACCCTTACCCACATGCCCCATTCTACGTGAAAAACCTTCTACAACCTTCTCTTACAGTGCAAAAAAATCCAATATGACCAAAGACTTTTACACATGCATCTACGAGTTCTAAAGGCACTTCTTCTATCCTTTACCTGATTTTATCCTTTGCCTACCTCATGTTGTTCCTGTGCTCTTCATTCTTTGTACGTGGTCTTTGTTATAGCCATATTGACACTATAATTCATTATCCACTTTGTTTCCCCACGCGCTTTCTCAAACTTATGCCCTTCCTTCAACTGGTCCACTCAACTTGTATTATTGGCCTATAATTTGCTTTGCATTACTCCACCCCACACTAAAATAGATACGCCGTCCTTTGTGCATACACAACCTTGGAAAAATAATGTGGTTACCGCGTCATAAGGAAAAAAAAAAACAAAGAAAGGAACAAGAAACAAGAAAGGGAAACATAAGAAAAGAAAAGCATAAAGGGGAATTCTAAGCTAACGGCAATCTTGCCTTATTTACAAACACCAAAAGACTTATTTATAGTAGGGCTTTATCCTACTCCCATTAAAGTGACACGGTAATCAAGTCCCATCAAGAGCTTGTAGTTGGTAAGCGCCTGAATCAAGAATGTACAAGATGATGTAGGGTCCCAACCAATGGATTTTAAACTTCTCAAGATGGTGTAGATACTTGGAATCATACAAAAACACTATATTCCCAAACTCAAACTTCTTGTTCTTGATATGACGATCATGCCATGCCTTTTTTCTTTCTTTTTCTATCTTCTTACTCCATCTAGCAAGTGATCGCCTTTTTGTCTAACTACATCAACTTATCAATAATCTCTTCCAGCACTTACTCATCATCCAATTCTCCTGCATGCTATACGTAGTGATGGTAACATGAATTCAACTAGTAAAACAACCTCCATGTTAAACACCAATTGAAATGGTGTGGCCTTGTTCAACCTCTTGTAGGTTGTCTTGTATGCCCATAGAATGACTGATACTTTGTCATCCTAATCTTGTCTTCCAACGTCATAGATATTAGTCAACATGTGACTTAGTATTTTTTAAATGCCTCAGTAGTTCCATTCACCTGTGGGAGATAAGGGGTAGTCTTGTGATGGGCCACCGTAAATTCTGCTAACAAAGTCTTGACCGCTTCATTGAAAAAATGTGCACCCCTATCACTTGTTAAGATTAAAGGACAAACATAGCTTCTGATTATGTTCTCCCATAAATCTAGTAGTTTTTGCTACGGTGCAATCATTTGTAGGCACTGCCTCAGTCCATCATGTCAAGTAATCGGTGCAAGCAAAGATATATCTGCGAACAATTACTTTGTGTGGCTAGCGAAATTTTCCCTACAAAGTCGATTGCCGAGTGTTTCAAATGGTTCAACGCTGGATATTGGTTACAAGGGAATTTCATCCCTCTTACCATGTTTTCCAAGGTGCTAGCAATGTTCACAGGCCTCGTAAAACTCAATACAATCCTAGTAGATGGTTTCCCACCAAAGCCGTGTAATTAGAATCTTTGGGCGGTAGCATTTCCTGCATAGTTTCCTCCTACAATCCCACCATGTGATTCCTCCATAATTACCACATGCTCATGTTCTAATACATATCAGTGCAAAACCTCATCACGACCAAACTTATATATGTCTCCATTAATCAACATGTAGGGCTCGACATGTATTACTAACTCGCTTCCTCTCCGAGTCTTCATCCTTTCCAGTGCGACACCTGGTTTCAAGAACACTATGATATCTTTGAAGTCGAGGGTGAGTGCCATGCAACCTAAATAGTTACGTGTATGACATGATATCCTCAACGATTTACACGTCCTCCCTAAGTTAAACCTTGATAAGTGGTCGGGACCTAAATTGCTCTTTCCGGGTTTACAACCACCGTAAACTCAAACTCTTTGAATAATAGGACCGAATGACATATGTAAGCTTGCAAAATAGGATTTTTGACTAAGTTATTCAATGCCATGTGGTCCATATAGAATATAAAATGTGTTTCTAACAGGTACTTCCTAAACTTGTGCAACACATAGATCATAAGAAATGCCTTGCCCTCCATAGTTGCATATTTACATTCTGCTAGTGTCAAATTTGACCTGGAAAAACACAAAGGATGATCAACAATTCCCTCACCGGGTTGTGTTAGTACTACTTCCATAACTATCCTTTAGGCATCAACATGCACATAGAAAGGCTTATCCCAAGAAGGAAAACATAGTATGGGCGTCGTGACAAGCCTATCCTTCAAAGTGTCAAATGCCCTCTGTTGTGCCTCTCCCCAATGAAATGCACTCTTGTGTTTTAGCAATTCCTCCAAGGTCACGATGATATTGGCATACCCATTGATAAATTCATTGTATTACCTCGTATGTTCAAGGAATCCGTGCACCATGCTTTGACTAGTAGGCTCCCTAATCCCACAATAACTGCAACTTTGGCGGGATCTACTAGTAAGCCTTCTTTACATATAATATGTCCTAACAGGGTCCCAAATGGAGTAGCAAAGACACATTTCTTAATGTTCATGGATTTCCTAAATTTCTGACATCTCTCAAACATCAGCCTCAAATTTACACAATCATCTTTTACTAATCCATACACGATCTATTCATCCAGGTACATATGAATAAATTTATTGATGAAGTCCTGAAATGCTTGTACCATGATGCACGAGAACAAAGCAGTGCATTCTTCAATCCAAAAGCTAACTCTGTAGGAAAAAATACCCCATTCAGGTTAGAAAGTTATCTTTTTCTGGTCTTCCTTTGCAATCATGAGTTGGTGATACGCTGAGAACCCATCTGTGAAAGAGTAGATCTTGTGCCCGGCTACTCCCTCCAAAATTTCTTTAGTAAAAGGGGTTGGAAAAGGATTGATGACACATACTACATTCAGGTCCCTATATTCCACACAGATCCTTATCCTCCCATCCTTCTTGATACTAATGACCATTGGGATTATCCATTCCAATTCTTCCACTACCTCAATGATACTAGATGCTATCATCTTGTCTATTTCTTCCTTGACCCATACATGCAGATTTGGATTCATCCAATAAGGCCTCTTCCGAATTGGGTGTGCACCTTCCTTCAACTTGATCTTAATGTCCCCTAAGGAATGGTGGATGCCTTTGAGTTCATGATACCTGTGAGGGAACAAATCCACGGAACTCATGCAAAAGATCAATGGCCTTTGAAACTTATTTTTAGGTTTTGTCTCTATCCCAATGTTACCCTTATTTTTTCAAGCGCTCATGGTAGGCGCATGTTCTCTCATCAGCACTATCTATGAATTCATGTGTACCTTCAAAATGGTTAACATCCAAAGTTTCCATCTCTTCACTTGTCTACTATATAGACCATTTTTCATTTTTCCATGCACGTGCACTCAAGCTATACTTCCTCTGATTCTTCTTCACCGAGGCACATTTCAAAATAAGGCTCGCCTAATAATTCTAGTAGCCTATATTTTAACATAGCACTATCTCCCATTGTAAGGAACTTGATTAATTGCAACGCCTTATCCACCGATGTCTTGGTACTCCTATACTCAAAAGCTTGAATGAGATACACAACCAACTCGCCAATTACTGTTTGATGACGCATCTACGAATGAATATACTATGTGCATGGATAGCCTTGTAAGGTGGAATATAACTTATGCACCCATAAAAGGTGGTAATGCTTCGCGCCTCACATCAGGCCTTATCACATGCTTGGATATGAAAGCGAGGTGGTTTCTTTACCATGGAAATCTTGTATGACGGTGGGTGCATTTCTCTTGGAGAACATTTTTGGTACCCAAATTGATTCTCCCTCGGAGAGGTGAGTAGCATCACGGGATTGGCGGGAAGCTTAGAGACAAGCAGATCATGTAGTGTGTCATTTTGTAGTCGGGGATGAAATTCAGCTTGCTCTTTGTCACTCAGATGTGTAAAAATGGGTAGCACCCTCAAGAGGATTTGACCTATCCTCACTCTTTGTATGGTTGTGCCTTTCAACCAGGGTGAGAGGACCCTTTTTGTAGCCTACTATTTATGGAGGAGATGGAGATATCCTTCGTTATGAAGTTATTAAGAAGACCTTGAACAAAATATGATCGATGCAACAAAACCTAACTCTCACGAGTTGTTACCCTAGATAAAGGATATATTTTACAAGCAAGGTTTAGACCACTAAAGACAATGAAAACCTAATTGTTTCTACATGTTTTGGAAGTAAAAATTATGCATTTGTACACACACATGACAAACACGGGTAGTATAGGTATGATGTGTTGTGTTTAAATGATTTTTTGTGTGGGAGGTGAGGCAAAAATGAACTTGATTCACCAAATTCTTGAGAAATTTTACAAAAATGGAGACCTTGAACAACGAGAATGCTTCGGGATAGCTAGGATTTTCCTTTAATAAGAATATGTGTTTCAATGGAGGCCCGGATCAAAACTTTTCACACTAACTTCAAGGATCCAAAATAAAGGCTCAAATTGGAAAACTTAACTAACCATTATCAACCTCTATTTCATCATGCCTAAGATACCCTCAAAGGCTAACAAACAATCTTATAGTCATGCTAGCAAAGTAACATTAATTTTAAATTTGTTTATTTCACTATCAAATTTTAAATTAATAGTGAAATAAACAAATTTAAAATGAGGCTGAGATGTGTCCTAACATGGGTCCCAAATGAACCATGACCAAATTGACCAAATTTTGTTATTTCACCTCTTTTTTTGGAAAAGGGAAACTTTTCCATGTTTTTGCCGTAACTCGCCCTTCAGTTCTAGTTTCGATGTGGGTCCCAGTGGAACCATGATTCCTTTTTCACTTTTAACTCCTTTTTACAAAAAGAATTTTTTCCAAATTTCCCCTAGAAGTCCACACCTCCGCCATTGGTGAAGAAAACTTTCACTATTCTCTGTCGGGCTTGCGTCAGGTCATTTTGATGATTTTAGTCTTTTAAACAACAAGGGGCAAAAAATTGAAGTTGCCCCCGATGGCCCACAACCCTGCCTCTTGACTTTTCAAACCACCACGCGTCTCGGTGGCACATCTTGAGGTTGTCCCCAAAAGTAGAGACCCTAAATGAGTGCGGGATCACCACGTGTCTTAGAGCCTTTATGAAGTTGCTGAAAATACTAAGGAAAGAAGACTCAGTGAAAACTTCAACGTGTCTTTATGGCGCAACTTCAAGAATCTTATAAGTCTTCAGAATGATTTGGCAGGGGCACACTTCCTTTTAAAATTTTACTCCATTTTTTCAAAAGGGAAAAATATCCAACCTTCTTCGAAGGCCTGCATCTCCACTTTTAACTTTGCCACGTGTCCTTCTGCGGGGTCAAAGTAAGACTTTTTCCCTGCCGCTTAAATTTTTCTTTAATCAAAGCTTTAGCAGGTCATGGGCAAGTTCTAAATTTTTTCCAAAGTAGCCAAAAATAAAAAGTTCAAAAACAAACCCACCATACCCCATCCAATTAGAAGAAGCCACGTAAGTACCAAAAGAACCAATCAAAATTAAGCAGAGCTACGGGACCAAATTTTCCTTTTTGCCAAAAAGTAAAAATCAAAAAGTTAAAACATTTTCCCACCATCCCCTGACCAACCAAAATAATCCATGTGACTATTGAATGATGAGGAATAATTTTGAAAGGAAGAAGATGACCGCTAGACCATCAAAAACACATAAATTCACCATTCATGCCTAGTATTCGATTTTTCACTAAGGATGAATTTTTTTTGTTGAAGCAAAACCAAGTGAATCATGGTTCCAAGAATCTTTCGACCATGTATTAGGATTTTCAAACGTATAAAAATATAAATTTATCATTCTCGAGCTTCCATGGTTGGGGTGAAATAGGAAAATCGAGAAGATCCTATAGATTTTGAAGGAATTAGGAAAAAAAAGGGGAAAATTAGGAGAATCCTTAAAAAGAGGCATGCAAATGGATTTTGAAAACAATTCGAGGCATTCAAATGGAGGTAAAAGCTTGAACATCCACATCGAGAGAAAATGTTTAATAACATGCAGATTAGAGGAAAATTAGGGAAAATTGTGTGAGATAAAAACGAGCACTAACATCAGCTCCGACTTAGGGATGGGCACTCCCAACGAGTTCTATAAGAAAATATAGCTTACCAAGTGCTAAGAACAAACCACTAGGAACGAATTCAAAGGGAAATCTAGCATAGCAGAACAACAAAAACCATCCTCCAAAAAATTGAACCAGAAACCAGCAAAACCAAGCCACCGAGGACGAGAACAAGCAAGAACACAAAAGGCAGTAAATCAAACCAACAAACTATACACTGTACAAGTGATGCTCATCTTGATTTTGGGGAATCAATCCAGAAAATGCTTCAAGTGCCTGCCATTAACAGGAAATTCAAGTAACTCACCATCCAAATATTTCAAGAAGAAAGTATGCTCACCAATCGGAATGTCAATGAAGTAAGGGCCCATCCATAGTGCATCAAATTTACCATGCTTTCCCTTGTCTTCATGTCTAATATCCCACAACAAGACAAAATCTCAAATGTTGAAAGCCACAGGAGTGACCTTTTTGTCAAATAACTTCTTCAATTTTTCTCTGAAATTCACATGCCTATGGTGAGATCTTTGTCATTTCTTCATCAAGTTCAACAATCTAGTTAATACGAGCCTCATATGGACTAACCTCTTGATCTTCCAATTTTTGAATGAACTGATATGAGGATAGTTGCATATGCGCAGGGCAGCAGAGATTGAGTGCCATACACCAATTCGAATGGAATTTTTCTAGTGGCTCTTTTAACAAGTAATCATGTAAGCCCAAACAACAAACTTCAGTTGTTCACCCCATTTTCTTTTGTTCATCTCTAAGTTTCTTCGATAATTTCGAGAAAATTTTTATTCTTGGACTCATCTTGTCCATTTCTTTGGGGATTGGAATTAGAGTCATATGTCAAATTGATCCCATATTCTTTACACATTTCCACCAAAGGCTTAGCTCGAAGCTCATGGCATTGTCGAAAAAAATTTAACTAGCACCCCAAACTGCGCAGATGATATGGTTCAACATGAAATCCATGATAATTTGGTGTGTTGCTCTTTTGGTGGGGATTGCCTCTACCCATTTGGTGAAGTAATCGGTGGCTATAAGAATCCACTTGTGGCCAACACTTTAAGGGTCTGAAATCTCACCAATGAAATCCATTCCCCATTTCTTGAATGGGGCTTCATTGATACAAGCTGCAAAGGCGGGGAGCACAAGCTTTGATCTTCCAAAGAAGCGCTAACAACTCTCACATCTTCTAACCAAAAGAGTTGTATCCTTGAAGAGAGTTGACCACCAATAAACATCCCTCAAGATCTTGCGCATCTTGTGACTCTTTCAGCAAAATTTTCCCCACAAACTCCTCCATGGAGATCAACAATTATCTTGGGGGCTTCATCTTGATGAATGCATTGTTATCCATATTTCACCCCGTGCCATATATTGGATCAGCCATGACCCCGCATAAGATAAACTTGAGAAAACTCATTCAAATCCTATAGATTGGTCACGAAGGACTCAACCATGGAGTGGTAGAGGCCAAGAGAGACTAAAATGACCTGTGTAAAAGAAAGCGACTCTCTAGGCCGTTTCCACGTCTTAAATTTGTTCTCAAAGTTACAGTAGACTCGGTTTATGAGATAGCAGGTCGAGACAAGAAGGGGTGATCTTTGCGGGGGAACCCGAAATAAGAAGGGGAAGAAAAGGAGAAGTTTCAAGGTCCTCGGGCATGAAATAGTTCGAGAAAAGGGTCCAAAAATGACTAAGTATAGAGGAGGCAGCGGAAAGAGCCACGTGTCCTAACGACACTTCTCCAAAGGTGAATCAAAAAGGGGAAACTCAAACTTGCGCTAGGCTTCCATGCAACAGAACCCCAAGGAAATTGTGGGTTGTTGAAAAGTCTCTAGTTGATAGAAAGAGTGCTAGGTGTCAACTTCGTGCAAATTCAGAAAGGAATCCCAGGGAAAAGACTCAAACTTGCGCCAGCCCTCCACATAGAAAATGGTCAAATAGAGTCAAAATGTGGGCTTCAAAATCGGCTATGTATAATTTATCAATGGAGAATTCCAAGTGTTAGTGTGGCACATCTCAAAAGTTGGTCTCAATGAGAGACCCAAATGAGAGCGAGCTCGCCATGTAGCCCAAAGTCTAAAAGGTAAGAGTGACCATTGAAAAATCCATAGATCAGTGGAGGCCGACAAGTGTCAACCCGAAGCTCCTCCAAAGGAAAACTTTAGGCTGGGTTTTAAGAAAGCACGGTTCCTCAACATGTTATTCTGATAGGGGTAGAGTTAGTTGAATATTCAATGTATGGGCATAGCTGGCAGAGGCTGCCAAGTGTCCTAATTGCACTGATTCAAGGGTTGAATAGAGAAAAGGTTTCCAAATGAATGCTAGACGCATGTCCCGGAATGAAGCGGGTCATCAAGGAAAATTTGGTCCTTTGCCCCTTATTATCTCAAGAGGTTAAAAGTTGCAAAATGACTTGCAACTCTGCCCAAAGGAAAAATTCAGCATTTGGGGTGAGTCAAGGCCAAAGCGGGGAATCAGAGGAAGTGGTGAAATTTTTCCTTTTGTCAAAAAGGCACAAGGATAAAGATGGAAGCGCATTTCCCAAACAACCCAGAAGGAGCCATGTGTCTAGGTGGAGCTTCGAGGCTACGAGAGTTTTTTGAGTTTTGCATTTTTTGCGCAAAAGGGAAAAAAGATAAATTGTGGACCCGAAAGCTGATTTTTTCTAATCCAACTGCCACATGTTCCATACCGGAAGGGGGACCCATTCTTGAAATTGTTTTCCCACCCATTTGTACGTACTTGATACAAAATTTGAAGGGGCATATCTTTCAACTCATGGATAAAAATATTGCGAATCTGACACCATTGGAAAGATCTTGGCCTTGCCCATGCCACGGAGGTCTGGAAATTTAATTTTGAGGAGGTTATGCGAAGGAAAATGGAGAAAACATCTTTGGGATTTCAACATAGGATCTTCTTTCCTCAATAATTTGATCAGATTTGATTTTTTCCACCATTTCCTCTTCCTTCAAGGCGCCGAACCAAGGATCGATGCAAAAAGATAGATTTGGGGGCATATTTTATCAAAAGCATTCACAACAATAGTTGAGCTTCAACCTTCTTTTAACACCTTTCTCTCTCTCTCTATCTTTCTTCTATACGATCGAATATCTAAATATGGAGATAGGATTCATTGTAAAGGGTTGGACATTCTTTGTTTTGCAGGCTCCCTTCTCCTTCTAGCAAAGGAAATTGTGGGGTTCAGGCCTTCCATTGAGATTTCAATACTTTACTACCTTTTGGCTACTTTGTAATGAAGCGTATCAAGCCATGGAGCAATAAAACACATCTCGTGATCAATCTTAGATCCTTTCCCATCTCTTTTTCTTTCATTTGGTCTCCCATTACAGATCGGCTATCTTTGTTTGTTTATTGTATGCATTTTGCTAGTTTGTGTCTATTAGCAAAATAAGTGTTCATGATTCCTTTAGTGCATCACCAGTAGTCTAGTTATTTCTTATTCTCTTGTACTATTTTACCCTATCTCCTTGGAAAGTTTCAGATTAGGTATTGAGATAGATCCTCTACAAATCCTTGTGTGTGCACCTAAACAGAGGAATAAAGAACTAGCCTTTAATCGGAGAGATTTACCACTTTTCAAGGTCCCACACCTTGGGAAATTTTAATTTTATGCAATCACACTAGATGAGTCTACCTTGGAAAAGAAAAACCGTAAAACTCATTTGGGGGTCTTTGTGATTCTATACTAGTAGTTTTGGCATGCTGATGGGACCAAGAATTCTCCATCTTATTACGGTAGGAATTGATGTAAACTTGCTGTGATTCTATTTTTAAGAAGCCTTAAAATTACACATCGATGACTCCAAAAGAAAAAAATATACTCGTTTCAGCGGATCCCAAGCAATTTCATGAGAAGAATGCAAACACGATCAAGAACCAAAGAAGAGGGACTGTTTGTCTATCTAGACTAGTACCCAGACGAGAGGGAGAAGAGGAAGAAGCACCCAGAGGTCTCTATCTCCACCAAGCAGAGCTTTATCAACACCTCCTCCCAATAGACCGTTCATTCAATCAAGAGGGTGCTCGAGACCAATCAAAATGGCTCAACCAAATCCTTATGTTAACTTCTTGGCAATTGTTATCCAAAATTTACCCCCCAGGGTAATTTGATAACATGCATCAGAATATTCAAGTCCCAGGCACATTGATTGATTCAGAGCAAACATCATGTTTCTGAGGTTCCCTCAGATATTTTTCTAACTCCCCTGGCCAAAGAAGGAAGGAGCAAGCTCTGAGAAAATGCGAAAAATGGTTGCAGAAGGCAAGTAGGTTGATCCAGGAAAAATTGTGAAAATCGGCTAAGTCCTAGTCCTAGGAGCAATTGGGACATTTGGGACAAAAATGCGCGGATCGGCCGAAAAGCCTCCAGGCGGCCCAAATAGCATTTGGGACAATCGGGCCAGAAGTACGCGGCGGGCGCGAAAAGCCGATCCGGCCAAAAGAGAGAAAAATTGGCTAACTGCTGAGAGGGTCGCCTTTGGGACATTTGGGACAAATGGACGCGAACCGGCCGGTTCGCCGAAATCAGCACAAGCAGTCCGAAACAAAGTGGGACAAGCGGGACAAATGGACGCGAACCGGCCGAACCGGGCGAAATGGGCACAAGCGATCCAAACAAAGTGGGACAAGCGGGACAAATGGACGCGAACCGGCCGAACCGGGCGAAATGGGCACAAGCAGTCCGAAACAAAGTGGGACAAGCGGGACAAATGGACGCGAACCGGCCGGTTCACTGAAATCAGCACAAGGAGCTTTGTGCCAGCCGAGACAAAAAATGCGCGAGGGACGCGTGGGACGCGAAAAGAGTGAAATGGGTGAAGACAGAAGAGGAAAAGTCAACGTTTGACCTGCGAAACTTCAAACGGCCATAACTTTTGACTCCGAGCTCCGATTTTCACAAAATTGGACTTTCTGGAACGAGCACGACGTCCTATATGCCACAGAAACTAGATTTCTTATTTTTAATGATGGGAGATATATTTAATTAAGAGAAACATATTCGGCTCTAGTCAGTTAATGTTCATTCCCGTCAAATGACAGAAAACGCCTGCTAGACCCAAAATAGCTGCTCACACTCAGAAGGCCATAACTTCTGCATTTCTTGTTGAAATTGCACAAAATTGGTACCGTTGGAATCGTGGTTCTAAGCCCAACACATAGAAATCAAGAAATTCCAGATTTGATTAGAAATTGATTGAGTTTTTTAAGAAAACGTGGCCAGGTTCAGAACAGTGTTTTATTTGGTAGCTGGGAGTGCAATTAAGAGGCATGGTCATCATTCTTTCTCTGCTGCAGCACATGGGACAGCATGGGGAGCCTTTTGCAAGTAATGTATAACCATTTCACTCAATTTAATGCTTCTTACAGGTGGTTGAAGGACAGATTTCAGGATTTCCATTTTCCCTTCTCTTCTCCTTCTCATTTTTCTATAAATTGGAGTGTTGGGCTCATTGTAAGGGGGAGAGTTTTTGGGTAGCAAAGCTCTGTCAAAATTGCTTTGTGAAGCCAGTGTGTTGCAGGCCCTTGTAGTGGACTCCTTGCATGGTGATCCAGGCCCTTATCTTGTAATAGACTGAACTGTGCATACCAGGAAGCAATAAAATACAAAGTTTGTGGATGTATCTTCCCCTGCTGTGTTTTCTTGCATTCTTCTTGCCCCTTTTATCTTTCTACAAGAATATTGTGTCTATTATTATGTTCTTGCAGGAATTCACTAACATTGTGTATGCTTGGAATATTGTTGTGAATGCATTTTGCTAGATTATGATGAACTGTCATCACCTCTTCTAGTGTGCACTTTCCCTCTGTATTTCACACATTTGGAGATTACTCTCACACCCTCCTTTTCTAGTGTATCACCTTAGCACTTTAGTGTAGGCTTTCATTTTATGTATTCTCTCCCTGGTCCTTGGAAGTTTAGATTAGAACAGTTAGCTTATCCTGCATTAGATTAGATTGTGGCAGGTAGTTTAGGAGCAAGAACCAGCTTTCTCTGGAGGTCTGTCTCAAGTAGCAAGTCCCACAACTTGGAGATAGTACCCATGTTATCCAATCACTTGTGAGTTCAAATACATGCACAGGGGGTCTTTGTGATTCGGTGATATGAAGTAATATTCCACTTTCCTTGAATGCACAAACTTGATTTCCTATTACAACATTAAAAAGTATCCCATATTTCACTAGGGAAAATCAAACTTCTCCTAGTGATCATGTCCAAGATATTGAAAATGTTTGTACAATCCATGAGATTCATGAGATGGACATTGTAGTCAAGTTGCTTGCCTCTTCACTCAAAGGGAAGGCTTCACAATGGTTCAGGAGTCTTGAGGCAGGCTCTATCCAAAATTGGAACTAGTCTGTGCACAACCCTCCACAACCAGTTTGGAGAGAAGGGTGATAACTTATCTTTGTTGGAGCAACTAACAACAATCAAGAGATCCCCGAATGAGCAGCTGACATACTTCAACCTCTGACTCCAGCAGACCTGAGACAAGATTCCAACAACGGTAAAACCCACAAATGAAGGTGCCTTCTTATACTTTCTGTTGTCGTGAAAATGTGCAACAAGGAAATTGGAAGTTTCTAAGCATGAAAACTATACCCCTATGGAAATTTTTTCATTCCTAGGCACCCCAGATCAAATCCATCAGTCTAATCACCCCTATTTGATATCAAATTTTTCCCCTAGGTGATTTAGTAAATTGCACTCATTCCACCTAGGTTATTTTAGGGAGTTTTGAAAAGATGTTATCTTCTGGGAGTATTGGGAAGGGCTATCGCTGGCCTTCCCAGGTGGATTGATCCCACAGAGTAAAATGGAAGAGAAAAATTCAACATGGATCTGAATGGAATACCTTATGACATCAAAGAAATGATTTTAGAAGGTTTAGATAATTTTTCAAGACTTGAAGCGGTTTGAGTGAAAATGGGGTTCACAAGCCTAAACAGTACACGAGGCCTAAAACAGGTTGTTGGGCTTCAAAATAAGATTTAAGGAGATTTGAATGGAGTAGGAAGTAAAACAAAACATCTTCAAAAATAGGATTCCAAGACCTGCATGATGGTGAAATAATATTTTTCACAACACCTTGGCGCATATGATTGGAAGGCGGTTTTCTCAGGCACAAGTGGAGTCTCAGATCAAAAATCCTAATTTTTAGGGATCATATGGTCAAATTAAGACATTAGAACACCATAATTAGATTCAAAATTACATTTCCAGTCAGAATCATATTCAATTTCACCAAGAAATTCCACTGGGAGCTCAAGTTATCTGCATTCCAAGTTACCCTCTCAAAGGCAGTTCAGGACTTAGTCATTTTTTCGAGAGGACACATGTCAGCACCAGGAGCCTGGTGGGATTTCATGTCCCTAAATTCCATGAGGTCAGGTACATCAACCCTTGGAAAATTTTCCCATCCCTCATGTGACCCTTGGGACCCTCATATGACCTCCAGACTTGACAGATCAGCCCCCAGGTGCTTATTTGGAGCATGCCTTCCCGCTGTTGTTGGATCCGGCACCACGTGTCAGCTCCGGGACCGTCATGGAAACTGATGTCTCTTATTCACCTTAGGTGGGGGACATAATACCTTGAAAAAATCACCCATCCCCCATAGGGGTCTTGACACTCACGCGATTGCGATTCAGCCCCCAAGTGCTTATTTGGAGTGTGTATTCTCGGTCGTTGGATCGGGCGCCACGTGTCATGCTCTTGACCACCGTGGAATTTCATTTCCATTATGAACCTAAGGTGGGGGAAATCAGACCTTTAAAAATTCACCCATACCCCATAGGGAGTCATTTGGAAAATGATGTGACCTCCTTTCGGATCCCGAAGTGCTTTACATCAACTTTTTCCTCCTTCATTCCCTGTTGTTGGATCTAGTGCAACATGTCACCATCTTGCTCATTATGGAAATTGATGTCCCTCATTTCCCTAAGGTCAGGGACATCAAGCATGGAAAAATGTTCCCAAGCCCTACCTATGCATATCTTTTTGAAATTTTTCCAAGTGCCACTTTTTTCCGCTTCTAACTTCTAACAATTATATGTGCACTTCATTCCTCCATACTTTGCAACATTCTTCCATCGCTCCACCATTGAAAATGCTCAGATCTGATCAACCCAAGAAATTAAACACATTCCCCATAGTGATTTGCATGTCTCGAAGGAATCCTCATCAAACATAGAAGGAGAAGCATGGAGCACAGAAGGAGAAAATGGAGAAAACTCCATAGCCATGAAATGAGAAGTTGAAGAAATCTCCCAAACAGATGCATGAAACAACAAGATATATTTTTCTGCTCATTTCTATAACAAAGGCCATCAATAATGCACCTTCAAATTCCCCCATGAGCGACAGAGCATCCATAATGAAGAAATCTCCTTTTTGGCTCAACGAAGAAAGAAGTGGGATTTCCCATCAAACCGGTTGTTGGATCGAAGTAAGATTACACGTGAAGCACCAGAAGAAAAAACCCACATCAAAAATATAATTTTCTTCAAAAATGGAGGAGAAAACCAAACCTGTAATTTTGAGGTCCATTAATGGTTGCCATACCCAGAAGCATTGCCAGGTCTGAAAATTAAAACTTTAAAATATCCTGGATTATTAAGCGGGTGGGCCCGAAATTTCAAAGGGATGATATTGGGAAAAAACCCATATAAAAAAACTTCATTCCACGTCAATCCGACTCCCAGAGGCCAAATTTCTAAAAATAGCAGGTCTACTACATAGGAACTGCTATTTCGGGAAAGTCATTAATGTGAGAAGAACCTACAAAGGAGATGAAGATATCAGAGGTGCACTATAGCTGAGAATTCACTAGAATGGAAATTTTTGGCACTTACTAAAAAAATTAAGTGGGCCCTCGAGAACCTGCTAAAAATAGAAATTTGATCCAAAGAAGTGAGGAACGCATGGAGAAAGGGGAATCAAGGTCACAATACTCAGCTAAGGATCGAGGGAGTTACTTTTTTTACACTTACTAAAAATAGTACGTTACACTCAAAGAGAAGTTTTGGTACAATGGGATGTAAAAGGCTAATCATTTAGGGGACATCATTTTTCAGAGCATCCTAGCCATTTTCACAAGGAATTCGAGATCCACCTTAGTTAATTCAACTGGGTGAGCATTCGAGAGATAATTTAGAGGAGTTTCACAATGTGCAAGGAGTTCGAAGATTCGGAGTTTCACTGCATTTGGAGCTTTCCATCAACAAGGATCAACAAACTTCATCAGTGACATCTACTCTTTTTCTTCTCTCTCTCTCTCTTTCTCTCTCCTCTTCCCCCTAACTTTCTCTCACTTTCAAATGTTCTAATTCTTTGTTGGGGTTTGCACTTTTTGATATACCTTTAAGTCACTTAAAAGTGACTTTAGAAACATAATGTAAATTAAGTCACCTTGCTATTATAAAAGGGACTTAAATATTTAAAGTGGAATATGAATAGTCTTAAGTCATATTAAGGCATATGAAGGGTCATGAGGAAGACAATAAGTCACCTCTCATTCTATAAATTGTAATGCCATTCCCATTGCAAAGGGTTGGTAATTGATTTTGTAAACTCAAGAGTGTATTGAGAGAACAAAGGAGATAGCCAAATTCTTCTATTTTCCCCTTCTCAAAAATGTCTTCTATTCCCACACTATGTACAAATTCTGCTTGAGCTTCAATAAAGGAAGAAGGAATTTTAGCCTCTTTGATTGAGGATTTTATTGGTACTTTGTGTTCATTAAGCTCTATTTAGTCTTGTTGTTGTTTTGCAGATTTGTTCTCTTCTGAAATTCAAGTGCATGTGATGAAACTTCTGACTGGTGTGCGCAAGTCTCTGATTTTCTACTTGCAACATTGGTTCTCCTACCTCAATTCTCATTCCCTTTCCCGCATTCCAAGCAAAGTCATCTCTTGCAGGTATATGCAAGCATTTTTGCAGTGGTCGGTGGATTTCCCCTGTTGGATCCACTGGTCGAAAGGCCATAGTATAAATCCACCTTTTTCGTGTGCATGCGCATACGGAAGCTACATTAGTTAAGTAGAGGGACTTAGATTCCCAGAGTGTTGGCAAGAAATCCACAAGTTTGTCCACTCAAAAAAATTTATCACCAACAGTTTCTTAGAGCTTTAAACTATGATATTTCTCTAATGATTTAGTCAATGGGGGCACTACATTACCTCGTAGCCTATAGCCTTTCCATATGGGACCATTTGATTTAGGATGGTAAAATCACTCCTAGGCCATCCATGCCTCTGTACCATGAGTTAGGAAGCCCGGACACTAGCCAAACACCTACATTAGCTCCTATACCCATCCCGGGATTCAAAGTTCAGTGAAGCTTCCACTTCATCATCTAAAAAATCTAAATAGCTTCAGAAGTGATGAAACAACTACATAACCTGGGAAATGAGATAGTAACCATCAAGAGACAACACTCTCATAGTTCCAGGCCATATGAGTCTCAGGCTCAGTCTCAAGGTCAGTACCAGGATAGACCCCATTACCACCAAAATAGGACACCATCTCAGACTGTAAATCAGAGCCAAAGCCAAGGAAACCTCAAGTTGCTTGACCTTTTAGGTCATATGATCCAAATGTAGCTTCAACATCAAGGGCATTGGTTTTAGCACATAACAATATGGCATAAGAATATGATTGGTATTTTCCATGTAATCAAGCACATAACTAATAAATGTGCTTTAATGGTGCTCTAAATCAGGATTTAATGGCGCAAACCAAGTATGGTGCCACAATATCGTAGCAAGAGGGAGATCTGCGCAGAAGAATCTCAACAAGGTGAACCTCATGGAGAGACTATGCTTATAAATTGGTAGGCTGAAGACTTTTGTGAGATGAATAAGTCCCCTCCTCAAAGTGTGGCTACCAATACATGGTCCAAAAAGAGAAGTATTGGAGAAGGCCAACCACTAAATTTAGGGCACCCTTAATCTTCCATCACTCCACAAGGTCCTAGTGTTCTAACTGTAACTCCCAACATGTAGAACCAATCCAATCCACCTTCCAAATCCGGTTAGGCCTTGGTTGTAACAACTCACGTGAAAGAAAGAAATATGTCTAGGAATGGGTAGCAAAAGGACACCTCATTCAATATTATTAAGCAAATGAAGAGGTCAAGTGTGAAAATTTCACTATGGGAGTCCTTTGGCTATTCTAGGGAAGAGAGATATGTTGCTGATTGTCATGCAGAATTGGTCAAGTTCAAATCAACCCCCTAACCAACAAGAGAGAGTGCTTACCAATGCAGTTCAACTTGGAAGGAACCAAGGAGAACAACAAGGTAAGAACTTGAGACCTCCTCCCTTCTATGTTTCATTAATTATTGGAGACAAATTGGTTCACAATTATATGATTGATTCTGGGGCTAGTAGTTCTATGATGCCCAAACAAATAGCTGATCAGTTGGGTCTCCAATATGAATTCATCTCTAAAGGAGTTATCCAATTAGATGGGACAATAGTGAAAACTGTTGGAATCATCAAGGATCTGAGCCTCACTCTGCATGCGTAAACCAATGTGATTGTTTTGTAAAATGTGTCCATCATAGATTTTCCACCACATTTTGCCATATTTTTTCTAGGGATTTCACAAACCAAAATTGGATGGTACTTGTCTAATGATTGGTCACATATTCTCTTTAGGACAAGGTATGGGGAAAAGGATACAGTCAAATCTAAACCCATTGCATAATACCACATTGAACCTTATGTGCCTAGCCCCATCAATGTCAATTGCTATGTTTATGATCAAGAAGACCTCCTAAGCACTAATGAAGTAGATACCAAGGTGGGATGTATCCTAGACTTGACTCTAGATGAGTGGACCAACAAAAGACATGCCTTTGACCCCTATAAGGAGATGGAAGAATCTGAGTTGGGTGTCTACTATCTACATGAAGAGAATCATCCTCTTCCTGACCTAATTAAGCCATAATACGAGGATGACAATGGGGTATTGCAATTGTTCTTTGATGGATCGAGGAGCGAGATAAGGAGCTAGAGAAGGATCTATGATTGCATCCCCTAAAGGTATGAAGTATTATTCATCCTTCATATTTTAGTTTGCTTGCTCAAACAACACTACCGAATATGAGGTTTTGGTCCAAGGTCTTCATTAGGAAAGGAAGATAGGGATCAAGAACATGCAAGTGTTTGGTGACAATAAACTAGTTGCCAATCAAGTCCGAGGACTTAATGTTGTCAAAAATGAACTTCTCAAGAACTAAAAGAGTAGAGTATGGAATCTCATGGTAGATTTTGAGGCCTTCAACATTGTGTCCATACCCGGGAAGGAGAATGAAGTTGCTGATAGACTTGCAGCAATTGGAGCAACATTTGATGCGATTGACAAAATCAAGAGGGACAGAGAACAACCACATATCCATGTGATTGTGAGGCCAGCAATACCAGATAATAATACATGTTAGCAGAGTTTTGAGAATGATCAATAGATCATTAACTTTTGTAAGAATAAGTCGAATTATCAAAGAAGAAACCAAAGCAGACTAGAGCAAAGTAATATGGAAATCGAGATAGTACAACTACATACAAACAAACTTTCCAAAGGCTTAGTGACACCGGAATCTATTTTCAATCCAAATGATTAGTTTAGAAAGGAGAAGGCTAACATATAGATCCAAGGAGAATATTTGAGTCAATCCCGGTTGGGGAAGACCAAACACTTCAAATTGGGAAAGTGGAAACCGAGCAAGAAAGGTGTGAATTCATACAACTTTTCCAATAATTTCTAGATGTGTTTGCTTAGAGTTATGAAGATCTAAGAGGGTTCAATCCAAAACTAGCACAACACACAATCGAGGCTGGATCCAACCGCTTAGCCCATCGGGAAGAAGCAGAGACCAGTCAACCCACATATTGAGCCTCTGATGAAGAAGGAGTTGAACAAGTTGATAGAGGTGAGTATCATATTTCCAATCAAACACTCAAGTTGGGTTGCAAACCTAGTCCCAGTCAGAAATAAAATTGGGAAAATCAAGTTGTGCATTGACTTTAGGGATTTGAACAGAGCCTCCCTCAAGGATCACTACCCACTCCCTTTAATGGAGTAGATCTTGCAAGTAGTGTCTGGGTTAGAAAGATTCTCTCTCCTAGATGGTTATTTGGGATACAATCAGATCATGGTGAAAGAATATGATCAATTCAAAACAGCCTTCACCACCAAATGGGACACCTATGCTTATAGAAAAATGCCATTTGGATTTTCCAATGTTCAACCACTTTTCAAATGGCAATGGATATGGAATTCAAGGGGTTGATCAACAAAATTGTACTGATCTACCTAGATGACATCACTATTTTTTCCAAGAATGCAGCAGATCATCTTTTCCACCTAAGGCAAGTGTTCCAAAGATGTAGGAGTTTTGGGGTGTCATTGAACCCTAACAAATGCATATTCTTGGCCCATGAAGGTGAGCTTCTAGGCCATATTGTATCAAAAGAAGGATAAGCAATTGACCCGAGAGAGATTTTAAGAAATAAGAGCTTTGCCATTGCAAGTCACAAGAAGGATCTTCAAAGCTTCTTGGGAAAAATGAATTTTGTTCACAGATTTGTTCCAAACTTTTCTTCCCTTATTAAGCCAATAACATTGATGCTGAAGAAGAGATTAACATTCAGGTGGATAGCTGAAGTAAAAGCAAGTTTTAAGGCTATCAAAGAAGCCATATCGTAATCCCAAAATCTTGTGAATCCATTTTTTCCCAAAGATTTCATATTGTATGCCTTTGGTAGCAGTGACACAATATTTTGAATCTTGGTTAAAGAGAACAAGGAAAGTTCAGAACAACCAATTACTTTCTTCAGCTAGAGTCTAGATGATTATGAGGTGAGGTACTCCTTCATTGAGAATCAGGTCTTGGCGGTGATAAGAGGATTGAAGAAGTTTAAGCATTTGGTTTCAAATAACAAAATCCAACTATTGGTCTCCCATGCAAGAGTTAAGGAATTCCTTCTCAGCAAGGACGTGAATGAGAAGCATGCAAGATGGATTACTCATGTCATGGAGTATGAAATTGAGATCAAGGTCACCAAGTTGGTCCATGGGAAAGGGTTGTGTGAACAACTAGCCTCAGTCAACAAGGTGAAACAAACAATGAAAGGGAGGTTGTTCTTGTTCTACAAGATGATCAAGAAGAAAGGAGAAATGATGTACCTGCTCCTTGTTGGACCCAAGACATGGTGCACTTCCTTAAAATAGGCTTGTGTCCTCATGGTATGAGTAAAGAAAAAAGGAGACATCTCAGGTTACAGGCCACCCCATATGTTCTTATTGATGGTGTCTTTTTCAAAAGAGACATCAATGGAATTCTGCTGAGATGAATTAGGACAGATCAGGTGGAGAGAGTGCTACAAGAATTCCATGTTGAAGTAGCTAGAGGCCATTTTTCTCCAAGAGTGATAGCACTCAAAATCATGAAATCAGGTTATTACTGGCCCAGAGTGTTTAGTGACTATTACACATGGATCAAAAGGTGTAATAAATGTGCATTCCTTAAAGGTAAAGAGAGGCTAGCTACACTATCATTGCACCCAATCTCAGTCGACCAACCTTTCCTGCAATGGGGACTGGACTTCATTGGAGTCATCAACCCAAATTCAAATCAAGGCCATAAATGTATTCTGACAATGACATATTATTTCACCAAGTGGACTAAGGCAGTGGCACTTAAGGAAGCCAATGAGTCTAGTATCCTAGATTTCTATGAAGGGATAGTGACCATATTTGGAGTGCCAACCACCATCATATCAGATAATGCATTAGAATTTATAGGTTCCAATATTACAGGATGGGCTATTAAGAATGGGACTTATTTAAGTACTTCATCAAACTATTACCCTCGGGGAAACGACCGGGATGAGTCCACAAATAAGAATCTGCTAAGGATCATTAGAAGAACTTTGGATGAGAATTAGAGGAACTGACACACAAAGCTCAAAATGGCCCTATGGGCTGATAGAATAACACCCAAGAGATCTACATGCATCTCTCCATTCAAGCTTGTCTATAGGAGGAGGCGGTTTGCCTATATCACTTGAGTTACTGCATTAGAACTCGCAAAGCAACTAGAGATGTCTAAATTTGAACCAATGGAGGCCAGGTATGAAGAGCTGATAAAATTAGAAGAAGTCGAGAACAAGCACTCCAAGAAATAGAAAGGAATCAAAACTCAATCAAGAAATGCTTTAACAAGAAGGAAAAAGCAAGAACCTTCTAGGAAGGAGACTTGGTTTAGAAATGGGATGTAGATAAAAAAAAAAACCAGGAAGGCATTCTATGTTTGATGCCATCCGGAGTGGCCCTTATATGATCACAAGGTACAAAAGTAGCAATGCTTTCCAATTTTCTACATTGGAGGGAGAAAAGTTATAGATTCTAGTGAACGTGATCTATCTTAAGCATGTTACTAAAAGGGAGTTCTCACCTGTACATATTAGTTTAGTTTTCTCTTTCCTCTAAGTGCTTCTACACATTGTCTTACCGTAGTGTAGATTTCTTTTCTCCTAAGTTCTTTGCATGCTCTCGCATGTTATATTTGGAGCATGTATGATTTCTAATTTTGTATATAGTTGTGGTGCCATTTTGTGGCTCTTATGCATTCCATTCAGAGAAAGCAGATGAAGCCCTTGGTTATAATAATTTTCTACTTGTAAGAAAAATTCATTTCGAGATATCTTATAAAACTTGAGAGTGCAAGCAAGAGGGCTCATGAATCAAAGGAAGAACTAGTATCGATCATCTTTCTCGAATCCATGCCCAACGGATATGACAAGGAAATTGGTCCATTCATCTAACAAGCAGATACCCCTGTGAGTCACCAAATTTTTATCCATATTTCAGCTCGTACCAAATATTGGATCATCCACGACCCCGCATAAGTGAAACCTAAGAAAAATCATTCAAATACTATAAATTGGTTGTAGACGGACTCAACTATGGAGTGGTGGAGGCCAAGAGAGACTAAAAGGACCCTATGTAAAATAAATGACTCTATCGGTCTGTTTCCACATCTTAAATCCATTCTCCAAGTTCTAGGTAGACTCAGGTATGAGATAGGAGGGTCAGACAAGAAGGGACGATGCCATAGGAGAATGAGAAACAAGAAGGGGAAGAAACGACGAAGTTTTGAGGTCCTCGGGCTCGAAACAATTCAGAAAAGGGTCCAAAAATGACTAAGTATAGAGGAGGTAGTGGAAATAATCACGTGTCCTAACGACGCTTCTCCAAAGGTGAATCCAAAAAGGGAAAATCGAACTTGCACCTGGATTCCATGTGTCCGTAACCCCAAGGAAATTTCGGGGCATTGAAAAGTCTCAGTGAGAGAAAGAGTGTCGGTGTTAACTTGGTGCAAATTCGAAAGGAAGCCCAGGAGGAGACTCAAACTTGCACCAACCCTCCACGTAGTGAGATGGTCAAATAGAGTCAAAAGATGAGCTTTGAAATTAGGTAAGTATAGATGTATTAGCATAGAATGACAAGTGTTAGTGTGGTGCATCTCCAAAAGTTGGTCCCAAGGTGGAGACCTAAATGAGCATGAGCTCACCATGTAGCCCAAAGTTTAAAAGGTAAGAGGGACCGTTGAAAAATCCATAGATCAGTGGAGGCCAACAAGTGTTAACTCGACATTCCTCCAAAGGAAATCTTTGGTCAGTTTTCAAGCAAGCGTGGTGCTTCCATGTGTTATTCCGATAGGGGCGAGTTAGTTGAATAGTCAATACATGGTCTCGGCCGACGAGAGGTTGTTAAGTGTCCTAATGGCACTGATTCAAGGGTTGAATAGAGAAAAGGTTTCCAAATGAGTGCCGAATGATGCATGTCCCGAACAAAGAGGGCCATCAAGGATAATTTGGTACTTTTCCCCTTGTTATCTCAAGAGGGTAAAAGTTGCAAAATGACCCGTAACTCCGCCCAAAGGAAAAAGTCAACATTTGGGCCCGAGTCAAGGCCAAAGTGGGGAATCGGAGGAAGAGGTGAAAATTTCCTTTTTCAAAAAGTCACAAGGATAAAGATGGAAGCACATTTCCCAACCAACCAAAAGGAGCCATGTGTCTAGGAAGATATTTGAGGCTGCGGGACTTTTTTGAGTTTTGTGTTTTTTTTGCAAAAGGAAAAAAGATAAATTGCGGACCCAAAAGCCCAAATTTTGTTCTAATCCAATTGCCACGTGTCCCATACTAGAAGGGGGACCCATTCTTGAAAAAAATTTCCCCCATTTGTACAGAATCGATACAAACTTCGAAGGGGCATATCTTTCGACTCAGGGCTCAAAATATTGTGAATCTGACACCATTGGAAAGATCTCAGCCTCGCCCATGCCATGGAGGTCTGGAACTTTAATTTTGAGGAGCTTAGGTGAAGGAAAATGGAGAAAATGTCTTCAAGATTTCAATGCAGGATCTTGTTGGCTCAACAACCAGATCGGATTTGATTTTGTTTCCATCGTCTCCTCTTACTTTAAGGCGCTAAACCAAGGATCGATGCATTAATAATAGTAGTTGAGCTTCAACCTACTTTTCCCACCTCTCTCTCTCTTTCTTCTATTTGATCGAATATATAAATACGGAGGCGGGATTCATTGTAAAGGGTTGGACATTCTTTTTTTTACAAGCTCCCTTATCCGTATAGCAAAGGAAATTGTGGGGTTTAGGCCTTCCATTGAGATTGCAATACTTTACAGCCTTTTCGCTACATTTTAATGAACTATATCAAGCCACGGAGCAATAAAACATGTCTTTGATTGATCTTTGATCCTTTCTGTCTCTTTTGCTTTCATTTGGTCTCCCATTACAGATCTATGTATATGTGCTTATTTATTGTATGTGTTTTTTGGTTTGTGTCTATTAGCAAAATAAGTGTTCATCATTCCTTTGGTTCATCACCTTGTAGTCTAGTTATTTATTATTCTCTTGTACTCTTTTCCCCTATCTCCTTGGCAAGTTTCAGATTAGGTATAGAGATAGATCCTCTGCAAATACTCACGTGTCCACCTAAACAGAGGAATAAGTAACCAACCTTTAATCTGGAGAGCTTTCCAACTTTTGCAAGGTCCCACACCTTGGGGAAACTCAATGTTATGTAATCACACCAGATGAGTCTTCCTTAGAAAAGCAGACTTGTAAAAATCATTTGGGGGTGCTATGATTCTACACTAACAACACCTTAAGAGAACTCCCTCGGGGTTCTTCCAAGCTAACCCATAGTCAATAATGACATATTTACGGGAATCCAACTTAAGGTCTCTTTTCGGTTCTTAATCAAATACTCAGGGGTAGTATAGATGTCTGCGATAAAAATCACATCTTTGTACCACTCAAAACTCATTAATTTTTCAAAAAATTCTACCCTTCCTTCTTTTACTTCATTTACCTCAATAGTTTGCAAGTTTCTCTCAGCCATAATCTTAGCCAAGCCCAAACCCCTCACCAACTTTGTGGTTTGGATATCCATGTCATATTCTTGCAACTTGTTCACCCATCTACATCTTTTGCTTGAGACTCCCATCTTTGATAAGATGTCTTTCACCATCTTGTGGGGAACATAAGCAATAATTTTAGAGCTCAAAATTTAAGGTCTAACAACATTTGTTGCTTTTACCAAGGAAAATTTTTGTTTCTCCATAACAATGTATTTCAGCTCAGCCCCCTTCATTGCCTTACCAAAAAGTCAATTGGCCTCTCGGCGCCTTCATCATCTTTCTCGCAACAAGACAGATGCAATAGTGTTCTCCAAAGAAAAAGAAAATAATTGGAAAGGATTCTTATAATCTGGAGCTGCTAAAACAGGGGCATGCTTTAATGCCTCCTTGATCCCATTAAAATCTTGAATGGCATCCTACTCCCATTTAATGGCTGGTCCTTCTTCACATGTCGGTGATTGGAATAGTCAACTCGAAAAGTTTGATATGAATCTCTTAATAAAGTTTATCTACCCAAAGAAGGACTGGATCCCCTTCTTGGTTCTTAGAATTGGGACCTTATCGATGGCTTCTACCCTTTCTAGATCAATCATTACCCCCTCTTGTGACACAATGTGACCAAGCAATTTTACCTTTTTTGTACTCGAAATGACACTTCTTTGGATTGAGTGAAATGCCATATTCTCTACATCTTATCAACATTTTCTCCAAGTGCTACAAATGATCACTTCTCTTCCTGGAGAACACAGTTACATCATCTTGGTAGACAATAATAAAATAATTGATGTATCCAAAGCAAAAACAATGTCCATTGCTCTTTGAAAGGATGCTCAAAGCATTCATCGACCGAATGGCATCCCGACATATACATAAGTCCCCCAAGGAGTGGAAAAGGTTTTCTTAATTCTTTCTAATTCCTTTACAAAGAACTTGGTTATAACCAGAGAAACCATCCAGGGTAGAAAGCATCTCAAAACCAGTCACTAATTACAAAATATTTTCCATGTTTGGTAAAGGATAATTATCCTTCATTGATGCTCTATTCAATTTTTTGAAATCCACACATAGCTTGATGTCAGAATTCTTCTTTCGACTAGTACTAGGTTTGCAACCCAAGAAGAATACCTTATGGGATGAATAATCCCTCCATCCCTTAGTTTCATCAGTTCCTCTTGCATTTTAAGAGATAGGAGTGGATTGATTGGCTTCTTTCTCTTCCTGAATGGTTTTACATTGGATTCCAAGGGAATCTCATGTTGAAATAGATCCTCTCTGTATGCCTTTAATTCGAATAAGTCCAAGCCATGCGGTCTTGATATTTTTCCAGCAATTGGACATAAAATTGTTTTTCCTCCTTGCTGAGATTACTTCCTAATGAGATCTTCCTTGGTTTCTCCTTTGTGCCAAGGTCATGCGCCTCAATATCCCTTGAGGCTGTTATGCATCTATTAATAATGTGATCGACATTATCAAAGTTGGGTTCAAGAGCAACTAGCCCTCTAGGAATGGTATTAGTCTTTAGTTGGATGATGCCTTTGCTAAACAAGGTTTCCTTACCCTCTGCTACACACACCATTGGATCCCAATCAATATTTTGATCAGAAAACTCCCCTTTTTCTATATAAATCTTCTAACCTAAGCATCATCATCAAAAAATTACCAATGCTTAATGTTTTCAGGCATAAATGGCCTTGTCAATACTTCAACATCATATTCACAATGTGGGAGATTCCACAATTATCAAACCGGGATCCAAATACCGCAAGCTTGTCTTCCAAACCATTAAACTTCCTATCATGATGCACAATGTTGAATAAATCAAACATCTCAATGAGATCCCAAAATGCATGCTTGTATTGTTTCATTCGTTGACTTTTTGTGGCATAAAGTTTTCTAAATTACTTTACAAAAAATATTGAATCTCCTTTGACAATGATGTTGTTAGTGCACTCAAAGTTGAGTTTGAAGGAAAAGACAAACTCTTCTTGGCTCGGAGAGACCAGAGCAACACCGGCACCATTTCCAAACTTAGAGAAATATCCATCAAACAATAAATTCTAAGGAGAGCCTACATTCAAGACACTTGCATTCTTTAGTCTTGTTTTCTTTTCCATCAAAGCAAATCCTACAAAGTTATCGGGTCAACAACACTGTGTACAATACTTCATAAGATGCATTGTTGGTATCCTCAATAAGATGAAACATATTCTTTTCTACATACAACATGACAAGGCTACCCTCAATTGGGATGGTAGCATAGGACATGGCCATTTGAAAACTCCCACCAACACTTGCGACCCATTTTCTAGATAACAACATACCCCACTTGGTTGGGCAATCAATAATAACAACATCAAGCATCAAGTTTTTACCCGGGTAAGTTGTAAGTTGCACAACTGGACCTTTCACACATCCCAACACCGGTACTTCTTTTGGAGTCCTTAGCAGTACACTTCCCATATATGTTGTTACTTTGATATCCATTTCATTCATGATTTCTAGAGGCATAACATTTCCGACACCCTTGAGTCAAACATACGGTTGTGTAGAAATTTGTCTTTAATGATAAGAGTGGTGAAGAATGGATCCACATTTAGCTGAGACTCCACCAAGGATGTCCCCAAATAAACCTCAGGTGGTTCGGCTAGTTCCTCTAACACTGGTGGTGTCTCTAACTCTTCAATGACTGGTGGAGTCTCCACAATGTTTATATTTCTACCTAGGGTAGTCTTATCCTCTTCAACCCCAAATACTCAAAAGCCTTTTTCTTGTGCTCGTGAATCCTAAGAAACTCAACAATTGAAGCGAGATCTTGATCGACTCAAGAATTGGGTAATATCATAAGGGATAGACTTTGGCAAGGCATCATTGGAAGGAAGGTTGACACACTCATTAGATGTCACATGATTTTTGACAGCTTGGGCATGAGGAGGGGTATGGTTTTTGTTTGGGACAGCAAGGCCCTTGGAAGATGCATCTCTCTTAGGATCCTATTTTGGAATATTTGAAAACAATGGATTTTTTGGCTTGGCTTGAGGCCTTGTCCCTTTGACAACCCTAATTCTTGTGTTATACTCCTTCTCTTGGGCAACAACAACATTCATCAACAAATTTCTATCCTCCTCGATGGGATTCCTCCATCATACTTCTTTATCATTAAAGCTCTCGAATATTATAATTCATTATTGGGTAATTCAAAATCTTGTACAGTGTCTACTTCTAAATTATGAGAGGGAGGAAGACTAGGTACCCGGTGGATGCAATCCAAAAAATCAGCATCAGTTCCAGCACTTATTACCTCAGTTGAAGTTTCCCCTTGTTATGATCTTGTGGAGCAACCCATCATGCAAACATCATCATCATCATTATCATCATCATCTTCTTCTTATTCTTGTTGATATTCCTCACATGGAACATGGGGCATGAAACATCTGTCACACCAATCAATGACATATGTCTCCTTCACAAAAAAACTCTGCAACCACAGGATAAGGAACCATTCTATTTTCTTTCACCTAGGACTATTTATTTACAAATCCAACAGTCACTTTCCTATGTCATCGGATCTCGATCATTTCTATTATGATTTGTAAACTTGTATTGGCATTGTTGCTTATCTTGACCTTGTGAATTCTTCCCAATTAATTTTTCTACCCGGCCTAGTTTGTATGATATTTATTTGATATCCCCTACCAAAGTTTTCACAACTTCTTCCAAATCAGTAGCCTTACTTTCCCGAGGATTTTCTCGGGTTAATCGTTTCACACCCTCCCTTTTGGAGGTTTTCCAATTGACTTGATGTTGTTTTCAATTTGCAGAGCCATGGTGAAGGCCTACCTCAAATTAGTAGGGTTTTTGTCCCTCAATTAGTAAGCAACCTTTTTATCGAATGCATCTAAATATTTGATCAAACATGATTCATCACATGGCCTTAATCTAACAGAAATCTCCTCAAGGTCTTTTTAAACCTTATATTGAAATCATGTCTTGACTAATTAGGATTCTTCTTGATGTTTTCAAACTCGATAGAAGAAACCTAGGGTTAGCTCTATCACCATACTACAATCTAAATGCATTGTTCATCTATGTCCAAGAATCGGTGGAATTATCTCGGAAAAGCTTTATACCGGTGGATAAATAATTTGATATATACATCTTCATTTTCAATCTCAAAGTTTTCCATCATATTGATAAAAAGCTTTAAATGTTGATCACGGTTATAGCATTGTTTCCTTGGAACTTTGGTAATTTATTTCTTACACCCTAGAAATCGCATTTGGATAACCAGCCATCCTTGTAAAATTTATAGGACCAAAGATGTCTACAAAAAATGGAGGTCTACAAGAAATAGGCCATGTTGTTTTGAGAAGGTAACCCTGGAGGGTGACAAATTGATAAGGGGCGTAAAGTCTTTGAAACATAGGAGTATAAATTTCAAAATGGATATCCTCTAAAGGAATTATTTCTTGGAAAACCCTATCAACCTTTGAAAATACAGGGAAGAATAAGAAGCCAACTTTTCAAAATCAAATGAAGGACCCTCTCTACTTGGAGTATTCAATTCCACAAAGAGGCTACCTGATTCAGAAGCACTTGAATCGCAGTCTTCAATGATAGGCTGTTCAATTTCATCAATGGAGATCCCTTTTCTTTTCTCTTGATCTCTAACAAATCTCCAAGCTTTTCTTCCTTCGAATTATTTTCCCATATCTGGAAATAATTTCCTAGCAGGATCCCTAGCAAAGAAAGATCTTCTTCCTTCCATCTTTGCAAAGATTAGTAACAAATATTACTTGACATAGGTTAAGACACCGGTACTCATCAAGAATCATATCAACAGAGAGTCGCCACTAAGGATTTCCACCTTAGTTGTGCAAATGCACTAAAATATGATATGTCAATACTAGAATCAGAAATGGGATAATCGACTTTTCTTTACCCATATTTATCAATGAAAGAATTACACACAATAATTGTAACTTTGAATACTTCTTACAGGCCCAAACACAAGATGATGTTTGAAAAAATGTATTAGCACTTTGAGCATATAAGAAGTGTTTACCAAGGTCTGAATATGAAATGCAACAACTATCTCCCCAAAGAATGACACCAATCAAGGTGTTGGTACCCAAATTGGTTCTCCCTCGAGGATGAGCAAAGCATCACAGATTTGAAGGAAGCTTAGAGACAAGTAGATCATGTAGTTTGTCATTTTGTATCCAGGGATGAAATGCATCTTGCTCTTTGTCACTCAAATGTGGATAAATGGGTAGCACCCTCAAGAGGATTTTACCTATCATTGCTACTTTATGGTTGTGCCTTTCAACCAATGTGAGAGGACCCTTTTGTAGCTTTCGCTATTTTTGGAGGAGATGGAGATATCCTTCCTTGTGAAGTTATTAAGAAGACCTTGAAGAAAATATGATCAATGTAAAAAACCTAACTCTCATGAGTTGTCACGCTAGATAATGGAGATATTTTCTCGAGCAAGGTTCGGGCCACTAAAGACAATGAAAATCTAATTATTTCTGCATGTTTTTGTAGTAAATATTATCCATTTGTATACACACATGAAAAATAGAGGAAGTATGGGTATGATTGGTTGTTTTTAAATGATTTTTTGGTGGGAGGTGAGGCAAAAATGAACTTGATTCACCGATTCCTAAGAAATTTTACAAAAATGGAGATCTTGAACAATAGAATACTTTGGGATAGCTAGGATATTCCTTTAACCAGAATATGTGCTTCAATAGAGGCATAGATCAACACTTTTCACACAAACTTGGGGCTCCAAAATGAAGGCTCAAATTGGAAAACTTAACTAAACATTATCAACCTTTATTTCATCACGCCTAAGATGCCCTCAAAGGCTAACAAACAATCTTATAGTCATGCTAGGAGTCACAAAGTGATTTTAAATTTTTTATTTCACTATAAAATCAAAGCTCTTATGATAAATGAAATTGCAAATGCCACCAAACTATCACAAGGATAAGATCTTGTGTGATTCACAAATATTTCAATGTAAGATTGCAATGGGAACAAGTAAACAACTTGCACACATTAAGAAATGAAGAAAACAAAAATTTTACCCTTAAAATAACGCAGATTAACTCAAGTTTGATTAAATTTGTCACAGGAGAAAGTTTCTAGAAAAATCTCGGGGCTTGTCAATGGTGTACAATTGCAATAACCTTGACATGATTAAATTTAACACAAAGGAGATAAATAGGTTTTGTTCACATGATTTCTTAGGAGGACGGGTTCTATTAAGATTTTCTCTTGGAAAAATCAGTCCCGACCTCTAACACTCCAATAATTTGCATAATAAATTCATGCAATTTATAAAAAAATTCAATAGATTCCCCCAAAATCCAAACATTGAGTGCATCAGTGCTCGCCATGATCCTGATTGTGATTCCCATAATCGATCTCGTAAAATTTGTCGGGTTCTCGGGGGTGGATCTCTTCTAAAGCATCTCACTCATTCAACTCCTTTGGTAGATCACTCTTCCCTCTACTCGCCAACCACTTCTGCCCCTAATCTATCAAATTTGGTTCTTTGCGTGCCCGGGAAGGAAAAATGGAAGATCAGATCAAGCCCAGAGGTCAGATCTCATCTTAATGGTAAAAGACATCCCTAGATCTTCCTCACCAAACTTAGATATCAAATTAACTCCCCTTCCCTGTTTGGCATGTAAGAAATATCAAGAAATCATGAAGACTCGCATCTCTAGGAGCTCTGGAGTGAAAATGGTAGAAAAATCAGATACAGATGCACAACTGCCATTGATTTCTATTTTGAATTTGGACTATCCATGTGGGAGATCCAATTTTAAGATGGCCCTATGGGTTCCTTTTTTCCTTTTAAAACTTTTGGAAAATGTAAAATTTTCACATTTTTCTCCGCACCTCCGCCCTTGAGAAATGATCCTGACACATGTCCTAAGGTGGGTCCCAAAGGAACCGTGGCAAAATTCTACTATTTCACCTCTTTTTTGGAAAAGGGAAAATTTTCCAAGTTTTCCCCACATCTCCGCCCTTCCGCTTCTAGTTTTTGATGTGGGTCCCAATGAACCACGCTTCCTTTTTTAATTTTAACTCCTTTTTCCACAAAAGGAAAATTTTCCAAATTTCCCTCAAAAGTTTGCACCTCCACCATTGAGTGAAGAAAACTTTTAGTATTCTCTGTCAAGCTTGTGGGTCATTTTGATGATTTTAGTCTTTTAAACAATGCAGGGAAAAAAATCCAAGCTACCCCCGACGGCCAAGTATCCCCGCCTGTTGAATTTTCAAACTGCCACACATTTCAATGATGCATCTTGAGGTGGTACCCAAAAGTAGAGACCCTAAATGAGCATGGGCTTGCCACATGTCTCGGGCCCTTTAGGAAGTTTTGAAAAAAATAAAGAAGACTCGGCGGAAAACTCCACGTGTCTTTATGGTGTAACTTCAAGAATCTTATAAGGCTTTAGAATGATTTGGTGGGGTGCGCTTCCTTTTTATAATTTTACTCCATTTTTCCAAAAGGAAAAATACCCAACTCCGCTTCGAAGGCCCACATCTCTCGCTTTTAACTTTGCCATGTGTCCTTATATGGGGTCAAAGTAAGACTTTTTCCCTGGTGCTTAAATTTTGCTTTAATCAAAGCACTGCGGGGCTGCAGGGGAAGGTTCAAACTTTTTCCCTAGTAGCCAAAAAAAAAAAAACTTAAAAAAACATGTCACACCCCATCCAATTAGAAGAAGCCACGTAAGTACGAAAAGAACCAATCAAAATTAAGTGAAGCTATGGGACCAAATTTGCCTTTTTCCAAAAAGCAAAAAGTTGACAAGTTAAAAATTTGTCCACCATCCCCCGACCAACCAAAAGAAGCCACATGATTTCGAATGCTTTGAGGAATAATTTTGATAAGAAAAATATGCTTGCTGACCATCAAAAACACAGAAATTCACCATTCATGCCTAGAATCTGATTTTTCATTAAGGATGAAAATTGTTGTTTGAAACAAAACCAAGTGAATCATGGTTCCAAGCATCTTTCGACCATGGATTTGGATTTTCAAAGGCATACAAATATAAATTTATCATTCTCAAGATTCCATGGTCGGGGTGAAATAGGAAAAACAACAGAGCCCATGGATTTTGAAGGAATTAGGGCAAAAACAGGGAAAACTCGAAGACTCCTTCAAAAAGGGGCATGACAATGGATTATGCAAACAATTCGAGGCATTCAAATGGAGGTAAAAGATTCAAAAAATCCACATCGAGAGACAAATAGTTTCATAACACACAGATCAGAGGAAAATCAGGGAAAATGGTGTGAGATCAATACGAGCACCAAAAAACCTTACGAGAAAAAGTGAATCTTACCTTACACCATTCTAGGAGGCTCTCCGATGTGTATCCCACCGATGCGCGCTACATTACGAGTAGGTTATAACTGATCATTCCCCTTCTCTTGTCCTCATTCTTCCACTGAGCCTCCATTTCTTACTTGAAAATTTAAGGGTATGCTCCTCAAGAGTAACTTGGTAACTTGGTAATTTTACACTTGTTACTGAGATCCTCTAAAATTTCATCTAATCAATTCATAAGTCCTATGTGCCCAATTTTCGCATGCCATGCTAGTGGTATCACTCAAGGATTGAGCATCTTCAAACTGGATAACTCCTTCATGGGATGAATCATCTCAAAGCATCTCGATGGAGAGCATATAGATTATGTTAAGGACTTCTTCTCCCGGGGTTCAATATAAGGTGCTGATTTCAATAAGTTAAAGGGATAATCACCCTTTCTTCCTTGTTCTCAAAACTAATATATCCCTTGTTAAACCATAGGTCAGCATTGTTCTTGTAACACCATGGGCTCCATAGCAACACTAGAAATTTTTCTACCTTGGCAAGCGCCAAGACTTCAAAGTCTCCAATGAACTTGGCCCCTTGAATGGTGATAACTATATCCTTCAAGATGCCAATGGGAATTGCCTTTGTCTTGTTTTCCGTATATAACACATTTGAATATTGTTGTAGTGCGGGTCTTCTCATTTAATGCCGGACATCTAAGGTAAGAACATTGACCTCGCTCACGTGTTAATGAGGATATTACTTAGAATCCAACCATCAACAACTACATTCAATGTAATCTCCTTATCATAGTTAAGGTTGTGAGGAGGAAGGTTTTCAAACAAAACCTTCCTTTTGCGCTCTACTCCGGCATGTGGTGTCTTCTCTCTCAACCATTCTCCTAGCAGGGGAATAATATTCTTTACCTTAACACCCTATATACTTCCTTGACTTCATCTAGGTCATCTTTTGGATCCTCGACATTATTCCTTTGATCCAACTACTTTGATTTTTCCTTTAGACATTGGATCTCCCCTTGCAAACTCTAAATCACGTCCATAGTCTCTTGATACACCTCCTTCTGATGAGTAGGGTCTGGATACTTTCCATGTACCACTTCTTCTCTTGAAACTAATGTCCTTTGTCTTGGAATCTCCTTGGCATGTGTGGCCTCTACTCGCATCGTCACCAATATAGGTTCTATCCCTGACTCACGCGCCACTCTTGGCATCCATTGTGAATTGGATTTCTTGATGCTCACCATCCCAAAGTGCCTTTTTCCTTCTAGTGCTGCTGGTTCATATGCTCATAAATCTCTGGACACTCTTCATACTTATGTTTCTTCCTGCACCATGAGCATTGTAACAAATTAGGACACTCATGCTTGTAATGCTCTATAGATCCACAGTTATAACAGGTTCCTCATGGGAATTCACTTCATCCTCCACCGCGGTTACTGCGACCATGAAATCCTCCGTGAAAACCTCTTCCATGCACTCCTCCATCTGCGTTCCCTTCATAGCGACAATAATCATCCTTGGAATTTCTAAGACTAGTTTGGCTCACACCAAGATTAATAGCATCATGGATATGATCAATCAATCTATAATCCTTTGTATCATGGGTCATAGAGGTACAAATATTGCAATATCAAGAAACATTCTTGTAGATTTCACACTGTAGTAGAGGGAACCTACTTGCATCATGATCTCCATGGAAAATCTCACAGTCTACCGTCATAACGCGTATGGATTTCCAAGGGAAACTATCTTTTACATGCCCTACTACTTCACGATCAGTAAAACAAATCCCACTACAAACCTCATGCACTGAGTTTATAGACAGCTTCTCCAACTGCTTGGCCATTGTAGAAATTTGAGCCTCCAAAAAAGGACTAACACTAGTATCAATGCTCCCCACAACCTCATGGAGTAGGAAGTTTCTAATGCGTCGCGTGGGTCTCGTGGAAAGTCTTGTGTGATAGAGCCCTTCTAAATGGTTTATTAATCCTCCAAAAAAACATTTAGCATGTTGAGAAGGATGAATGTCATAGGATATTTTAGACAAGAGAGTCTTGAAACATGCATCATACTCCCACACACTCTCTCGCCATTCACCGTTGGATCTCATTCAAATAATTGATGATATTTTTCTCAAACTTAGGAACAGAACTCTACTAGGAAGGCATTCTTCAATACGGTGTAGTCTACCACCTTCCGATGGGGGTCATACTTCCGTACCAACTATGTGCATATCCTTGCAACATTGTTACAAACCTGGATTACCTTCCGCTCGGGGTAGTGATCCCTTTCGTGCGCCATAGTAATTCACACTTATGCACATATTCTACAACATATTCAATATCCCCGTAGTCTTGTATGTGTAATGACATTTCAAAAAATACTTGTGGAGGTGGTTGTGGCCATTTTCCTCCTGATCTAGAGCCTTGGTTTCCTCCCATGTTTCCTCCTCCACCACATCTAATGGATCCACCAGTCCTATTCCACCTGACCCACTAGATCCTCCAGATCCACTAGGTCCACCAGGTCCTCCAATCCCTATACCAAAATATCCACCTTCTCGCAACCGGAAAATGGACTGAAGTGGTTACACCTAGTGTTCCCCATGTTCCACTAAACTACGCATAGATGGTTTGTGATATTTTCCCACTGCCGTTGTGTGTCCCATGCCACTCCTAAACGTGATACCCAAACCTTGCGTACTTGCACCTTGTCCAAAAATTCCTCCAAATATTGGAATGGTTTGCGCAGCCATGGATGTTTTGAACGAGAAATTATATCTCCTGGGCATAGATCGGTTACTCCCACCGATACCAACTGGGTTAACAATACTTCTCCCTTGATCTGGAAAACCAAGCGCCAAGGGTTGGTTGCCAGGTGGGTTCAGATGCGTGCCGATGGCTCTCCTTTCTCCATGTGACGAAATCTCATCAGAAAGGTCGAAGGTGCTTCTCTCTCGTGCTTGCATAAATGGGGTAGCACAAACTACTCAGGTTCCACATCCTCTACATGAACCTCAACTCCTTCCCACAATGTCTACCTCCATAGATCCATCACACTTGCAACCTCACATTGTCTAGTCATCTCCCTTTCACGAGATTCGCTATACTTGAGTCGTCTCTCCTCCCTTTCCTTCTTAGCCACAATGTCCGCCATATTCCTCCACCCTAGCTTCCTTGCCCAATGCTCATATATGCTTAGCCGACCATGGGAAATGCCTCTAAGCTTAAGGTAATGATAAAGATATTCATAGCTAGAAGAATAGCATTAAAAATGAACCTATGGGCTCCTTTTAAACTCAAACTCATCAACTTATGGGAAAGAATACATAGAAATGGCATATTCTAGAGTATAACTGGTCATCAATCCTTTCCACTAGTGATCAAAACAACGTGTCCAAGTTAGATATGCATCCTACGGCCTTTGATAATCATCTTTGGTCCATAAGCATGATCTCGTAGTACCGACTTGATCTCGATGCATATGCTAAAATCCATTTATATAGTTCTATTGGAAAACAACAAAAGAATGTCTCATACAACTCATGGTATAGGTTCTCTTCTACCCATCTACATGCATCGAACTTAGGTCCATTACTGAATCTTTGAGAAAAATCTTCCTCCATTCTCTTGAAGCATGTTTCAACACTTTCCAAGGTCGACGTTCCATCATCACACATCACAGGAACAATATGTATGCCATCTCTCAAAACATTTTCAAAAAGAGGTCTCAAAAATGAAATGAAACTGTAGTCATTTTTATACCCTTAGATTAACAGTAAAATCCCATGCGCTCCGACCTATAACCCAGCGAGCACTGGGCACTCACCCGCGGCATGCATGGGCGTTGAGCCTCTCCTTTAGCTAAGTCTTGTGAAAATACATAATGTATGAAAGACAATAAGTGTAAAGGAATGAAAAATAACCATGCATCATCCTTTAAGAACCTAGGATGAGTATAATTTCACTGCATCCATAAAAGAGAAATAAAAGACAACATATAGAAATGATTCATAACACAAAAGAAATGCATTGGACTTAATCTCATGAACACATATATGATTTTGAACAGAGCCTTATATTCATATTAAAAAGTTCAATAACCACATTACATCCCTTGATGTCATAACAGGCCCATATAACAATGCAGGGCAAAGTCATGCATAAGAAACTACACCATGGCCTTCAAATTACAAGGATAAATACAGACACGTCCCTCTAAATGTGTCACCGCTCCATAGAATCCTCCATGATATTTTTGTAGAGATTCACCTCTTTTCTACCACCTCTGCTCTCTCAATATGATCCCTTCACGCCCTTCTACTATCCACGCATCTCTCTCTATATATATTTTCTTCCTTCACCGCCATAGCTTATGAGGTAACAAATCGGTTGCCAAGTGTCCAAGTGGTCCTCTAATGGAGCATGCCTCCTTTGATCTAAGATATCCACTATGTGCAATGATTTTATTTTGGAACCTTCCATCACATGCATGGAATATTACCTTATTGATCCTACACCCACCAGGATGGAACCTTATCCATTGTGCATGCTAGATGGGTCACAATTTTATCATGTGCTTCTGGAATGCCGAATATGGATAATTACCAAAACCTATCTCTTGCTCTTGCATGCACGCGCCATGTGTTCTATAAAACCCTTTTAGAACCCTCCCTACGCACCTTCAACCCACGTGCCCTTCTTCAAATAGGTCTCGCGTGCCCACACACCTTCTTGTAATTAGCCAATATTCTGGGGCCCAACATTGTGGATGCATTAAGTAGGCATGTGAATCTATTTATAACTATGAAAAATGAGGTGGTTGGTTTTGAAGCAATAAATTATTTGTATTATTTTGATCCCGATTTCAATAATATTTTTGAAAGGTTAAGTCATCCATTGTCAGACAATGCAGGTGATGTCTAGGATGAGTACCTTTTACATGATGGCTATCTATTCAAGGGATGCCAACTATGTATTCCAATTGGGTCTATGAGAGAGAATATAGTGAAAGAGTTGCATAATGGAGGATTAGCTATGCACCCGCATATATGAGAGAGAATATATAGTTGGCATAATATAGGGAAACTCGTTAAGGTGCATAGTTGGGGAAAAGCCAAAACAATGGGACTTAACATTACCAAAATCTGAGTTTTCTTATAACAACTCCGTAAATGGATCCACAGGAAATTCTCCATTTTATATTATGTATGGGAGTAATGCAAATGGGGTGTTACATTTGGTTCAAATACCAGTTGATGGTAGAGTCAATGATGATGTAGAAGAATTTTCTCGAACATATACAATAATTTTAGGAAGAAGTACGGAAGAATTCACGAACAATAATGAGAAGTATAAGGAAATAACATATGTGTAGATACAAAGAAAGGTATTTATAGTGGGTGAGTTGGTTATGGTATACATGTAGAAGGAAAGGTTTCCAAAAGGAACCTATAACAAGCTAAAGTACAATAAGATTGATCGATGCAAAATCATGAAAAAATAAATGATAATGCTTATGAGGTAGAATTCTGGGAATTTCGATATTTATCCAAAGTGTTTAATGTTTCAGAATTATATTATTTTTATGGGTATGGTATAGAAGGAGATGGTATTGATCTCGAAGTAGTAGATTGGAGGCTGCAGGTTCTAGTGAAGAGAAAACAAGAAGTGGATCAAATTCTAGATAAGAAAATAGTGCACACACGACATGGGAAATACAACAAATATTTAGTACATTGGAAAGGATTGGAATAAGAGGACAACACATGGGTCACAAAGTGGGAGATTAAGAATATCAATGCAGATAAATGGTAGAAATTTGAAGAAGACAACTTGCAGGAGCTACGTTTTTTTCAAGAAGGGCAGAATGATGCGCTAAAATTAGCAGAACTTGAAAAAGTCATAACTTGTGCTTCGGGTGTCCGATTGCATCCTTTTTTTTAAACCACCTGTTTCGATGAGATGAATGCACCTGGAAAACATGCCATGCTGGTTGGAGTATGTTTTGACACAATTTTTGGGCCCAAATTTGACCATCCGAGGGAAAAAAATTAGGATTTAATTTGTAATTTGGTTTTTTCCTATTTTAGGGCATTAGTTAATGTTAGTCTCTTAGATGCATTATGAGTTGGAAAGTTAGAAATTCCTCTAATTTAGGCATGTAGAAGATACACTGAGAATTTTTTTCCGTACTAGATAAATAAAGAAAGATAGATAGAGAGAGAGTTCAAAAAGATAGATGGTGTTAGCACAGAGAGCTGTATAAAATAATGTTTGAATGAGTTTATTCACAATGTACGAGAGTATTAATACAGGAGAGAATTCAGTTAGCAGGTAACCACTTGTAACTGATAGGTCGGTTATACATATAAAAATGTATTAATTATGCCAACATTCCCCCCCTTAATACATTGTTTTTACAAATCTACCCCAGATTCATCATCTTGTTACGTCGCGACATGTCCTATTTGCTTCTTGCAACAAGGACTTTGCCTGGATTTTCTTGAATCTCTATGACAGATGTGCTCTCGTTTGTAGAAAAATAGATGAAGAAGTGAGCTCGAAAGCTCGTGTGGTGCGCCACAGATGTGCCTGAGGGCATTTAATCTCGCATTTGTCATCTGGATCGACACAACTCTTCTCCGTCTATATGTCGAACAAGACTCAGTCCATTATGTCCTCGGATTGCAAGTTTTGGAGACTGGCTAAGAGTAGATACCGATGCTCTTCGGTTCTCTCAAATGCGGCACGTCTCTATGCTTGCTTGCAATGTTGCTAACATCTCTGGGCATGACTTTCATGCTCTCAGACTGTTGCATGGGATCATAGGCTGGTTGTTCGCATCCATCTTTGATAGCAAATTTGATGAATGAATGAAGGGGCTTAATCTCGTTTTGTTCCGATTTGATTCAAACAAATTCCACATGTCTCCTGATCTTTTGTACGATGCGCTTGCTAATGTATTGCATGGTCTCGCAAACAATGCTTAAGAAGATGTTGGGGGAAGGAGTCTACCAACGCACACCTGGGTTTTCGGTGGTCGATGCCACTCATGTCAAACTCCACACAGTGCTGATAAGTTGGTCAGTGGTCATTGCCACATGCTCTCTTCTCCCTCTTTGGTGACGGATTCTTCTTTTTGAATTCTTGAACTGCGGGCTTGTACCACGGGTATCCTCCTCTGAGTACGCTCACACGCTTGACTATTTACTCTTCTGGTCACTACTTGTTTCCTCACACGCCGAGAAATGGTCGTTGATGGGATAACTCGCAGCGAGTTCACGCACTGACCCAAAACGGACAGCAGAGGAATCTTCACGGCACAATCGAATATAAAAACGGTTTCACAACCGAATGCGTCCTCTGCTGGCTCCTCGCTCCCGCTTCCACGCCCGATACCAATGTTAGCACAGGAGCTGTATAAAATAATGTTTGAATGAGTTTATTCACAATGTACGAGAGTATTAATACAGAGAGAATTCGGTTAGCGTGTAACCACCGTGAATCGATAGGTCGGTTATACATATAAAAATGTATTAATTATGCCAACAGATGGATAGATAGATATAGAAAATGATAGGTAGATATACCCGAGAAATGAAACTCTATCTATTAGGGGAACCCTAAATTGTAGATATGGGAGCAAACAATAGATCTATATAGAACTTGAGATAGCCTCTCTATATCCCATATAGAGAGAGGGCCCTCTTCTATTCTAGCAATGAGAGGATAGATCGAAGAGGAGATAGGCCTGTTGTTACGATTTACCTTACCAACTTTGATGAACCGAGCTAGCATTTGATCATATTTTGGTGGGCTTGCCATAGGTGGATCAAAGTTTTTTGCTAGCAGGTTCTAGTAAATTGCTAAAAACAATGATTTCCGTCACCTAGAGTAGATTTAGTCAAAGTTGGTTAGAGTTTTCTTGGAAACTCAAGTTGGGAGTTGCTTTCTTATTTAGGAAACATTGTAATTCATGATTCAATAACGAAGAATGGGATCTATTTTATTTTGAGTTCAATTTTTTTGCAATATATTGAGTGAGTTCATAATTTGGCTACATTATCAAATCTCATGTTTGTCTCTCAACTATTGAATCACAAGCTCAAGGTGGAGTTCCTAGTTCAGAATGGCATCAAAACATGTTTGATATCTAAAGAAGGTATGATACTTGCTAAAATTTTTTTGAAGGATCATTTATTTGCATTTGATCCAGTTTCATCCTATGCAGCTATGTTATCTAACTCCATGGTGGAATCCACTACACTATAGCATTATTGGTATGGATATCTTTCGCCGGCTCCTTCTATCAACACGGCTTGAAGAAGTATAACAAGGTACGAGGAATTCCTCATCTCTCTCATTCATTACCTATTTTCCCCTGGATGTTTTGGCAGAAAACAACATCAGGATATGTTCGAGTTGAGTACATTCTGTGCCAAGAACCATCTTGAGGTCGTGCATACTGATATTTGTAGACCATTTCCTACCTCATTTAAGGGGTTTCAGCACTTCCATCTATTCATGTATGATTATTCCCACAAGACTTGGGTGTTTTTCTCTTAAAGAAGAGTGAAGCTTTTGCACATTTCTAGACCTTCTATAAGAGATTTTTTCAAGCAGACCGAGAAGCCCCTTCTCTTCCTCCACTCAGATCAAGGGGGAATTCACATAAAATAAATTATTGGCATTCTTGAAGGAGCATGACATCACACATCACCTGACTTCCCCTATACTCCTTAGCAGAATGGAATTTCAAAGCATCACAACTGAAATTTCATGGAGATGGCTCATTCCATGCTTTCAACTACCAAGTTGGCGAACAAATTTTAGGCAGAATTTTTCTAGATGTTATATATCTTCGAATCGAGCACCTACAAAGATCTTGAAGGATAAGACACTGGAAGAGGTATGGATTAATATTAGACCTTCTATTTCTCATTTGAGATTATTTGGATGTACTGCATATATGCACATTTCGGATAAGAAGGGAAGAAGCTTAATTCACATCAAATAAATTCTTGGCATTCTTGATGAAGCACATAGTCACACAACACCTGAATTTTCCCTATACTCCTAAGAAGAATATAATTACAGAGCATCACATCCAAAATGTCATGGATATGGTTCATTGCACCACTACCAAGTTGGAGAAAATGATTTTGGTGGAAGTGGTCCAAATCTGTTGTATATCTTCTTAAGTGAGCACCTAAAAATATTTTGAAGGATAAGAGAACGTGAGAGGTATATAGTAATTTTAAACCTCTATTTCTCATTTGAGAGTATTTAGATGTACTTTATATATGTATGTTTAAGATAATAAGATGAAGAAGCTTGATGTAAAAACATGCCAATGCATATTTTTGAGGTAGAACTGTTCCCCAAAAATATGTACTCGGCATGTTTTTGCATCAAGATTCTTTATTTTCTTATCTCGAAACATGAATATATGCAGTACATTCAAATAATCTCAAATGAGAAATAGAAGGTTTACAATTACTCCATACCTCTTCCTCAAAATCCTATCGTCTCAAGAATCCTCAAGCAAATATAATATAGAGAGAAGATATGTTGTTTGTGATGAGTCATCATTTGACTCATTTCCACAGAAGGAAGATTCAACACCAACCTCCTCTCATAGATTACTCACACATCTAGATGATGAGCATGAGGATTCTTCAAAGAAGAAGGATGAGATGCAAGGAGAGTTGTTCATTGATCTTGGGAATTTAGAAAATAATTCTTCACATCAGCAGCAATGTCAACATCCGAAGTGGGTCCAAAGCACCATGAGAGACTCCCACCTGAACTCTCTTCCAGACACTTCATCAGGATTTTGTACGAGAAGACAGATGATAAATGAGGTAAATCTCACACTCATGAGTTCAGTGGTTGATAACACCAAACCTAATTCAGTTCATGAGTAACTCAGTCAGCCAGAGTGGAAGAAGACCATGGATGTAGAATATGACTCCTTGATACAAAATCGGAGATGGAAACTTGTTGATCTACCTACATGTAAGAATTCCATTTGATAAAAGTGGATTTCCAAAAATAAAATAAAGAGAAGATGGGTCTATTCAAAATTATAAATCATGAATAGTTGCGAATGGTTATACTCATTAAGAAGGAAATGACTATTATGAGACCTTTGCACCCACTGTGAAGATCAAAATCATCAGAGTTGTTTGTGTACTAGCAGCACAAAATGGATGGAAACTTAAGTAGATGGACATGAAAAGTGATTTCTTGAATGGTGATATCAAAGAAGAGGTATACATGACCCATCTAGAAGGATTTGTCGATGAGAAACATCTTTAGAAGGTATGTCTTCTAATTAAGTCTCTTTATGGACTTAAACAGAACCTAGGGCATGGTATATAAAAATAGATGATCACCTATTACAACATGGATTCACTTGTAGCCCCTTTTATTCAAATCTGTATATAAAAAGGATAGTTAGAGATATTTTCATATTTATTTTGTATGTAGATGATCTTGTGATCACAGGGAGTTCTAACATCTTATCAAAGATGTGAAGAATGATTTGAAGAAATCCTTCAACATGAAATATTTGGGGATAATTCATCATTGTCTTGTCTTGGAGATATGGTAGAAGAAGAATCATATTTTATCTCCCAGATGAAATACACAAAGACACTCCTGGAAAATTATGACATGTCAGATTGTAAACCTATGTCCACTCCTATGGAAAAAGGTTTGCAGCTTTCTTGATTCCATGATTCACCACAAGTAGATGGTATTATCTACAGAGAAATGTTTGGAAGTATCATTTAATTGATGTATAGAAAACAATACTTGTTCTTTGATGTGAGCTATCTGTCCAGATTCATGTAGGTGTCGAAGACATTTCACTGGGTAGTAGCGAATCATGTGTTCATATATTTACGAGGTACGGTTGTCTATAGTATGGACTATCAAAAGAATTCTTAGTTCTTCTTATAGGGATATAAAGACTCAAACTATGTTGGATCCATTGATGATAGGAAATAAACTTCAAGATATTATTTTCATCTCGGGTCTAGACCTATCTTGTGGATAAGTAAGAAGCAAACTGTTATTTGTATCTCATCCATTGAGGAAAAATATTGTGCCACATGAGGATCTCTTTACGAAGTGATTTGGCTACATCGAATTTTGGTAGATATGTGCACTCTGAAGAAAAGCCTCCCATAATTCAATGCAACAATCAAGGTATGTTAAAACTTGTGAAGAATATAGTTTTCCTTAAGATAACAAAGTAAATTGAGATCAAATGTCACTACATTCGAGAAAAATTATTGAACCACCACATCCATCTCCACTACTACCCGAAAATTTTTCAGATTGCAAATATAATCACCAAGTCTCTTGGCAAGGTCAAATTTGAATTGTTTTGGGGATACATCTGTAAAAAACAATCTATTAATGGGGATCATTAGCATAAATAGAAATAATGCATTATTTTATTTTTAACCGACTAGTATTCAGTTTCTCTTTCCTTCGTGGCATCCTCCCATCTATTTGACATTTCCACGTGATTTTTTTTTCATGTATAAATACAGCTTTTTTCCTTACTTGGGATATAAGGAAGATTTGAATGTGACTAAATATTTAGAGTATGATACAGGAGGATCTTTTATTGTTGTTTAGGAAAGAGAGATCCATTGCACGGAAATGGGCTTGGGTTTGAGGAGGTATAAAATGGAGATGGGTGGACCACGGTTCTCAAACGAGTATATGAGTTTTTAGGTATTTTGTTTTGGTTGGGAATCAATTCCTTTTTGACTTACGCTTTTGGTATTTAGTTTTTAGTTTTAATGAGGTTTCATGTAGATCTTATATATTGGCACTTGGAGCCTTTTCCAATTATTATCAATAATTTTTATTTTTATTTTGAAAATTTCAATTATTTTGAATTTGGAATTTTGGAAATTTTTACAAGTTCAAAATTTTTCGAAATATCAATTGTTTTCAACATTTAAAATTTCAATTTTTTCAAAATTCGAGTTATTTGAAATTTTTAACTTTTTGAAATTATATATTTTTGAAATATCAAGTTTTTAGAAATATTAATTTTTTAAATATTCAATGCTTTAAAAAATTTAATCTTATAAAATTCAAAAGTTTAAAAATTATCAAGTTTCTAAAAATTTAATTTTTAATATTAGAACATCATGAAAATTTCAACTATTTTGAATTTTGTAATTTTTTTGAAATTAAATTTTTTTCAAAATTACAATTATTTCACAATTACATAATTTAAAATTACGATTCTTTAAAAAACTATGTTATAAAAATTAAAAAAAAAAAAAATTAAGTTTTTAATATTATAAGTTTTTCAAAATTTAAAACGAAAATTTAAATTTTTTTTTCCAAATTTAAACTATTTTTAAATTACAACTTTTGGAAATTTCAAATTTTGAAAAAAATAACATTTTAAAAATTCCAATTTTTTAAATTTAACTTTTCAAAATTTCAAAATATTAACTTAAAAAAACTCTTTTCAAAATTTAAAATTTATCAAAAAAACAACATTTTCAAATCCTCAAATATGATATATATATATATATATATATATATATATATATATATATATATATATATATATATATATATATATATATATATATATATATATATATGCTTTTTAAAAATTCAAATATAGAAAATAACACATTTTCAATTTTAAATTTGTTTAAATTCCAAGTTTTCAAAAATTTCTCAAGGTTATCCAAAATACAATCTTTTCAAAATTTTGAAGTTTTTGAAATTAATTTAAACTTTATAAATATTTCACATTTTAAAAAATTTTAATTTTTCAAAATTTTAATTGTTTTGAATTTTAACAAATTGTTTCAAATTTTCAACTTTTAAATTTACATATGTTTCAAATTTTAAAATATGGAGACTTAAGTTTTTTTCAAAATTTCAACTTTTTCATAAGTACATTTTTTTCAAAATTTAAACCTTTTTTAAATTTCACCTATTTTACAAATTTTAAATTTTCAACTTTTAATTTTTTCAATTTTTCTTTTGAAAAATCAACAATTGTTAAATTTCAACATTGTGCAAGATTCAAGTTTCTCATAATTTCATTTGTTTTAAAAGTTAAAATTTCTCAAAATTTTAACTTTGTCAAAAATTCAAATTTTATAAAATTTAAAATGTTATTGTTTTAAAAATATAACTTTTTCGACAAGTTGAAAGTTATTTTTTTATAAATTATATATTTCTAAATATAAAAACATTAGAAATACCAAGTTTTTCAAAATTTTAACATTTTAAATTTTTGAAATCTTTAAAATTTAAAATTTTAACTTTTATAAAGTTATTTTTTCAAAATTTAAACCTTATTGAAATTTAAACTTTTATTAAAAAATTTAAAATTTTCAAATTTCTATATTTTCAATTTGTTTTTGTAATTTTAACATATAAAAAGATTAAATCTCAATTTTTTCAACATTTATAATTTGAGTTTTTTAGAATTTCATCATTGTCAACATTTTTTAAATTTTCACTCTGTGAAATTATATATATTTTAAATATCAATTTCCTCAAAATATCAAGTTTTCCATAAAAGAAATGATAATTAGATCGTATTCAAGCCAAGAACATAGATGCAAATCAAACACCACGATCAATAAGATGAAAGAAATTCACCGAATAACTTTACATAAACATTTGCAAACAAATGAGTAGAAATATCATATATTGTTATGGAACTCAATAAAATACAATGAGAATGGGCCTTGTTTATATAGGAAAGGAATAACAATCTAAGAACCAATCAAGGTCGTAGATCAAGCCATAAATCAAGAAAATAACTAATCATCGAAGAACTAGTCAAGACCATAGATTTAGGAAAGAACTAGACATAAAGGATCAAGTCAATACCATAGATCAAGGAAAAACTATACCTAAAAATAGATAATATCCCCTAATATCTAAATAAATAAAAAGAAATATCAACACAAATAAGTGGGTGAGGATAAATAAAATAAAGGTAAATACCTACTCTAACATCCCCCTGTCAAGTGAAGATAGGGGCAAAAAATAAAAGTGGCATATCCGCAATGTGAGTTTTGGAAACTAGGATTGATAAGGTACTCATGTACAATATATCCATGAAGAAATCTCTGTAGTGCTCACTCATCTTCGACACTTATTAATTTTTTGATTTTGATTATTGTTGACTTTAGACATGGATGTTATTGTATCATTTTGGTTTAACATGATGTTAGACGATAGAGATATTATGATTATTGATGGATTATGATTCATAGGATGATTGTGTGGATTCTTAGATACATAGGAGACATTTTATATTGATGATGGCGATGTGTTGTTGGTATATATATTACTAACATTCAGAATTCTCGTCGTGTCACTACTACAAGGGGGTGTTTTGAGACAATAATAGAGACAATACTTAACCAAATTGTCTCAAATAAAGACAATAAAAAAGTTGTATATTGTCTCTATTATTGTCTCAAAGTGGGTGTCTCTAATATTGTCTCTAATTATTGTCTCTCTAGAGACAATATAGATTGATACATATTTTGTCTCTTGAGAGACAATATAGTATTTTTCTCTCTAGAGACAATATCATTATTGTCTTTGCTAGAGACAATACTAATTTCAATTTTTATTGTCTCTCTAGAGACGATATGAATTTAAAGAATGAAAAATCTGAATTTCAAGAATAAATAATAACCAAATATCATATAGTGCAATCAATGGCTGCATATCGTCTATGATGTCAGAGTAGACTGGTAAGGAATATTATAAATCAAAAACAATTTGATTTGAATCTTGTGCCCAACAAATGGGTCCACAAACATTTTATTATTTCAAATAAAATAAAATACAAAAGGGTTTCTAAATACCATTAAACCTTTAAATACAATGATAAAATACAAAAGGGTGCCTAAATCCCGTTAACCCTTTCAGATACAATATGAACACCTTCTCTCCACCCCCAGACTTCAAGTGATCCATTTGCTTCTCTGGTGCTACTTTGAGGTTCTTTTTCTTAACTTTAATTTTGAGCTAGTGTCTCTCTCAAGCATTTGTCATTTCATGTTCTTCGCTTTGATTATCTCAACTTTGATACAATTCTCTACTATAAATAGCACCAAGAAACTCATCTTTAGTCTACATCAAAATAAATATTATAATGACTCGTGTTTATCAATTGTCACTAGAAAATTTATAACCGAAAAACATCTCATTAAAATACCGAGGTTGAATTAAAAATATAACAAGAAACAATCAACCTTTCATATAAGAGGCCATCTTTAATAACAAGGCATGCCTATGCTAAGCCTTTGCATAATGTGATGGGTAACTTGAAAATACAATACATAATAACATCACTCTTATACTTGAAGTTATTCTCATGATACAAGCTCACATAACAAAGAGTATACTCACCTCCAAGCATAACTTGACCATGAGGTTTTGTAGGCAGGATGAGAAAAGTTTGTATTGAAGTAAAAACTCCTGGGAGAGATTGAATAACTTTAGCGAAAAGGTATAAAGAGGATAAAACAATTTGTAGCCAACCTTGAGAGAAGCCCTCCAAATAGAAATCCATCAACATTAAGATGTGCTTGCCAACTCAACACAATTTCCAGCATTTACTATACTCGCAATATGCAAAACAAGTAATGGTGTATTTATTCTATTCAAACAAGAAGCTAAGCTGGTAGGCACATATTAAAGTGGTTACGCACGGTGTGAGTAAGAACATGTTATCCTACATGAACATAGAGAAATTATCCACTCTTTACAATGACCTTAAAATTTCAGCAATATTCAAGTTTCCTCCTCCATCATTGACCCAAAAGAAGATGGCAGTGATGATAAGAATAAAAAATCATTCAAATTGTAAGGAGATAAATATTGAGAGAAGCTAGTTACCGCCATAGATAATTCGGATTGACTCGCTACTTCAAGATTTACATTTAATTTAAGCCAATTCCTAACATACATTATTAACATGTCCTTAAGGAAACTCTCGTTCAACTTTCATTGCAAAGCAGTGCTTACTATGCAAACTTGTTTGAACATGATGTCAGAAGACAAATATGGATGACATTAAAAATGGTTTTGCATATTGTTCACATTCGCAGATGTTTTTGTCATCATCCTAAAAGGTCTAAAATAGTACATATGGAGTACATAATTAATTGGTATTTTCCTCAATCGGTTCAATTCTCCAAGGTGGTATGTTAAGATAATAAATCCTAAATGTTAAATGTTATATGCCTCAGAAAAGTTTGTATATCTAAAATCGTCAATAGTTATTAACACATTCAGTTTCTATTTGTTTATCAAATAAATAGTGAAATAGATATGGGTGGTCATGAACTGTAAGGTGTATCTTACAGTAGAGACTAATCAATAATTTCACTAAACTTAATATATGGTACATACTGCAGAACACTCAAAGTCAGAATCAACTTACGCAACACAAAGAGCCCAAGTGTGAATCCATTCCATCCCTTTAGCAATCTCAACATCACCGCCACTTAAATATTTTGCTATAAATGATGGATGGAGAGCTATCAATATGCGAGATGCTGAAAAAGAGACGATCTTCTAACATATGCTTCTGGGTGATTAGATATCTCCTTGCACATAGAAAAAACCAATTAACATATAATTCATAACAAATAACATCTACAATCACCGAATTTATAGTAGCCAAAGCAAATTATTCCTCACCGAGAATGCAACATATCTATTATAGCATATATACAAACCTCAAAATACAAGCTAGATAGCCTCAAACTTCAATCACTAGAAAAAGATGCCTCTTGACAAAGAATGTACCTTTCGCATGTTCTAATTCCTCAAGAAAGCGAACTCTGCTCCCTCCCCATGAAAAATCCATCACGATCCTGTCAAAAAATGGAGCAATTAGTTTAACTTCATTTCTTTGACTTGAAAATATCCTCCGATATTTTGAATACATGACAAGTATGAGAAATCTTAATCTTCTTAGGTCAATATATAGAATTATGACATTCAAAGGAAAGAAAAAATCTACAAGCTTTGCCAACATTCAAAGGAAAGCATTTGCAAAGAAATGTAAAGTATAGCCAGTGAATTTTTTAGAAATCAAAGTCCATCAACAAAGAGTATAAATACATCTCAAGGATGATTCTTTTGTGAATTAGAATCTAAAGAAATCATGAATAGAATGCATCACGACAAGTAAATCATCAAAGGTGGAACACAACACTATAGTTGGAACACCATAATGGAAAGACATAAATTTCATCAATCCTCTTCTTCATCACACCTGGACTGCAATTATGCCATATGTTTAGTGTACCATGTTTTATTGCAGTGACATGTAGGGAAACTTGGTCCATTTAAGATTATTTTAGTGAAACTAACTCTGTTTTAGCATTAATTTCAATGCTTATAAGTGTGGATGGGTGACGGTCAAAAATATTAAAAAGCCCGTTACCTATACTGAATTCATGATAATGCAACCACTTGCATTGTGAGGAGGCCTGGATTTTCAAATTATACATCCCTATCAAGTTTTTTCTTAGTTTTACCAAAGTATTTAGATTTAGAATTTGAGTTGCGAGAAGAATGTTTTTCACTATTTTATGAAATGATAGTGGAAATTCATAAATCCGCCTACATTTTTTATAAATTTACCTCTAAATTTTTATTAAAATATAATATAATAAATAAATTTCACTAATTTTTTATGCCTTGTAGTACATTTGTTAAAAACTTTAATTGTAATTTACATATCTAAGGCAGCTACATATGCCACCCATTTGAGATAAATAAGGTAGCTACATATCTAGTTTAGAAAAAAACATCATAGCTTTGTGGCAAGGTGTGAGCAATACTATCTTGTGTCTACTTTGCATTACATTCTACTTCAAATGCTTCTTTATCTATTGAGGTTGGAGAATGTGATTTGGCGGTTGTTGAGTTGGATCATAAAAAACATTCGCTCAGTCATTAGATAAAAAAATTAGCATGGACTTTCTAGCAAAGAAGTTTATTTGAGATCTTTAGCACAACTCCTTATGATGTTGTGATCCAAGTATGTAGAGGTCCAACTAGAAGCGAGAAATGCTCCTTGACAAGTTTTACAAATGCAAGGAACTTAAATATGAAATTGATTTACCATGAAGTGAAAAAGATGGTTTTGAAAACGTCCAAGGAGTTAGCAATCAAGTACAAAGGCTATCCACTTCTATTTTATAGTCAGCTGGCAATTCTGATTGTTCTGCTGTATATGCTTCTAAAGACAAGGTTAGAGAACACGAACTGCAAGTGTTATTTCACATGGAAATACTTGCATCAAAGATTGTTGGAAGTTCTGGTTTGACAGAATGCCTCAAAGAGAGGTGTTCACCTGGACAACATTCATTGCAAGCTATGCACAAAATGGATTTCATGCAAAGGCTTTAGGAAGTTTCAAACAAATGCAATTGGCAGATTTAAATCCTAATTCCACAATTTTTCCAAAGATCCTACCGTCTGCTCCAAAATGGGGGATTTGGATTTGAGCTGCAGGCATGAAGATCTGGACAACTGTTTTTAGGTTTTGACCCCTTAAAAAATATGCCAGACCCATTAATGGGAGTGAGGAGCTCAAGCAGTTCAAATTGCTAGACAATTGCACTTTGATTATACCACACCAATTCGGTGTGAGCTCCAAAAAGAAGAGCAGTTTCTTTGATAAGCGATGAACATTCGAAAAATTGTTCAAGGTGAGAATGTGTTTGTTATTACTTAACCTTTTAAAAGAGTATTGATTTTGAAGTGAGTGGTCTAAAATGTAAATTCATTGGCACTTATTCTGAGAAGGTTTGAAGATTTGGAACCTTTCTTTAGTTCATCACATAGGCCTACAACACCTAACTGTTAAGTGTAAAAAAACCCTTCGTAATTGGTTTTAGACTTCAAAAAATTGTAAACGAAGGAAATCCTTAGACAAACTCTTTGGAAGGTATGGCTAGGATGTGCAACGTGCTACTTTTGCTATGTCTCTTGGGTCTCCAAGTTTCTCAAACTAGGGTTATTTCACTCCAGAGAAAATTTCTTGATTAATTGTGGAGCTTCACAGACCACTACGAGTTGAGGGGAGGGCCTTCGGTCAGATTCTCAATCATCTTCTCTTCTTTCCACAAGCTAGATGTAATCATGGTTACCACCGAGAATGCTTCGTCCCTTTAGATCTCTACTTGACACTAGGGTGTTTAACAAGAAATCCTCGTACACTTTCAAAATTCAACAAGAGGGTTGGCATTGGGTGCGCTTTTATTTATATCCTGTTCCACATCCCACCTATGATATCAAATCAACATTATTCTATGTGACAACAGACAAGTTTGTTCTATTGCACGTTTCAAAGCATGAAGGTAGATGTCAAGAGCAGTACATATTTATTCAAGGAGTACCTGCTGATTAATGTCACATCCGATAGCTTGATAGTTACTTTTGCTCCCATAAAAATTCTATTGCATTCATAAATGCCATGTCGAGGTTGTTTAGGTCCCAGCATTTTTCGACATCAAATGTGCCGATGACTTTGTCTCCTTTAAGTTCTTTCAGTGGGTTACTTGTTATTGCATTGGAGACATCCTACAGGCTCAATATGGGAGGTAATAAGGTCAAAACTTAAAATGATACTCTTGGTAGAACATGGGACCCTGATAAGAGCTACCTAGCTGTTAATAGTTCTGTTCAAAATGTCACTGCCCTTTCAGCAGCATCAGATACCCTGAAAGTGGAATAGTCATGCCAGATATTGCCCCCAATTATGTGTATGCTACTGTAGAAGAGATGGGAAATGCAAATGTAGTCAACCCAGTCTTTAATATTTCTTGGGTTTTTTCAGTGGATCCAGATTTCTCTTATTTTTTTGCATGCAATTCTGTGATATTGTGAGTAGGTCACTCAACCAGTTGTATTTTCATGTCTTCATTAATTCCCAAACTGCCCTAGACAATTTTGATCTTTCCTCCAAAGCATCGAATTTGGCTACTCCATATTACACAGACTTTGTGGTTAATGCGTCTGGATCCAAGAAGCTATCTATTAGCATTGGCCCTTCATTGGTGGACAATGTAGATCCCAATGCTATCTTGAATGGTTTGGAGATAATGAAGATGAGCAATGAAGCTGGAAGCCTAGATGGCCCTTATTCTGTCAATGGTCTTATAGTAGGTCCTATTGTAGGATCGGTAGTGGGAGTTGCTGCCGCACTTGGGCTCTTGGCAGGTGGCTATTATTGCTTTTTACGGAGTCCAAAGTCCAAGTCAAAGAATTCTCCTCCTGCATGGTTGCCTCTTCCATTTCATGGAGGGAATTTTCATTGCATGGGCAGTAAATTTTAAACGACATCCCATAAGAGTGGTACTGGGAGCTATGTTTCCTCTGCACAATCAAACCTTGGTTGATACTTGACATTTGCTGAGATTCGGGAAGCTACTAATAAATTTGATGAGACTCGCTTGGGAGTGGGAGTCGGAGAGTTTGGCAAGGTTTATCGGGGAAGCTAGAAGATGGAACTAAAGTGGCGATTAACCGAGGCAATCCGAGATCGAACAAGGTCTTACTTGAGTTTCAAATAGAAATTAAAATGCTATCAAAGCTTCATCATCGCCATCTTCTCTCTCTGATAGGTTATTGTGAGGAGCATTGTGAGATGATTCTGGTCTATGAATACATGGCTAATGGACCTCTTCGTAGTCATTTATACGGGACAAATCTTCCTTCACTTTCCTGGAAACAGAGGCTTGAGGTATGCATTGGAGCTGCACGAGGTCTTCATTACCTTCATACCGGAGCAGCCCAAGACATCATTCATCGTGATGTCAAGACCACAAATTATTTTACTGGATGAGAATTTGGTTGCCAAGGTGGCAGACTTTGGCCTATCAAAGACTGGATCCACTTTGGATCAGACACATGTAAGTACTACAGTGAAAGGTAGTTTTGGGTATCTTGATCCGGAGTAGTTCAGAAGGCAGCAACTGACAAAGAAATCTGATGTGTATTCATTTGGAGTAGTATTATTGGAGGTCCTATGTGCAAGACCAGCTCTTAATCCAGTTCTTCCTAGAGAACAAGTTAATATAGCAGAGTGGGCAATGCACTATCAGAAAAAGGCATACTTGACCAGATCATTGATTCTCATCTTGCTGGCACTATCAATCCCGGCTCCCTTAAAAAATTTGGGAAGACGACTGAGAAGTATCTGGAAGAGAAAGGTATAGATAGGCCTACCATGGGAGATGTTCTATGGAATTTGGAATATGCATATCAACTGCAGGAAACAGCAATGAAGAATGATCAAGATGAAAATAGGACAAATCATATTGCAGAGATCCCTTTACGTTATACCCAGCCTGAGCCTTTTGATACAAGCATCATTGATAGGGGAAGTGATGATGATTTAGGTGATGCAGAGCAGTTTATTTTTGATATGAATCTTAATGGGTGCAGGTTACTACACAAACTATATTTGTACCTGTCCAACTGCAGCTCGAGGAGTGGTGGTGCCTGGTTCTTCCATTCTTTCAGTGGCTTCATAGCCAAACTTCTTTGCTGCAAAAGCGCAAGCTTCGCAAGGAGCTCTATCCATGCCAGTTGATTTTTCATATATTTTCTATTGTTTGCCTGATGTTCAAAATTATATTATTTGACTTTCAATTGTTGTTTTCCACGGTTAATTGTTATTGGACTTGCTGTCCGTGAAATGCTTTGAAGTTGCTGTGCTAAGTTGTAAAGCCCACAACTATCATTTCTACAAACCCGTTATGCCTTTCCCTCTCTGCATTAAAACCCAAACCATTGTCATTTGGACAACCCGTAGTCAATTCATTAGCATTTGCATCTCCATCACCTGGCCGCTTTAACTATACAAGACCTGGAGTTTTTCCTCTAAAAAATGCAAGGATCACACCCAGGATGATTCCTCGAACTCCCCCTCTAATGACGCCTGCAATAGTGACATAAGGCTTTAAAGTTATGGATTTCATACGACTTTAGGTGTCACAACATGCTTATGAACATGCCCATTAGGCTTTTCACTATGTATTATGTCAACCTGATCACAGTACAATTTTACAATGTAAAAGTCAGTACATATACATAGTATAAATATCTAAATAATGGCATTCAATTCCAAAGAAAGGAACGAACACATTCGCTACCGTAATTGATGAAGAATACGTTCTGCAAAGGAAGGTGCATGTTGGCGCAGCGATATTAATAGCATCCATGACGGAAAGAATTGGCTGCAGATCAAATAAAGAGAAGATAAAGATTAGTTATGTAATAAAATGAAGAAGTGCATCGAAGAACAATATGTCAAATAATTTGGAAAATCATTCTATACTACCCACATCACTCAAAAGTAAACATATTATAGACAGGGAAGTAAACATAACCAATACATACATTAGTGAAGCCAATCGTGGAACATATGAAAAATGCACCCAATGTAGATCACTCGTGTGCACAGGATAACGCAGCTCTGCGAAAACATTCCAAACCAAGGAAAACTTGTAACCACCCATCACAACATTAATAACGGTGAAAGATATAAGAAATTTATTCAGAAAGCGCTCAACAATGTGTTAATCTTAGTAGTTAGTAGCTTGGACAGCTGTTTGTCCTCATCCATTTGTTATGGGTAGTTTGGACAACCTAGAATTTAGAGAAATAGTTGTTTTTGTCAAACAAATATTGTTAGGATAAGAACAATTGTTATCTAATATTGACTCCTTTTAGGTGACACCTCATAACCAAGGTTGTTATGGTTATTGAGTTGTCTTAATCTCAGCCATTCATTTGTATTAATCTTGGCCGTTGATTTTCAATGAGAGTAGTATATAAGGGGGTCATTGGGGTCATTTGTAACAAGGAAGTTTTGAGAGAAACTTGCAGTGTTAGCAAGTAGTCTTGCAGTGTTAGCAAGGGCGCAGTGATAGCGTTGGAGATAGCAGTGGAGGAATATCAGCAGGAGGATTAGGAGATTGTCGGAGCTCTGCCAGTAAGAGGCAAGCAATATTTGTATCTCTTGATTTGCTGAAGTTTAATATATTTCTCATATGTAGTACTGGTTTTCCCTACGGGGTTTTTCCAGGGACAATTGTCCGAAAATATTGTGTTCACCTTGTTGGGTATTTCTTATGTGTTTGTATTTGTGAAGTTACAGTTGTGTTATTTTCCAATATTTTTTGATCAAATAATCTTACAAGATAGGAGGTTAATAATCAGTAACTGTAATAGATTTTTCACATGGTATCAGAGCTAAGTTTGGGTAGAAGAGATTTACCCTAGGTGAAAGAAAGTGAGGGTTTATAAAACCCAGTTTAACCTCTTCAAAATTATTATTATTATTTTCTTTTAAGATGGCCTCAGCAGGTTTAAGAGATCAGGACAGATTAGATGGAGCCTCGAATTTTGGTGTCTGGAAAGCCATAATTTCTCTATTGCTAGAAGAGAATGGTATCAAGGAATATGTGACCACTATTGTACCTGTACCTACAGATGCAACACAACTCTTAGCATATAAGAAGGAAGATGCCAAGGTGAGGAGGCTGATTCTTGACGGTGTCAAGGATCATATTGTTCCGCATATTGCAGAGTTAGATACTAGCGAAGACGATGTGGGATGCCATTATGAATATGTACCAGAATGCTACCACTAACCGGAAGCTGATTCTTAGAGAAAAGTTGAGGAATACCCAGATGAATAAGGGAGAAGACATCACAAGTTACCTCACTAGACTTAGACTTGTCAAGGATGAATTGGCAGCTGTTGGAGACAAGCCAAGTGATGACGAGCTAGTGAGAATAGCCCTAAATGGGTTTACTAAGCAGTGGGATGTCTTTGTTCAAGTCATCAATGGATGAGACACCTTACCGAGTTGGGATCGACTATGGAGTGATTTCACTCAGGTGGAGCTTAGACTAATTCTTGTCAATGGAGCCAACAATAAGAGTTAGAAAAGTGAGGTGGAACAGGAAAATGTTGCCCTAGCGGGTAAAGGGAAAGCAAAGAAGGGGTCTAGTAAAGGATCAAATTCACAAGGTGAAAAGAAGAAAAAATATTCTTCGAAGATCAAGTGCTATGGTTGTCACGAGTTTGGCCACTATGTTAGTGATTGCCCAGAAAGGAAGAAGAATGAAAATAAAGGAAAGAAGCAATTTGCGGCTTCAACAAGTGTAGATGAGCTCTCTAGTAGAATGGAAGATGAGTTTGCACTCATAGCATGTATGGTTAGCTCAACCTCACAAAGTGTTTGGTACATAGATAGTGGGGCATCATATCATATGACAGGAGTTAGAGAATACTTCTCCAGTTATAAGGAAGAGAGCACTGAATCAGAGGATCTCTATGGGGAACATGTCCAAACTCAACTCAATTGGGAAAGGGACATTCCAGAGGGAGAGTGGTAAGATGATTCCCCTTCATGATGTGTTGCATGTTCCAGGCTTAGGGATGAATTTGATTTTTATATCTGTCCTTCAGGACAAAGGGTACAATGTACTCTTTAGAGGGTCATATGTGTTGATCAAGCACAAGGATTGGAAATCACCCATAGCTATTGGAGTTAGGAGCGATCGGCTTTATAGGCTGTAGTTTGATATTCCTAAGGCACTCATGAGCAACAGTAATCTTAGAGATCAGGGAGAGCTATGGCATAGAAGGATGGGCCATATCCATCATGGAGCCCTTAAATTACTTCAGAGACAAAGTGACAGTGTTCCGAGGTGAGCACAGAGCACGATGATGTATGTAAGGGATGTGTGTTGGGGAAGTTTGCTAAAGCATCTTTTCCAAGGAGTGACACCAGATCCAAGGGCGTTCTTGATCTAGTACATACAAATGTATGTGGACCAATGTCGACGAAGTCTCTCAGAGGGTATGATTACTTTGTTACTTTTATTGATGATTTCTCCAGGAAGACATGGATATACTTCTTGAAGACCAAGGATGAGGTTTTCAGTCGCTTCCAAGAGTTCAAAGCTCTCGTGGAGAATTCAACAGGAAGGAAGATAAAAGTTCTTCGGTCAGACAATGGAGGCGAGTACAAAAGCAATGAGTTCCAGAGATTCCGTGCACCAGAGAAGGAATCAAGAGAGAGTGGACTGTTCCTTACAATCCGCAACATAATGGAGTTTCTGAGAGGAAGAATCGGTCTATAATGAGAGGCATCAAGGGCTATGTTGCATGACCAATATTTACCCCGTTATATGTGGGCAGAGGCATGCAATACAATAGTATACATATAGAATAGAGTTCCACATAAGGTACTAGGGAAGATGACACCAGAGGAAGCATTCACTGGGAAGAAGCCAGATGTCAGTCACTTTAGGATCTTTGGGAGTTTGGCATATTGTCACATTCCTAAGGATACATGTACCAAGTCGAGATCGACCGGAGAGAGAGGGTACTTTTTGGGGTACATTGAAACCTCTAAGGCATATCGGATATTCATTAGGGGACTAGGAGGATTATTGTTCGACGTGATGGCAAGTTCATGGAGGACAAGGCATTTAGAAGGTCTAGATATTTTCTAGTAGATGATCAGAGTAAGCAGCCAACTGAAGCTCCAAGAATCACTCAATCAAGTCAAGGGCAGCAAAGCTCGAGTACAGTTACTAGTACAAGCATAGACTCAGGAGGAGAGAGTTTTCAAAGTATGGAGCAATAGGTGCAAGAAGAGATGCATCAAGAAGACATGGAGGTTGATATTTCATCCTCTACAGTTGGCAGTAAGAACCGTGAGGTTCAACAGACACAGAAGAATACTCAGGAGTTAGTGGGTACTCCTAGGAGGAGTGATAGACAACGGAAACCACCAGCCAGGTATGATGACTATGTTGCATTAGTTAGTATGTTGGTAGATAGTGAACCTTCTAGCTATCAGGAGGCTGCACAACATCAAGTGTGGCAAGAAGCAATGGTTGAGGAGTATACTTCAATTATGCAGAATGATGTGTGGGAGGTAGTGCCTAGACCAACAGATAGGGCAGTGGTTGGATCACGTTGGATCTATAAGATCAAGCATGGTGCAGATGGTAGCATCGAGAAATATAAGGCAAGGTTCGTGGAAAAGGGGTTCTCTCAGAAAGAGGGAATAGACTATGAGGAGACATTTGCTCCAGTTGCCAGGTATACTTCTATATTTGTAATCTCAATTTCAGCACAGATGGGATGGCAGATCCATCAAATGGATGTCAAGACAGTGTTTCTTAATGGTGAGTTGAAAGAGGAGGTATACATAGAACAACCAGAAGGCTTTGTAGCACACAACAAAGAGACCCACGTGTGTAGATTGAAGAGAGCATTGTACGGACTCAAGCAGGCTCCCAGAGCATGGTATGAGTGCATTGATAGTTACTTGCAGGAAATGGGCTTTGTGAAGAGTGAGGCAGATGCTAATCTCTACTACTTGGTATTTGGAGGTGAGATTCTCATTCTTGTCCTATATGTAGATGACTTGTTTCTTACAAGTTCACTGGGGCTCATAGAAGAATGCAAGAGGGATCTTACAGCAGAGTTCGAGATGAAGGATTTGGGACTTATGCACTACTTTCTAGGCATGGAGGTATGGCAGAAAGATGGAGAGATTTTCCTTGGGAAAGGGAAATATTGCATGGAAATCTTGAAAAGGTTCAGGATGGAAGATTGCAAAGCCATGTCTACACCCATGATCATGAATTGGAGGAAGGTAGACACATCCAGGGAGAAGGATGTAGATCCCACCTTATACAGGTAGTTGATTGGTTCTCTCATGTATTTGGTCAATACCAGGCCAGATATAGCTTTTGCAGTTAACTCTCTTAGTCAGTTCATGGTTGAGCCAAAGAGAGTGCATTGGACTGTGGCAAAGCATGTGCTACGTTATTTGCAAGGTACAATCGAGTATGGAATTAGATATGCTTGAGGTGAAGGAATCAGGTTGATGGGCTATACTGACACAGATTGGGCAGGTAGTACAATGGACAAGAGGAGCACTTCAGGGTGTTGTTTCAGTCTGGGATCAGGAGTTGTATCTTGGTTCAGCAGGAAGCAGAAGTCTGTGGCTCTGAGTTCAGCAGAGTCAGAGTACATAGCAGCTAGCATGGCAACATGTGAAGCTATATGGCTTTGGAAGTTGCTAGTAGCTTTGTTTGGTCAGAAGGTTGAGACTATGGTGATACACTGCGACAATCAGAGTTGCATCAAGTTGACTGAGAATCGGTGTTTCATGATAGGTCAAAACATATAGACATCAAGTATCACTTCATCAGAGATTGTGTACAGTGTGGGGTTGTTAAGCTACAGTTTGTACCTACAGATCAATAGGTAGCAGACATTCTGACAAAGGCATTGGGGAAGGAAAAATTTATCTTCTTCAGAGAGATGTTGGGTGTCATGCAGAACAACTTCCTCGCTAAGAGGGAGTGTTAATCTTAGTAGTTAGTAGCTTGGACAGCTGTTTGTCCTCATCCATTTGTTATGGGTAGTTTGGACAGCCTAGAATTTAGAGAAATAGTTGTTTTTGTCAAACAAATATTGTTAGGATAAGAACAATTGTTATCTAATATTGACTCCTTTTAGGTGACACCTCATAACCAAGGTTGTTATGGTTATTGAGTTGTCTTAATCTCAGCCGTTCATTTGTATTAATCTCGGCCGTTGATTTTCAACAAGAGTAGTATATAAGGGGGTCATTGGGGTCATTTGTAACAAGGAAGTTTTGAGAGAAACTTGCAGTGTTAGCAAGTAGTCTTGCAGTGTTAGCAAGGGCGCAGTGATAGCATTGGAGATAGCAGTGGAGGAATATTAGCAGGAGGATTAGGATATTGTCGGAGCTCTGCCAGTAAGAGGCAAGCAGTATTTGTATCTCTTGATTTGCTGAAGTTTAATATATTTCTCATCTATAGTACTGGTTTTCCCTACGGGGTTTTTCCAGGGACAATTGTCTAAAAATATTGTGTTCACCTTGTTGGGTATTTCTTATGTGTTTGTATTTGTGAAGTTACAGTTGTGTTATTTTCCAATATTTGTTGATCAAATAATCTTACAAGATAGGAGGTTAATAATCAGTAACTGTAATAGATTTTTCACACAATGACAGGAAAAAATGTTTTGAAATATAAAATATCTTCAAAGATACATCATGCAACATTTAAATTTATTTTTCCAGGATGTTAGGTGAAGTTGACACAAAATCGAATCATCATCAAGAAGCTGTATCGGAAAACAAACAACAGAAGGAAAACTAGTCAAGCTAAATTTAATAAAAAAGATATGTTTTTTAATGCCATTTGCACCAAATAAATGCGAGAACACGGTGAATATTCACCTCAGCAAGTCTAATCCGGTGAGGGATTTTTTTAAAAAAGACTAACTCCAATTCGAATTGCACTCTCCCAAACAAACTTGGTGATCTGTTTAGCATTTTGTGCGGGAAAAATCCAAGGTTACAATACAAAAACACGAGACAAATATGAAGTTAAAATGGACTTACGTTTTGTTTATTTTTTTAAGGAAATTAGTCCAACTTGCAGAATTTAACCATCGTGGAGGGCCTGGTTGCAACGGTCCATGTTGTAAAAGAAGTTGGATCCAAAGAATAGTTATCAAGATTAAATTGGTGATTTCATGGCCAATTCTGGCTATTTGTCACAATGAAGGCGCAAGGGAATGCAAGTCCACTAAAGAATGTTTGATTCTAACAAAGAACATGGTGTTAAATAGTAAAAGGAAAACAAATAACCCCGTGAACAAAGAGGGAAATGAACAAGTTATACAAGCAGCAAAATACCTATGATGCCTATTGCATCCTTGGGAAACATCTATATGAATTAAAGAAATGTGCAAAACATGCTAGAGCTATGAAGCTATGGCGATCATGTAGGTGATTTTCATGGCAACATTGTCATCTCCTTTTCAAATGGGTCAATGCAATGCAAACGGATTCGGAGAAAGCTGCAACACCATATAAAAATATTCATGCCAACACAACCACCGGAAGTTGAATTAGAAAAGGTCATTGACAGGACATTAAAGCAAATATTCGTAAGAAGAGCGAGAAGTGTAGGGGCATTATAGAACATAGTACATACCAAATTTAAACCAAGAAAAATCAAAGGCAAACAATAGGTAGCTAACTTGAGAATAGTATCACTTAGCAATAAAGTTCGTAAGTTTAGGTGTCTTTGAAACTACAAATATGCTAGTTTTTTTATTTTTTTATAGCATGCATTAACACAACACAATGAAATATAAATAACATCGGATATCCGTGCTCCAAAATAAAGTAAACTACAAATTTTTAACAACTTCCTCAACCTCAACACGAGAATGTATAAAACACCCAACACCCCACACACAACCCCGTCTCATCGGCCCACAACCGTGAATTGAAAATTAAACAAAAAAGTGGAAAACATGACGCGAGGTTTTGTTAATGACGCTTATCAAAGGAAGGCCGGTCTAGACACGTGTCATGGTCCATAGCCATACATTGCATTACTCTACGATTGAATAAAAATTTACACATCATGAGGTTTTTGCAATGCCTCTACCAAAGGAAAGGTTGGTCTAAGAGCACGGAGTGGAATGCAACTATTTTTTTCATCATCATGAAATCAAACCGGAAAAGTCTAAATAAAGTTCTAATTGTTGTCCATCACATCGAATCCACATTAGGTGAGGAGATAGGAATCCCATGGAAACCAATAAGGAATGTGAAGTCAATGACATAATAAATCAACCTTTCAATATGATAAAATTAGCAACCCACTATCCATAGTTAAGAATAGTCTTAGCCAATGAAGGCCTCTCTATGGAATGCACAGCCTTCAAAATTTTTAACAGTTTCCTCAATATCAGCCCATAACATATAAAAAGCTCAAGCCCACACACAACCCCCTCTCGCTATCCCGCTATTGTACATTTCTCAACTCTGTCTTTGTGAATTTAAAGTTAAACAACAAAAGTGAAACACAACACTCTATATTTTTTTAATGCCTCTATCATAGGGGAAACCGGTTTAGACAAGCGTACTTGGTCCGCAACTACACGTTGCGTTACTCCACACTCCAACTACAAAGTTACATGACATGAGGTTTTTGCAATGCCTCTATCAAAGGAAAGGCTGGTCTAGGCGTGTGGAGTTGAATGCAAGTGTGTTTTTTTCTTCCGTCATGAGAACAAACTGAAAAATTCTATATCTGAAAATTAATTTTAATGCATGCATAAACCCTCTCTGCTGATTTAGCCAAATAGATAAAAAATCATTTATTTTATGTAAAACACAATACATACAGTTAAATAAAAGCTTATACCAGCTCATGTATTTTGCTTTCATTGTTTAACATTAATTTCACAATGTAGAGTAAAGCTCTGTATAGTTATGGAAATGTAGAGGGGTATTTGGTGCAGGGTCTCAAGAGTTTTATACATTACGGACCGGGGTAGATGAAAGATGCACGATCAACTCTTCGCCCATCGTCTACTCGATTCGATTCACTTTGTCATCATTAGTTTGGTGCAGTCATCTTTTGTTTGTAATTTTAGTTAATGTGTTTGTAACTGCAGTCATGTTAGGATCTATGTTGTGATCTTCTTCAGTTTTCTGCTCCTCTTGACTGCCCAATAAACTGCAGTAGTTTGTTCTTTAAATCATTTCCATTCTCGAGATTCAACGCACACAGAAGGAAAAGAAGACAGTTCTAAGTTGAATAAAACAGAACTTTATTAGCCTTGTTGTTCGCTCACTTTGTGAGCAGATTTACTTGTTAAAATTATGTGTTTTGTTTTGTTTTTTTCATTGTTCAATAAAATATTCAGTATAGTATAAGTGCTGAGATTCTATAATCTTCAATTGGTATCAGAGCTGGTTGCAGGACTATTCTTTTTTGCAAAAGTTGCAGGTTAACGGTTCTCTCCAAGAATTACCAGAATGTCAAATGGTGGCAATTTCTCATTCCAGCTTCCGTTGTTTACCAGAGACAACTACGATTATTGGAGTATAAAGATGAAGACCCTACTATTATCCCAAGATATTTGGGATTTAGTAGAAGGAGGATACACGGAACCTGCAGATCAGAATGCTTCAAATGCTTTAATAGAAAATCAACGAACGCAATTGAAAAAGACAAAAATAAGGACAATTGATCTCTTTTTGCTATCCAATCTACATTGGATATATCAATTTTTCCCCGTATAGTTGGTATGACAAAGTCAAAGGATGCATGGGAGGCCCTACAAACTGCATACCAAGGATATGACAAAATAAGGTTGGTAAGACTTCAAACCCTTCGAAGAGATTTTGAAAGTTTAAGTATGAAGGACATTGAGTCTATTCAAGAGTTTATTACTAGGGCTCAAAGTATTGTGAACCATCTTAAAAATCAACGGGAAAGTGTCATAGAACAAAAAATTGTAGAAAATATTTTGAGATCTCTTCCTCCAAAGTTTGATCCGATGGTCATAACCATTGAAGAAAGAAAATATTTAGCCACATTCAAAGTTACAGAGTTGATAGGTTCTTTGCAATCTCATGGGGAGTGTATGCAACGTTCTACAGTGAACCTCGTTCAAGCCTTCCAATCTACTATAAGAATTGAAGAAAAATCTACAACCCCTTCTCAATCAAGCAAATCTGAAGGGGAATCTTCTACATCTAGAGGACGTGGCAGAGGAAGAGGAAGAGGAAACAAAAGAGGCAGAGGAAGAAGTTCAATGGATCGGAGAAGCATCCAGTGCCAGTATTGTGAAAGGTATGGACACTATGAATCTGAATGTAGAAAGAAAAAATCTGATTTAAATAAGTCAAGAGCCAACTATACTGAAGAGTCTTTTGAAGAAGCAAACCACTCTACATTCTTCGCTTGCAATTTGGAAAAAGAACCTCAAAAGGATGTTTGGTTCTTGGATAGCGGTTGCTCAAATCATATGACAGGTAAATCTGATCTCTTTGTCAAATTAGATGAATCTGTAAGGAGTCAAGTAAAATTTGGTGATGATAAAGAGGTTGATGTAATGGGAAAAGGTACCCTTGCAGTGAAAACTAAGCAAGGAGAAACTACATTTATTCATGACACTTTGCATGTGCCCAAATTACAACATAATCTTTTAAGTATTGGGCAGCTTATAGCAAAAAATTACAAGGTTGTGTTTGAAGATAACTGCTGCAAAATATTTGATAAATCAGCTAATCATTATCTTGTAGCAAAGGCTTGTATGACAGAGAATCGATTATTTCCTCTCACTTTGGAGTCCAGTAAGATGCATGCCCTCAAGGAAACCATAGATGATTCATGGTTATGGCACCAACGGTATGGTCATTTGCATTTTCAAGGATTAAGTTTGCTTCATAAGAAAGGCATGGTGAGAGGACTTCCTGCAATTCAGGCAAAAGAAGAAGTTTGTTCAGGGTGTGCACTTGGCAAGCAACATCGAGACAATTTTCCAGTGAAAAAATCATGGAGGGAAAAATCTCCTCTAGAGCTTGTGCATAGTGACATTTGTGGTGACATGCAAGAGGAATCTTTGGGTAAGAATATTTACTTTCTCGACATTTATTATTGATTTCTCACGCCACACATGGGTTTATTTTCTTAAGTAGAAATCTGAGGCATTTGAATGCTTCAAGTATTTTAAGGCTATGGTAGAAAATCAAAGCGGGTATTCTCTCAAAATACTCGAAATGGATGGGGGAGAATTCACTTCCAATGAGTTTTCGATTTTTGTAATACTCATGGAATTAAGAGACAACTTACGACATGGTTATACCCACAAAAAAATGACATTGTAGAAAGAAAGAACCGTACCATTATGGAGATGGCACGAAGTATGTTGTAGTTCAAAACCTTCCTAATTGCTATTGGGGAGTTGCGGTAAAGAAAACCACAACTTATATTTTGAATCGAAGCCCAACAAAATTTCTTTAGAATATCACTCCCAATGAAGCCTGGAGTGGACACAAGCCCTCAGTAGCTCACTTTCGTGTATTTGGTTCCCCTACATATGTTCATGTTCCAGAAAAGAAGCTGAAGAAGTTGGATGCAAAATCCCAACTTTGTATCTTTGTGGGCTATTCAGATTTCACAAAAAGATACAAGTTCTATAATCCTGACACACAAAAATGGATTATTAGTTGAGATGTGGTTTTTGATGAAGGGGGAGTATGGCAATGGAAAAAAGGAGTTCAACAAACTACACCACTCATCATGGGTATAGAAGATGTTCAACAAGTTCCTCCTCTCCCGACAAGCCCCAGTTCACTAAGTTCACCAAGTTCCTCTTCAGGTGATAGTTCTAGTCCACAATCAAGTCCAAGCTCTTCACGAAAGGTACGAAGTTTAAATGAAATTTATCAAAGGAGTTATAATTTGAATCCAGTTTCCAATTTTTCTTTGTTTAGTACCATTCAAGTTGAACCTTCGAGTGTATGAAGAAGCCATGAAAGAACAAGTATGGATTAATGTTATGAATGAAGAGATGCATGCAATTGATAAAAACAATACATGGGAATTAGTGCAACTTCCTAAAGATAAGCAAGTGATTGGTGTCAAATGGATCTATAAGGTGAAATATCATGTTGATGGTTCTATGAATAGACACAAGGCAAGATTAGTTGCCAAGGGATTTGCACAAACGCCTGGAGTAGATTATTCAGAGACTTTCGCTCCAGTTGCAAGATTTGATACAATCAAGATTATATTGGCTATTGTTGCACAACACAAGTGGCCAATCTATCAGATGGATGTAAAATCAGCCTTCCTAAATGGTTTTATTGATGAGGAAGTCTATGTGGAACAACCTATTGGTTATGAAATTCCAGGAAAAGAACATTTGGTTTACAAGCTAAAAAGGGCTCTTTATGGGTTGAAGCAAGCACCTCATGCTTGGTATGCAAGGATTGACAGTTACTTCTTGAAGAAAGGATTCATTCGAAGTTCCTCAGAGCCAACCCTCTATATCCAACATCTTGGTAATGATATTCTAATTGTTTTCCTTTATGTTGATGATCTCATTTATACAGGTAACAACCCATCTCTCATGGAGAAATTTCAAGTAGAAATGAAACAAGAATTTGAGATGTCAGATCTGGGACTCATGCATTATTTTCTTGGAGTGGAGGTGCAACAACAATCGGAAGGTATATCCATTTCTCAAACCAAGTATGTGGTTGATCTATTGAAGCGGTTTAGAATGATGTCATGCACTGCAGTTGCCACTCCTGTTGCCCTTGGTGAAAAATTAACCAAGGAAGATGCAAGTTCCAAAGTAGATGCCACTTTATACAAAAGTTTGGTTGGAAGCCTCATGTACCTCACTACCATGAGACTTGATATTATGTATGTTGTGAGCCTTATCTCTCGGTTCATGCAGGATCCACATGAGTCTCATTGGCATGCTGCAAAAAGAATTTTAAGGTATGTGAGTGGTACACACAATTTTGGCATTCATTATTCTCCCACACATAAGTTTGAGCTATGTGGTTACATAGATTCTGATTGGGCTAGTTTAGTGGATGATAGAAAATCCACATCTGGTTATATTTTCTCACTTGGTTCTAGAGTTGTCTCATGGAGTAGTAAAAAGCAAGAAACCATTGCTCTCTCTTCCGCAGAAGCACAATATATTACAACAACAGTAGCTAGTTGTCAAGCCATATGGATTAGATGGATTTTGGAAGATTTGCAATTGGTTCAGGAACATCTAACCACTATTTACTGTGATAACAGTAGTACCATTGCAATGACAAAAAATCCTGTGTTTCATGCTAGATCGAAGCACATTGAGATTCGACATCACTTCATCAGAGATTTAGTTCAAGATGGGACAGTGGAATTATAGTTTTGCCCTACAATGGAGCAGGTTGCTGATATTTTTACCAAAGGTCTACCTACATCCAATTTTGTTGTTTTGAGGAATCAACTGGGACTCATCCCCATTGTTCATGTACGGGAATATTGAAAGATGCACGATCAACTCTTCAGTTCCACTGCCTACTCTAGTTCGACTGTTGTCATCATTAGTTTGGTGCAGTCATCTTTTGTTTGTAATTTCAGTTAATGTGTTTGTAACTTCAGTCATGTTAGGATCTATGTTGTGATTGAGAGCTACAGAAAGAGAAATAAGAAGAGATAGTATTTATCTCATATTATTCTGACTAGAACAAAGCACACGTACAGTATATATAGCTATGAAATCTGAACTGACTCCCTAACTAAACTGAGAAGATCCACAATATTAGCAGAGAATGATGTGATAAGAGATAAGAGATAAGAGATAAGACAGACACCTAATCTAATAACCAACGTATCCTAACATTCCCCCCCTTATTACATTATTCTTGCAAATGTGACCTCTGAAAGATTCAAATTTCACTTTTCCAAGAGATTTAGTGAGAATGTCAACAACTTGTGCTTCAGTAGGACAGTACTGGAGCTGAATTTGATGGTTCAAGACGTGCTCTCGAATGAAATGGCAGTCAATTTCAATATTCTTTGTTCATTCATGAAAGACTGGATTCTGCACGAGCTTCAACACACTCTGATTGTCGCAATAGAGAATAGGTGACTGTTTTTCAGGAATTCCTAGGTCATCCATAATGCGACGTATCCATATCACTTCGCACATAGCTCCTCGTGCGGCGCGATATTCTACCTCTGTGGATGAGATAGAAACAACATTCTGCTTCTTGCTTATCCACGAGATAGGTCCAGATCCGAGATGAAATATGTATCCTGTAGTTGACTTCCTATCATCAACAGATCCAGCATGGTCCGAGTCGACATATCCCTGTAGAAAGAATTGATCATTCTTTTTATATTCCAGACCATAATTAGTTGTTCCTCGGACATATCTCAAAACATGCTTTGCTGCATTCCAGTGACATTTCTTTGGCTCCTGCATGAACCTGGAAAGATAGTGACAAAGCATAAAGAGATCTGGGTCTGGTCTATGTCAAATAGATGAGCCCTCCAACCAATTGCTTGTAGAGAGTAGCATCTACTTGAGGTGAGTCCTGGAATCTTGAAAGTTGCAAGCCTTTTTCCATGGGAGTGGATATAGGTTTACAGTCAGACATTCTGTACTTTTCTAGGAGTGTCTTGGCGTACTTTGTCTGAGAGACAAAAATGTGATGCTCCTTTTGCCATATTTCCAAGCCAAGACAATAATGTAGTAGCCCCAAATCTGTCATGTCGAAGGTTCTTTTGAGATCATTCTTTACAATATCAACTTGATCTTTTGAACTACCAGTGATCACAAGATCATCTACATAAACAACCAGAATGATAATTTCTTTGCCTACCTTCTTTATATACAAATTTGAATCTGAGGGACTATGAGTGAACCCATGCTGCAAAAGGTGATCATTGATCTTGATATACCATGCCCAGGAGCTTGTTTCATCCGTAAAGAGATTTGATGAGACGACATACCTTTTGAGGCTGATTTTCATCAACAAATCCTTCAAAGTTGGGTCATGTATACTTCTTCTTTCAGATCACCATTTAGGAAAGCACTCTTGACATCCATCTGCTGAAGTCTCCATCCTTTCTGTGCTGCAAGTGCGCAAACTACCCTGATGGTCTTCATCTTCGCAGTGGGTGCAAAGGTTTCTTCATAGTCGATGCCTTCTTTCTGAGCATATCCTTTGGCTACAAGTCGTGCTTTATGTTTTTCGATGGATCCATTTGCCTTATATTTTGTCTTGAAGACCCATTTACAGCCTATGGGTTTCTTTCCTGTAGGCAGATCGACAAGTTCCCATGTCGATTTTTCATGAGTGAGTCATATTCTGTTTCCATAGCTTCCTTCCACTGAGTTTGACTGAGTGCTTCACGAACATTATCTGGCTCGGAGCTATTCATCAGTGAACTCATGAGTGCAAAGTTTACCTCATTTCTTGTTTGACTCCTTGTTTTGACTCCGGATGATGTATCTGGGAGTTGTTGCAAATTTGAGTCCTTGATAGTTCTTTGTACCCACTTCGGATGAGAACTTGACTGCTTTTGAGAAGAACTATGTCGTTGCCGTGAGGATTGATGTGGAGTCACATTCTGCAGTTCTCCAAGGTCAACAAATAGTTCTCCTGGTAGCATTTCTTTTCTCTGAGTAGTCTCCTCCAGCTCATCATCTGATTCAGAGACTAATCGGTGAGATGTGTTTGGAAGTGAATCTTCTGTTGATACTATTGAGTCAAAGGATGACTCGTCACAAACCACATCCCGACTCTCGTATACTTTCTTTGTCTCAGGATCCATGAGACGATACGCCTTCGAGGTAGTACTGTAGCCAAGAAGGATACACGGGAGTGTTTTTGGCTCTACCTTCTTTCTCTTCTGAGCTGGAACATGCATGTATGCTGTGCAACCAAATACTCGCAAATGAGAAATTGATGGCTTTTACCACTCCATACCTCTTCTGGTGTCTTGTTCAGTAGAATCTTTGTTGGTGCCCTATTGAGAAGATATACAGCCGTTTGTACTGCTTCAGCCCAATAGCGTTCTCCTAGCTTTGCAGTTGATAGCATGCAGTGAGCCATCTCCATCACTGTGCGATTGCGATGCTCAACAATGCCATTTTGCTGGGGCGTGTAGGGAGCAGTCAGGTGCTGCTTAATGCCGTGATGGTTTAGGAAGGCCAAGAACTTCTTTGATGTGAATTCCCCCCCTCGATCTGAGCGGAGTAGAAGAAGTGGTTGTCCAGATTCTTTGACAACACGATGATAGAAGTTCTGAAAGTGTTGAAGAGCCTCACTTTTCTGCTTTAGGAAATATACCCACATCTTGCGAGAGTGGTCATCCACGAACAACTGGAAGTATTTGTATCCTGAAAACGAAGCAGGCAATGGGCCGTTCAGATCGGTATGAACTATCTCCAGACACTTCTTGGCATGGAAGGTGCTCGCTTGAAACGGATCTCTATGTTGTTTTCCTGCAAGACAACCAGGGAAAATAGGCAAGGAACTGGAAAATTTGGGTAGTCCACGGACCATTTCTTTTGAACTCATCTGGTGCAGTGAACCGATCGACAAGTGTCCATATCTAAAATGCCATAAGGCAGTTGATTCTATTGTTGAAGCAGATAAAGCTACCGAGAAGATGAAACAAAGATATCTAAAGCAAATAAATTATCTTTTACAAAGGCTTTAGCAAGAACCGTACCTTTTCGGGAGATTAAGCATGATTTAATGCCATTTTGAACAAGAAATTCAACCTTAAGGTGATGATTCAAGAGCTGAGTAACTGACAAAAGATTGCTAGTCAAGCCAGGAACATATAGTACCTTTGTAAGTGTACATTTTTGTGCCCCGCAGGAATGGTCACATTCCCTATTCCTTCTGCAGTGTACTCTTTTTCATCCGCTATCCGAACTCGATCTCCAGTTGGCTCTTCGTGTAGTGAATCAAACAGCTTCTTGTCACCTGACATATGCTTGCTTGCACAGAGTCTATCAACCAGACTTTCTTCATGGGCTGAGAAGTTTGAGAGACGAGTACAAGATTCTTACTACAATGGGCTCCTTCTGATGTATCCTCATCAGATTCATCATCTTCTTGTTGGGCTGCAAGATGTCCTTTGTGCTTTCTCCAGTGGGACGTCATTTAGACTTTTGAAAATCTTCGCGCCTGGATGTGCTTGTATGGCTTGAAGACCCTTGTTTCAGGCTATTGTGCCAACAGTGATCAATGTCGTGAGTATTGGTTCTGCAAATGTGACACCATCTCTTTGACTTTTGATCTTTCGATTCTTCTCTCCGGCCACGGTTAGGCTTTGAGAACAAGGCTTTGTCTTGAGACTCCCATGCGATGAAGTGATAGCTTCTTCCTCTGCCGCAGCAAATTCACAAGCTCTTCGAATGTCCTGTTTGTTTAGACACATTCGGTGTTGTAACAAACACTCGAAATTGAGAAGGAGTGCTCTCAAGGTGATTAGGACGAGTAGTTTATCATCTACCGTTTCACCGAGCGCCAATAACTCCGATCTCAACTCAGCCACGCGACGTAGGAATTCCTCCACTTTCTTGCCAAACCCCATAGAGAGGGTATGCAACTTCGACTGAAGATGAAGAATCTTTGTCTGATTTTTGGCTTCATAAATGGTTGCCAACTTGTCCTAGGCCTCCTTGGGTTTCTCCGCATTCGAACATGTGGTTGCACGTCATCACTGATACTGAGCATTATCAGCATCAAGGCTTTAGCACTAGCCATGTCATATTTTATTAGTTCATCGGGGGCTGTGGGAGCAGGCACAGACCCTGTGACAATTCCCCATAATCCTTCAAACTGAAGGATTGTCTTCATTTTTGTCTTCCAGGCTGCAAAATTAGGCCCTTTGAGCAACTAAGCGTCAGACAGAAGTAACTTTGGAGCAGACATTGTAATAAAAAAATATTTATTTATTTGAAAAACTTATTACAATTTGGACTCACTGTCGAGAATGACTGGCTTGTAGATGCTCGCGATATTCGCGTGCTATGAGACGGCGACGCTTTGCAGGGTGTTCTTCTTCGTCGTCACAATCTGCGTCGTATCCGGCTTCTAATTCTTCCCGTACTCGCTTTGCTTGGCAGCTGACGTCGAAAAGAAAGTACTCAAGGAGTCCTTCTCGAACAAGTTTGTCGAATGCAAGATTGCCACAATTTTGAAGCTCGTTCAGCAAGGAAAAGTAGAACCCGGAGCTCTCAGGAGCTTCTCCACGGTGTTCTCTGGCTGGCGAGTTGATGTTGTGGCTTTCAGCTGTGGCGACCGTGTTGTTGACGCTTTCAATCGAGTTGTCTACACTCGACATTCGATGTAGTGTAGAAGAGACTGTTGTAGACTCAGAACTACCTCGACAGCGTTTGAAGGTCTCCGTGCACAGAAATAAATTCTCTCACTCGGTGAGATCTCCACGTCCAGCTTGTGTTTGATTCTTAGATTGTTTCCACTTCTAGCAGCAGATCTCCACGTGAATTATGCTGAGGAAGATGACAAATAAAAAAAAATGACGCCGCGCCCAGGCTGTGCCCCACAATGGTTATGCTCATGTCCCGCCAATACATCACGCGGCTCCAGTGTATATGCTGCATCTAACTGGTGCGGGTCGAGGAGGGGGCAGAGACAGAGAAGGCGGCGCCGTACACAGAAGAACAACTACGCTCTGATACCAAACTGAGAGCTACAGAAAGAGAAATAAGAAGAGATAGTATTTATCTCATATTATTCTTACTAGAACAAAGCACACGTACAGTATATATAGCTATGAAATCTGAACTGACTCCCTAACTAAACTGAGAAGATCCACAATATCAGCAGAGAATGATGTGATAAGAGATAAGAGATAAGACAGACACCTAATCTAATAACCAACGTATCCTAATAATGATCTTCTTGAGTTTTCTGCTCCTCTTGACCGCCCAATAAATTTCAGTAGTTTGTTCTTTAAATCATTTCCATTCTCTAAGATTCAACACACAGCAGAAGGAAAAGAAGACAGTTCTAAGTTGAATAAAATAGAACTTTATTAGCCTTGCTGTTTGCTTACTTTGTGAGCAGATTTACTATTAAAATTTTGTGTTTTGTTTTGTTTTTTTTCATTGTTCAATAAAATATTCAAGTATAGTATAAGTGTTGAGATTCTATAATCTTGAGTAGAGGGAGATGTACATGAATTTGTAAGGCATGTGCATTCCATCAACTCCACCCTTGTGGAAAGGCCATCTAAGGGCTACGCATGGATTTGTTTTTTCCTTATATTCCCACTATGATCCCAAATTGAATAAGAGTATATAAATCTCTAAGGGTTGTTCATCCCATCAACTCCACAAATATGTGGAGGGCTTGTAATAGTTTAATTCCTTTGTCATACCTTTGGAATGTACATATTGGCGAGAATGGATGGAATGCACATATCTTAAAAATTTCAAAGCACAATACATGATCTGTAGAGATTTGTGTAGAAAATAAAATATTTTATAACCCCATACATCTATAAACCTATTAGAATATGCAGAGAGAGAAATAATGAAGAGAGAGTATAATGTGTAAATATGAAATGAAGAGAAGGTAGATTGCACACATTTGAGATTGTGTGTTCATCTATTTATTATAAACGAAGAAGTTACAAAATGGTTGATGTATTTATAATCTGGTTACAACCAACTTGTAGTTAGGCACCTTATAAATAAGTCTTATATTCCCATACTATTGTATATATCTCCTCCCCAGGGTAAATATTGGAACAAACTTTGTTAAGCTCTTTGCAACCAATTCGGGGAGAGGGCAGACAATTTGTCTTTATTGGAACAACTGATGACAATCAAAAGAGCTCCTAACGAAAAAATGACATATTTCAACTTTATATTCCAACAGACATGGGATAGGATTCCAATAGTTGTTAGACCAACCACTGAAGGTGCATTCCTTTATTTCTTAAAGGCCATAAATTCAGACATAGCTATGATGATCCAATCAATGGGAGGGACAACACTGCTAAGGGCCTATGACACAACTATCAGAGCAGAAGAACTGTTTGATCCAAGTTGGCAAGCTTACACCAAGGCCACCAATGCCTCTCTACCCAGATATGGGAAATCCTACAACTAGTCAAGCACCAGAGTTGAATCCCATTGCAACTCCTAGAAATCAAAGCAATAATGAGGCATCGACTTCTTCAAATAATTCAAAGGAATTGCAGGAGGTTATGAAACAGCTACAGAACCTTGGAAATGAGCTGGTGACTATCAAAAGATAGCAAGCTCAAAGTGTTAGACCATATCAGCCTCAAGCGCAGTACCAGGCTAGGCCCCCATACCAACAAAATAGACCACCAGTTCATGTCAGTAAATCAAAACCAAAAGCGAGGACAACCTCAAGTCTGCTGTGCCATTTCAACCATATGATCCAAATACAATGGCATCCTCAAGAGCCTTGGTTCCAACACAAAACAACATGGCACAAGAGTACGAATGATGTTACCCTTGCAATCTACCTCACAATAAGTCAACATGTTACAATGGTGCAAACCATTGGTGTGTCTCAAGAACCAAGCCAAGTAGGAAATCAACAAGCAAGAAACACAACAAGAAGCACCTCCAACGAAACCATGTTGGCCAATCGACAAATGAGAAGACTTCGTGGAGTTAACCAATAGCCTTTTCAAGGCGTGGTTGTCAAACACACACCAAAGAAGAGAATAATAGAAGAGGGGAAACCATTTAATCTAGTTGTTTCTCAGCCCACTCCTACACAACAAGGGGTTAGTAGACCAAATGTAGTTCCAATTGTGCAAAATCAGCCTAAGGTACCTATTGTAGCAACACATGCGCTGTTCAAGCTCCAGAAAAGGTTGTGCCAAACCAGGGAAAAAAAAAAGACAGATCATCTCCTTTCAACATCATTGATAAAATGAAGAAGACACATGTCAACATTTCCATGTGGGAATCACTGGCAATCTCAGGGCAACGAGATTTATTGCAAGCTGCAATGGCTAATTGGTCTGCCTCAAATGTATCAAACCGGGGACAGGAGAAAGTTCTCACTAATATAGTGCAACCGGGTGGGGGTCAACCAAGCAAGAATTTGAAGCCTCCACCATTCTATGTGTCATTGGTTATTGGAAACCACTTGGTACACAACTGCATGATAGATTCAAGGGCAAGTAGTTCAAGAATGCTAAAGCAAATAGCGGATCAACGGGTCTCAAGTATGAGCCGATGTTGAAAGGAGTAAATGCAATTGAATGAAACAAAGAGTTCGAACAGTTGGGGTCATAAAAGGGTTAAACCTAACACAACATGCCACATCCTAATGTTACAGATTCGTAAGATGTGTCTGTGATTGACCTTCCACCACTCTTTGCGTTGTGTCTATCAAGAGACTTCACTACAAAAATTGGTGGATATTTATCGTCGATTGGTCACACATGATTTTCAGGACGAGGTATGGGGCCAAAGAAACAATCAGTCAGAACCAATTTCCAATTTCCATATTGAACCTCATGTGCCAAGTCTTATCAATGCAAATTTCTCACCTTTGTTCAGAGTGTTCAAATGATCTAGAAAGCAGTATTAAGGTCGAGGAATTCCCTGATTTGACTTTGGATGAATGGGAAAACAAGAGTCATGAATTTGACCCATACAAGGAAATTGAAGAATCTGAATTAGGCGTGTATTGTGTACACGAAGAAAATTCACCCATTCTTGACATCATTCAGCCTGAACAAAAGGGTGACAATGAAGTTTGGCAACTATTTTTCAATGGTTCGAGAAGCAGACAAGCTGCTGGAAGTGGTGCAATGTTGATTTCACCACAAGACATCAAATATTTTTTATCTTTTTGTTTCCAATTTTCCTATTCAAACAACACGGTTGAATATGAGGCATTGATTCATGGACTTCATTGGGCCAGGAAAAAGGGCATAAAGAACTTATAGGTGTTCGGGGATAGTGAGCGAATCATCAACCAAGTCAAGGGACAACATGCTATAAAGAATGACCGCTAAAAACTATAAGAATAGGGTATGGGACCTCATTGAGGATTTCAAAAGTTTCAACATCGTGTCGATACCCAGGAAGAAAAATGAAGCTGCGGATAGGCTCGTAGCAGTTGGAGCAACGTTTGATGTGGTTGACAACATCAGAAGGGAAAAAACACAACCACATATCCATGTGATTATGAGGCCAGCAGTTCTAGATAATAACACAAGCTGGCAAGTGTTTGAGAATGATCAACAGATCATCAATTTTTTGCAAGAAGAGGTTGAATTCTCAGCTAGGAATTAGGACAGACTAGAGCAGCAGTATGGTGATCAAGTAGTGTAGCTGCAGACAAACAAGCTTCCCAAGGGTTTAGTAACATTGGAGTCTATCTTCAACCCTAATGACCAGATTCTGTAAGGAAAAGGCTAACATATAGGTCAAGAGAGAAGATTCAAAGCCAATTCTAGTTGGGGAAGGCAAAACACTTCAAATTGGTAAAGTGGCCACTAAGCAGGAGAAATCAGATTTCATACAGCTTTGCTAAGAATTTCCAGATGTCTTCGCTTGGAGCTATGAAGACTTGAGAGGATTCAATCCGAAGTTGGCACAACATACCACAGAATTGGATCCAGATGCTAAGCCCATCAGGTAAAAGCAGAGACCATTCAACCCTCACATTAAGCCTCTAATGAAGAAAGAGCTAAACAAGCTAATAGAGGCAAGCATTATATTTCGATCAAGCAGTCAAGCTGGGTTGCTAACTTGGTTTTGGTCAGGAAGAAGAGCGGAGAAATCAGGTTGTGTGTGGACTTTCAAGACCTCAACAAGGCATCTCTCAAAGACCATTACCCACTTCCTTCAATGGAACAAATATTGCAAGTGGTATCCATTCAGAGAGATTCTCTCTCCTAGATGGCTACTTAGGGTATAATCAGATAATGGTGAAAGAAGATGACCAGTTCAAGATGGCTTTCACCACCAAATGGGGCACCTATGCCTACAAGAAGATGCCATTTGGGCTATCAAATGCTGGAGCCACTTTCCAAAGGGCAATGGATATGGCATTCAAGGGATTGATCAATAAAATAGTTATGATATATCTTGACGACATCACTGTATTCTCCAAAAATGTAGCGGATCACCTCTTTCATCTGAGGCAGGTATTTCAGAGGTGTAGAATATTTGGGGTATCATTGAATCCCAAAAATGCATATTCTTGGCTCATGAAGGAAAACTTCTAGGCCATATTGTTTCAAAGGAGGGGTTGACGATTGACCCAAAAAGAGTTGAAGAAATTCGAGTTTTTCCATTGCAAGTCACAAGAAGGCTCTTCAAAGCTTCTTAGGAAGGATAAATTTTGTCTACAAGTTTGTTCCAAGCTTTACAGCTCTCGTAAAGCCAATAACGCTGATGTTAAAGAAGACCATGGCATTTAAGTGGACATCTGAAGGCAAGGCAAGTTTTGAGGCAATAAAAGAGGCTATATCTCAAGCTCCTACTCTCTTCAATCAAGAATTCTCCAAGGACTTCATGCTATATGCCTGGTGGTAGTAGACACAATTTCGTAATCCCGTACAAAGCAAAACAAAGAGAGATTAGAACAACCAGCTTTCTTTCTTCAGATTAGGGCTTGGAGGAATACAAAACTAGGTAATCTTTCATCAAAAAGCATGTCCTTGCAAAGTGATCGGGAGCTTAAAGAAATTCAAGCACCTAGTCTCAAACAACAAGATCCAATTGTTGGTCTCTCATACGGGAGTCAAGGACTTCCTTCTACACATGGATCTCGAATGAGAAACGTGCAAGATGGATAATCAGTGTCATGGAATATGACATCAAGATCAAGGTCACAAAACTAGTATGTGGAAAAGGACTATGTGAATAGCTAGCTTTGAGTCGACAAGTTGAAGCAGGTGATGAAAAAGAGACTGTCTTGGTACTACAAGATGGTCAAGAACAGGAAAATGATGACATGCCTGCTCCTTGTTGGACTCAGAATATGATACACTTTCTACAGGCAGGCCTATACCCTCCAAAAGTGAGCAAAGTAAAAAGGAAATACTTCAGATTATAAGTTATTCCACATGTGCTTGTTGATGGTGTTTTGTTCAAGAAATACATCAATCGAGTTCTATTGAGGTGCATTGGGACAAGTCAAATTGAGAGGGTGTTACAAGATTTTCATGATGGAGATTTCGAAGGACATTTCACCCCACGAGTAACATCTCTCAAGATAATGAAGGTAGGGTAATATTGGCCCACCATGTTCGATCTGCTATACATGGATAAGAAAGTGTAATAAATGTGCACTCTTCACAGGAAAAGAAAGACTAGCAGCACTTCCATTGCACCCAATTTTGGTTGACCAATCATTTATGCAATGGGGATTAGACTTCATTGGGGTCATCAATCCAAACTCAAGCCAAGGCCACAAGTGGACTCTCACGGAAACGGATTATTTCACCAAGTGGATCAAGCAAAGAGCGTCAAAGAAGCAAATGAGTCTAACATACTAGACTTTTATGAAGGAATAGTGACCTGTGTTCGGTGTGCCGGCCACTATCATATCGAGATAATGCATTGGAATTCATAGGTTCCAAGATTACTGAGAATGGGCCATCAAGAATGGAATCTATTTGAGCACCTCTTCAAAGTATTACCTGCGGGCAGGTAATGGACAGAAGAGCCCATGAACAAGAATTTTCTAAGAATCATCAGAAGGACTCTGGATGAAAACCAAAGGAAATGGCATACCAAGATAAAATCATCGTTATGGGCTGACAGGATAACGCCAAAGAGGTCTACAGGTAATTCTCCCTACAATTTGGTCTATGGGAAAGAGGCAATATTACCTATATCATTAGAATTGCCAGCATTGGAGCTCATGAAGCAGTTGGAGTTGTCTAAGTTTGAACCAATGGAGGCCAGGTATGTAGAGTTGATGGAATTGGAAGAAATCAAAGAACATGCAGTTCAAACGATTGAGAAGGATCAGGCCTTAGTAAAAAGATGGTTTGATAAGAAGGCAAGAGCAAGGACCTTCTAAGAAGGGGACCTAGTTCTGAAATGGGATGTAGATTAGACAAAACTAGAAAGGCATTCCAAGTTTTATGCCATTTGGAGTGGCCCCTACATGGTCACGAGATGTAAAAGTAGTAATGTCTTCCAATTGTCTACATTGGATGGAGAAGAACTCCTGATTCCGGTTAATGAAATCTATCATAAACATTTCTACTAAAAGGAAAAGGTTTACCCTTGTACATATTAGCCTACATTTAAATTCCTCTAAGTGCAGATGCACATCATCTTTTTATATTTAGGTTTCAATTTCCCTAAGTGCTTCGACACAGGTTTTGTTGCTCCTAGGTTGAATTTCTATACTTCAACGTGCTCTCGGAGAAGGAGCTGTGGCATCAGGCTCAAGATCAGATATCAGGTTGGTTTCAGGTTATTGCTTATGACTCCATGCCCAATGGATTGCTAAAAGGCCACTAATCTTCTACCTAGTAGGTAGGTGATCCCGTTGAGTCACCAAATTGTTGTATATATCTCCCTCCCTGGGTAAATATAGACAAACAAGAATATGGAAATCAAAGAAACTCAAAAACCTGACATTTATTTATGTAAAAGTCGCACTGTGAGCATCAAATCAAAAGGTGTTGACATTGAAAAAGTCACACCTAGGTGCAAATCAGAAGGTGTCGAAATGGAAATTTTTTTGCCTAGGCACAAATCCGAAGGTGTCGACATGGAAAAAGTTGTGCCCATGCGCGCAGTTGGAGGGCGCATATCAGAAGACGTTGACACCACATTTTCAGTGCTTATGGTGCACTTAAGAGTATGTTGACATGAGGATGGATGCACCGAGGCACATCTTCAGGAGGCGCAACATTTTGAGCGTTGACACCCTGAACCCGATAGAAAGCAAACCCTGACCCAGATATTCAAATGGCCATAACTTTTCACAGGGAGCTCAGATTCATGCAAGGTTGGAATTTTTGGAAATATTACAAGGTCCTCTGCCTAACTAGAATGGATATATTTAATTGGGTTAGAAAAGTTCTTCAAAAATGCAAAATATAGTTCACCATTTTTTGGGTTTTCTAGGGTTCTCACCTACCGCCATAATGAGATGAATTAAATAAAATATGGAGGTGGTTGGGGTAGATTTGGAATTCCTCTCTCTTCCCTCTCTCATTCTTCCTATAAATTGTAAGGAGGGGCTTCTTTCTAAAGGTTGGACATTCTTGTTTTGCCCCTCCCTTCTTCTCTTTGGTAGGTGAATTTGTGGAGTTCAAACCTCCCATCTAAAACTGTAATGCAACTTTTCCTCTTGGCATTTTGTAGTGTATTGTATCAATATTTGGAGCAAATAATACATGTTTGTGGATGATTCTCAACCCTCTCTGTGTTCATTTGCATCCTCTTGATCTTTCACTACAAATTTGGTTATCTGTGCATGATCTTGCATTGCATTTTAATGGTTTGTGTTTATTGGCAAGATAGGTGTTCTTCATTCCTCGGTGCATCACCTTTGTTAGTTTAGGTTTATTTTTATGCATCTTCTTACCCTGTCTCCTTGGCAAGTTAGATTAGGTTTTTGAGTAAACCCTTTGCATTTTTATGTGTGCATATGAACAGAGGAATAGGAACGGCCTTCATCCAAAGAGATTTCCGACTCGTAAGGTCCCACACTTGGGAAAGGATCCTTGTTATACAATTGTACTAAGAGTCTTAACCCATCGAGTTGTAGACATTCGGGGGTGTTATGATTTGCCATCAACACATACCCCCTCTTAAGACTTATTCTACATAAAGCAAAAAAAGCAGATAATCTAAGAAGACTAGAAAAAATAAGAGCTACGTAATATTTAGACACTTTCACTTTAAAAGTAATGTTATGATAAGGTAGGGCTCCATCAAGTTACTTCATGACCTTTATAAAGGTGTAGCTCCCAAGCTGAATTCCCGAGTTCCCAAATTTCACCTCCCCGAACTCATGAATCACAGATCTCCGAATTATTGGACAACCATCCATACTGAGCCATCCAAAAGCTCCATCAAGTTGTCTCATGACCCTCATGATGGTATAATTCCCAAGATCCATAGTCTCCCAAACTATCCGAGTAATCATCCATACCGAGATTGATCTACCAGTATGCTTTATTGTCTTCAAAGTTTAGAGCAACTTTATACTATGTATTCGTCACTTGTCCTCACTACCTTCTCGCATCCGGTCGGTCTTCAACTATGGCTATATTGGTTGTATTTGATATGAATTTACCCTTGATCACATCATTGGCTCGAACATGATAATCCAATGTATTTTTATTCATAAGTTGCATTTATATTTTCACTTTCCCCGTATGAAAAGTTAGACCATAATATTTTTCTACTTGAATTTCCATAAAATAAAATAAATACTCGCATATGAGTAAATAGGGAGTAAAATACCAATTTCAAGTATTCCCTTGCTGCTTGTGAGACACACTACTATGTGCCCTAAAAGATAGAACAAACACCCTAAAATTTTATTGTACCCTCGAATTCATGACTTGTTTTTTATTAGTGGTAGTAATACGACCGTATTCTACCCACTTTCATGTATTTTCCATGGCTATTTCCATACTCAAAAATTGTGACTATGTTTTAATGCAAATTTTGATTGGTAATGATAGTAATGGCGGTAGTGATTTTAGTCTCGTATAAAAATGACTGTATTTTTTTTGATTCGCTAGCTTTTCATGCTCTATAAAACCCTTCCATGACTAGATTTATGAATGTAAAAGATCTCGTTGCAATCATCGACTATTGCAGCCCTCGATTTAAGAGGCTATCGTAACTTCTTTTTCTCCTTTCGTGAATTTATTTTCTCCTTTCACGAATTTAAACTCAATTTTTCTCACCTGAAAATCTTCTCGCGACTATGAGAAACCCTCATTGCGATTTCCATTGATTTTTTTGTAACCTCTATGAAAATAGTTTTTTCCCGTGCCCTAGCTAGTACTCTGCAACTATGTTTTCTACCCTCGTGTATTTGTATATATTTTTCCTTCAATTTTCAAAAACCTCACAAAAATGTGAACTCGAAAATGCAAATGAAAATATTCACAAAATTTCCTAACGGAATTCACACGAAAATGTCTTTCATCGCTTGTCTCTCTTAACTTGCACCACGCTCCGATACCAATGTTAGAATATGCGGAGAGAGAAAGAATGAATAATGAATAGAATGTACAAAGATGAAATGAAGAGAAGGTCGATTGCACACATTTGGGATTATGTGTCTGTTTCATTTATTATAAATGAAGAAGTTACAAAAAGTTAATGTAGTTACAATTAGTTACAACCAGCTTGTATTTAGGCACCTTTTATATAAATATTATATTCTCATAAAACGCTCTCTGTAGATTTAATCAAAATAGATAAAAATTCAATTATTTCAAGAAAAATATAACACAACTATATTTCATTAGAGGGAACCTCAGAAATTCTTTTGAGTATTCAATACATTCTGAACCGAGACAGGAAACTTATCAAAACCATATTTTATTTTCTTCTTTGAAACTAAAGGGTATGCAACTCTATTTTTTTCGCTATGGACTCAAATCGAAGAAGTCTATATAAGAATTCAAGTGACATTCATACCATAAACTCAACAAAACCACAGAGGCCATACAATATTTTAATTACTTTTTATCACCCATGGCCTGTGCATATTTGTGGGCTAGATGGAATGCACATTCGTTAATCTTAAAAAAAAAATAGGTCTCAATTGTGTATATAGTCTTACTTGAAAGTGTGAATTTGTAGCTATACAACATAAAAACAATACATGATCTGAAGAGAGTTGTGAAGGGGATAAAATATTTTATAACTCAATAAAATCCCATTTCATCAAACACTTTCCATGGATCCATAAAGCCTTCTCCACACCCTTCTCCCAATTCAATGAACTTGTGATGAACCCTTGAATAAACATAGCCACTGCGTGGATCACTAAATCAGTCCCTTGGTTACCCTGCCCCAATTACAAATGACGTCCAAACATTTGTAAATTTTAGGCTTCGAGCCCTACTATTTTGAACCCCAGTAAATATCACACCCAATATACTTCACGATCCGAGAAAAGCCAAATTTTTCGACAACAGGATTACCAGAAATCACAGCCCGGGGGTTTTTAGACCAGCTTAAAATTTAGATGCTTAACAGACCCCGCTTTTCATAAAAGCAATGAGATTTTGAATAAACTTTTGTTTTCATGAAATGAATGCTGAAATTCATTGATTTTAACAAGAAGATTACATAAAACCTATTTCCAGCTTAACAATGAATTCGATGCATTAACAAATACTTACATCTTCCTTGGAACCATCGCTGCCAGACTCGCCAACTGATAAACTGAAAGCTATGATGCCCATGTTAAGAACATTTGATTAAATTCATCATCCCGCATGGACGACACCCATATTTAAACAGGTATGGAGCCCCTGGTGTCGACCATGTGGAGGGAAACCAACCCCGAAATCTCGAAAACCCATGCATCCCCAATGAAATGCACCAACATGAAGGAGGCGGGAAACAACCCCTGAGAACCATAATTTTTTTCATTGTCATTCAACATACAATTCGAGGCTTCCACACTAATTCCAGAAATAATAAAAACCCAAACAAACTACCGATAGGGGCAACCCATGCACAAGAAGAAAAATAGCTCACAGTGGAAGGAAGATCAACGATACCATCCATTTTTATGGTCTTGTATGCATATGAAAACCCTAGGTGACATTGATTCGAACAGTGCAGGTCACCCTCGGTGTGAAAAATCCAAACCCAAAAGACCGCTAGAAAAACCCATCCTTGCTTGATTTTCTTGAAGAGAGGGGAAAATAGAGCAGCACGATCAACAAAGCGCAAATAGAAAAAGTAAAAAAGGGGGCAAATTTTAGAGAAAAAAAGGGAGGGGGGAAATTTAGAGACAAAACTATAATTATGTCTCTAAGCTTTGTCTCAAAATGACCCCCTTTGTAGTAGTGTGTTGAGTAGGATTTAACATTTGAATTAATCTTGTTGATAGTAATAGAAAGATAGAATTGAAATGTTGTTGGAATTTTAGATAAATATTTTTGATGCAGCCACGAGGTCAAGGAGATATTGGGTGATTTTGTAGGTAATTAAAGCAAAACAATCAAAAGGGGGATTTGAGACCAACCATTGTAGAATACTAGATGGATATAACGAAGGTCACCATGGAAACTCGTGTAATGTGTTATGGTTGTTTTATTTTGTTAGGGGGTCCCCGTGGGGGGATGACCTCAATTGTGACCATGGGCATGTGCAATTATTTCCCTTTTATTTTATTTATCGTGGAGTATGTGACTTAATTTGTGATGTAATTTATTTAATCATTGTTGATTAATGTGCTTTTATTAAGTAAATAAATCATGTTATTAAGTTATTTGGGGATGTGACAAATGGAGTCATTTATTAGAGTTGTTGGTATTTTGGACTATGTGATTTTGATTAAGTGTAAGTGAATTTCAGTGTTGTACACTCTACCTTACCTTGCAATTTAGGATGTGGGCTTAAGGGAAATTTTTGGAGGCTTGTGGGATAGGATAAGCTTGTCCTACACCTCTTAATTTCTTATACCAACCTTATCTATGGATTGGGGGTCAAAAATAGACCCCATTATGTGTTTTGTAAGAAAAAAAGTGATATTTATTGCACTTTTATTACATGGGTTTTAAAGTTTTTCCTTAGTGGGTGTGGGTTTTGATTGTGTGGGTAAGAAGCTTGTCATTCCTCTCAACCATGAATTTATTATGCATTGGGGTTGAGGTTTGACTTGTAACGTGGAGTTGAGGATAAGTGATGTGGAATCCTACATGGAGCCACCTCATCCTCCTCTCTCCTTTTCTATATATGCAAGTTTATTTGTTTGTTTGGGTGTTACTTCTTTTCATTTGGGATTTTATATTTTTGGAGTGAGAGAGTTTTGGAGATCTTGTTGAGTTATTGGAGCTTGTTGGAGTTGGATTAAGCTTGAAGGATATTGGTGTGTGAATCTTTGGTCAAGCTCTACAATGGAAAGGTAGGAGCTACACCCTTTTTCTATTTGTTTCCCTTATATGTGTATATTTGTATGTTATTGAATGTTTTAGTATGCTTGGTGGGTTCTTGGTTATAATGCCTAAGTATGGTGTAGGTGAAGGCTATGGGGATCTTATATGTAGGGAGGCATAATAGTTTATTTCATGTTTTTGGAGGCAGTTGGGTTGGGTGCCCCACCTTGGATAAGAGAATTCCTTCATTTCTTATTTGGTTCTTTTGGGGAGACATAAGATATTGTAGGGAGGCATAAGATAATGTTGGAGACATAAGAGGATATTGAGGGATGCATGAGATTTGTGTAGGGGTTTTGAGTTGTGTTTTGGAGGGTTTTATCGTGGTAACCTAATACCATTGGGAGGCATAAGTGATCTCCCCATAGATCCTTGTTCCATTGGATTTGCATTTTCAAGCCTTGTGTATTTTGATAGTTTCATGTTTGTGATTGTATCTTGTGTTGAATGTGTTTTGAAATAGTTTTGAAATTTTTATTGTGATGTGGTAGCTTTTTAATATTTTCCATGAGTTGGATCCACCCTTTCTTGAATTTTGGTTGGGGCTCAGAGGCCAATGAGGAGGATTTCTTCTTCTCCGCATTGGATTATTGGTTGGGTGGAGAGTGTTTCCTCTCCCCCATTTTTGTTGTTGTGATTAAAGTGAAGAAATTGTGGAGCTCTTGTGGAAGACTTGGGACTTGGATCATGTGTTGGAACCAAAAGAAATCCTTCATTGTAGAAATTTTATTGTAATTCTTACTTAAGGTGGAAGACTAGTAGAGTTGTATTTTAAAATAAAAGTTATATTGTAATTTTCATTTACCAAGTTGTATTATTATATTTGAAGGAAGTTCATTAAAGAATGTGTATTTTCCTTTCTCTTCAAAATGTTGTATGTACAGGAATGAATTAGAATGGATATCGTGTTTAAAGCTTTACATGTAATCAAAAAGAAAAGAAAGTTGAAAATTTTAATGGTTGATCACAAAATGAATTGGAAATGTTGTCATAGCTTTATTTTGGTTTGAAACAGTTAAACACTCTCTAGTTTTGATATATGTAAAGTTAAATTTATCTCTTGATATCTATTTTCCTTCAAACATTCATTTTTAGAGCTCTCTGGCCTACACAGTGACCGACATTGGTCAATCTAAACCAGCGTCGGTGTACTTAGTACCAAAATCAGTCACTTTGTTTCATGTTTAGAGCTTTGAAATTTCGATTCCTAGATTATATTTCAATTTAAATGATAATATGAATTACTCACCAAACCCAATTTTAATGTATGATTGTTGGACATGTCTTTTAGAAAAGTGTAGATCACAAAATGTAAAATATATACTAAAATTTATTAAAAAAATACTCAATCGGTGTGAATCGACGTTGGCGACTTAACCACCGTCAAGCATTCTCATGTGATCGACATCGGTCACCGTATATTGCATAAATTTTAATTTTTCAACTTATAGGACATTTTTCATGTTTTTGTTGAACCAAATACCTTGATATCTTTGTTATGCTATCATGAAATTGAATGATGAGTCACTCCTAAGTACAAAATGCAATATCCCTTATATTGAAATTAATAATAAAAAAATATACGATGCCTCGGGCGGCGTCGGTGGTGGAATCGATGTCGGTAGCACGACGAGGTTACCGCCGTCGGTCACTGTGCGTGGATTGTTCTTCAAAAACGTGTTTCCGGCCAAACCATTGGATCTTTTGGATCTATAATTTACCTAAAGATAGATCCATCTTGTGAGGGTTGTGTATGTTTTTGGACCCATATTCAAACCTGCATATAGGGATTTAAATGCATTAAACTCTTGATCTACAAAATGGGTTTCTTCCCCATCAATGAAAAAAAAAAGAAGAACAAATCAACAATAGATCTCAAACCAGATCTAGGATAGATGTTTGTATTGAAATTAGATAGCTAGGAATGCATGATTAAATCTAATATTTAACTATCCTAAAGGAGGATCCATTGGATGGAATCCCCTTCTTCTTGCACATTGGATCCAAGAAGACTCCTTCATGGCTTTCCCTTGATCCATGGCATCCACTCCTTCAACTTGTAAACCAAAGAGAAAAAATGAATGAGATTAGGGTAATAAATGCTTAAGAATACTCCCTTAAGGATGATTAGGGTTTCTTTAGGGTAGATCTAATCTTGTGGTCCTTATGGATTTGATCCAAGGGTTAAGAATCAACCCTACAATTGTTAAGTGAGAATACTCATATTATGGTTTTAATATTTTTAATTAAATCAAATGTATGTGTAAATGGGGGATTGGGGCCCGTTATGTCTCTAGTGTGTTAAGTTAAAAATGTACCCCTCTAGTAGGTTTTAGCGAATAATTCAATGAAATTAAAGAAAATAATTTAAGAGAACTAAGGTAACCAGGATAAGATTTTATTAAATATGGAACGAATTTTAATTACCAAGAGGGAAACTATTTAATATAGTAAGAAAAATTAATGGACACTTATCTATTGATGATAGTTAAATTGAAATTTCAACTAGATTAAGAATATTAAATTAATAAGCTAGACTAGATCTATCCTATGAAATGTAACTTTACTGGTAAGAATTCAATTAACGAGATAGTAGGGTTTGACATCCTTAAAACTTAAAACAAAAAAATATTTTGCAACTTTCTAGATAATTATTTAAGGATTAATGTGATTTTAGAACGTCAATTTTTGGGCGTTACAATCTTGAACCAAAAGAAGGAAATAATCCTACTAAAAGGAAAGAGAAAGAAGAAGAAATAAGATGTTCTCATGAACACTCCCTAAGAAAAAAATCGAAACCCCAAGCATGCCACACAATTCAAGGTGGCGAGGTGATGTAAAGGCTTTGTAAAGATGTAACGTAACTCGCATCGAGTCGAATGTAATACAAAAATGAACTCCAAGTTGAATGTGTTGATGAATCAAGTGGATGTGTAACAAACCGTTACACCAAAACCTCGAGGCGTTAGTGAAATCCACACATGAGGATCATAACATCCCACCATGCTTCCATAGATCCTGAATCGGGTTGGGTTTGCACTGCACTCCCATACATACGAGCCCCGCTTCACCGACGTTTAGGTGCCCCACAGACCCCGGCTACATGGTGTAACCAAATGAGTGGGATTCAAACATGGGTGGTTGCTTTATGATACCAAATGTAACGAACCGTTACACCAAAACCTTGAGGTGTTAGTGAAATCCACACATGAGGATCATAACAATATGCCTGGTCTCTGGTGCTCAAGCGTGTTGCGAGAAACGTGATGAACTTTGGTTATCATATGAAAGTATAGTAGGTGAATCTGTGGGAATCCAAACTCACAATAACTCTTGAAGCCAAAGAATCAACTCACTCATTGTAACTCTTTGCCCTGTACTATGACTCTGAAGATGAAAGTGCAATAACTTGTTACTTTTTACACGCCCAAGAAACTTGAGAAGAACCAAGAAAAAAATGATATCCGAATTGGAACTTTGTCATCAATAGAAAATTCCCAATATGAATATGTATATCCAACCAACCTGAATATAACCCATAGTGTAGTGTAGGAAAAAGTCGGAAGTTCCCTAAAAATAGTGCAAAATCCTTTTAACAACCTCGCTAGTGACTACTACGAGGAGAATGTGAAAAGGCGAGATATAAGCCTTACCGCAAATGAAATATCGGGGTGAGTATGGGTCAAGTAAATGAGACTTCCAACCAACTTCCTATACAAATTAGGATCAGAAAGTGGAGTGGTACATGTGGAAGTAATAATAACCCCATATTGAAAAGGAGATGGACTTGGCTTGTAATCAGCCATATCGAAGTCGAAGAAGATCATGGGTGTACTTTTCCGACTCAAATGAATCCCTTAATTTTTATTAGAAATCTACAAACCAAGGAAATAATGTTTATAACCCAATATCTTTCATGTCAAATTGTGTAGAAAGAGTCAACCTGAATACTTTAAATATGGGAAGAAGAGCTACCGATAAGTAACATATCATCAAAATACAAGACAAGGATCACAATATCCTCACCAACATGATGGAGATACACTGTATGATTAGAGTGGAAACAAAAAAAACTAGTAGATAAAAGAAAAGAATCCATCTTCTCATACCAAGCCTGAGGGGCTTGTTTGAGACCGTAGAGAGACCTTGAGAATTTACAAACAAGAAAAGAGTCTGAACAAATCTATCTTGTTGCTCCATGTATATTTCCTCTTGTAAATATCCATGTAAAATGGAACTCTTCACATCCATCTGGTATATGGGCCACCCCTGTGATGTAACAATATCAAGTACAAAGCATACAAAATCCATCTTGGAAATGAGTGCAAAAGTCTCGAGTAATCAATACCTTAAACATGTCAAAACCCATTTGCAACTAGACGAGCCTTATACTTATCAATGGACCCATCAACTACGTATTTGGTTCGGTTTACCAACTTACACCTAACCATATTTCTTCCTTTAGGAAGAGATACCAAATCCCAAGTATGATTCTTCATCAAAGAAGAATACTCGAGTTGTCATCACATCATCCCACACTGGTATCCCATGAGCCTTTGAAAATTATTGTGGATCCTGAAAAGCTACCTAACAAAAAATTATAGAACTTGTAGGATGTGCATGATGATGCCTAGTGGGTGGAAGATCCTATATGAAAGGTTCGCCTCGTAAACCGTAGTATGAGCCAACTTAAGCATAGTGACAACATTAGTGGGAATAGGATCCTCAACAACATCTATAACCTCCTCATAAAAATTCTCAAATAAAGGATCCTCAAGATGAGATGAAGAATAAGGAGACATGGAAGAATATGAAGAATCATGAGGAGTGAAGCACTCATAAAACTCGAACATGTGTTTGAAAAATATCGTCATGAGTATCAAGATATAAATTTCAATAAGCAATCATGTCCTCACAATACCCAACAAAGATGAAGGTTTTCTCTTCTTATCCAAAGTTTTCTTTTTCTTTTTTGCACAAAGGCCCAAACATGGCTCCAAAAGACTCAAAAAAATGAGACATCTGGCTTAGTGTTGGACCAAGCTTCCTCTAGAGTCAAATGCTCAAGTGCTCTTTGTGGTGTGTGATTCTGAATGTAGTTAGCATAATTAAATGCTTCTTCCCAGTAGATATGAGTTAAATCTCTAGAATGCATCATACAATTAGACATTTCTTTAAAATTTCTATTCTTTTGTTTTGTTAAGTCATTCTATTGTGCAGTATGAGGAACAAAATGCTAGTGAATAATGCCTTGAGTTGACAAAAAGTTAGAAAACTGATTGCTAAAGTACTCCCCCATTATCAATATGAAGGTTCTTTATGTAACTAGAATATTGTTTCTCGACCAAATCCTTGAAGAATTTGAAATGCTAAAAACATCACTTTTATACTTGAGAAAATAAACCCAAGTATGCCTCGAGAAATTATCAATAAACATAAGTGTTATCTCTATTGAAATATGGGGTAGCAAAAACATCAAGTCACTATGCACAATCTAAAGTGGTGAAGAATCTCTCTTAGGAAAATTCTTAGGACAAGTATCTTGGTGTTGTTTCCCCAATGCACGACCATGAAAAACTCCTCAAGACAAGAAAATCTATGATGACCATTTACCATACCATGAGTGCTCAAATCCTTCAAATATTTGCAATTGAGATGTCCAAATATCTTGTGTAAAATCTTATTCTCGAAGCTACATGAGAAACCAATCATGTCCCTTTAGAGGAAGTGTCATCAAAACCCTCAAAGTGATATAGTCTAGAACTATGATCAATAGTACCTTGAGCAACAAGTGAATGAGGCTCCAAAAAATTTCATACTTATGCCCCATGTGGTGTAAAATTCACTGTTTATCCTTGACCAGAATGAAAATTTTGATATACAAAAAGCTATTTTGTCGTGATGTTAGGAACATACAATGCATCTTTGATATTGCTACCATTAAGGTGTATATCACCTTTTACCTCAACATAAAGAAAGGAAGAATCTCCAACCTCAATTTTGGAAGTATAACTCAAACCTAGAGAAATAAAAGACTCCTTGGAAGAAGTCATGTGATGAGAAACACTAGAATCAATAACCCAACTATCTGCAAGTGGTGACTGAGATCTCCCAACAACATTAAGTGCCTTTCCATGCTGATTAGAAAGAGGTGGAGTGGAGATAGAAATTTTTGTTTCTTGACCGCATCCTCTAAGACTTGCATTCTCTTATAACACTTATGTTCTTCATGACCAATACCCCCATAAAATACCATGGAAGGCTAGAATTATTCTTGGATTTAGAAGACTCCTTGGGTTTAGATTTTTTTCTTTGGGTTTAGGAGCACTTTGAGATGGAGAAGCGGTGGATTTGGTTTTAATTTTTGTTTTCCCTTGCTCTTAGTATTAGATGCAACTAATGCCTTTTGAGTGTGTCAACAAAAATTTTCTAAGTTAAGAATTTTGAATGTGTCACCTAAGGCATCCATGCTACTGAGTAAAAGGTAGAAGAAAAAAATTGGAATGGTCCTCTAGAATTACATAAAATCAAGTAAACACACTCTTCAACTTTCTTATCTCTTCCAATCCCCTTAAACTATGTTAACAAATGCTTGAAATTGGTAAGATAGTCTATAATTTATTGAAAATCTTAAGGTTTAAGAGAGGTGATCTCAATTTCAAGTTGCATGGATCTCATATGATCTACCTTAATAAATAATTCCTCTGATTTCTCCTATATTTTGAAAGGAGAGTCATATTTTTCCAAATGAAACACAATACTATCACTTACATAAGTTCCTATCAAACCCATACACTCATCAAATTTGCATTGGAACTGAAATTTCTCATATTCTCTAGTGAACACTTTGGTTGTTCAAGAAGTTAAATCTCATAATCCTTTCCGCTTAATTATTGTTTCCATTTTTAGTTTCCATGTGTGGTAATTATGTGTTGTTAATGGCTCAACATGATCTAATGCATAATTAGATACCATTCTCAAAAAATAACCAAAAGAAATGCAAGAACCAAGTAATGCAACAAGACCCCAAGACATGCATCAAGATCCCCTATATTTTAGCATTTTATAATGAGTTCATGTTACAATATGACAGTTTATAATGATTCTCGTGTTACAATATGACACTTTATAATTATAGTGCGATTTTACAAGAAAAACTTTTACAAAATATGACACTCAAATATGAGTTACTAATCAAAAGATACAAGCTTTACAAGTTTATGCTCTCCTATTTATTTTGGTTGCCACTAAAATAGAATAAAATGCTCATCTTAACCACACAAATAAATAGAAAGGGGTTTGGAGTTAAGCACCTACTAGTAGGAATCACAAGCTTTAAGCATTCATATGACCATAGCATATGACCAAAGGGCTAAGTATTTTAATATTTTTATGCTTCGCTTGCTATTCTGGGGTGTGTCGTTGGTTTTTGAAAATCCTGCAGACCCCTACCAAAAAAGGAAAGAAATGTCATGCAAGGAATGGTCTATTTCACGCATCCCAAAATTGTTACACAATGACACAAAAATACCCAGTGTGGATCTCAAAAAATCCATATAGACCTAGAAATTATTGTTTTGCATTTTCGTTCTCACTGACACGAATCCTGAGGTGAACCAACGCATTTCTCTACAACAACTAAAAAACAAAAAAGTGACTACCTCAAGAGATGGTCAAGTTTTATCAATCTTAGGATTTTTCCATCTTCCAGATCCGATGGAAGGCTCTGTTTTTCATAAAAATGCATGCAACAACAAAAATACAGAAAAACCTGAATATATTAATATACAAAAAATGTTTACAAAATGAAACTTACATATGGATGTCAACAACAATATTCTGCTATGATACCATAAAAGGAATGAGGAGATCATACAAAGATAAGAATACAGATGCTAATTAAACACCATGATCGTATGATGAAAGCAATTCACCATAATAACTTTACATAAACCTTTGCAAACAAATGAGCAACAATATCATATATTATTATGGAACTCAATGAAATACAATGAGAATGGTACTTGTTTATATAGGAAAGGAATAAAAATCTAAGAACCAGTAAAGGTCGTAGATCAAGCCATAAATTAAGGAAATAACTAGTCATCAAAGAACTAGTTAAGACCATAGATTTAGGAAACATCTAGACACCAATGATTCGAAAATAATCAAAGTTATTACTACTCGATCTCGGACCCTTGTAGGCTTTAATTATTGCTGATAATTTGCTCCGTTTAGGTAATCAATTCAAAAATTAATGCAAGACAATAAAGACATTTTCATAATGATTGATTACAGAGTTCGGCAATTGCCTACATCTCCAGGTTCTTATTGAACCGTTCCAATAGTCAAAACTTGTAACTTACAATAGTACTTTCACAAGAAAACCTAATGGAAACTATTAAGAACTTTCTTAGAAGAATAACTAGACCTTCAGAAGACAAGGGTGAAAAATAGAACCCGACTTCCCCTTTCCGGCATATTCGGCAAGATCGATCACCGGCTCCACTGCTCGTAATCCTCCGGTTCTCGATCGTCCTTCTAGATGCTTCATAACGCCCTATGGCACTCCGATCAATATTATAGGATTCACAATAATTTGGTGTGGCGCTATAGGCCTATTGGGTAGTTTACATTTTACTCCCAATCATAAATTTTCCATCTAATATTGCCTAAAATAATAGGCCAATAGACAATATTTGTCTATAGTAATTTTAGGAATTTAATATTGTTTTACAAAACTATATTAAAATTTCCCTGTTACTAATTCTCCACATCCCACAAATAAGCTTAACAAATAATAAGCTTCTCGGGCTAATGTGTCCACCTTTCCGCGCTCTAGCAATGAGCTTCTCCGTTGCGCCGGTGTGTTTACAATAGCATGGGTTCCCTATTTATACAAATTTAGGGCCCTTAAAATATATATTTGCATATCATCCTTAGGATAATAAATCCTAATTCCCAATAATGAGTGGCTTAGCATTTGAAATGGGATTAAATCCCAAATTTTGTGGAATGACAAGGTTTTAGGCTTATTAAAGCCTTTCCATGCATTTTTGGTGGTCATAGGACCACTTGGGCATAACCGACCCCAACTTGCTCACCACATGGATTTCCATGCATGGATTGGCATGCCCTACATTCACTTCACTCCTCCTCCATGTGGAAGCATAGCATGTTGGCAGTTTAAGTGGGTATACTAATGTTTGAACATTAATATAAATGGTTTGTGACATAATGCATGACATTTGGAAATTGGTGTGTAAGTGGACTTACCAAGATAATATAAGTTCGACCCATGTAATGTGGCATAGAAATAATTAGCTCGGTAAATAGCATGTAGTCCACCATTCGTCTTCGATAAGTGAATTCGATGAGTGGTGGCAAGCCACGTGGTGGCTTGTGGACCCACCACGTCGCGATAATACCATAGCCCATAAGGTGGCTGCGAGAAATCTTTTATGATAGTCGAAGACCGAAGATTGACAACCAGCAAACAACTTCATCTTTTCACCACATGTCATAGTGTCATTGGTCCAATATTGACCGATTGCCCGAGTTGACTTTCCCACCGACCGAACTTTGACCGAGACAACTAGAGCTCCCGATGTCCGTTTTTTGTGTTGTCACAGTAGATGGAAAGCTCTTGAAATGATCTTCGCACTAACACCATTTAGGGATGTTTAGGGAACTTTTCAAAATTATCCCTTGATCACACGCTCCCCACTAAGAAAGGCTTTTGTCCCAAAAAGCTTATATTAGAACACTTTTCCATGCCATCCTGAATATAGAACCTGTAGTAGACTCCTAGGTATCTTCCTCTACAACCTTCTCTCTTTGAAAATTTTCTCTTATCCCGACTTTTGTGGGTTATGGGCCCACCAAGCATTTGGTGCGCCACTCTAATATTCGAAGAAGACCTCCACGCCTCTGCTATATGGTGCTAAGTTTCTAAATGAAACCTCAACAATCCTTTTGTGCAGTGTTAAGATTCTTGATATTTGACAATAAGGATCTTTTTTACTCTATAACACATGACTCCGGCTCCAAGTTGATTCTGTAAAATCCAAAGCTGGTTTGAAGGAACTCCATGTTATGTAGAGCTATTATTGATCTCGATGCCGATGATGAACAATGACTTGTCCTTTTTAGACCTCAATGCCTTCGATGCATGATGCTAAGCCTCTTTTAAGATCTCAAGCCTCCAATTCATGATGCAAAGTCTCTGTAGACCTCAATGCCTCTCGATGCATGATGCTAAGCCTCTTTCAAGACCTTGAGCCTCCAATGCACAATGCTAAGTTTGTTGATCAACTACCATTCGTATGTGCGGTCGCAATGCCTTGACACCGAATGATATTATGAGATGATCCTTTTAGAGCTCCTCTTGTTGACACACTAATATCAGGTACCACTTTGCTGCATGGTCACAATGCCTCTACATATAATGAAGTTCTGACCTAATGTTAATGGCAATGGTGACTCAACTACCATTCTTGCATAGTCATAATGCCTCTACACAAAATGAAGTTCCGAGCTGATCTTTTGAGAGCTCCTTTTGTTGACAAATTATATCAGGTACCATTCTACTAGATGCCCATGATGGCTTCTCCACAGAACAAATTTCGACCCGATGTCCATGCCAACGGTGATTTAGCTACCATTTTGTTGCACGGTCACAATGCCTCTACATAGAATGAAGTTCGAGCTAATCTCTGTGAACTCTACTTGTCTACATAAATGGAAGATCAATCTCCAAGATTTATATGAGTTAATTCTTGTGTCCAAGTTGTAACAGGTACTCACACGCTGATTAGGAGATATGTTTGGAGCATTAATCAAAATTTCTAAGTAAGAAAATCCACTAAGTATTGTAAACCTTTCTCTCAAAGATTTCCTCACACAATTTGATCTCAAACTTAATCGCATCATCTGTTCATCAATCTGAATTATGCAATATATAATTGAAAAATTGTTCACTTACCCATTTTAAAGGACTTTCTTTTCGGTATTACGTAGTTCGGGTTGACTTGTCAAGTGGTGGTGGAGTAGAAACTTCCTTTGCCGCACTGATAGGCCTCTATTCCATCTTTCGCTTGCCATTACTCTGATGGTGAGATGGATGTAGTTTCCAAGTAATTATCCACACGATGCCCATTCCTTTGGCAATGAGCACAAAAATTCCTCTTAATATCCTTCTTTTGGGATGAGGAACTCTTTCTGCCATTTCTCGACTCTGCATGATGAGATTGGTCTTTTTGGTTTTCCTTGTTCCTAATGAATGACATCAACTTCTTCATTAGTGTCCTTCTCTTCTAGCATCTGGCCACAGAATGATTATGCAATCCACAAAAAGTACATGGAAAGGAATTCCACATCTTCTGAAAATCATAACCATACTTCTTAAGCTGAAAAAGTGGATCATAAGTTTTACTTGTACTTATGATTATGGTAAGAAACCGGAGGTGGAATCTCATTACCTCTTCACGATTTCTCTTACAACATCCTACTTGTGATGATGAAGCACAACTTTCCCCTGCTCGAGAATATTCTTGTAGGACTAGTGGGGTATTATCTTTTCTTTGAAGCTTGTCTCCCATCAATTTTCTTGGAGTAATCTCCAATATCCGTCCCGTACTAGAAAAACCCAAAACTCGCAAAATGAGGATGATCCTCGACTGTATTGAGTTAGTAATACCTTGGCCATTTTTACCAAGTCCTCTTCCATCAAATACCATTTTATCTAGTAACTTGGATCCAATGCCTTTAGTATGCTTTTCAAAAAACCAAACACTTCATTACCTAAATCCAAAACCGAATGGGAGGAACAAGAAGATTCCGGTGGTGAACAACTTACAGTGCAGTCATCTACCATGGTCACTACATCTAAAGTTGAAGGTATTTCCTTCCTCTTATCACCACACTGCAACCTTGCCAAGAGCTCATCCTTGGTTTGCAATTCTGATTTCAAATGAGCATTCTCCTCTTCCAAGGAGTAATACATTGATCGCAGGAGAGAATTCTCTTCCTGGATCTGGTGATTATAAGCTTTAATTTCCTCAAGCTTTTCCTATTTAGACATCTTGCCCATAGTGCACTTGTACCCTGTTCACACAAACTGAACCAACTACACCAATCTTGAAGAAATCACTCTGTTAATTAGATTTACTGAAGCAAAAATGGAGCTAAACCAGATCTGATATCAAACTTGCTCAAAGATTAGCAAGTTTGTAATGTCGATCACCTACTATGATACCAACTTGATCCAAAAATAATCAAGTTATTACTACCTAATCTTGGACCCTTGTAGGCTTTAATTATTGCTGACAATTTTCTCCTTTTAAGTAATCAATTTAAAAATTAATGCAAGATAATAAAGACATTTGCACAATGATTGATTACGAGTTCGACAATTGCCTATGTCTCTGGGTTCTTATAAAATCGTTCCACTAGTAAAAACTTGTAAGTTGCAATAGTACTTTAACTAGAAAACCTAATGGAAACTATTAAGAGATTGCTTGGAAAAATAACCGGACCTTCGAAGACAAGGGTGAAAAATAGAACCTAACTTCCCCTTTCTGGCATATTCGACAAGCTTGATCACCGGCTCCACTGTTCGGAATCCTCCGGTTCTCGATCGGCCTTCCAAACACTTTGTAACGCCCTATGGCACTCCGGTCAATATTCCAGGATTCACAATAATTTGGTGTGGTGCTATGGGCCTATTGGGTAGTTTACATTTTACTCCCAATCACAAATATTCCATCTAATATTGCCTAAAATAATAGGCCAATAGACAATATTTGTCTATAGTAATTTTAGGAATTTAATATAGTTTTACAAAACTATATTAAAATTTCCCTATTACTAATTCTCCACATCCCACAAATAAGCTTAAAAATAATAAGCTTCTCGGGCTAATGTGTCCACCTTTCCACACTCTAGCAATGAGCTTCTCTGTTGTCTTTAGGTGTGTTTACAATAGCATGGGTTCCCTATTTATACAAATTTAGGGCCCTTAAAATATGCATTTGCATATCATCCTTAGGCTAATATATCCTAATTCCCAATAATGAGTGGCTTAGCATTTTTAATGGGATTAAATCCCAAATTTTGTGGAATGATAAGGTTTTAGGCTTATTAAATCCTTTCCACGCATTTTAGGTGGTCATGGGACCACTTGGGCATAACCGCCCCCACCTTGTTCACCATGTGGATTTCCATGCATGGCTTGGACCCCTAATACCGCTTCACCACCTTCTTCCCACATGGATTTCCACGCATGGCTTTACATGCCCTACAACCACTTCACTCCTCCTCCACATGGAAGCATAACATGTTGGCGGTTTAAGTGGGTATACTAATGTTTGAACATTAATATAGATGGTTTGTGACATAATGCGTGGCATTTGGAAATTGGTGTGTAAGTGGACTTACCAAGATAATATAATTTCGACCCATGTAATGTGGCATAGAAATAATTAACTCGGTAAATAGCATGTAGTCCACCATTCATCTTTGATAGGTGAATCAAACGAATTTGATGAGTTGTGGCAAGCCACGTGGTGGCTTGTGGACCCACCACGTCGGCGATAATACCATACTCCACACGACGGCCTGCGAGAAATATTTTATGACCGTCAAAGACCAGAGATCGAAAACCAACAAATGACTCCCTTCATCTTTTTGCCACATGTCACAATGTCATTGGTCCAATATTGACCATTTGACCAGAGTTGACTTTCCCATTGATTGAACTTTGACCGGACATAACTAGAGCTCCTGATGT